>CM032333.1:26649083-27328144 GCA_019022515.1 Quercus aquifolioides | reverse complement strand
TAAAATTCCCATGAGCTACGTCGGTACGTCCTACCAGTCAATCTGTGAAAAATCCCAAGACAACAATAAAATTCATGAAATAAGTTATCAATGAGACAATGATTACAATTATAAATATATACCATCATAGCCACCTTAACTAAGTACATTATATCATAATATGGTGTCTTGTCAGTTGTCACAAGATTTTGTATTTTTTATTTATTTTTATGGATGCGTAGACATATGATTCTTTGAAATACTGCTACGTAAATAAGTTGCAATTCCTACGCAAAAAAAATTTAAAACCCTCTGGACATGGATATTGCGTAGCCATAGATAGTTAATTATACAGACTATAAGATCAATTAACTTTCTTTTATATGTGAGTTCCAGTTAGCTCTACTGGTAAAATTTCTGATAGTTGAATAAAAGATTTGAGGTTTAATCCTCGCTTACATAAAAAACTAATTAATGTCTTGGTCTGATAATAAAAAGCTATTATCAGAAGGGGCGTTATAGGTTGAAACTATCTCAAAAAAAAAAAAAAAAATCTTTTATACATATTATAGAGAGAAAATGAAAAAGGGGGTAAATTTATCTTAATTAATCCTACCACAATTTTCACTTATTATTTTCCTTTACATTATTGAGACCAAGTTTTTATTTTTCCCTTCCCCTAAAATACACTTTAGGCCTTAAAATTTGAGATTATTTTTATTTTGGTCATTACATTTTGTAATTTTTATTTCGACTATTCATGTTTGATTCTATTTTCAAATTAACCATATCATTCATTAACATTATATAGCAGATGTGGCTTACGAAAATGAATGGAATCACCAATATGAAAACATAATCAAACATGAATGATTAAAATGAAAATTTTGAAACATAATTGATGGGAATATGTACGAAATTCCCAGACTTGTGAAATGCAAAAATAGAGAAAAAAATATACGCTAAAGAAAAATAATCACACACAAGACAGTATTTACATGGTTCGGCAATTTGCCTACGTCTACGAAGTTGCAGGGATTTCACTATTCTCAGGGAAAAATACAAAGTGCGGCAGTATGGCTTTTCACTCTCAAAAAAACGACATCTAAACCTTAATCTATCAACCCAAGCCTCCACTCCATGGACGAAGTCTCAGAAAATCTCCTATTAAAAACTGTAACAACATTATTTCGGGTCGGGTCATAATCCGGATCAAACACAACTAGACTCCACAAAACCCAACAATAATAATGTAAAAACAAAACAAAGAAACTCAAACTCTTAAAAAATTTAAATTTGAGGGGATGACCCCCTTTTCCACAAATGGTTCCAATCTATATCTCTTCATCATAGGTTTATTCCCATTTAACTTACTCTCTTTTTTTTTTTTTAGGGTTAATTTCATTCGAAGCCAACTTAAAATATTCGATTTTAGGGAAGCTAAAAAACGTTAAAACCTAACGCGAGCCTTACTGAAAGAAAATAAAATTGTTAAATAATGGTTTAAGATTGAATAAATAACATTATAAATCATACTACCAAGAGTTTTGTGGCTCATTCGTCCCATAAAGAGAACCTAGTTTTAAACCCCCTTTATATATATATATATATACAAAATCGTCATACTGAGTTTTTTTTTTTTTTTTTTTTTTTTTTGCAATTTATATATTTGATGTGGCAACAACGAAAACAAATTCTCTATATCACATTTTGTATTCCACTTTATGTTCCACCAATCACAACTTGTTATTTTATTTTTTATTTATTTTTAATCTTTGGCTATTTTTTAAGAAAAGTTAAACAAATACATGCATGACAAATTGTGATTGGTGGAACATAAAAAAATAGTACAGAAAATTTGAATTCGATAACCACATCCCTATAGAGTTGTTGAAAGCAAAGTACAAATATCATACCAAAAAAAACCATTTCGATTTGGCTAAGACAATAAAACATTTCAAGTACCAATTAGCACCGTTTCATTATTGTAGCTCAAGAATTAAACATAAGTTCTTTGGCCAAAATGGGCATTTGCCCCTTTTGCCCAAAACAAATAGCAAAATACCCCTATTCTGAAACTATTTGGCCATATGCCCATGTTTTAAACTCGATTTTCTAAAAATCAAGTTTCAATGAAAGACTCGATTTTTAGAAAATCGAGTTATAGGCAAAAAACTAAAAATAAAAAAAAAATTACATGGAACTCGAGTTCCATGTAACACTTTGCAAGTAACTCGATTTTCATTAAATCGAGTTTTTCATTGAAACTCAATTTTTTAATCGAGTTTCAAAACAGAATCATTTTGCTAGATAGTTTCAGAACATGGACATTTTGCTACTTGTTTTGGGCGAAAGGGGCAAATGCCCATTTTGGCCTAAGTTCTTGATATATATATAGTGGAGATGTATCAATCAACTTTGTTTTTTTTTTTTTTTTCCTTGGCGACTAAAGTTACAAACCTAGCTAGCTTTATTCCAGTTGAACTGGAATCAGGCCAATTTGCATTTGCATAGTAAATTGGAGCAAAGGAGCAACTTTGTGAGAAGGCTGCCAAAAATTTCTACTTAATGGTTGCCCACCAAAAGATTTGGAAAATAATTATCACGCCAAACCCGGAAAAAATAAATTTTTAAAAGGAAGCTTTATAAAAAGTATAGTTATATTAATATTATTCAAACTTTATAAAAACTTAATCAAACTCCAAATACTTCATCATTTTATCCAAATAAAAAAAGACTTCCGCATTCTGTTATTATTAATTAAGTACATAACTTGCAAGCACTCAAAAGGCAACTTTATGAAAATTTTGTTATATTAATAATATTTGCAAGAAAAAAAAAGTGTAAAGGGAAAGAGGGAAAGTGAGTTTTGATAATCAATTTTGACTAAATTGCAATTTATACTTTTAAAATTTGGAGTCATTTTAATTCTTTTCTTATAAGTATAAAGATTGTGATCAGTATCCCTAATGTTATATAGCGTTTTGATTTGAACCCTTCCACCTATATCTAGTGTTGATGTGTCTATTATTTGCCAAGTAACCCTATAATCTATGATAGCTAGGCTAATCAAATGTTGACATAACAATTAAACGATGCAAACTCCAACAAAATTGATGAATTCTCAATGAAGCCAATCAACGGTACGTGCACACACACATGAGAGAGAGGGTGTAAATGGAATTGAAAAAAAAAAAAAAACGATTTCAATAGAAATATTTCTATAGAAATAAGTGAGGAAATTAGCGATTTAGGGTTTAAAAAGTTATTTTTTTCTTTTTTAATATAATTGGTTTCATTGACAATAGTTGAGGTTGAAAATAAATTTAACCTATCCTTTTTTTATTATTATAAAAATATGACATTGACTGTAACCTTTGTAAGGAATTTATTGCCATTATGAATCCTCAATGATCAGTCTTCCTCTTCTCACTAGTCACTGCTCACTAGTCAAGCTCTCATTAATTCACGGCATCCAATAATGTTGTTTGGACTCAACGAAGAATCTTGGAGGAAAATAAATAAATAAATAAATGTGTTGTGTTTGTACTTTGTAGTTTGTACGTAGTAGGTTTTTTATGTGAATTAATCATTTTGATTGAATTCTATAAATTACAATCTCAAATTTAATGAAGAACTACTATATAGAGAAATCGACCAATTGTTGATGTGACTTGAAGCAAGAGTTTACGTACAAATTAACATGAAAACGAATTTAATTAAATCAACATTCTTTTAGTAGATGACTATTAAGGAAATGTTGGCTAGGGTTTAATGCCTCCAAAGTCCAAAGCCTTAATTAATTCAAAAGCTACTCTCTCTTTAATATTCTCCTAACATCCAACATGTTTAAATCAATCTCTCTCTTCATTAAATTACAGTTTACACAAATTTGGTATATTAAAATTTTTATTTTGTTAAATCACATCACCAATTTCACTTGTTCACCTTTCGTGGTTCGAAGAAATTGTCATATTGAAAACAATTGCTCCTTGTTATCTTATCTACTTCATCAAGATTCAAGAACAATTTACGTTATTGTCCCATCAAAAGAATGAAAGAAAAATATTATTGGACTTCCTTGATTTATACAACTTCAGACATTGGGAATTAGATACTTAAATTGGAAAATGCAGTGGTTTTAATTACTGGAAATTTTCTCAAATCATATCACATATTTACCACATATATAATTGTGGGGACTAAATAATCTGGTGACCCCGGCCCAACTTGTATTCGGCCCAGGGCCGATGCCGAGGAGGAAGTAGAGCCCGAGGAAGGAGTATGAAGGTCTGAACGGCCAGGAATCCTACCGAGGACGATCCTGCCTTCGACAACCCGAGACCGACACGTCAGCCATAGCAGCATGGCTGGGGAACACGTCCAGGACAAGCTGTCACCTCCACACTAAATGCACCCACCTAACTCCACAGCCTCATTAATGAAGATGCGACCTCTGGCCAGGGCTGCCTTGGTTGCTGCGACTCACAGGAGTCTGATAAAGTAGCTGATGGGACAGGCAGTCAGAGGGGAGGGGCGTGGATGATCAACAAGTGGAGGAAAGAGGTTGTGAGAGAAAGGACTATATATAGGAAGAAGAAAGAGATCAGAAGGGGGGATTTTTCCTCGGATGAGCCCCTAAGAGCCAGGCCATTACCAAGCTCCTCAGACCGGTGCCGAGGACAGATTTAGGAAGAGAACCTTGGCCAACTGGCCTTCAACGAACACTACACTGGACGTTGCCCGCTTGTTAGGGCCTAGTTCTTCAACCCACTCTCTACAAATTCATTGTAATGGACTAACTGGGCTTGAGTCCACTCTCTCAATAGTAGAAGTGCTCAAACCCGGACCCTACAATAATATTTAATAAAAATTATGTTTTACCATTTATGTTTATGTCAATATGTCATGTAGCTCAATATGAGCATGACAAACCATTCTTTTAACGACATAATTTTTTTTTTCTTTTAATTTTTTAAGATATCACTAATTAAATCATTTTAAAAATTGTTAAAAAAAAAGGATAATTTGCTCCAACCAAAATAACTACTCCATTTGAAATTCTACAACAAAAATATATAATTATCAAAATTTCTCTATATATCAAAATATTAAGGATTTGGGATCCACTTTCGTTACACAACCCCCCCCCCCCCCCCGGGCGCCGAAAAAAGAAAAGAAAATCAAATCAAATCAATGCGCTGATGCTTTAGCAAAAATGGGCGCACAATCTTTGTATAGTTTTCATGTTTTTTGTAACCCACCGCCTGTGGTGGAAGGATTATTGGCTGCTGATAAAGCCAACATATTTTGTAATAGACTGGTTAATTCTTAGCTTTTATTAATATATCATGGTTGACCGAAAAAATAAAGTGTAATTGTCTAAGTTTGTTTGGCAACATATTTTTGCTTAAATTCAGTTTTTCCTCACCTCTTACCAAATAAACAAATAAATTAATTTTTTTAAGAAAATTTTTGGGAAATCCTTCTTCTTTTTTTGTCTCAAATTTTTTATAAATAATTAATTTTTTTTTTTTAAATAAGCTAACATATTTAATTTTTTATCACACATTTAACATAGAAGTTACAATAGACTATATCTCTTTTATAAATACTATGTAAATAAATTATCATAAAGGGGGAGGATTTGTTGCATACCAGTATACATCAATTGCAGCATATTGGGTTAGGTTGCCTATCATAAATAAACTGTTTTCAAACTCACTCTAAAATCTAAATAAACTTTTTTTTTTTTTTTTTGTAGAGTCCGATTAATCAGTGATTTTAGAGCATCTATTAGTCATATATTTTAAGACATTATTTTAAAAAAAGAATTGAAAAAGTTGTTTAAAAAATCAAATATATTTATATTTTATTTTTCAAAATAAAATTTTTTAAAATAATTTATTAACCTGTGTTAAGAACATCTAGAATTACTGAAGGGCGCAAATTCTATCCAGTGCATTAAATTCACTACAATCATAACACATATCATGATCGTAACGAATCTAATGTCACGGGATACTAGACAAAAGCCACACCTATCGCTAAAAACTACATGTGTAAAAAATATTATACTATAACACTCAGTCCTTATAATTTTATATCTATCACCTCTTTGATTTCAGTCCTTTCACGTCATGGATTATGATTGCCCGCGCGACACGACACATATGCATCAGGCCAACATGCTGCGAAAGCCGAACTTCATACTAGTGTCTAGTTTACACACCACACGAAAAAAGTATCCAAAAAAAGTGGTCCTCCAATCAAGCACTTCTTCTTCTTTTCTTTTCTTTTCTTTTTAACTTTTTCTTCTTTTAATTTTATAATGAGAATCTTTCTTCTTCTTTTTTTTTCTTTTTTTTTTGAGGACAAGAGAAAGAATAATGTCTTTCAAAAAAAAAAAAAAAGAGGAAGAATAATGAGAATCGTTAATTCTTATATTTTGAGGGTACAAAATGTGTTTGGTGACATTGACAAGTACTTTGTGCTAAAGGGTCCACCAAAACTAGGCCATCATGAATGATTGCTATATAAGCTAAAACATCACTTCCAATTGAAATTGATTAAGATCAACTAGTCCACATGAAAACCCACTAGTCAACCTTCTCAAAAAAAACTTGTGGGATTAGAGAATTCAAAAAAAACCTAACAAAACAATGGATGTATCCTTTTTTATGTTCTTTCTTTTTAACTTATTGTAATGGTTCATTGAGAGTGGTGGAAAGTGGTGAGAAGAAGATAAGTGTTCATCACCTACTCTCGACCGCTTAAACATGTGACTGGAAGTAAAATTGAGAGCATACCTAATTTTTTTTTTTATATATATAAAAAATAAATAAAATAAAATAAAAAACACTAGAAGACAGGTGCTAAAATATGATGATTTATATTCCTGCGATACTTTTTGTTTATATAAATTATAGTGATAGCATGATATTATAGATACTAAAAAGTTTATTTATAAGCATTGGCAAAATTTTAAGTATAGCCCCTTAAGAGCATCCATAGCAGTGGAGCTAAAAATTTAGCTTTTTAGCTCCACCAAAAGTTACTTTATCTATTATACCTATACACATGCTGCAGCAGTGGATCTATTTTAGCTTTCAATACAATAAAATAATATAAACATCACAATAAAATAATATATCTACTACAATAAAATAATATCTCACTATAATAAAATAATATATTCACTACACTCATACATCACAGCCACACACAACCATAACCACCACCACCACCACCGCCACCACCACCACCACAGCCCACAACAAAAGAAAAATCACAGCCCCACACACACAACCACAACCACAACCACCACCACCACCACAGCCCACAACAAAAGAAAAAAAAAATTAACCAAGTCCACACATCACAGCCCCACACACACAACCACAACCACAACCACCACCACCACCACCACCACCACCACAGCCCACAACAAAAGAAAAAAAAAATTAACCAAGTCCACACATCACAGCCCCACACACACAACCACAACCACAACAACAACCACCACCACCACCCAACAAAAGAAAAAAAAATCAACCAACCACCTACCACACCACAGCCCACACCAGGAAAAAAAAAAAAAACAAAAAGTGCTGATCGGCGTGGGACGGCAACGGCGTGGGACGGCACGGCGTGGATGGCGACGGCCGGGGACGGGATGGCGTGGGACGGCAACGGCGTGGACGGCGACGGCCTGGGACGGGATGGCGTGGGACGGCGTGGGCTGGGAGGGCGACGGCGTGGGACGGCATGGGCTGGGACGGCGTGGACGGCGACGGCGACGGCGTGGACGGCGACGGCGACGGCGTGGACTGGGAGATGAGAGCTTGAAGAGAGAGATGAGAGAGATGAGAGCTGATGAGAGACAGAGAGAGATGAGAGTTTGATGAGAGAGACGGTGAGATTATTTTAATAGAGGATTGAATAAAAAATTAATTTTTTTTTTTAGATGTGTGCTACAGTGCACATCTATTTATAGATGTGCACTGTAGCAATTCATCTATAATATTTAACTATGGCACCACTGCTGTGTGCGGTTTTTTGTGTTTTTGGAGCTAAAATTTAGCATTATAGCATTATAGCTACACTGCTGTGGATGCTCTAAAAGGACAAGATAACAAAACTATAGTTATCTTTCTTAAGGACGATTAAATTTAACAATGTTGTTCATTGGTCAATGCAACCACTTGAATGAATTGAGAAATCTAAGGTATAAGGCATAAGAAATTGTACATAAGTTTTATATTCCCTAAACATTTTACAAACTTAAATGTTAATTTTTACAAATTAACATAAAAAAAATTTAATTCTTTATTCAAAATATTATTCATTTTGTTGTTGATTTGACACCAATTATATTTCTTTTTATACTACTTTATAAGTATTTCACATTTTTTTTAAAAGTTCATAAGTATTTTATGATAAAAGGTATTATTTTTAACTTTTTTGTTTTTTTTTTCTTCTAATTTTATCATTAATAGCCTATAACATAACATACTAGAGCTTATAAATTCCAATGTCTTATCTAATAAACTTTAAAAAAAAAAACAAAAAACAAATTATTGTGCTCTATTATGTAATATTTTAAAAAAAAAAATTTCTAGATAGGTAAATAGAGGGAGAGGGGGGGAGAGGGATATTAGATTCAAACCACAAACATAAGACACCTCAAAAAATATCAACGAATACTCTAAGAATATTAGTTTAGGAGCTATTTTTCAAAACATTTTATGGGAAAATAATAAAACAATTAATTATGTTAAAATATTTTTATATTTCCCATAAAAATGATATTAAAACTTTTCTAATATGATTTATTAACAATTGCTCTAAGGGCACCCGTTAACATGATCATTTATTAAACTATCACTTAAACTTCTATTACATCTATTACAATGTAGTATTTATTTAATAACAAAAGGTAGCAATGTAAAAAAAAAATTAAAATAACCATGTTCCATCACATGTATCCACCTGAATTCAAGGCTTTTCACGAGGAATAAAGGTCATAGTCAATTCTTAAGGATGCATTGGTATTTTATGTGTCTTAGTCAATTTTACGTAATGTAATAGAGTTTTTTTTTTTTTTTTTAAGGAAAATGTACTTAGATTCGGTGACTTTTCTTTCTTCGTCCTTCCCTCTCCCCCGTCTATAGTCTACCTTCATTTCAAATAGGAGTTGACAAGGATCGGAAATCTTGAATTGTACCTAAAGTAAAGCACTAATGACATGATTCACATCCTTTCTTTTTTTCTTAAAAATGTTATATTCACAACATTTTTACAATATTTTTACAAATATTCTGAAATGATAAGTTATTATTAGTAGGCAAAAAAGTAATTTAAGTTGTGAATTTAAATTATAACCAATAACAACTTACTACACATGATTTGTTGTGAAAGTATTATAACCTATAAAAAATGTGCCAGTCCTTCAATTTCTATACTTAGCCAAAATGCATCCACTATATCACCACCCATATTAATTACATGGAAGATGAAAATGTTATAGATGCGAAGGGGTACATTAGGGATAAAACTCCACAACTAAGGTGGACAAACCAGTGGGTTCTAGTTAGCTCAACTGTTAAAGTCTCTTATGGTTGTACAAGAGATATGAGGTTCAATCCCTGCCTACACCAAAAACTGATTGGTGTCTTGGTTTGATGATAAAGAGCTATCCTTAGGAGCGAACGCCATAGGTTGAAACTCTCTCTAAAAAAATTAAAAAAAAAAAAAAAAAAAAAAAAAAAAAGTGGACAAACCAATAGGTAACCACACTAGCAAAATTTAAAATTGCATCAAAAGGTAACCTTAGACTTCAAATAACCATCATGTGGCTCTTTCGTTATATGATCAGATTCATTTGACTAATATAGTATTGGATCTAGATTTAGGTTGGAATTGTGTCTCATTTTCCATTGATAAGCAAATGCAATAAATACATAGACAAACAAAAAATTTACAATTGTTAAGGTGGCAAATTGTTATTAGTAAGTAAAAAAATGATGTCAGTAATGGATCAAAGCGAGGATCAATGAAAACTTTTCAACTCAACTGTTGTCAAAATTTTTGTGTACATATATGGCTAGATGAAAACCACTAGGCCAAGTGAATCTTTTCGATATGACCAGGTACAAATTATGAATTGATCTTAGAAAACTTGGTTAAAGAGGGCTGAGACACCATAGGAATAGAAATGACATACCCTTAAATTAGGGATGTGTATCCAACCCACCAACTAGATGACACCAACTTGACACTTTAGGTTGGCTTTTCATGGGTTGGAATTTTATTTTGAGTCAAATGTTGGATTGGATTTTGAAATTTTTTTTTTTTTCATCTTACCTAATCCAACCTAACATGCGTGCGCGCACGCTCACACACACACACACACACATATATATTTTGTTATTCTTATTTTAATTTTTTGTTTGATTTATTTTGGTATTTCAATGAGCAATTTTGATTTGAAAAGAAATGTTTACTTGGTTAATGAAAGCTTTAGAAGGTATGAAACATTTAAGCATAATTTATTGACCCAATGGTCCCAATTCGACTCTACCCATTTGGATTGGATTAGTTGGTTTCTACTCATGTGATAGGTTGGGTTAGGCTGGATTGGGAATTTCTCAAACTTGTTGAACACAGTTCTGTGACTGTGAGGAGGAAGATCACGAAGAAGAAGCATATACACGAAGAAGAAAGCTAAGTAAAACGCAATGTTTTAATTAATCCAGGTGGCACCTAAACGCAACGTTTTACTAAATGAAGCTTGTTCTGTTGTTAAGAGAAACGGTGCGTTTGGTCTGATTTAAGAGTTACTAGTTAGGCGTGAGAATTAGTTGGTTATTAGCTTAACCAACTCTAACAAACTTCTCCAATCTTTCCAAAACTGTAATCCACATAATGTGGGCAGTTAATCTAAGTGTTTAGGTGTATATAAACTACTCTGGGTGTATAATTATTCTTTATGTAATTTAGTATGATCAATACAAGTTTCTAGATTCATCTTCTCTCTCTCTCTCTCTCTCTCTCTCTCTCTCTCTCTCTCTCTCTCTCTCTCTGACTTTCTAATACTTTCTCTCAATTTCTCAGATATTTTCTTTTCTGTGTTTTAGCTGTGTTTGTGATTTGTATTCACTATTACTCAGTCTATGATATTGAGTTTTTCATCAAAACCAACCTTATATAGTGTCATAATCCTATAAGTGATGAGTTGTATATACATAATTTTTGAAAGAAAGTCTGAGGCAAATTATATTTATTGGAAAAGAATCATGATGCTATTAGTGATGAGATGTATATATCACAACAACAACAACAATAACAACAACAAACCTTTAATTTAAATTTTTATAAAGGATTAATTCATAATAAAGTGATTAAATTTCACACCGCAGTTAACATATTGTAACTATCCTTATTTTTGGGTTTATTGGGACCAATTGTGAGCAAAATATAAGACATTAATTATTGACACGAACGATGGAGTTGTTGCTTACATTTTTCTCATAAAGACACAACGGAGTTGTATATGCCAAATATCAAAATGAATTAGAAATTCACAAAATTATAATAAACATGTACTTATATATCCTAATAATTATTTCAAAAAATGAATTAAAAATATTTTTTTATTTTTGCCTTCCTACTCATAAAAAAAGCTCTTGCTTATACTATAGGTTGATGAGGACTGCGGACTGTGGTATTTGGCGAGAAGCTTGTGGGGCCTAAATAATCTGGTGACCCCGGCCCAACTCGTATTTGGCCCAAGGTCGATGCCGAGGAGGAAGTAGAGCCCGAGGAAGGAGTGTGAAGGTCTGAACGGCCAGGAATCCTGCCGAGAACGATCCCACCCTCGGCAAACCGAGACTGACACGTCAGCCATAGCAGCATGGCTGGGGAACACGTCCAGGATAAGCTGTCACCTCCACACTAAATGCACCCACCTAACTCCACAACCGCATTAATGAAGATGCGACCTCTGGCCAGGGCTGCCTTGGTTGCTGCGACTCACAGGAGTCTGATAAAGTGGCTGATGGGACAGGCAGTCAGAAGAGAGGGGCGTGGATGATCAACAAGTGGAGGAAAGAGGTTGTGAGAGAAATGACTATATATAGGAAGAAGAAAGAGATCAGAAGGTGGGGATTGATCCCCGGAAGGAGCCCCCAGAAGCAAGGCCATCATGAAGCTCCTCGGACAGGTGCCGAGGACAGACGCTGGAGAATTACATCAGCCGCCCGGCCTCCAACGAACGGGACAGTGAACCGGCCTCCGGCTCCGCCGAACGGAACGACTGGACGTTGCCCGCTTGTTAGGGCCTAGTTCTTTAACCCATTCTCTACAAATTCATTGTAATGGGCTAACTGGGCTTGAGTCCACTCTCTCAATAGTAGAAGTGCTCAAACCCAGACCCTACAATTGGCGCTGTCTGTGGGGAGAACTTGTGCACCAGCAGGCGCAACGAACAGTTGTTCCTAGATGGCTAGTTTGCGAAAGGTTAACAATGGCGCGTTTGCAAAAAAAAAAAAAAAAATGATTACAGAAAAGTAAAATATTCAAAGACAGCGAAAAGAGAACAAATATTACAACGTTTTTATTACATGAAAAGGAAATACAAAATAGGAACAAAGGCTCAGACAAGCTTGTTTTAAAGCTAACTATACAAACAGAGGCCCAAACGGACTTGTCCTAAAGCTAACCCTAAAAGAAAAGGGGCTGAGGTAGGCTTGCTTCAAAGCTACCAACAACCCCCGGGCCGGTATGGATGGTACCGGCAAGAAGAGAGGAGCAGATGCAAAGGCGCCGGATGGCCCCGCCCTATGATTTTCCCTTGATGCTCCTCCAGCCTCACAATGCTTGAACATTGGAGACAGCAACACTCGAGCACCAAGCATGACGTAATCTTGCAAGCCTTCACCGGCAGATAAGCTGGGAACGAGACACCACCGGCCTGAAGGGCAGGCATGGACGTGCATCGGAGAAAGACGTTATGAGCTTCATGAACCCCCCTCCCGACTGCCAGGCACGATACCACCAGCATGATGCCCAAACCTCGCCGCGTCAGAAGTTTGACTCGAACCACAACCGCAGCGGTTCTCAACCGAGGGAGGAGGACCCTGAGCTTGCTTGCCTCCGCCCTCATCCAGGGCCGTCTCATTCTGCCAAGCTCTAATCACAATCCTGGCGAGGTCATCGAAGGGGCTTAGGGGGTGGGAGAGTCGTGTTTCCTTCTTGACTGGAGGATTCGTGAAGTGTGGAAGGACGATTCCCCTAGAAGGCCATTTATAGAGGGCGACGGCTTGTGGAAATTGGTCTAACCAGAACTCGAAGGAAGAGTCATTAACGACAATAATCCTGGCCAAATTCCAAGGAGGCCTACAGCTGCTGGATCTGCATTAATCCACGAGGATATTAATGAGGGCGCACCTCGCGCACCGAAGCTCAAGCGCAGAACACGAACAGTCAGGGGACGCCTCGTAATCGAAGAAGGCGGTAGGTTGGAGCAAAGAAGGGGCTGCTGCCAAGCGGGAGGATAAAAACCCGAGCCACCCCTGCCCGGGGCAGCTCGGGGTCAAGAATCCAGTCCGACGAATAGCCCATCCTCGGTGAAGCAAGGCCGAGACTGCCACCACGCAAAAAAAAAACCCCCCGACGACGATGGCAAATCCCTTCACTCCAAGCAAGGAGTACCTGGGTACTAGACTGAGCCAGGGTCTTCCGCGATCCTCGGACCCAAACCTGCGGCAAAACTAGTTACTTACAGAAGAACACCTGGGTACTAGGCTGAGCCAGGGTCTTCCGCGGTCTTCGGACCCAAACCTGCGGCGAAACTAGTTACTAGGCTGAGCCAGGGTCTTCCGCGGTCCTTGGACCCAAACCTGCGGCGAAACTAGTTACTTACAGAAGAACACCTAGGTACTAGACAGAACCAAGGTCTTGCATGGTCCAAGGACTCAAACCTATGGGGAAACTAGCTACTTACAGAAGAAAACAAGCGTTAGACTGAACCAAGGCCTTGCATGGTCCTCGAACTCAAGCCTCCGGGGAAACTAACCACAGCAAGGAGTACCTGGGTACTAGACTGAACCTAGGTTTTGCATGGTCCAAGGACTCAAACCTATGGGGAAACTAGCTACTTACAGAAGAAAACAAGCGTTAGACTGAACCAAGGCCTTGCATGGTCCTCGGACTCAAGCCTCTGGGGAAACTAACCACAGCAAGAAGTACCTGGGTACTAGATTGAACCTAGGTCTTGCATGGTCCAAGGACTCAAACCTATAAGGAAACTAGCTACTTACAGAAGAAAACAAGCGTTAGACTGAACCAAGGACTTGCATGGTCCTCGGACTCAAGCCTCTGGGGAAACTAACCATAGCAAGGAGTACCTGGGTACTGGACCAAACCTAGGTCTTGCATGGTCCAAGGACTCAAACCTATGGGGAAACCAGCTACTTACAGAGGAACAAAAGTGCTAGACACAACCAAGGTATTGTGCGAAACATCAAAGTATAACAAATAACAGGAACATCATCCGAGGAACTAAAAACAAGCAACTGAATATATTATAAAGGGAAAATACATAGTCTTGTTACAATGTCACCAAAACAAAAGGCGAAGTAAAAAAAAAAAAAAAAAACAACAGCAAAATCAGAGTGGCCCAGGTCATCAGAATGGGATGACCCGACAAGGTGGCCTACTCCCCCAACTCGGTAGATGGCTTGTCCTGAGGAATCTGCTGGAGAGCTTCTGCTGGTACCTCGGGGCTCTGGCTCGGAGGGGCTGCTTCTGAGGACTCTTCCTCAGCAGGAGTGATCTGGGGACTCTTCCTCGCAGTACCTCAAGCCTACATTGCGGGGTATCCCGTGATCAGCGATGAATTTCTCCATCGCCTCCTTAGACTCGACTAGCTTCTTAAATTTACCCATCCCTAACAACGACTAAGGGATTCGAGAAAGAACGAAGGGAAGAAAGGAAGCAGAGAAGAATTTGTGCTAAAGAGAGAAGAAGACTTACAGGAATGAGGAAAACCTCCTCGGACAGGCTTTTTATGTTGGAAATGAGCGCTCGTCGATGTGGAGATTTGACCGGATTCAAAGTATATGCACCAGGGTCCTCGAGTGCACAAATGAGGAGGCAAATCGGTTCAGACAAGTATTTATATCCTCAATTAAGGATAACCAGGCGGAGTTTCCCGCCCATAAAGGCAGGAAATCCCCATCGACCGATTAGCATCACACCGTTGAACGTGGGGAGTATGAACCCACTAGAATTTAATGCGGGTGCGCACCGTATATCGAGGCGCCAGAAACATGCACTGGGCAGGCGAAAAGACCCCGACGCTGACGTAGGCCACTGATTGGGCGAGTCGTGACTAAGGCCCGAGGACATCAAAATCCTCCTCCCCGTCCGAGGAGCCGGACAGCAGCATTTTGAGGGGCTATTGTGGGGCCTAAATAATCTGGTGACCCCGGCCCAACTTGTATTCGGCCCAAGGCCGATGCCGAGGAGGAAGTAGAGCCCGAAGAAGGAGTGTGAAGGTCTGAACGGCCAGGAATCCTGCCGAGGACGATCCTGCCCTCGGCAACCCGAGACCGACACGTCAGCCATAGCAGCATGGCTGGGGAACACGTCCAGGATAAGCTGTCACCTCCACACTAAATGCACCCACCTAACTCCACAGCCGCATTAATGAAGATGCGACCTCTGGCCAGGGCTGCCTTGGTTGCTGCGACTCACAAGAGTCTGATAAAGTGGCTGATGGGACAGGCAGTCAGAGGAGAGGGGCGTGGATGATCAACAAGTGGAGGAAAGAGGTTGTGAGAGAAATGACTATATATAGGAAGAAGAAAGAGATCAAAAGGTGGGGATTGATCCCCGGAAGGAGCCCCCAGAAGCAAGGCCATCATGAAGCTCCTCGGACAGGTGCCGAGGACAGACACTGGAGAATTACATTGGCCGTCCGGCCTCCGACGAACGGGACACTGGACGTTGTCCGCTTATTAGGGCATAGTTCTTCAACCCGCTCTCAATAAATTCATTGTATCGGGCTAATTGGGCTTAAGTCCACTCTCTCAATAATAGAAGTGCTCAAACCTGGTCCCTATAATAATCATCACAATTTTTTATTTAATACAATAAATTTCTGGCACTGCTATGTAAGTGTGCGTTTAATACAATACGGCCAAATCAATTAAACCTTCCTAACATCATCATATTCAAATAACTGTGTTAATTAATACTAAATCTATGAATGAACAGTATCTGGATTTTAATATGTAATGTATACAAGTACAAAAAATGGAAAAAATAATATTTAATTTCCCTTCCTTTTAAATCATTTGGATTTTCTAGCTCCAAATCAAATGGGATATATATTCCTGACAAACCCATGAGTTCTGAGTTATTCAAAAACTATATTCATTCTTAGATCCCAAAAACTCTTTGGTTCATTGTACTTGTAAGAAAATTTTGTAGAAAGAAAATGTTAAAGGAGATCGATAATATATCATACCAGTGCTAGAGCAATGTTATACCAGCTAACTCAGTTAACCCTCACATTATTATACATTTATTCTTCTTTGTCTCAAGCACGATATGCCAAAATAAAATATAAATCCCACCTAAGTTTTGCGATTTCCAAAGGATTCTCCACCACTCAAAAAGACAGCTGGTAACACTAACTATACTTTTCATCATTATTGCAGCAAGCACCCCACTAGTGGGTTTGTAGCTCAAGACCAGCTGCACCAGAATGAGCTATTAAAGCCTAAAGCTATCTCTTTTTCACCATCAACTTTAGAACTTTATTATGACACCCATCCCTAACCTTTGTATTATTAAAGAACCATCACTGAGCTTTGTTCTAAAAGTATCTAGCAACCCATCACTTGGTTTCATTTGGTGATCACATGCCACTCCAACTTGAGTTAACAGATAAGTTATTATTATTTTGATAATAAAAATAGGGACTTCTATGTGTGGTCAATATCCCCACACCACTTAAACTCTAGCATTGTATTGTGATTTGGAATTGCCTGAATACTAGGCTTGCAATTACTCAAAAGTCGAATCCATAACTCTCGGACTCACAGTGTAATGGGCCACAAGGACTTCCTACTACTAGACTACATTCTCATGTGGTAACAAAAAAGTTATCTCATGTATTATTTATATATGCATTTTCATTTTCATTGCGTATAAGTTTCCCAGTCGTGTGAAATCCATAGTGACAAGAAAAATACATATATTTGATATATTAGTTGGTAGTTCGTACAATGCACACGGACAATTTAATATAATATAATGTTTTTCTCTTTCATTTTTTTGGTTTAAATATGAAATTTAATAGTTATGATAATTAATGACAGATGTTTATTATAATCATTTATGTCTAAATTTGAAATTTGATAATTATATTAACAAGTAACCACCACTAAGCCTTGTTCTAAAAGTGTCTAAGACCTATCATTTGGCTTCATTTTATGCTCACATGCCTCAGCCGCATTTTAGAAAACCCCAACAAAAGATAATCGAGAAGTGGTCTCAAATATCATATTGGCATATTCATTTTCATCCCATGTAAGTTCTACAATTGTGTAAAATATTCCAAGCATTGCAATATGGAAGATTCGTACATTTGATAGAGAGAAGTTAACCGATGCTCTAAAAGCATTGACTTAGAAAATATTTTTTAAATCTTTTTATGGGAATAAATAAATACAACTAATTTTTATGACAATTTTTTTATATTTTTCATGAAAGTGATATCAAAACTATATAAAATAATTATTTGAAGTTAACTAACCAAAAAAAGAATAAGACATTCTTCAAGTAATTTCTCACCGTTTATCTCACGTGATCATTCTCTCTCTCTCTCTCTCTCTCTCCAATGACTAGAGACATAAAAACACAAATTACTACAACTACACACATACATTTCAGGCATTCTTCTCGGAATATTTGTAAGCTCTCTCTTTCTCTCTCGCTATTTTTGTCTCAACAACTTGGTAAACTCGCTCTCCACACTTTCTGCGTAATTCTTACCCTTGCTGTTTTTCGTTCTTTCTTTTCTTTTGTTCTTCTTGATGAATACTACGTTGAAGGAAGGCTGAATCTTTGATTCTGGAGAAGAAATCATGGTTTTGGAGAACATGTTCAATTTACAAGGTGCTACACGTAAGTTATAGTAAATTCATTTTTCCCAGGAAAACAAGTTCCACGCAGAGAAAACACACACAACACAACACAAAACACAAGCGTGAGAAAAAGAGAGTATGATCACATATGCTTTGTTATAAAATTCTTGCTTTTATGGTTGAAATCATCATATTTTTATTGTTTTACACAGCTGAAGATGCAAACATGAAAATATGGTCTTTGTTACTTTTTCATTTTCTCTATTTCAACGTATTAAGTGAGGAAGGAGGAATTTGAACCCGAATATTCCTTACGAGAGAACTGGAAAATGCCATTTATTAGTTGTAAAAGTAATCTTGTTGATCTTACCCTTTAGTTTATAGTGTAAATGGTTTAATCAAAATAATTTTTCTTAAAGTAAAGACTAAAAAGATAAGAAAAATCCCACAAACAAACGGTTTGTTCTTTGTAGTTTGGTTGAGTTTCTTTTATTTTTTAGTTTTCTTAACTCTTTAGTCTTTAGCTACTTTGCCGAAGGCTCAAATTTTAACTTTAGTTTTGTTTTGTTTCTAAAGCAAATTGTTTTAGTTTATTATCTCACATGTGGTGACTACTAGCCAGAATCTTTTTAACTCTCTCCTACCCTCCTAGGTCGATTCTGTCTAAGCTAATACTTGTCTTGTATGTATGAATGAAGAATGTAAATTGTAAAATATGCACTTCTACTAAAAAATTGATTGGACTTGTTCAAGTCTTTGTCTATATGATTAAAATGACTAAAGGCGGCATTGCCTTTTTAATTAAGTCTTTGTATATGTATATGATTAATCTGACTAATTCATTAACTTTTCGCAAGTCTTTGTCTCTATATGATTAATCTGACTAAGTGCATTACCTTGTAATTTCCATACACATTTTAACTATTAAAAAAAAAAAAAAAACGTTTTGTTGGTTTTACCAATCACCACCTACCTCTCTTCCTAGAAGGAGAGGAGAGGGAGACAAATTTAATTATGTGGACCTGTGCATGCATGGACAAATGGGTCTTTTCAGTCACAAGAAGCTTTCGTATTTATGTGGCATCTGCATGGATTTATCTACTGTGTATAATAATTAGCCTGGAAGAGTTTTCTTTGATCAGGCTTTATTGGTGAACTAAAACACATTGTTTGTATCTGGGGATTTTTGTCATGGGTGAGTATATTTTTTTTGGTTGAAAACGGTGTGTTTGAATTTTGGGTGAGAAAAACAAATTTTATATGAACGGACAAGGGAGAGGGACAAAAGAATATTTGTTTATGCAGATCAGAGCCGAGAGAGAGAGAGATGAACGTCGGTGAGAGGAGAGAAGGGAGACAACGAAAATGACAAGAGCATAAATGGCTTATATCTGTTTCTACTTAAGAGAGAGAGAGGGAGAGAGTGATGACAAAAGTTTTCCTGATATGTGAAGAAAAGAGCAGTATTTTCTGTAGGGTAACACTTGTTGCACGTAAACAGTATGCGTATGTATATACATACGGTCCATCATAACTAAAATCGTGACTTTAAGTTATGATTTCAGTTATTTTGAGCAATGTGAGTGTGTGACACATGTTGTGTGCAATAAACACTGTACTTCTTTGTAAGGGTTGCAAAGAAGATCTCTTTTAAATGGGGTGTCCCATATTTGTTGAGTTGATCACTCTCCTACGAGAGGGATGTATGCAATCATTGCACAAAATAATAAACCGTGGAGAAGAGGTTGAATGTATTTGGAAGGTTGGGAAGGGGAAATGTGTCAAAATTAATTCTTATTAGTACTAAGTGAGAAGGGTACAGTTAAAAATAGAATTTTCTGTCTTATTGGCAAGAATCATATCTAGCAAGTAGCAACAAAAGGATGCCCCACGTTGGTAAATAAAAAATGGTTAACCCAGGTTTAGTTGTCAAAATTTCCCAGTATAGTTATTCAGCGTTGTGGGTCAAGAAGAAGAGGTGTCCATATCGTTTTTATGTTTGGATTCTTTGGAATAGTTTTTGGAGAACTATTTAGAAGTAAGTATAATTTATAGGAATCTTTTAAAAAAAGAAATTTTATGTTAATGAAAAGTTACATGTTGCATATATACAAACCTCAATGAATGAAGTTTCCTTTCATAAACTGTTTAGGGGAAGTGTCATTTTAGAAAACCTCAAGGAGGTTGGTGTTAGAGTTTAATTAACTAAGTTTATTACTATAGGGATGTAAATATGTAAAACGTAATTATTTTTACTAACATATTTTAGAAGAGATTTCAAATTAAACCTTATAATATAAAATTAAACACTGAATTTTAAAAACTGTTATAAATTAGAGATAGACTTCCTGAAGACCATAAAAAGGGAAGAACTTGGAGGAAAAAAGTAAAAAGAAAGAGGAAGAACTTAGGACCCAAACTAGTAATCTCATATTGAAACTTTAAAGGCTCTTCAGAGGATGTGAATATAAGCACAACTCAGAATTGCTCATTTTACCAACTTTTGTTACCATCAGGTTTCTCACAGAATGCCCACATAATGGTAACCATCCTAGAGTGTAACCCAAAGTCATTTATAAGATGCACTAGCACTGAACAACCACTTTTATCTTCCTAATAGGAACATACCCTACCAAAAAATTAAGCAAATACTAGTTAACTGCCATCTGCTACTAAGCTGGGGTAAATTATTTTGCATAGGATGACAAAACAATAAATTTTATTCTCATTGATGAAACTGTTGTAGACTTCACATATAATCTTTATCATTCTACCCAAGTTTGATATTAGCCATTGCCATGAGTATTAGCATATATACCAGTGGAAGAATTTGAGATTCCCTCTCTTGAAAGTTGAAACCTGTTTCATGACATTTGACAGAAAAGATTCTTCAATTTCGGACAGAATGGCTGCAACTAGACTCGCCTTGTTTGTGGGAGCATGCCAGCATCGTTGTGCAACTCGGTTTCTATGCAATAATTTTAGTGCATCTAGCACGAAATTTTCCAGGCCTGATATGCAAAAACAGAAGAAAGGTTATGGATAGAGGCATAGACAAGTACCCCATCAGAATAAAAGTCAGCACTGCATATATAGCCAGCATAATTTGTTCCTGTTTACTACTGGGAATTCACTTCTTAATGCTAATGATGCTGCTAAATGGTAGTGGAACTCAGTGCAACTCTAAAACTCGAGCTTTTTCCTCAGAAATTATGCAAGTGCTATCATGGGCAATCACACTTGTTACTGTATACATAATCCCCAATAAAAAGAACATCAAGTTCCCCTGGTTACTAAGAGCATGGTGGCTTTGCAGCTTCCTGTTGTCCATTATTTGCACAGCTCTTGATACCCATTTCAGAGTTATAAACCATGGCAAACTTGGAGTACGAGATTATGCAGACTTCCTTGGCCTGCTTGCTTCTACATGCCTCTTGGTCATTTCAATCCGAGGGAAGACAGGTATCATCTTCAGCGTCCCCAATGGCATTGCCGAACCACTTCTCAATGGAAAAACTGATGAACATTCAGAATACAAAAGGATATGTTTATATGGCAAAGCTACTCTTGTCCAACTTGTTACCTTCTCTTGGCTGAATCCACTTTTTGCTGTTGGGTTTAAGAAACCCCTTGAACAGGAGGAAATTCCCGATGTTGATATCAAGGACTCAGCAAGATTTCTCTCCCATTCCTTCAACGAGAGTCTAAAACAAGTTAAGGAGAGAGATGGAACTACAAATCCATCCATCTATAAGGCAATCTATTTGTATACCAGGAAGAAAGCAGCAATCAATGCATTATTTGCAGTGATAAGCGCTGCAGCATCCTATGTTGGCCCATACCTCATTGATGACTTTGTACGTTTCTTAACTGAGAGGAGCACCAGGAGTTTAGAGAGTGGGTACCTTCTGGCCCTAGGCTTTTTAGGTGCCAAAATCGTTGAAACAATCACACAGAGGCAATGGATTTTTGGGGCACGCCTGCTAGGCCTTCACCTTAGAGTTGCTCTTATATCTCGCATATACAAGAAAGGTTTACTCTTGTCAAGTCAATCCCGCCAGAACCACACTAGTGGAGAGATCATCAACTATATGAGTGTAGATATCCAAAGAATCACAGACTTCATTTGGTACTTAAACATAATATGGATGTTGCCTGTACAAATATCCTTAGCAATCTACATTCTACATACAAATCTAGGTTTGGGGTCATTCGCTGCATTAGCTGCAACTTTAATAGTCATGGGTTGCAATATACCCCTTACAAGAGTCCAGAAGAGATATCAATCTAAGATCATGGAAGCCAAGGACAATAGGATGAAATCCACTTCAGAAGTTCTTCGAAACATGAAGGCTCTTAAACTTCAAGCTTGGGACGGTGAATTCCTTCAAAGGTTAGAAAGCTTGAGGAAAATAGAGTATGGTTGGTTATGGAAATCACTAAGGCTGTCAGCACTTTCAGCTTTTATCTTCTGGGGATCACCCGCATTTATCTCTGTGGTAACTTTTGGGGCATGTATGCTAATGGGGATTGAACTCACAGCTGGAAGAGTCTTATCTGCATTGGCCACCTTCCGAATGCTACAAGACCCTATATTCAATCTGCCTGACTTACTGTCTGTGATTGCACAGGCAAAAGTCTCAGCTGATAGAATTAGTTCCTACCTCCAGCAGGATGAAATTCAAAAGGATGCCATTGAGTATATTCCAAAAGATCAAACAGAGTATGGCATTGAGATTGACAGTGGAAGATTCAGCTGGGATCTTGAGTCAAGGAATCCAACTCTGGAAGGCATACAGTTAAAAGTGAAGAGGGGAATGAAGGTGGCAATATGCGGGACTGTGGGATCAGGGAAGTCTAGCCTGCTCTCATGTGTGCTTGGAGAAATACAAAAGCTGTCAGGGACAGTGAAGATCAGTGGTACAAAGGCTTATGTGCCTCAGTCTCCATGGATACTGACAGGAAATATCAGGGAGAATATTCTCTTTGGGAATCAGTATGACAGTGCTAAGTATAACAGAACAGTCAAAGCATGTGCTTTGACAAAGGATTTTGAACTTTTCTCCTGTGGCGATCTAACAGAGATCGGTGAAAGAGGGATAAATATGAGTGGTGGACAGAAGCAAAGGATACAGATTGCTCGTGCAGCATACCAAGATGCTGATATATATCTACTTGATGATCCTTTCAGTGCAGTTGATGCTCATACAGGCACCCAACTCTTTGAGGTTAGTAAATCATGTCAGTGACTAGAATATGAGAATGTATTTCTTAATTAGGCCCTATAATAAGCAGCCTATCCACTCTCCTGCTTTGAAGCAACAGTTTAAGAAGTCAACATTGTTTATTGTTTCATATACCTTTTGCAGGAATGCCTAATGGGGATTCTTAAAGAGAAGACTATACTTTTTGTTACCCACCAAGTTGAGTTTCTTCCAGCAGCAGACCTAATTCTGGTAAGCATGACATGACAGCTCTCTCTGTTATTTAGTCATTTAAGTAGATAATAGAATAGGACATTATATGCAGTAACTAAAATACAATATATATATTTTTAGGATAGTTTTAAGAGGTTGAAAAAAAATATATGGTAGGAAAAAAAGCATATGTTATGATACTAGGCTTACTTGATAATCTGAGAATTTTCCTGATAGTTAAGAATTGGGACTTCCAAAATCTAAAGACTTTGCTACAATGCTGAGGATTGTGGTTCTTCAGACTGCAACTAACATAAATTTAACAGGTGATGCAAAATGGAAGAATTTCACAAGCCGGACAATTCAAAGAACTTATGAAGCAAAAAATAGGATTTGAGGTTTTGGTTGGTGCTCATAGCCAGGCTCTAGACTCTATCATCTCAATTGAAAATTCAAGTAGAACATCCCAAAGCCCTACAGCTGATGATGAATTGAACACAAATTCAACTTCAAATGCAGAACTTCTACACACACAACATGACTCTGAGCATAATCTCTCTCTTGAAATTATAGAAAAAGGAGGTAAATTGGTGCAAGATGAAGAAAGAGAGAAAGGAAGCATTGGAAAAGAAGTTTACTGGTCTTATTTGACTGTTGTAAAAGGTGGGGCCCTAGTTCCATTCATCCTTTTGGCACAGTCATCATTCCAAATATTACAGGTAGCAAGTAACTACTGGATGGCATGGGCTTCTCCTCCCACAAGTGAGACTGAACCAAAATTGGCAATGGACTTCATATTGCTTGTTTATGTAGTACTAGCTGTTGGAAGTTCACTTTGTGTTTTGGCGCGAGCCGTACTAGTAGCGAAATCAGGACTTTGGACAGCAGAAAAGCTATTCAAAAACATGTTGCATAGTATATTCCGAGCACCAATGGCATTTTTTGATTCAACCCCATTTGGAAGAATCTTAAATCGGGTAAGTTTGAATTTGACAAAGTTTATGTTGATTTCAATTGAATTTATACATTGGTGTTACTAATAGTATTATCAATATGGCTGAATCTATTTAATTTGTACATATATCACAAATTTCTTATAAAAAAAATAACACTAAGATGTACTAGACCAAAAAAAAAAAAAAATTGCATTTGCAACTAACGAATACTCCTTGCAAGGGTTATATACAAAAACTAGAATAAGGAAATTCAAACATTTTCAGATCAGTTGAAGTTAAATATGATGTTAATAACATGTAGAATTTTAGAGGATAAGCATCCCATAGAAAACAAAATATTTTAATGAAGGGAAAAACCTATTGACTTCAACTAAGGCCAGGATGACTTTGACAAAATGAAATTCATTTCACAGTTCCTGTCCTCTCCAATCACACCTCGGCAGAATACCTAACATTACGTAAGAAGGAAATTTTAGAGAATCCTCTATCTTCAGAGTAACCATCCCATGAAAGATAAGAAAATATGCCAATAATAAGTAGCTGGATTGGCGAGATACCCTACCCCTTCAGACAAAACTTCAAGTCAAAAGCCAAAGTTTTAACTCATGACTTCAAAACCAGATGTCAGAATATAATAGCATGCAAGAGGTAATAAACTAAACATTAAAAAATAAAAAATCACAAGATTCAAGTTATCTTTCTTTTTCTCCTCACATAAAGATATAATTGTAAAGGTCCTTTCAAGAGGGCTGACAGCCTAAAGTTACCTCTGCAGGCATCTACAGATCAAAGTGTGTTAGACTTGGAATTGGCAACAAAATTAGGTTGGTGTGCTTTCTCAATAATACAGCTTCTAGGGACTATTGCAGTGATGTCGCAGGTGGCATGGGAAGTATTTGTCATCTTCATTCCAGTAACTGCAATCTGCATATGGTATCAGGTTAGAGACTTCTTTCACCCTCTCTATATACTATCTAGAGATGATTAATTAATGTGTAAAACATAGATGGCAATAACAATTTTGACTTCTAAAGCATTTGAAAACTCATCATGTTGACGCACACAAAAAAAAAAAAAAAAAATCTCTTGAAAACACAATAACTCAATGTACCATTGAATTAAATTCCAATGCTACAAAAAGCAAAGTAATGTGTATTTACTGTTAAGTAGCTTCAGAACAACATGCCCCTCCCCAACTCTGTGTATGAATGAATTGCTCCCATATTATGGATGCTGATCAATAATTAATTATGATTACTTCAGCAATATTACATACCAACAGCAAGAGAACTGGCCCGCTTAGCTGGTATACAACGAGCACCAATCCTCCACCACTTTGCAGAATCACTATCAGGAGCTACAACAATCCGTGCTTTTGATCAAGAAGACCGTTTTATTGACGGAAACATTGGTCTTGTTGACAACCACTCAAGGCCATGGTTTCATAATATGTCAGCAATGGAATGGCTTTCTTTTAGACTGAATTTGCTATCTAATTTTGTGTTTGCCTTCTCATTGGTATTACTGGTGACCCTTCCTGAAGGAATTATCAATCCAAGTGAGTATCGCTAATGTTTTTAAAAACTAAGCATTATAATGACCTCAAAGTAGAATTCATAATTAATCATTTGCTGCCTAGACTAAGGGATAGAAAATCTCCTGGGAAAGAGAAATCAGGACTTACTGCATACAAATATGCATTGCATCAGATGCTTTCTCGATTAGTGGCCCATTTTCTTACAAGCAAAATAAGTTACTTTAAAAGATTTCAAAAGAAAACTCTAGTCATAAAGAGAGTACTTATCTGGAATTGGACTCTTTACAGGCATTGCAGGGTTGGCAGTGACATATGGAATAAATTTGAATGTTTTGCAAGCTTCAATTATATGGAACATATGCAATGCAGAAAATAAGATGATATCAGTTGAAAGAATTCTTCAGTACTCAAACATAACAAGCGAAGCGCCACTTGTGATTGAAGAGAGCAGACCACCAAATAACTGGCCAGAAGTTGGAACAATATGCTTCAAAAATTTGCAGGTGAGCCTCTATAGCTAGGTTATAAACTATGAAGAAAGATCTGAAATTTTTATATTGTTTTAGATATCAAAATACTTTTATGAACACTTCATTTTTTTCCATCCATAGTACACATAATTACAAGAAGTAACAATATTGTATCCATTGCCTCAAAGTGGATGTAATGAAAGTCCTCAGCCTAACATAACAAGTTGTTGCAACATACAACTGACTTGACTGTATTGCAGGTCCGTTATGCTGAACATTTACCATCTGTCCTGAAAAACATTACTTGCACATTTCCGGGAAGGAAGAAAGTTGGTGTTGTAGGAAGGACGGGGAGTGGTAAATCAACCCTCATACAGGCCATTTTCAGGGTTGTTGAGCCTAGAGAGGGAAGCATTATAATTGATGATGTGGATATTTGCAAGATTGGACTTCATGACTTAAGATCAAGGCTTAGCATCATACCACAGGACCCAGCTATGTTTGAGGGAACAGTTAGAACAAACTTAGACCCACTCCAGCAGTATTCTGACAGTGAAATATGGGAGGTAAACATTCTTATCAAACAACACCTCTTATAGGGAAATATTGGAGGTAAAACCTTATATCCAATTAATACCACCAAGAACCTAACCTCATTCAAGAAGGGTAGTAGATTATGTATCAAAGACCAAAAAGGAAAATGCAAATTTTCCATACCAAGTTACAAGAGATCATTTTATCATTTATAAATCTAAATTACCTAGAAGTACAGATTCATCATTACCATTTTTTTCTATCCGACATATGCTCATTTAAATTCCAAAATTTTCAGGCTCTGGATAAATGTCAACTAGGTCATTTAGTGCATGATAAGGAAGAGAAGTTGGATTCCACAGGTCAGGTTCATCAACTTGTTGTATTGACAGAATTGATTGAATGCCCTTTTCTTTACTATCAGTAACATGCATGCATCTAACAGTGGTTGAAAATGGAGAAAATTGGAGTGTGGGCCAAAGACAACTATTTTGCCTTGGAAGAGCCTTGTTGAAGAAGAGTAGCATTCTTGTACTGGATGAAGCGACAGCCTCAGTTGATTCCGCAACTGATGGAGTATTACAGAAGATCATTAGTCAAGAGTTCACAAATCGGACAATTGTCACTATAGCCCACAGAATCCACACAGTTATAGATAGTGATCTTGTTTTGGTCCTCAGTGAAGGCAAGTACCTCTCTTTGTCTCTCTTTCACACACACACACACACACACACATGAAAATTTATCATGAATGTATTGAAAGAAAGACTGAAGGACTCTTGCTTGAACAGGAAGAATCGCAGAATATGACACACCAGGAAAGCTACTAGAACGACCAGATTCGTTCTTCTCTAAACTCATAAAGGAGTATTCCTCAAGATCACAAAGTTTCAACAACTTAGCAAACGCTCATAATTAACTCCTGCTTCAAAGATTCCTCAGATGTTAAATTTGGTGGAGCAAGACAGATTGATCATATCAGTAACATCAACTTGCATAAATAGATTGAATATTCTCCCGGTCATGAATTAGGAGGACAAGTGATGCAAAAGAGTATTCAAAGAGATGATTATTCTAATTTTGTTTTGTTTTGTTTTGTTTTTCAAGTCAATTGTATTTTTCTTGATTAATTGTATTTTATTTAGGTCCTAGTATTTAATTAGGTCGATTAGTATTTTTATTTATAGTTAAGTTTATTTTTGTAATAAGTCATTTAGTGTATCCTATGGTAATTAGAATCAGAATTTCTCTTAGAATTTAGTACTCCTATTCTTCTATTAGAGGAGGATTATTTTGATGTAATAAAATTTCTATGGAAATTGTCTCCATGGTCTGTGTTGACTACGATCAACCCTAAGTACCGACTTCTAGTGATTTTTTTATGCTTGATGCTATTTTCCAAGCAGGACTAAGTGCTGATTCCTAAGCTCTCTATATTTATTTTCCTATCTTTTAATTTTCTTGCTGCATTGTTCTGGCTTAACCAAACGGCAATGCATCAACAAGGATCAACTGCCTTAGGTGTTAGTAATTCTATAACTAAAAATTGTACGATTAACAAAACAGCACAAGTGAAGGCATTCTTGTTATTCTTCTATTTGTAATGTAGCATTCCCAAACACCGGAAAATATGCAGGAACATGTAAGCTTATTAAGTAGTAGCATAAATTTAACTATTGTTTCATCTAAAATGGTTTATTTATTTATTTATATTTGCCCGTTAAGCTAATTTGGCAAACATATTAGTTATATGGCCACTTTTGGAACTCAGAGACTCGAGTTTCACGGAGAAAATCATGAGATGATTTTTTTTTTTTTTTCCAAGTTTCTAGTAAACTCAAGTTTTAGAGACTCGAGTTCTTCACATTCGAACTTAAGTCTCAGATACTTGAGTTCTAAAAGTGATCACATGACTAATATGTTTGCAAATTAGCTTAACGAGCAAAAAGGCCCGGCTAAATTAAACGAGTACTAATAAATACAAGAGTCTTATGGTTCAGTGGCATTTTACTGGTCTCACTTATGGGAATAGCCCCAGGATTTGAATCCTCATTCCCACTTAAGCAAAAATACAAGAGTGGATAATATGACTACTAATAGTAGTTTTTTGAAAGCAAGTTGCATCTTCCTATAATAATGTGTCACTATGACCTTATAGTTCCAAATATGATCCACATTTCCCACACTGATTAAAAAAACGCTACTAAATCAAAATCAAAAGAAGGAAAAAGTAAAATGGCAGAACGTGAAAAATTAACACAAGAATTAGCAATCTGGGTTATGTAGAGAGAGAGAGATTGTACCTTCTTTTTTTTTTTCTTTTTTTTGAAGCTCAGCTCTTCCCTCAACTGTATGAAAAATGAAGTCCCAAAGATATAAGAATTGGCTCGAATTATAAAGGGCATAGTTAAACGACACGTCGTTTTCTGATTTAAAAAAAAAAAAAAATGCAATTTGCGGCGGAATTGTCAAAACTCAAAAACTCATAACAGAAAAAAGCATTGTTTTGATAGGGGGGATAGTGAGAAAGAATGGCAGGGAGAGCGGTGGGCTCAATAGCAGCCGCCGTCCGATTGGAGGCGGCGAAATCCAACGGCGCACCGGCTCCTCCTCCTCCACGGAATCCGAAACCCTCGCCGCACTTGCCTTATCTCTCCTTCAATAAGCCATCTTTGGTCGTCACAACTGAGGCAAGTTTCTCTTATCCTAACGCCCTGTTTGGTTGCCCTCACAAAATGTTTCCTTTCTGTGCTGCTTATAAACAAAAATAAATAGTATTTGTTTTGAAATTCAAGTTTCAAGTTGTTAACCAAACAGTATATTAAAAAAAAAAAAAAAAAAAAGTGAGATGGCTCATATTAAATTTATTTTTTAACTGAGCAAATATATCAATGATTATTTAGTTAATGTGCCACATACCCGATGTATCCCTGATCTTCTGAGACTATAACCTCAGTTGAGTTGGTTCAGTTAACTCAACTTATAAATTCTCTTGTCATTGAATAAGAGAGATATGGGGTCAGAGATTAAGTCCTTTTTCTTACATATTCTCCTTGTCTGGAGTGTAACTCTGTCGCATTTTTCTTATTTTTCCCTTCCTGTTTTACTTGATCATTGTAATTTTGGTTCTTGATTGTTGCTTCCATAATACATCCTCAATGTACTCAGGTTGACTAGTTTTTTTATTAATAATTTTTTTTTGTTACCTAAAAAAAAAAAAAAAAAAAGAGAGAGAGATATGGGGTTAGGAGTGCTGTAACCAATTATGTCATTATCTACCGCCCTTGCAGTCACTTCTCCTTTCTAAGTATATCAAAGCAGTAGCCATATCTGACTGTTAACTTGTTTACCCAATCCAAACTGAGATAACAACAACATCCTGTCCTAACTAGCAAATTCATGGAAACAGTTATGCCCTTACTTAGCTCGTGGAGTACCGGGAAATCTTGCACTCGGGTTTTTTGGAGTATTGAACTTCAAATTATCTAGACATTCTCCACAAAGGTGTAATTTATTGACTCCTGAAAAGTATTCATTTCTTTGATAATTGACGAGCACGAATGCTCTGCCTTTTAATGGAGTTTAAGTGTAGCTTATTTTGCTCAATCAGAATGAGATATATAAAGGATAAATGTTTTGATAAATTCAATAGTTACAATGGGGGAGGGGGAATTTAAACCTTAGATGTCTCTATTAGAAATACCAGAAGATGCTAGTTAAACCTTAGATGTCTCTATTAGAAATACCAGAAGATGCTAGTTGAGCTACAAGGCTCTTGGTAGAATTTGTAAATTAACGTAAATTTTTGCCTATATTAGGTAATTGTTCTATGTAGTTTGGGATTGCGGGAGTGTTAAGTTCTACTCTGTTAATCTTGGACAGACGTGCAATATGTGTACAATTTCCTTGTCCTCAAGTCTTCTAAGAACTACTTTTCATCTCAATAAGACCTTAGTCCCTACAATTTCAAGAACTTATGTTATGACAAATTCAATGTTTATTGTAGAATATTGACTAGGAAGTTTCTAATCCATGCCTCTTAATATCTCAATTCTTGTTGAAAAGGTGTATTCCGTGATTCATTGTATTGAATGCCTCTTGGCTATTGCCTTAAAGTTATGTTACTAATCTTTTAGATATATCTTGGTTGTTGCAGTCAAATGTTCGGAAAGAAAAAAGAAAGAAGCCAGATCCACCTTGTGTAGTCTGCCAAGGGAGCGGAAGGGTTGATTGCCACCATTGCTGTGGAAGAGGTCTCTCTCTCACGCACAAACACGTACATTAATTCAGTTATAGGTCCATTTCTATGAGGTCAATCATTAACTCATCTTGCCTTTGAACGAGGACAATTCCAAAATTCTCATATAAACATCTCAATTCCCTGATTTTAATTTGACATGAGAAATGCTGACTTGGCTCAGCTAGTGTTGCTTAGGTGCCTGTGCGGCTGTGCCTATAAACAGTAGAATGCTAAACTTTTATTTTTTCTTCAGACTAGAGTTTGTTGGAATTAGTCCATAAAGACACCATTTGATCTCAACACTAGAACATAGATCTGCATTGTTATGCCATTATGCTTTATTAGTTCTTGTCATCTCAAGTTATAGATAGTGAACATTTTTAATTGGAACCTGAATTCTCATAGCATAACAAGTACCTTGAGTTTTTTGAAATTTAAGTTGCATAAATCATGTCAAAAGTGTGCCATTGAGTTTTTACATCTCAACACATCAGCAATTTATTTATTTTTCCTTAGCAGCTAATTTTATATTCTTTTCTTTGGATATCGCAGGAAGGACAAACCATGTTCGTTTAGCAATGCTTCCTAAAGGGGAATGGCCAAAATGGTGACATATGGAACTCTTTTTATGAGTGCATTTGATGATTACTTCATCCAATTTTGGCCTTCCATCAACTGTCTTGAATCACTATTGCAGGTGCAGGACTTGTGGTGGAAGTGGTCTCGGCTACTGCTCCCGCTGCCTTGGGACAGGAGAGTATAGGTATATAATGGGCTTCCATTTTATGAAGACGGATAATGATAACACCCAAGATCAGAAAAAGTGTGAGGTCCAAGGTGACCAGAAACGCCGTAGTGCAGCAGATTTACTTCTAAATGAAGAAGAATAACCAAATTGATTTCCCAAAATCTGATGACTAAATGGACAGTTTTATTCCAGCTCTTCTTTCCAAAAGGAAGTTCAATTTCAAGCTTGTAAAGTTTTGTTTGTAACCTTGCCGTAGATATATGCATTATCATAAAATTTTCCAGAATTCAAGAAGCCCATTTCATAGAATGAGTGAAGAGAATTTTGCACAGAAAAATGTGTGCTATTTCTATTGATATAATTACAACTTGAGAAACATTTTGCCCTCTTCTCTCTTTAATGCATATCTCTCAACTGACCAGTTGAGCACCAGATAAATCCATAAAAATCCTTCGATTCACTATGTATCTATTTCAATTTTTTCTTGTTATAAATGTAGTTTTGCAAGAAAATTCCATCATAATGAGTGTAAAATTTTTTCCATGCATCAATTTCTTGAGCTTATAAAATTTATTACCATCACTTTTGGTGATTACTTCTTCACCTTAATTGCCAAATTTACAAGGCTAAAGAAATGATTTTTTATAACCTAGCAGTTGGAAACTATTGCTACTTGTGGCTTGCAAATTATCCTTGAGTTGCAGACAACTGAAAAATTGCACATTGCAATCTCCCCTTTAACTGATGCATGGAAAAGGAATCCGCTAGTCCATTTTGCTTTTCACAGCTGCAATTAGACCTGAGACATCAATTTTTCAAACAATGTACCGAATTGAAAATTTGTGTACATTATTAAATATATAGAATTGTGTACATTTCATTAAAAAAAAATGTGTATTTTGAATATACAAAATTGTGTACATTTTTTTAAAAAAATTATGTGCATTGAATGCACAAAATTGAAAATTTGTGTATGTTAAATGTACAACAAAATTGTGATTCTTTGAAAAATTAGACACATTGAAAGTATAAAATTGAAAATTTGTGACTTTGAATATACAAAATTGTATAAATTTTTTGAAAAATTGTTTACGTTAAATGTGCAGAATTGTGTACTTTTTGTAAAAAAAAAATGTGTACTTTTTTTTTTTTTTTGATGGAAAAAAAATGTGTACTTTGAATATATAAAATTGTGTATATTTTTTTTATAAATTATGTGCATTGAATACACAAAATTGAAAATTTGTGTATGTTAAATGTACATCAGAATTGTGTTCATTCTTTGAAAAATTAGACACATTGAAAGTATAAAATTGAAAATTTGTGACTTTGAATATACAAAATTGTATACATTTTTTGAAAAAATTGTTTACGTTAAATGTGTAGAATTGTGTACATTCTTATATATTGAATATACATAATTGTATACATTCTTTGACAAATAGTGTACATTGAATGCACACAATTAAAAAATTGTGAACATTTAACATATAGAATTGTGTATATTTTTTAAAATTTTGTGAAATATTGAATATACATAATTGTATATATTTTTTGAAAATTAGTGTACTTTGAATATACAAAATAGTGTACATTCTTTGAAATTTTTTGTACATCAAATGAACAGAGTTGAAAAATTATGTACATTAAATACACAAAAACGTGTAAAATCTTTGAAATATTGTGTACGTTGAGTATACAAAATTGAAAAATTGAGTACGTCGAATGTATGAAATTATATACATTCTTTGAAAATTTATCTACTTTGAATATACAAAATTCCATACATTCTGAAAAAAATTGTGCATATTGAATATACACAATTGTATATTGTAGGGATAAGGGCCCAAAATTATATATTGGGCCTTAGTCAAGTATGGTTCGAGGATGGATAAACAGCCGTGAAGGACCTGAAGGTGTTAGACTCAGTATCCCGTGGGAAAGATGCGAGTAGAAAGCTTGGGAAGGTTGTCCGAGGAGAAGTTTCTCCTCAGATGAGTAAAGCATAGATCAAAGGTATATCCTGTTGATCGGAGTGGCCTTCCAGAAGGTTCTATTGATCGGAGTGGTCGAGTACATTGAATGGTTCGAGGATGGATAAACAGTCGTGAAGGTGATAGACTTAGTATCCCGTGGGAAAGATGTGAGCAGAAAGCCCGAGAAGGTTGTCCGAGGAGAAGTTTCTCCTCGAATGAGTAAAGCATAAATCAAAGGTATATCCTATTGATCGAAGTGGCCTTTCAGAAGGTTCTACTAATAGAGATGTGTGTTATAAACGTACAATAGGGATGAAGGCTCAGAGTTATCCAGGGAAAAGTTGATGCCACCACATTGAATACTCTGCAACTAACTTTCTGGTCGCATTTATGTGAAGAAGACCCATGAATAGTGCTGTCTTGGCTATCCTAACTCACAAAGGACCAGAAAGGGTGTCCGATGGGACATGCACTCAAGCGATTGATAAGGATTGTAATTAGAGGATTGTAGTGATAGTGAGTTAGTTGTTGTGTTAGTTAATAAGTGATGTCATGGGGAGTGTGCTGATGTCATGGGAGTTAGTTAGTAGCTGTTAGTTAGTTAAGAAGAGGGAATTGTATAAAAAGGGAGGAACGAGAGGGTTGTAGTGAGTTTTGGAATGTATAACAAGAATCATATTCCCATCTCTGTCTTCTCTCTAATTTCCTCTTCTATCTCAACTATCTCTCTATTTCCATTCTCTAAATCTTCTATCCCTTCTCTCTGTTAATGGTTCAGTCCACTTTCTCCATTTGTTACTAAGGTTCTATAAGCGATAACCTGGATGATCAACAATTGGAGGGCCAAGATCAATCAAGAGGAGATGTATAATGTAACAGACCCCTAGAGGAAGAGGGGATCAGAAAATTGAGAGAAGAAAGACTATAGTATCAAGAACTAATCCTTTAATCCAATCTAAAAGAAATATATAAAAATTGATCTCCTCGGATGTTGCCGAGGACGACTTTCTCTAGCATAGACGTATTTATTCTTAGTCTCTTGCCATTTGAATCTACTTTGGTATTGGTTTGATTCATTAAAGCCCAATTTCTCCAACCCATTTTCTACAAATTTATTATTTTGGGCTTTTTGGGCCTAAGTCCATATACTTGTTGGGCTAAGAGTTCAAATCTAGTCCTTACATATATCTTTTTTGAAAAATTGTGTACTTGGAATATGCAAAATTATGTGAATTGAAAGTACAAAATTGAAAAATTATGTATATCAAATATACAAAAATGCATACATTCTTTGAAAAGTTGAATATACTTTTTTTTAAAAAAAATAATTTTTTATATAAATATACAAAATTATATACGTTATTTGAAATTTTGTATTTATTATTTATAATTAATTTTTTTTTTCAATTTCTGGTTCCAAAGATCATGAAAACTTTATTTATTAATTTTCTAATATTAAAAAAAAAAAAAGATATAGTAGTACTAGTTTGTTTATTTTGTTACGTTATCTGAAAATCGGGTTACATTTGACCCGACCCAAATCACCAGCTTAATTCTCCAAATTCCAAGACTATAAACAAAAGTTAGAATTAAAATCTCTCACTCCGGATACTACTACTAATAATACTCAAAGCTCTAGGGTTTCTCTCACTCACAACTCAATCCATTTCCTCATCCCCGCTCAATCTTTGGCGGGAACCCTCCTCACCCCCCAAAAAAAAAAAAAAAAAAAAAAAAAAAACCCCCAAAACCCCAAATCTCCTCTTCATAAAAAAAAAAAACCAAGAGACAATTCACAATTCCAACACAAAAAACACAGAGAGAAGAAGAGAAGAAGAAAATGGGGAAAGACGAAGAGGAGATGAGGGGAGAGATAGAGGAGAGGCTGATAAACGAGGAGTACAAGATCTGGAAAAAGAACACGCCTTTTCTCTACGATCTGGTCATCACGCACGCCCTGGAGTGGCCTTCTCTCACCGTCGAGTGGTTGCCGGACCGCGAGGAGCCGCCAGGGAAGGACTATTCCGTCCAGAAGATGATTCTCGGGACTCATACTTCCGAGAATGAGCCCAATTACCTCATGCTTGCTCAGCTGCAGCTCCCGTTAGACGACGCCGAGAACGACGCCCGCCATTATGATGACGACCGCTCTGATTTCGGCGGCTTTGGCTGCGCTAATGGGAAGGCAAGCGCCTCTCCTTTTTGGCTTTTTTTTATAATTTATTAATTAATCGATTAATTATTATTTGCTTCGTTAGATAAAGCTCCGGCTTTTAGCGGAGTGTGTATGTGTGTATATATATATATATATATATATATATGTAGCCTAGTTTAGATTTACTGATAAAATTGAATTCTGCCTACACCAAAGAGAAACCCATTGGTTGTAAAGAGAAATAATCATGTAGCAAATGTTATAGCTTCAAATTCTAATGAGTCTATGTTGATGCAGGTCAATTTGGTTGACGTTGTAGTATTTGGTAATTTTATATCATTATAGTTGAATGGTAGATTTTGTCATGAATTTAATCAATAAGTCCGCTATTATGTGAGAGGAAGTGGTATTGCTCTTTGTAGTATTTGGTAATTTATATCATTATAGTTGAGGGAAAATTACTCCATGCTCTCTCAAAAGAAAAGCAGTGAACTCTAGAAGCTAGGGCGTTGTTCACATTTGGACATGAACACTATTCCGTTCTTAGCAGAAACCCACCTTCGAGAGCCGTTTTCTTGTTGCCAAACCCTTTGCCTTTCTTTTGAATCAAAGTAAGTCGCAACTGTTATATTTTAGTCGGTCGGGGGAAGCTGTTGATTATACAAAAGCTCCACTTCCTTGTCTTGCTAGTGGCAAAGCTTCTACTTTGCTTGCTTCTCTCGTGCTTACTTGCACAAAGGCTTAAAGTCATTTTCGCTAAGTCCATCATTGTATCCGCAAAAAAGGGATTGGGTTTAATCGAACGATTACTTCTCTATTTTAACTTTGAAAGTTTCGACAAATACTATCAAGGAACAGATGTTCTGAATCAATCAATGAAGTTAATTTTTTTAAAAACAGCATAAAAAAGAAGTGAAATGGGGTTTTTTCAAACATAGTAAAAGAGTGATTTATTTAATCATTAAGACCCACTATTATGTGAGAGGAAGTGGTATTGCTCTTGGAGTATTGAATAATTACTCAATTGCTTCATGGGTTGAGGCGATCTACAGGTGCATTTCCTTATGTACTACTAGCATCTATGCATTTCTTTATATACTATATTGTTGGAATTGGTTAGTTATTTTGTGGTTGTTTATTTGGATTTTTTTTTTGCTTGCAGGTGCAAATAATTCAGCAAATAAATCATGATGGGGAGGTTAATCGTGCACGATATATGCCTCAAAACCCATTTATTATTGCTACTAAGACAGTTAGTGCAGAAGTTTATGTTTTTGATTATAGCAAACACCCATCTAAGCCTCCACTAGATGGTGCATGCAGTCCCGACTTAAGATTAAGGGGCCATAACACTGAAGGATATGGTTTGTCATGGAGTAAGTTCAAGCAGGGTCATTTACTGAGTGGCTCTGATGATGCTCAGATATGCTTGTGGGATATTAATGCAAATCCTAAGAACAAGACCCTTGATGCCACACAAATTTTTAAGGTGATTCTTTCATTTCTATGTGAATTGTTCAAAAAACAAATTTAGCTAGCTAAGCCTGCGTGCACCCCTGTATGTAAAATTAGTTTGACTAAATCTTTTTAAGGGTTTAAAGCATGATTTGGACCTGCACCATATTCACATGAAGCCAATTATCTCATGTTTTGGTACATTTTCAATTTAGAAGCATTTTATCGAGAGACTGGAAGTATATTATGTGATGGCTGCAAAGAACTGTTTTGGTACTTTGAAGTTGGACAACTTCTTCGACAGAAAATATCTTATATCTTTTACTTCTTTTCAAATTTTAGTCAAACATCTGTGGTAAAAATTTTACAGCTAATGCTTTGTGATTTCTTACTTTGACCATGGTTTGGAATTGTTGCTATATTAGGTTCATGAAGGTGTTGTAGAAGATGTAGCATGGCATCTGAGGCATGAATACTTATTTGGCTCTGTTGGCGATGATCAGCACCTGCTTATATGGGATCTTCGGACTCCATCAGTGAGCAAGCCTGTCCAATCTGTTATTGCTCATCAAAGTGAGGTATGTATTGCAAATACTCTCCCTCTCCCTCTCTCTCTCTCTCTCTCACACACACACACACACACACACACACACACGAATGTGGGCAAATTTCTACTGGTGGTCTATGTTGCTACATTCTAGTTTACTAAATAATTTTGGGCTTCAAGGCCAAAGTATGCACTAGTAGATTGCTTTATGCAATTGTTAGGAAAGGGTGGGGTGACAAATGGGTGGGTTAGAATAGTTCATAGATGGGTAAGGTATATAAATACCCATTTAAATTAATGAATAATAATCATACCCAACCCAAATGGTTTATTTAGGCCAATTCCCTACCCACACATACCAAATTTTATATTTAGACATGTATAGAATAGATAATTATAAAACTAGATATTTGGGAAACCAGGTTTGGTTGACATGCTACTGAGGGTTTGTGCTTCCGGCACAGTGGACTTGGATCTATTAAATCAATAACAGAACATAAATATAGACTAGGAAAAACTGACATCCAATCCAAAAAAGTTTTAAAGAAAATGAATTTGAGATTAGGCTTAGTTCTCTGTGTCCTTGAGATTAGCCATACACCACATCAAACAATGCAATCCTTTCTTTGAATTTACACCCAAAGGACTAAAGGGGAATTGTTTTTATTGGATCAGATTTGTCCTAGCCTCATTTGAAAATGAAAAAGGGCTTCATAGTTTGGGCCACATTGATCTGTGTTTTTAGGAAATAACAGGTTGGGTGGCATCTCCTAGCAAAAACAGAAGAAAAAGGTTAGCAACCTAGGGCAATACAAAATTGTACAGCGTTTGGGTCTGCAGGTTACTTCACCATTTCTCTTTAATGTGGTTATGCCAACTCAGCTATTAAGAACCATAGAATCTCCAAGCTACTCAGTATATCATACTGCAATGATGTCATTTTCTCCTCAAAGATGCTTTCAAATCTAAAAGCATTTCACAAAGATCCCCAGCCCCATCATTGTAAGTGAATAACCAAATTTAAAATATAGAGGGTGCCAGTTTGGTTTGGACCTAGGGATAGAGGGGGAAAGGTTGAAAAACTTCATGCCAAAGGGCTAGAGACAACTGAAAGCCAAAATCTAGAAGAGTGGGGTAGTTGGGCAGGTGAACTTCTATGTTTGGGGGGCATATGGCCATTTACCTGTTCTATATAAATGGGTAACAAATGTTCATTATCCATTTGTAGCCATTTCATAAATGGTCTACCTATTACCCATTTATAGATGGTGGCGAAGGGTAGGTAAATGTGTACAGGTAACAATTGCCACCACAGAAAAGTGTCTATGACTATTGTAGGGGCAATATTACACCTATATTAGAAATTTATATGCAAAATTAGGCTTCATTGTCACTATGAAGTCATTCTATCATGTATTTGAAAGTGTTAGCTTAGACCCATTACCTACCTCACATCAATATCTCTCTCAATATGACCTTAGGGAGCAGGCACTTTGGTGTGGACACCAGATTTATGTTGATTGTTCCATTGGTCCAGATTATGGGATTTGAATTGTTATCGAAATTATTTTCATTTTGTGGTTAAGGGATTTGATTGCTATCTTAATTATGATTTGATTTCCCTTAAGATAGCAATCAAATATCTAGGTCCAGATTATGATTTGATTTGATTGTAGCTCCCAGAGGAAACATTATTGGCATGTTTAGTTTGATTGATAATATGGAATTCAAAATTTTTCTCTCTAGCTTGGTTGTGATTCCAACTTTCAAGAAGCCTTAGGTAGTGGAGTCTAGGGTTATTCTGTGTTTTCCTTTCTTGCTCTTGCAACCTGTGTGCATCACACTTCTACTATAGTATTCCAACGAGACAAATTTTTTCTGTCCTTATTGCTTGAATTTTAACTCAGCTCATGTTGTGATGTGATATTTGATTTCATTTAATCATACTATCTTTCTTGTCAAAGATGGCATAATGAGGAGGGGGTGGACATAAGTTATGCAAGAGAGCAAGACAAACTATTGTTCTTAATCCCTATCCTGCATTATGAATATCTGCATGATAGTGATACTCAAGAAAGCTTTTATTATCTTGGGATGGTTGAGATACTTAAATTTTCTATGCCTTGTAATAAATTTGTATACAGCAACATCCCTTCTATGTTCTTTTGATGCTTTTAGTGCTTAAAGTCCGATAATTTTTGTTATATATATGACATACTTGGATATTCTTCAGAAAATATGCTGTTTTCTTTTTTTCTTTTTTTATGTTTTTTGGTCAGTTGATGAAAATGTATTATTTCCATGATATTGTGTCAGGTAAACTGCCTAGCTTTCAATCCCTTTAATGAATGGGTTGTTGCGACGGGGTCTACTGATAAAACTGTTAAGTTGTTTGATCTTCGCAAGATTACCACTGCACTTCACACCTTTGACTGTCACAAGTAAGAATTCTCATCTGATATTGTGGATTCAACTATATGGATGTATTTTTTGTCCTTGAACTATGTAGACATTTTTTTAACATGGGTTATTTGTATGTGCAACAATTCTTAAATTGCATTTTTTGCTATGATGTAAAACAGGGAGGAGGTTTTCCAAGTTGGCTGGAATCCAAAGAATGAGACCATATTAGCATCTTGTTGTCTTGGTAGGAGACTTATGGTGTGGGATCTTAGCAGGTATTTGCTGAACCAACTAGTATTGTCTTTGTTGAGGATTGTGTTTGAATCGGTATTTATTCATGTGTGAGTGTTGAATCTAATTATCCTTTCCTTTTCTTAATTAGTTTTAAATTGTGTTTGAATACATTATAATTTATTGCACAGTGACAGTGTGAGTTTGCATGGGACTCTTGTTGGTTTTCAGCTCATTATTTAGTGGTTGCTAGGAAATTATTACTGGACAAGTCGTCCTAAGAGAATGCTTTTAGATTTGGCTGTTAGTGAATATGCATAAATCATTAAGTGTATGAAAGAAGTGAGGCTCTCTAATGGTTACTGAAGTTGATGGAGAAGATGGTGTAACCTCACAAACTCCCTTTTCTGCAGTGATTACAATATTCAATCTAGGGAAGAAACTAGGAGCATGGCAATGCACAATAAAAATAGGCATTGCCTATAAAACTGTGCTTGTTTCAGTGTTTAGTGGCGTATATTTTGCTCACAGCTGATCACAATCCTAGAAAAAAGAAGGGTTATAGGTTGAAGGCCAGCATAACATTTAGTCACTTCAAATGGATTGGATTAGAAGAATACATGTGGCCGATTGAGGATCTATAGTTGATACTTTAAGTTCTAGAACTAAGGCTTTTTTGGTGTTGTTGCAGGATTGATGAAGAGCAAACACCAGAGGATGCTGAAGATGGACCGCCAGAGTTGCTTTTTATTCATGGCGGTCACACGAGTAAAATATCTGATTTTTCCTGGAACCCATGTGAAGATTGGGTTGTTGCTAGTGTAGCTGAAGACAACATACTTCAAATCTGGCAAATGGCAGAGAACATCTATCATGATGAAGATGATTTACCAGAAGAATCCACGAAGGCTGCTTAGTGTAATTTCCTGGTATTGACTTAGACAAGTAGCCTGAAAAAGAATTAGGAAAGGAGCAACTAGGTATTTTCCTTATTTATTTGTTATTGGTTTCCCGTGTCTCTCCTTGTAGTCTATCTGTGAGATTTTGTGTTTTAGTTCGCTGTTAAACTGAACTGTCCATGTATCATCCATGCATAGTTCTCCTAATTATTTGCCAGACTCAGCTTCGTTTAGGGACTGCATATGTGACTATTTTCATCTTTTATGATTATAATGGAAAATGTTTATGATTCATTAAAAAGAAAATGTTAAGAACTGTTCTGATAAAAAAAAATTTTAACTTTGATCACAAATTCCCAATAAAAAACTTTTCTTGTAATCTTATTTTGAGAATTTTTTTGTTAAAACTTTTACCCAGTCTCGTGATTTAACTGCCAAATATAACAATTGAGGAAAAAGGAAAAATTCAACTGACAATGAATATTTTTGTACTCAAAAGCCTAGTTTATGGTGTCACTGGGCCCAAAAAATAGAATAATGAGAGCGTTTCAACTTGTAGAATAAATTTTGTGTAATGGAATTTTTGGGATCATATAGTATGCAATTTGTACAATGTTATATAGCTGCTCCAATTCAACTTGTCATATCAATTGAAAATCCAGTCAACTCTACCTCAATGCACTTATTAACAGAATTTCTCACTGCCCCTGATGTTTCCCTTTCTTCTTTGACTTTCATTCTTCTCATTCTTTTCTTTGTACTTAGAAGTTCCTTCTCGTTCCTTTCTTTGAGCTTAGAAGAGACCTATCTCTAGGAAGGGTACTGGGTATTTAGAGGGCTACAAACGCAGCCTAGTTGACAGCCATGAGGGCCAACAGTTGGGCTTGAAAGTGGGCTTCGAGGCCAATGAGGGGCGCTTGGATTTAACTAGGGTTGCATTGATGTATGGAACTCAGTGATCCAAGTCAACCCGATGTGGTTGCCGGATTGAATCCAAGAGATGATGAAGCAGATGAAAGAGTTGGGTTGAGGCTCAAGTTGGATTCTAAGTTTTGAATGGAATCTCTCTCTAGTGGGAAGTAGTTGTTAATATTTTGCGTACTTCCAAGAGAGTAGTTGTAATTGCATTCTTCCAAGAGAGTAGTAGTAATTGCATACTTCCAACAGAGGTTTAGAATTAGAGTTTTTTGTATTGCTTTGGAAATTTTTGTGTTCAAATTCTAATTTAGAATTTGAAATTTTCTTTCTTGTTTTGAACTAGTAAACAAATATATTTTCGATGTAATGGAATTTTGGGTTGCTGCTAGCTTGGTGTATACTTTGTGTTTTCTCTCTTTATGATATCAATGTAATGGAATTTTGAGTTGCTGCTAGTTGGCATTTTTGTGTCTTTCTTGCATTTGACAAATTTTCTTGATGAACAGAAAGTTTAAAAAATTATTCCTCATATATGATTATATTTAGTGCAACATTGAGGCCAAAATCAGAAAAGTCTAGATAACAATGCCTTCTTGATGAACAGAAAGTTTAAATCATTCTCAGATGTAGTTTCATGATCTTCCCTATTCTCTTCCCCATCTCCTTCTACATCCTTACAAGGCATGGCAACTACAAGTAACATTTCATCATTCTCTACATAAAATATGATTCTATCAGTTAGCCATCCAACATGTAAATCATTCATATATGCCACTTCCTCATCTCCAATAACAAATCTAAAACCTTGCTCTAAATTAACCCTAGGGATCAAGTAATGAAACTTTGTAATAATAGGTACCCTTAATTGAACACACATGCCATGTATTTCAAAGTAGCTCAAACCGTTAGGATCACAATCTTTGACTAAATTCAATTTCCCACCTTAATAAGGTAGTTTTGGTTCCCACACAAGAGTACCACCACTATGAATCTCAAGTGTAAATAACAAATCAATGGTCTTCAAATAAATGAATTCTCTTGGGTTGTGTTTGAATACTTGAATTTGGATGAAATGCCTTAATTCTAAATCTATAAATTTTAAAATTCCTTGTTTGGACGTGTTTTATACCTTTAATAATTTGAAATTATAAACTTAATTTCTATTGAAGTACGTCTTAAAGATTTCTAAAATTTCAAGGGTTTAGAAGGTATTTCAAATCTAAAGATTTTAAGGTTTAAATTTTTTGGTAGATTTGTCAATTCCAAATCCTTAACATTTTTTAAACTATCCAAATAAGCTATTTGGATTTTAATCATTAAAATCCAAATCCGCACCACAAGTTTCACCTCATAGATAGATTAACAACAACATAGACAATGATAGTAGAAAATACAATAATGTATACCATTTTAAAGACTAGCAGACAATTGAAACTTATAAGCACAAAGCAGCTAGAGGACTAACAGACAATTGAAGCTTATTAGCACAAAGCAGCCCGAGGACAAACCTTAAACCTAGGGCTGGGGAGATATAGAACATCAGGGACCACAATCAAGACATGCAAGCACAGCAAAAAGATTCCAAAAAAACAACTCCAAAGCCTAAAAATTCCAAGACAAAATAGCAGCTTTTACAAAGCAAAAACATTCTTCGGTAACATAGTCATCATGGTATCTGAATGGCCCTTAGGGTGTGTTTGGTAGAGTGGATTTTAGGGAAGATAGGAAAAAAAAAAAAAAAAAAAAAGAGAAAATGAGTAGGGAAAACTTTTTGGAGGGTGTTTGGTTGGGAGGGAGAGGGGAAAATAATAGTGGGGCCTAGGTATTTTCTCCTCAAGCCCACTAAAAAGTTTTCTCTCCAAAATGAGGAGAAAACTAAGTGGGGGAAGTGTGATTATTAAATGACAAAAATGCCCATGTGCACTTGCACATGGTCTTCGTACTTTGCTTTCTATTTTTTTTTTTTTAGTTCTAGTTTGAACGTTGCCTTGTCCTTTTTTTTTTCTTTTGATTTTCTAAGGCCGTGGGTGCTTTGTTTTGTGTTTTTTTTTTAGACGTGATTTTTTTTTTCTTAGACATTTTTTTTATAATAAATTTGGGTGATTGCTTATTTTTTTGGTTGTTTATCATTTTTTTTTAATTGGACACCATTTTGAAAAGAGTATACGAGTATTTTATTCAAACTCACTTTTTTCATCTCTCTACTTTTCCATTCCTAACCAAACAAAAATTAGGGAAATTAAAATATTTTCTATTCTCTCACTTTTCCATCCTCTTACTATTTTCTATCCTCTCACTTTTTCACCCCTCCAACCAAACGGACCCTTAGACATTAGGGTTATAAGGTTGAGAAAGAAAATGAAAAAAATGTCATTTCTTTTGAAATCTTTACCCAAATTTTAAAAATAAAAAATTACAAACAAAATCACCAATTTCACATGTAACCCACGTCAATTTTCACACAATTGAAAACCCTAGGTAAGGAACATACTATGCTATAGTGTCACAAACAACAATGGGATCTAGGATCTTGCTACTCACCAATAGAAATCCCAAAATCTTTTGTTAAAGAAACAATCTTAACACTTCAATCAAACGAATTTTTTGAGAATAATCTTTGATCAAACATAAATTTAGAGAAGAACCTAGAGTTCTTTTAACGTTTTGATGTGTTTTAATTGTTTGTTTAGTGGTAAACAGTAAAGTGGGTTATGACTACATAACGGAATTAATCTCAGGTTGATAAACATTCTTAATCACATATAGACAAAGTGCAATAACCCCAAATTAGAAGTGGGACAAAAAATTGTTTCGGGTCGAAAATATATGAAAAAATTGATCTTGATTTGAAGAGGGAGATACGAACACCCTCCCACTACATTCTGTAGTTTAAAACAAATGTCTTTAGTATTTTATTATTATACATTATACACTTCAAAATGTTAAAAAGTGGCATTTTTATATTTTGTATTAAGCCCATGTGAGGGAGCGCCTGCGGCCCTTCTCCATTTAGATCTCTCATATAATGATTTTTTTTAGTATTTTGCACAATAATCATCCCCTTACTTTAATGTAAAACAAACGTCATAAGCTTTACTAGAATAGAGAGATCATTAGAAGTCAATACGCAAGAAATCCCGGAGGAATAAAATTATTAGTAGAAATTATCAGAGCCAATGTTGAAATTGCATGAAAATTGGTGACATAATGGGAATTGTTGCAAGGATCAAAACTAGTTGCCTCTAGACACGACTGATGTCACTTTTCAGGAAAATTCCTCAATTTACATCCTTAATTAATTGTTTACGCTATTTATAGTAATTTTTATTCTTGTTATTACTTTTACTTTAAAAATTCAAAGTAATGTCATGTCTCTAGGACATCTCCTAGAGATCGTAGGATTTTATTTTGTAATTTTCTTAATTTTACATATTAGGTAATTTTCCCAATTTTCTAGCTTAATTTCGTGCCTAATGCAAATTAGAGTTTTTAGGTGGTTCTTAAAGGCCTTAGGAATGTAGTTGGTAGCCCTAGGATTCTTTTATATCTATTTAAGAGCATTGTAGCCTCAAAGGCAATGCATATTTCAATTTTATAAAAATTCAGAGACCTTTCTTCTTTATTTTATAGTGGATTTCAAGAGAAGAGCTCTCTTTGTGGATTCAAGAAACTCCTTATGGATTCAAGGGCTATTTTCTTAAAGACATGCATATTCTGTTTAATGTGGCTTTCGGCCTGCATCATACTCTTTTCTACTAGTTGCTAAAATGACCATATACTCCCCCCCCCCCCCCCCCCCCCCTTTTTTTATCAATACCTTGCTAGAATAATTTGTTGAAGCCTAATAGTATTGCTATCAGAATTATATATACTAGCCGCGAACCCGCGCATTGCGCGTGATAATTATTTTTATGGTGGTTTTATTAAAAAAAATTTACAATTTAAACTAATCTAATAATGAGTAATGTATTTCGAAATTATATTTTTATTTAAGGGAAATTACATTTTACTCTCCTGTGATTTGCCTAAAACACACTTTACCCACTTGAGGTTTAAAAAATGGCACTTTGCCAACCTGTGGTCTGATCCGTTAGTAAAACGTTACCCACCTCTAATCCTACCGTTACTCTAACACCAATTCACTCAAAAAAACAATAGCAATTGAATCAAAACTCTTTCCTTTGAAAAAAAAAAAAAAAAACTTCCCTGTACATGTACACTCCCTTTTCCAGATTGTGATCCACTTCATCAAGACAAAAACTTAAAACTCTCAACATCAAGAGAAGTTGGCAGCCCAATCAAAACCCATGTGAAGGATCTTGAAGATTTTCTCTCTTGATTTAAACCATAGGTAAGTTTTTCATAATTAGGGTTCTTGATTTCTTTTTCAAAAATTGCTGGCAGATTTTTTTATTTTTAATTGCTGGCAGATTTATATTGTAATCTTGATTTATTTTGAAGTTTTTTTTGAAGATTTTTGAAGATTTGTACCTTATTGCTCGCAGATTACGTTTTTGAAGATCTTTTTTGAGAAATTGGGTTTGTGCTATACATGATTTTTTGCTCTGTGCTATATATTTTCGCTGACTTCTCATTGGAGTTTTGATCCAATATTTGTGCTCCACCCACCACGTATTGTCGTGCTTCAACATCTAATTCTATATCTAAGGAGCTTTCTCATATTTACAACCTTTGCTAACTTTTCATACACGTACAAAAATAGAGCAGATCAATGACTGCTATTATCTCAATGTGTAGCTTGTTAATGATTTTTTTTTTTTTTTTTTTTTGAGAAATTGGGTTTGTGCTATACATTTTCTGCCAAGAACGAAAAAAGAACTTTTTCTGTTATCTGTGCTATACATTTTCCTGGGTCAGTGTTTGTGTGTGTGTAAAGGTTGGTTTGGAAACTACAAGATATGCTCTGTAATGAAATTGCAAGTCATGCTCTGTTATGGTTTCTCAAAGGAAAGAGTTTTGATTCAATTGCTATTTTTTTTTTTTTTTGAGTGAATTGGTGTTAGAGTAACGGCAGGGTTAGAGGTGAATAACATTTTGTTAACGAATCAAACCACAGGTGGACAAAGTGCCACTTTTTAAACTACAGGTGTGTAAAGTGTTTTTTCGACAAATCACATGTGGGCAAAGTGTAATTTCTCCTTTTATTTATTATAGGAACAATCATAAATGTAATACAAGAACAATCCAAAACACAAAATAATAATTATAATAATAATAAAACTTAACAATAATTAATTGAACCAATATTAGGATAAAATTTTGTTTTTGATAATCTATTAAGGTTATTTTCTTTGTAAAAATTATAATTTCGGCCACCCAAAGCATATTATCAAAAAAACAATTATTAGCAAAATCTAAGAATTAAATTTCTATACATGCATTGTTATAAAATAATAATAATTAAAATAAAATTGCAAAAGTTAAAATTTGTCACCTATCCGGTTATTTTCGTTTGGCTAACCTTTGCTTTTCTTTAAATGAATGGCATTATAAAGTACTTCTAATACAACTATTAAGAGTACTTTGTTCACCACAAAGGATTAGAAAATAAACAAAAATTAGTAAAGTCTCATAGTTTAACATCTAAATTGAGTACTATAAAAAAATCGTGCTATGTAATAGAATAAATACTAAATTATCCAAATCATGCTATGTAATAGAGTAATATTATATTTTTATATACTATATTTAATTCTTTAGAACGCAATAGGATAACATTTAACAATCAAAGAGAATAATAATAATAAAAAATTTAAAAACAAAACTAAATCGCATTAACCCAAAACAGAGTTTTAAAGAATATAAAAAATTATCAAACTAAAGTGGAGATGCAAGAAAAATAAAAAAAATTCACCAAAAAATTTAGAGAGAGAGAGAGAGAGAGAGAGAACCATTTTTTTTGTGAGTGAAAACTATGCATAGAATAGAAGAGATAGTGACAAATTTATAGTAAGAGGGTATGAATAAGAAGAGACAAAAATAAAGGAAGATGAAGGGAAAGAGGAAGAATGATATTAATGTAGAGGGTAGTGGGGAGATAAAAAGGTAAGCGAGGGAGAAAGATCGAAAAAGTAGTGGGGAGATGAAATGGTAAGGGAGAGAGAAAGGTTGGAGAAGTGTAAGTGTAAATATTAAAAAAATAAATGTTAAAAATAATTATAGGAAAATTGGAAAGAAAAAAAAAAACCCTAAAGCTTGAAAGGCTTCAAAGTTTTTTTTTTTTTTTTTTTCTTCCTTTAAGCTGAAAAGGCTCACACAAAATCCTAAAGCTAAACTGAAAAGGTTTTGGGTTGAGCTTGATAGTGGAACTAAATAAATAAGAGGTAGGCTGAATTAATTATACAGATTTATTATAAGGTGATAGTGGAAGTAAATAAATAAGTAGTGGGTTGGATTTATTATAGAGTGATAGTGGAAGTAAATAAATAAGTGGTGGGCTGCATTTATAAGGCTGAAAATTGTAAAAACCATTTTAAAATTGTAAGACAAATTATATTTAAAAAATAAATAAAAAGAATGATGTGGCAGCTGATGTGGCTACATCTATATCTAAGGCGCTTTCTCATATTTACAACCTTTGCTGACTTTTCATACACGTACAAAAATAGAGCAGATCAATGACAGCTGTTATCTCAATGTGTAGCCTGTTAATGATTTTTTTTTTTTTTTTTGAGAAATTGGGTCTGTGCTATACATTTTCTGCCAAGAACGAAAAAAGAACTTTTGCTGTTATCTGTGCTATACATTTTCTTGGGTCAGCGTTTGTGTGTGTGTAAAGGTTGGTTTGAAAACTGCAAGACATGCTCTGTAATGAAATTGCAAGTCATGCCCTGTTATGGTTTCTCAAAGGAAAGAGTTTTTATTCAATTGCTATTGTTTTTTTTTTTTTTGGAGTGAATTGGTGTTAGAGTAACGGCAGGGTTAGAGGTGGATAACATTTTGTTAACGAATCAAACCACAGGTGGACAAAGTGCCATTTTTTAAACTACAGGTGGGTAAAGTCTTTTTTGGGACAAATCACATCTGGGGAAAGTGTAATTTCTCCTTTTATTTATTATAGGAACAATCATAAATGTAATATAAGAACAATCCAAAACACCAAAAAAAAACGTAAACTAAAAAAAATTAATAAAACTTAACAATAATTAATTGAACCAATATTAGGATAATTTTTTTTTTTTTTGATAATCTATTAAGGTTATTTTCTTTGTAAAAATTATAATTTCGGCCACCCAAAACATATTATAAAAAAAACCAATTATTAGCAAAATCGAAGAATTAAATTTCTATACATGCATTGTTATAAAATAATAATAATTAAAATAAAATTGCAAAAGTTAAAATTTGTCACCTATCCGATTATTTTCGTTTGGCTAACCTTTGCTTTTCTTTAAATGAATGGCATTATAAAGTACTTCTAATACAACTATTAAGAGTACTTTGTCCACCACAAAGGATTAGAAAATAAACAAAAATTAGTAAAGTTTCATAGTTTAACATCTAAATTGAGCACTCTAAAAAATCATGCTATGTAATAGAATAAATACTAAATTATCCAAATCATGCTATGTAATAGAGTAATATTATATTTTTATATGCTATATTTAATTCTTTAAAACGCAATAGGATAACATTTAACAATCAAAGAGAAAAATAATAATAAAAAATTAAAAAAACAAAACTAAATCGCATTAACCCAAAATAGAGTTTTAAAGAATATAAAACATTATCAACCTAAAGTAGAGATGCAAGAAAAATAAAAAAAATTCACCAAAAAATATAGAGAGAGAGAGAGAGAGAGAACCATTTTTTTTGTGAGTGAAAACTATGCATAGAATAGAAGAGATAGTGACAAATTTATAGTAAGAGGGTATGAATAAAAAGAGACAAAAATAGAGGAAGATGAAGGGAAAGAGGAAGAATGATATTAATGTAGAGGGTAGTGGGGAGATAAAAAGGTAAAGGAGGGAGAAAGATCGAAGAAGTAGTGGGGAGATGAAATGGTAAGGGAGAGAGAAAGGTTGGAGAAGTGTAAGTGTAAATATTAAAAAAATAAATGTTAAAAATAATTATAGGAAAATTGGAAAGAAAAAAAAAACCCTAAAGCTTGAAAGGTTTCAAAGTTTTTTTTTTTTCTTCCTTTAAGTTGAAAAAGCTCACACAAAATCCTAAAGCTAAACTGAAAAGGTTTTGAGTTGAGCTTAATAGTGGAACTAAATAAATAAGAGGTGGACTGAATTAATTATACAGATTTATTGTAAGGTGATAGTGGAAGTAAATAAATAAGTAGTGGGTTGGATTTATTATAGGGTGATAGTGGAAGTGAATAAATAAGTGGTGGGCTGCATTTATAAGGCTGAAAATTGTAAAAACCATTTTAAAATTGTAGGACAAATTATATTTAAAAAATAAATAAAAAGAATGATGTGATAGCTGATGTGGCTGCATCTATATCTAAGGCGCTTTCTCTCATATTTACAACCTTTGCTGACTTTTCATACACGTACAAAAATAGAGCAGATCAATGACAGCTGTTATCTCAATGTGTAGCTTGTTAATGAATTTTTTTTTTTTTTTTTTTTTTGAGAAATTGGATCTGTGCTATACATTTTCTGCCAAGAACGAAAAAAGAACTTTTGCTGTTATCTGTGCTATACATTTTCTTGGGTTAGCGTTTGTGTGTGTGTAAAGGTTGGTTTGGAAACTGCAAGATATGCTCTGTAATGAAATTGCAAGTCATGCTCTGTTATGGTTTCTCAAAGGAAAGAGTTTTGATTCAATTGCTATTGTTTTTTTTTTTTTGGAGTGAATTGGTGTTACAGTAACGGCAGGGTTAGAGGTGGCTAACATTTTGTTAACGAATCAAACCACAGGTGGACAAAGTGCCATTTTTTAAACTACAGGTGGGTAAAATGTTTTTTGGACAAATCACATGTGGGGAAAGTGTAATTTCTCCTTTTATTTATTATAGGAACAATCATAAATGTAATATAAGAACAATCCAAAACACCAAAAAAAAAAACGTAAACTAAAAAAAATTAATAAAACTTAACAATAATTAATTGAACCAATATTAGGATAAAATTTTGTTTTTGATAATCTATTAAGGTTATTTTCTTTGTAAAAATTATAATTTCGGCCACCCAAAACATATTATCAAAAAAAACAATTATTAGCAAAATCTAAGAATTAAATTTCTATACATGCATTAATGTTATAAAATAATAATAATTAAAATAAAATTGCAAAAGTTAAAATTTGTCACCTATCCGATTATTTTCGTTTGGCTGACCTTTGCTTTTCGTTAAATGAATGACATTATAAAGTACTTCTAATACAAGTATTAAGAGTATTTTGTCCACCACAAAGGATTAGAAAATAAACAAAAATTAGTAAAGTCTCATAGTTTAACATCTAAATTGAGCACTATAAAAAATCATGCTATGTAACAGAATAAATACTAAATTATCCAAATCATGCTATGTAATAGAGTAATATTATATTTTTATATGCTATATTTAATTCTTTAAAACGCAATAGGATAACATTTGACAATCAAAGAGAATAATAAAAAATTAAAATTAAAAAAACAAAACTAAATCACATTAACCCAAAATAGAGTTTTAAAGAATATAAAAAATTATCAACCTAAAGTAGAGATGCAAGAAAAATAAAAAAAATTCACCAAAAAATTTAGAGAGAGAGAGAGAGAGAGAGAGAGAGAGAACCATTTTTTTGTGAGTGAAAACTATGCATAGAATAGAAGAGATAGTGACAAATTTATAGTAAGAGGGTATGAATAAGAACAGACAAAAATAAAGGAAGATGAAGGGAAAGAGGAAGAATGATATTAATGTAGAGGGTAGTGGGGAGATAAAAATGTAAGGGAGGGAGAAAGATCGAAGAAGTAGTGGAAATGGTAAGGGAGAGAGAAAGGTTGGAGAAGTGTAAGTGTAAATATTAAAAAAATAAATGTTAAAAATAATTATAGGAAATTGGAAAGAAAAAAAAAACCCTAAAGCTTGAAAGGCTTCAAAGTTTTTTTTTTTCTTCCTTTAAGCTGAAAAGGCTCACACAAAATTCTAACGCTAAACTGAAAAGGTTTTGGGTTGAGCTTGATAGTGGAACTAAAAAAATAAGAGGTGGGCTGAATTAATTATACAGATTTATTATAAGGTGATAGTGGAAGTAAATAAATAAGTGGTGAGCTGCATTCATATGGCTGAAAATTGTAAAAACCATTTAAAAATTGTAGGACAAATTATATTTAAAAAATAAATAGAAAGAATGATGTGGCAGCTGATGTGGCTGCATCTATATCTAAGGCGCTTTCTCATATTTACAACCTTTGCTGACTTTTCATACACGTACAAAAATGGAGCAGATCAATGATTGCTGTTATCTCAATGTGTAGCTTGTTAATGATTTTTTTTTTTTTTTTTGAGAAATTGGGTCTGTGCTATACATTTTCTGCCAAGAACGAAAAAAGAACTTTTGTTGTTATCTGTGCTGTACATTTTCTTGGGTCAGCGTTTGTGTGTGTGTAAAGGTTGGTTTGGAAACTGCAAGATATGCTCTGTAATGAAATTGCAAGTCATGCTCTGTTATGGTTTCTCAAAGGAAAGAGTTTTGATTAAATTGCTATTGTTTTTTTTTTTTTTGGGAGTGAATTGGTGTTAGAGTAACGGCAGGGTTAGAGGTGGATAACATTTTGTTAACGAATCAAACCACAGGTGGACAAAGTGCCATTTTTTAAACTACAAGTGGGTAAAGTGTTTTTTGGACAAATCACATCTGGGGAAAGTGTAATTTCTCCTTTTATTTATTATAGGAACAATCATAAATGTAATATAAGAACAATCCAAAACACCAAAAAAAAACGTAAACTAAAAAAAATTAATAAAACTTAACAATAATTAATTGAACCAATATTAGGATAAAATTTTGTTTTTGATAATCTATTAAGGTTATTTTCTTTGTAAAAATTATAATTTCGGCCACCCAAAACATATTATAAAAAAAAAAAAATTATTAGCAAAATCTAAGAATTGAATTTCTATACATGCATTGTTATAAAATAATAATAATTAAAATAGAATTGCAAATGTTAAAATTTGTCACCTATCCGATTATTTTCGTTTGGCTAACCTTTGCTTTTCTTTAAATGAATGGCATTGTAAAGTACTTCTAATACAACGATTAAGAGTACTTTGTCCACCACAAAGGATTAGAAAATAAACAAAAATTAGTAAAGTCTCATAGTTTAACATCTAAATTGAGCACTATAAAAAATCATGCTATGTAATAGAATAAATACTAAATTATCCAAATCATGCTATGTAATAGAGTAATATTATATTTTTATATGCTATATTTAATTCTTTAAAACGCAATAGGATAACATTTAACAATCAAAGAGAATAATAATAATAAAAATTAAAAAAACAAAACTAAATTGCATTAACCCAAAATAGAGTTTTAAAGAATATAAAAAATTATCAACCTAAAGTAGAGATGCAAGAAAAATAAAAAAAATTCACCAAAATATTTATAGAGAGAGAGAGAGAGAGAGAGAGAGAGAGAGAGAGAGAGAGAACCATTTTTTTTGTGAGTGAAAACTATGCATAGAATAGAAGAGATAATGACAAATTTATAGTAAAAGGGTATGAATAAGAAGAGACAAAAATAAAGGGAGATGAAGGGAAAGAGGAAGAATGATATTAATGTAGAGGGTAGTGGGTAGATAAAAAGGTAAGGGAGGGAGAAAGATCGAAGAAGTAGTGGGGAGATGAAATGGTAAGGGGGAGAGAAAGGTTGGAGAAGTGTAAGTGTAAATATTAAAAAAATAAATGTTAAAAATAATTATTGGAAAATTGGAAAGAAAAAAAAAAAAAAAAAACCCTAAATCTTGAAAGGCTTCAAAGTTTTTTTTTTTTTTTTTTTCCCCTTCCTTTAAGCTGAAAAGGCTCATACAAAATCCTAAAGCTAAATTGAAAATGTTTTGGGTTGAGCTTGATAGTGGAACTAAAAAAATAAGAGGTGGGCTGAATTAATTATACAGATTTATTATAAGGTGATAGTGGAAGTAAATAAATAAGTGGTGAGCTGCATTCATAAGGCTGAAAATTGTAAAAACTATTTAAAAATTGTAGGACAAATTATATTTAAAAAATAAATAGAAAGAATGATGTGGCAGCTGATGTGGCTGCATCTATATCTAAGGCGCTTTCTCATATTTACAACCTTTGCTGACTTTTCATACACGTACAAAAATAGAGCAAATCAATGACTGCTGTTATCTCAATGTGTAGCTTGTTAATGAATTTTTTTTTTTTTTTTTTTTTTTGAGAAATTGGGTTTGTGCTATACATTTTCTGCCAAGAACGAAAAAAGAACTTTTGCTGTTATTTGTGCTATACATTTTCTTGGGTCAGCGTTTGTGTGTGTGTAAAGGTTGGTTTGGAAACTGCAAGATATGCTCTGTAATGAAATTGCAAGTCATGCTCTGTTATGGTTTCTCAAAGGAAAGAGTTTTGATTCAATTGCTATTGTTTTTTTTTTTTTTTTTGGAGTGAATTGGTGTTAGAGTACAGCAGGGTTAGAGGTGGATAACATTTTGTTAACGAATCAAACCACAGGTGGACAAAGTGCCATTTTTTAAACTACAGGTGGATAAAGTGTTTTTTGGACAAATCACATGTGGGGAAAGTGTAATTTCTCCTTTTATTTATTATAGGAACAATCATAAATGTAATATAAGAACAATCCAAAACACCAAAAAAAAAAACGTAAACTAAAAACAATTAATAAAACTTGACAATAATTAATTGAACCAATATTAAGATAAAATTTTGTTTTTGATAATCTATTAAGGTTATTTTCTTTGTAAAAATTATAATTTCGACCACCCAAAACATATTATCATAAAAAACAATTATTAGCAAAATCTAAGACTTAAATTTCTATACATGCATTGTTATAAAATAATAATAATTAAAATAAAATTGCAAAAGTTAAAATTTGTCACCTATCCGATTATTTTCGTTTGGCTAACCTTTGCTTTTCTTTAAATGAATGGCATTATAAAGTACTTCTAATACAACTATGAAGAGTACTATGTCCACCACAAAGGATTAGAAAATAAACAAAAATTAGTAAAGTCTCATAGTTTAATATCTAAATTGATCACTATAAATAATCATGCTATGTAATAGAATAAATACTAAATTATCCAAATCATGCTATGTAATAGAGTAATATTATATTTTTATATGCTATATTTAATTCTTTAAAACGCAATAGGATAACATTTAACAATCAAAGAGAATAATAAAAAAAAAAAGAAAAAAACAAAACTGAATCGCATTAACCCAAAATAGAGTTTTAAAGAATATAAAAAATTATCAACCTAAAGTAGAGATGCAAGAAAAATAAAAATAAAAATCACCAAAAAATTTAGAGAGAGAGAGAGAGAGAGAGAGAGAGAGAGAGAGAGAGAGAGAACCATTTTTTTTGTGAGTGAAAACTATGCATAGAATAGAAAAGATAGTGGCAAATTTATAGTAAGAGGGTGTGAATAAGAAGAGACAAAAATGAAGGAAGATGAAGGGAAAGAGGAAGAATGATATTAATGTAGAGGGTAGTGGGGAGATAAAAAGGTAAGGGAGGGAGAAAGATCGAAGAAGTAGTGGGGAGATGAAATGGTAAGGGAGAGAGAAAGGTTGGAGAAGTGTAAGTGTAAATATTAAAAAAATAAATGTTAAAAATAATTATAGGACAATTGGAAAGGAAAAAAAAAAAACCCTAAAGCTTGAAAGGCTTCAAAGTTTTTTTTTTTCCTTCCTTTAAGCTGAAAAGGCTCACACAAAATCCTAAAGCTAAACTGAAAAGGTTTTGGGTTGAGCTTGATAGTGAAACTAAATAAATAAGAGGTGGGCTGAATTAATTATACAGATTTATTATAAGATGATAGTGGAAGTAAATAAATAAGTAGTGGGTTGGATTTATTATAGGGTGATAGTGGAAGTAAATAAATAAGTAGTGGGCTGCATTTATAAGGCTGAAAATTGTAAAAACCATTTTAAAATTGTAGGACAAATTATATTTAAAAAATAAAATAAAAAGAATGATGTGGCGGCTGATGTGGCTATATCTATATCTAAGGCGCTTTCTCATATTTACAACCTTTGCTGACTTTTCATACACGTACAAAAATAGAGCAGATCAATGACTGCTGTTTTCTCAATGTGTAGCTTGTTAATGAATTTTTTTTTTTTTTGAGAAATTGGGTCTGTGCTATACATTTTCTGCCAAGAACGAAAAAAGAACTTTTGCTGTTATCTATGCTATACATTTTCTTGGGTCAGCGTTTGTGTGTGTGTAAAGGTTGGTTTGGAAACTGCAAGATATGCTCTGTAATGAAATTGCATGTTATGCTCTGTTATGGTTTGTCAAAGTAAAGAGTTTTGATTCAATTGCTATTGTTTTTTTTTTTTCTTTTGGAGTGAATTGGTGTTAGAGTAACGGCAGGGTTAGTGGTGGATAACATTTTGTTAATGAATCAAACCACAGGTGGACAAAGTGCCATTTTTTAAACTACAGGTGGGTAAAGTGTTTTTTGGACAAATCACATGTGGGGAAAGTGTAATTTCTCCTTTTATTTATTATAGGAACAATCATAAATGTAATATAAGAACAATCCAAAACACCAAAAGGAAACGTAAACTAAAAAAAATTAATAAAACTTAACAATAATTAATTGAACCAATATTAGGATAAAATTTTGTTTTTGATAATCTATTAAGGTTATTTTCTTTGTAAAAATTATAATTTCGGCCACCCAAAACATATTTTAAAAAAAAACAATTATTAGCAAAATCTAAGAATTATATTTCTATACATGCATTGTTATAAAATAATAATAATAAAAATAAAATTGCAAAAGTTAAAATTTGTCACCTATCCGATTATTTTCGTTTGGCTAACCTTTGCTTTTCTTTAAATGAATGGCATTATAAAGTACTTCTAATACAACTATTAAGAGTACTTTGTCCACCACAAAGGATTAGAAAATAAACAATGTGGGGGAGAAAAACCCAGCCCAACTTATTGGGCCCAAGGCCCTATCCGAGGACCACTGTTAGTCCGAGGAGACCAGGACACGGGCCCACGTGAAAGGATGCCCGCAGGCGAACACGTGCACTGTCCGAGGAGTTGTTCACACGTCCGAGGAGACCGATACCCTCAGATCCGACAAGGTTTTTGTCCGGCACGTGTCAAGCGATCTGTCTGACAAGTGTCAAGGGAAAAAAGGGGCCTCGGACACACAAAAAGGTGACTGGAACAGAGAAATATCAAGGAGACAGACTTCAACCACCGCATTTAATGCACTGCACCTACCCTTCTGGCCGCATTTATGTGGAGAAGACCCCTGAACAGTGCATCCTCAGCTACCGCCACTCAGACAGGGCTAAAGGGGGAGTGTGATGGGACATGCACTCAAGTGGGCGCCTAGATGATGAACAAGTGGACGGTGGAGATATAGAAAGGCAGTACTATATAAGAGAGGGGAATATCTGATAGTGGGGATCGAAAAATCAATAGAGAAAAGAGCACATTGTTTTACTGTAGCTCCAACATTTGTAACCTAAGTCCATCAATGAAAACCTCCTCCTCGGACGAGACATTCACCTCTGTCCGAGCACGTATTAGTTCAAGTCTTTCTATCATCAGTGCCGTTTAATACTGTTATTTTCCATTATTAGCCTAGCTCTTTCACCCACTCTCTACAAATTTATTGTTTTGGGTTCAGTGGGCCCCAAATCCACACCTCCTTGGGCTTGGGCTGCAGAATCTGACCCTACAATTGGCGCCGTCTGTGGGAAGAGCTTGTGCAAGAGTGGAATAAACAGTTGACAATGGCAAACAAGGTGAACAACAAGCAGAATCCAGGGCATCCCAACACGTGGACCGCTTTGGCAACTTAGAGAGGAGACAAAACCGTGAGGGCAGTGTACACACTGTGCGGCTTAGCCAGAGCCAATCACAGAGCGGGAGTCACATGTCCCATGCAGAGAAGAACCGTGACTTACAACTGGAAGTGGAAAAACTAAAGAGAGAGTTGCGACACGCAAAGAGGAAGCGGGCTTCCTCGTACTCTGAAGACGATCTTGATGACGAGCAGGACGTCTCTTACCAACACAAGTCCAAGACACCAGCTAGCGAGTCCTACACCTATGTAGAGGAGTCCCATCGTAAAAGAGAGCGTAGGAGCCCATCACGCGAGGACATGGAGAATGATGCCATGAACAGGGCTCTAAATCAGATATCTAGATCACCCTTCACGCGCAGGATAGAGGAGGCCAGACTCCCTCGGCGCTTTAACCAGCCAACATTCACCGTCTACAATGGTAAAACTGACCCCGTGGAGCATGTGAGTCATTTTAACCAGAGGATGGCTGTCTACTCCAGAGATGAAGCTCTGATGTGCAAAGTTTTCCCTTCCAGTCTTGGGCCAGTTGCTATGAGATGGTTTGATGGCTTGAAGGCGGGCTCCATCAACTCCTTCAAAGAGCTCACTCAGGCATTCGGCTCCCGTTTTGTCACGTGCCGAAGAGTGGCCAGGCCTCTCTCTTCCCTGTTATCCTTGTCCATGCAGGAAGGCGAATCTTTGAAGGCATATTCAGACAGATATTGGGAGATGTTCAATGAGGTGGAGGGCAACAACGATGCAATGGCCCTCAGCACGTTCAAGCTCGGCCTCCCTACTGACCACGGTTTGAGGGGATCCCTATCTGGCAAACCGGTCACAAACGTGCGTCAACTGATGGACCGCATAGAGAAGTATAAGAGGGTTGAAGAAGATCAGCAGCAGGGCAAGGGAAAGGATAAGATTATCCCTCAGGAGAGGAGAGATTCGCGGTCGGACCGGTACAATTACAATAAACCGCGGAGGGATTTCGCCGGACAATCAGGATCGATGAATCCTCAATCGGTCAACACCGTGTTCAAAGAACCAGTGCATCAGGTCTTGGAAAAGATTAAGAATGAATCATTCTTCAGGTGGCCGAACAAGATGGTAGGAAACCCCGAGAGACGCAACCACAATCTCTACTGTCAGTACCACCAAGACCATGGGCATACAACGGAAGATTGTAGGAGTCTGTGGGATCACCTGGACCAGTTAGTCCGCGATGGTAAACTGAAACATCTTCTGCACCACTCCAGCGGCCGAGGGCAGACAGGCTCAGGGCCACGCAGGGACGATCCCTTAAAGCCGCCGCTTGGGACCATAAACGTCGTCTTCGCTGCGCCGGGGAGAACAGGATCCTGGCCTTTGAAAGTTATGTCGGTAGGCCGACCACTCGCAGGGGAGTCGAGCCGAGGACCGAAGAGAGCTAGGTCTGGTGCCCCGCTGGTTATGGGATTCTCGGACGAGGACATGATCGGCACCATCCAACCCCATGATGATGCACTAGTCATCACCCTCAGAATAGGAGGGTCCGATGTAAGGAGGGTGATGGTAGACCAGGGCAGTGCCGTGGAGATAATGTACCCGGACCTCTACAAGGGGCTAGGCCTAAAACCCCAGGACCAGACGCCGTATGATTCCCCCATTTTCACCTTTGAAGGAAGGCCTGTCATTCCGAAGGGCCGGATACGCTTACCTGTGCAGTCCGGCTCCGAGGTGGTAGAGCTGGATTTCATCGTCGTGGACGCATATTCGCCCTACACGGCGCTCGTAGGCAGACCTTGGATTCACGCACTTGGGGCTGTCCCCTCTACTTTGCACCAGAAGGTCAAATATCCATCAGGAGGACAGATACATGAAATCCGAGGAGATCAGTCTGTTGCTAGGCAGTGCCTGATAGCCGCCATTCAGCATGAGGCCCCAGCCGAGTCCTCGGACGTAGCTGGGAGGAATTTATAGCAACTACAGTCCCGGGGATTGCCCTTTGAAGAATTGGATGAAGGCACTCGATGCGAGGATCTAACGAAAGTGATCATTGGGGATGATCCTGACAGGTTCTTCCAAGTCGGATCTCAGCTGCCTCTTCAAGAGAAGGAGGAGCTGGTAGAATTCCTCAAGCAAAATCTCGACGTGTTTGCCTGGAGTGCTTACGAGGCCCCAGGGGTGGACCCCGAGTTCATATGCCATCATTTGAAGGTGAATCCGCTGGTCACCCCCAAGCAGCAACCTATTCGGCGCCCATCCAAGGAGCATGCTGACGCAGTGAGGGACGAGGTGGCGAAACTCAAAGCAGCTGGGGCTATCAAAGAGGTTTTTTATCCCGAATGGTTAGCGAATACCGTGGTGGTGAAGAAGAAGAGTGGGAAATGGCGAGTATGCGTTGACTTCACGGACCTGAATAGGGCATGCCCCAAAGACCCGTTCCCTATGCCGAAAATCGATCAGCTGGTTGATGCCACTGTCGGCCACCCTCGGATGAGCTTCCTGGACGCCTTCCAAGGCTACCACCAGATACCATTAGCCCCGGAGGACCAGAAGAAAACTGCCTTTGTCACCCCTATTGGCAACTACCACTATAAAGTGATGTCGTTCGGCCTAAAGAACGCGGGAGCCACCTACCAGAGGATGATGACGAGGATGTTCGAGCCACAGCTGGGCAAGAACATCGAGATTTACATAGATGACATGGTGGTGAAGAGCAAAGTTATAGCCGAGCATGTGAAAGACCTTGAAGGTACTTTTGAGGTTCTACGGAAATACAAGCTAAGACTAAATGCCTCCAAATGCTCGTTTGGGGTAGGGTCCGGCAAGTTCTTGGGATACATGGTCACCCACAGAGGAATTGAGGTCAACCCCGACCAGATAAAGGCCATCAACAACCTCCGAGCTCCTCGGAATCCCAAGGAAGTTCAAAAACTGACCGGAATGACTGCTGCCCTCAATCGGTTCATCTCAAGATCAGCAGACAGGTGTCGGCCCTTTTTCTCCCTGCTCAACAAGTGGAAGGGATTCGAATGGACTGAGGAATGTGCTTTGGCGTTCCAGCAACTCAAGGATTACCTGTCTCGGCCACCAATCATGTCCAGTCCTGAGCCAGACGAGGTACTGTTCGCCTACATCGCTGTGGCTCCCTATGCGGTGAGCCTGGTGTTGATACGGTCAGACTCTGGTGTACAAAGGCCCGTCTATTACGTAAGCAAGTCGCTGCATGAGGCTGAGACTCGTTACTTGCCACTGGAGAAGGCCATCTTAGCAGTAGTGCTTGGCACGCGAAAGCTACCTCACTACTTCCAAGCCCACACGGTGATCGTTCTCACACAACTCCCACTCAAAGCTATACTCCGAAGTGCCGATTACACGGGTCGGATTGCCAAGTGGGGTACAATCTTAGGGGCTTTTGATATAAGATACATGCCCCGCACATCGGTCAAGGGGCAGGTCCTCGCAGATTTGGTGGCTGAGTTCACGGAGCCCCAGCTAGAAGAGGTGAAGCCCACGTCGGGCATGGATGAAAAATCAGTTGGCATGGTCTCTCAACAGAGTCCCTCCCATTGGGAAGTGTATGTCGATGGCGCGGCGAACCAAAGAGGCTCTGGAGTTGGGCTAGTATTGATATCCCCCGAGAAAATCATTATCGAGAAATCGCTAAGGTTGGACTTCTCGGCAACGAATAATGAAGCAGAGTATGAGGCCCTACTGATGGGGATGACTATGGTCCGCAGAATGGGTGGGAAGTCCGTAGAGCTGTTCTCGGACTCAAGACTGGTAGTAGGTCAAGTACAAGGCGAGTTCGAGGCAAAGGACGAAAGAATGCAGGGATACTTAGGTCGTGTTAAACACATACAATCAGAGTTCGAATTCTTCAGTTTGCTGCACATCCCCAGGAGTGGCAACTCACATGCTGACTCCTTGGCCACGCTAGCCACCTCTTCGGCACAGGACCTGCCGAGGGTCATCCTCGTCGAGGACCTGCACAGGCCTACAGAGACAAAGTCAGGGGGAGTCCAGGTTCACCAGATCAGGGTCGGACCGTGCTGGATGGACCCTTTAATCAAATTTATCAAAGAAGATACATTACCCGAAGATAAGGGAGAAGCCGATAAAGTTCGGAGGAAGGCGACTAAGTTCTGGTTGTCCGAAGACCAGAAGCTTTACAAGCGCTCCTATTCGGGACCATATTTGTTGTGCGTACATCCCGAGGCGACTGAGGCACTGCTAGAGGAGCTGCACGAGGGAATCTGTGGGAGCCACACCGGAGGCAGGTCCTTGGCTCACCGAGCCCTCACCCAAGGCTATTGGTGGCCTAACATGCAGAAGGAGGCACACGAATACGTCAAAAAGTGCGATCAGTGTCAGCGCTTCGCCCCGAACATTCACCAGCCAGGGGGAAACCTCAATCCACTATCTAGTCCATGGCCCTTTGCCCAGTGGGGCTTGGATATTGTGGGACCCTTCCCCAAAGCTGTAGGAAACAAGAAGTACCTCCTGGTCGGAACAGACTATTTCACCAAGTGGGTTGAAGCCGAGCCACTAGCCAACATCAGAGACGTTGATGTGCAAAAGTTCGTGTGGAAGAGCATTGTCACACGGTTTGGAGTTCCTCACACCCTCATCTCGGACAACGGTTTACAGTTCGACAGCAAGGCATTCAGGAATTACTGCAGCGAGCTGGGAATTACGAATAGATACTCCACTCCAGCCTATCCCCAAGGTAATGGCCAAGCAGAAGCTTCCAACAAGGTCATACTGAACGGCTTAAAGAAGAGGCTAGATGATGCAAAGGGCAAATGGGTAGAAGAGTTGCCACATGTGCTTTGGGCTTACAGAACCACGCCCCGCAGGTCCACTGGAGAGACCCCCTTCTCGATGACCTATGGGGCTGAAGCTGTCATTCCTCTGGAAACAGGGTTCCCAACACTAAGAACTAGCTCATTCAGTCCAGCCGACAACGACGAGCAGCTACGGAAGAGCTTAGACTTAATTGAGGAAAGAAGGGAGAATGCAATGGTTCGGTTGGCACACTACCAACAAAAGCTCAGACAAGGCTACGACGCTAACGTGAAGTTGAGGCCTTTAGAGCCCGGTGATCTGGTGCTGAGGAAAGTTGTGGGCACCGCTAAGAACCCAGCTTGGGGGAAATTGGGACCCAATTGGGAGGGACCATATCGCATCACTTCAGGCGCTGGTATTGGAGCATATTTCTTAGAAGATTTGGATAGTCATGTAATCCCTCGCCCTTGGAATGTAAATAACCTCAAGAGGTACTTTTATTAATCAAGTCTTCTCTTCAGTTGATATACCAATTCGCTGCGTAAAGTTCTCTCAAGTGTTTAAACTTAAATCCAATCATGCCTGTAGTCCTCGGACCAGATGATTCGGGTTAGTTAACACTCATTCACAGTTTTCTCTCAAGTGTTTAAACTTAAATCCAATCATGCCTGTAGTCCTCGGACCAGATGATTAGGGTTAGTTAACACTCATTCGCCACCAGCTTAGGTGTTTAAACTTAAATCCAATCATGCCTGTAGTCCTCGGACCAGATGATTAGGGTTAGTTAACACCGTTAGCTCAAGTGTTTAAACTTAAATCCAATCATGCCTGTAGTCCTCGGACCAGATGATTTGGGTTAGTTAGCACTCGGTTACAGTTCTATAGTGTTTAAACTTAAATCCAATCATGCCTGTAGTCCTCGGACCAGATGATTTGGGTTAGTTAGCACTCGGTTACAGTTCTATAGTGTTTAAACTTAAATCCAATCATGCCTGTAGTCCTCGGACCAGATGATTCGGGTTAGTTAGCACTCGGTTACAGTTCTATAGTGTTTAAACTTAAATCCAATCATGCCTGTAGTCCTCGGACCAGATGATTTGGGTTAGTTAGCACTCGGTTACAGTTCTATAGTGTTTAAACTTAAATCCAATCATGCCTGTAGTCCTCGGACCAGATGATTCGGGTTAGTTAGCACTCGGTTACAGTTCTATAGTGTTTAAACTTAAATCCAATCATGCCTGTAGTCCTCGGACCAGATGATTTGGGTTAGTTAGCACTCGGTTACAGTTCTATAGTGTTTAAACTTAAATCCAATCATGCCTGTAGTCCTCGGACCAGATGATTTGGGTTAGTTAGCACTCGGTTACAGTTCTATAGTGTTTAAACTTAAATCCAATCATGCCTGTAGTCCTCGGACCAGATGATTTGGGTTAGTTAGCACTCGGTTACAGTTCTATAGTGTTTAAACTTAAATCCAATCATGCCTGTAGTCCTCGGACCAGATGATTTGGGTTAGTTAGCACTCAGTTGCAGTTCTAGTGTTTAAAGCTTAAATCCAGTCATGCCTGTAGTCCTCGGACCAGATGACTAGGGTTAGTTAACTCGAGCACATTCGAATCCTATAATCTTTAAACCGGACGACAGGTTAGTCAATACCCCCACGCGTTTAAATTGATTCTAATTTATAAAACTCTCCCCTAGTCGTGTTTAGTTTGAAACCGAGGAATGACAACTTATGTTTAACTTGGAAAGACATGCAATTCATCAATAACTCTTGGTGGGCCTATTCTTTTCATTAATAATCTTAGTTATGATGTGTCAAATAGATTTATTTGCATTATTTGGTTATAAGTGCAATGTACAGTTGTATATAACAATAATAGTTGGTAAGACATGTATTTAAAGACATCATAGACGAATGAAAATCTATTCCATTAATAAAAAGACGGTTTACAATTCTTTGGATAAAACAAAAGAAAACACAGGTGCAAAAAAGTGAAAGCCCTATACATCTATTTCTTTGCCGAAGGGAGCACGGGGTCAGCAGCCTGGCCTATCCGAGCAGTTGCGTCAGGGGCTCGGTCCTTGGGCTCAGAAGGAACTTTCTCTTCGCCTGACCCTTTGCCTTTCTCTTTGGCTGGCTCAGCTGGCTTATCCTTGCCGCTTGGCTGACCAGCTTCCTTGCTTGCTCCCATAGTGAGTGGAGCGTCGCTGACCAAGATTGGTTCCGAAGCTTCTGGAAGCTGTGGAGCAGGAGGGGGGTCAGTTCCAGGGAGCTCTCGGATATCAGGATCGTAGTATACGCTCCCAGGCAGCCTCAGCTCTGAGTCGGCAGGGACTCCAGCTGCATCCAGGGCTTTGCCCCAACTTATGTTGCAGTAATCTCGGCTGACCGAGGCGAACTGCTCTAAAAGCTGGGACGTGGCCGTCTCTACCCCCAGCTGGTGAGCTGCCTTCTTTTCAGCCTCAACCGCCTCCTGGGCCAACTGGGCTTTCTCCTCGGCATATCGGACGCTGTCTTTGGCTTTTCGGAGTTCATCCCTTAGCCCGTTTACCAGCTCCCTCTCGGTCTTCAGATCGGCCTCTGCCGCCTTTAGCAACTTGCGCTGATCTTCGGCCTGCTTCTCAGCGTTCCTTATCCCAGCGTCAAGGCTTTTCTTCTGGCTGGTCATGTCCGCGAGCTCCCCGGACAGACGGGTACAATCGTCTTTCAGCTGACCCAGAGATTTCTCCGCCTCATCTCGGGAGCAGATCGCCGCCTGGGCTTCAAGGCGATTCTTCTTGTCCCACTCCTCGGCCACGTAAATCTGCTGGGTGACCTGCATGATGGAAACTCTAAGTGTCAAACACAGAAAAATAGGAAAGGCAAAAGTCAATGATTCAGCTAAACGGATTGAGGTTACTTACGATGGCCAAATCCCTCTTCAGGGATCGAAAGAGCTCCGGCTGATTGAAACGCCTGAAGGACTCCATGTCGTGAGGGAGGAGAAGTGGTTGCTGCAGGGCCTCAGTAACGTAGCCGGCCCTTCCCCCATCGTAATTCCTGAGGGAGGTCTCCCAGAGGATTGGAGCGCCCTCCAACTCCAATTTTGGAGACCAAATCCGCGGTCCCCCCCCTCCCCGGCGCACCTCTGCCACGGTGCCCTCGTCTCGGCTTTCAGTAGACGGAGCCCTGCGAGTTCTGTTGTCCTGTGCCACCTTTTGCTGCTTGGCCCCCTTGGGTGGTGGCACCTGTTTTTCCTCAACCTCAGTGTGGGGTCTTTTCTTCTGCAGTTTTAGCATGGGCTTCAGGTTGGGGTCAGGGATCTGAGTAGGCACCGGAGGAAGTGTCACCACCGTCTTAGATGTCCCAGCATCTTTCGGGTCTGACTTTTTGCCTCTCCCCTTCATCAAATTCCTCAGATCCATATCTTCGTCCGAGGAGTCTTCTAAATGAGTAGCTAACAAGTTAAGTTGGGCGTCTGAGATCTCTACCACCTGGTTTACCCTTGAGGCCTCTCCCTCAAACTGAAATTCGTCTATCTGTTCTTCTAGCGACGAAGTAGAAGAGCCAGCCCCCTCACCTTCAATCTCCTGTCCGAGGGGAACTTGCTGAAGCGGTTGGATAAGGGGAGGTGCAGCCCGAGGGATTGGACGGGGTACAGGGTCAAGATCGTATGGCGCTAAGAAGCCCTTCCGACCAACGTCGATGCGCGCAAGGCGATAGTCTCCCTGGACGATTGCGTTGCCGACCGGTTGATAACCCTTTGGCTTCCCTGTATATCCGAGAATAAGGGGAGCAGACCGTAGTTGCCCGTCCTCGCTCACGAAGATCTCCGACCTCAGAAGGAAATTGAGAGCAGCAACATTCGTTAAGCTGATCCGAGGAGAAACTTGTTCCTTATCTGTTGCAAATAAAAAGAAAAAATGGTTAGAAGCTCGGAAATAGCGACCGAAGAGAAGTCAAAAACAGTTAAAAGACGGGGGCCCTAAGCCTATGGTCAGTGCGCCTAATTCTATGTCACACCTGGCTTCCCATGCTTGGTTGGGCAACCAGGGCCGTTTCGCCAGACGCCCGAGACGATCACGTAGTCGTCTTTCATCCCTTTGTTGGATTTGGGAAGGCAAGAAATGAGCCTGACAACATCCGACCTGGATTTCAAGTAGTACCCAGCATCTTGCTGGCTATGGCATTCGTACAGATGTACCACGTCAAGCCAGGTGAGTCCTAACCCCATATGGCGCTCAAGGTCCTCAATCGCTCCTAGGATTCTAAACATATTGGGCGCGCACTGCCAGGGAGTAAGCCTATGGTTGCGAAGGTAGGCAGTGGTGATGGGACCCATGGGGATTGTCATTCCCCCTTCTTTGAAGGCGATGAGGGGGATAACCACCTCTCCCGTCTCCCGGTCTGTTAGTATTTTTTCTGGAGGGCAATACCTCACACCCACGTTAGGGGGGATGCGATACGTGGCCCTAAACACCTCTATTTGCTCAGGGCTGTCCATCATGCACTCGAGTTTCCCCATGGTGCTTAAGTAAAGCGGTTGGCCGAAGAGAAAACTAAAAGATTCGGAGGGCGACGACTTACAAGGGCTAGTCCGGAGAAGCGATTGCAGGCTCGTAGGAGGACTCGTGAGGGTTCTGAGTAAGATCGGCACCGGCGACTGAGAGATTCGGACGGAGAGATTTGGACGGAGTGAGGCGTCTGTTCTTGCTGGAGCGTCTGAAGATGGAAAAGTGAAGAGGAAATAATTTCCTCTGAAGCTTTATACGGAGTCAAGCGAAAGGTCAGGGGCACTCCCGCCCAAATCATGAAGAAAAACCACAGCCATTGGATCAATCAGCCACCGTTGGATGGGAAGGACAAAACGTCGCCTGGTGCAGTTAATGCAGCGCCTTGGGAATAAGGAAACCGCAGCGGCATTAATGAGGCGTCTGTTCCAACGCTCACACACGTGCCAGCTCGGTTGTGCGTGTTTCCAAGCTTTTGCTCCGTGGCAAGTCAAAATCCTACTTTTTCTCCTCGGATGCGAGGGAAAAACTACAATTTTGAGGGGCTATTGTGGGGGAGAAAAGCCCAGCCCAACTTATTGGGCCCAAGGCCCTATCCGAGGACCACTGTTAGTCCGAGGAGACCAGGACACGGGCCCACGTGAAAGGATGCCCGCAGGCGAACACGTGCACTGTCCGAGGAGTTGTTCACACGTCCGAGGAGACCGATACCCTCAGATCCGACAAGGTTTTCGTCCGGCACGTGTCAAGCGATCTGTCTGACAAGTGTCAAGGGAGAAAAGGGGCCTCGGACACACAAAAAGGTGACTGGAACAGAGAAATATCAAGGAGACAGACTTCAACCACCGCATTTAATGCACTGCACCTACCCTTCTGGCCGCATTTATGTGGAGAAGACCCCTGAACAGTGCATCCTCAGCTACCGCCACTCAGACAGGGCTAAAGGGGGAGTGTGATGGGACATGCACTCAAGTGGGCGCCTAGATGATGAACAAGTGGACGGTGGAGATGGAGAAAGGCAGCACTATATAAGAAAGAGAGGTCTCTGATAGGAGGGGATGGAAAAAAAATCAATAGAGAAAAGAGCACATTGTTTTACTGTAGCTCCAACATTTGTAACCTAAGTCCATCAATGAAAACCTCCTCCTCGGACGAGACATTCACCTCTGTCCGAGCACGTATTAGTTCAAGTCTTTCTATCATCAGTGCCGTTTAATACTGTTATTTTCCATTATTAGCCTAGCTCTTTCACCCACTCTCTACAAATTTATTGTTTTGGGTTCAGTGGGCTCCAAATCCACATCTCATTGGGCTTGGGCTGCAGAATCTGACCCTACAAACAAAAATTAGTAAAGTCTCATAGTTTAATATCTAAATTGAGCACTATAAAAAATCATGCTATGTAATAGAATAAATACTAAATTATCCAAATCATGCTATGTAATAGAGTAATATTATATTTTTATATGCTATTTTTAATTCTTTAAAACGCAATAGGATAACATTTAACAATCAAAGAGAATAAAAAAAAAAATTTAAAATACAAAACTAAATCGCATTAACCCAAAATAGAGTTTTAAAGAATATAAAAAATTATCAACCTAAAGTAGAGATGCAAGAAAAATATAAAAAAAAATCCACCAAATAATTTTGAGAGAGGGAGAGAGAGAGAACCATTTTTTTTGTTAGTGAAAACTATGCATAGAATAGAAAAGATAGTGACAAATTTATAGTAAGAAGGTATGAATAAAAAGAGACAAAAATAAAGGAAGATGAAGGGAAAGAGGAAAAATGATATTAATGTAGAGGGTAGTGGGGAGATGAAAATGTAAGGGAGGGAGAAAGATTGAAGAAGTAGTGGGGAGAGGAAATGGTAAGGGAGAGAGAAAGGTTGAAGAAGTGTAAATATTAAAAAAATAAATGTTAAAAATAATTATAGGAAAATTGGAAAGAAAAAAAAAACCCTAAAGCTTGAAAGGCTTTAAAGTTTTTTTTTTTTTTTTTTTCTTCCTTTAAGCTGAAAAGGTTCACACAAAATCCTAAAACTAAACTGAAAAGGTTTTGGGTTGAGCTTGATAGTAGAACTAAATAAATAAGAAGTTGGCTGAATTAATTATACAAATTTATTATAAGGTGATAGTGGAAGTAAATAAATAAGTAGTGTGTTGGATTTATTATAGGGTGATAGTGGAAGTAAATAAATAAGTGGTGGACTGCATTTATAAAGCTGAAAATTGTAAAAACCATTTTAAAATTGTAGGACATATTATATTTAAAAAATAAATAAAAAGAATGATGTGGCAGCTGATGTGATGCAACGTGAGAGTAGCAACATTAAACGCTACGCTTCAGCTCTTAGTAATATATAGATATAGATTAGTCACAAAATGAAAATACAGCATAGATGGGTTTTTCTTTCTCCTTTTTTTTTTTTTTTTTTTTTTCATAATCTTCAATTTTATTCAAACTAAAAAGAAAGACTACAGTCAACCTCACAAGCAGTCCGTAAGACCTTTGGAAGACTGAGTTTATTAAAACAAAAAAACTCAAGCAATCTAAGGGAGAATTTAGCAGCCGCATAAGCAACTGAGTTACATTCTCTTTTGACCCAACAAAAAAGACAGCTAAGAAGAGATTCTTTGACACATAATTATATTGGCAACAGACCAGTCAGGGGAGCAGTCAAAGGAAGCAAGAGGATCAAGCAAGCTTTCACATCACCCTCATGGATGGGTTTTTCTTGATTCCACTTCCACCCGATCAAATACAACCTAAGTTTAGGTATTTGAAATACGGTGTATTGTTGTTTCACACTTTCAGATATGAAATGTTTCACATCATGATGTCCATAATTTCACATCAAGTGTCTACATTTTACACATAATGTGGAAGAGCGTAAACATTGTTAGATGTGAAATAGTCAAATCACTTGAGACACTTTGTTCTTAAGTTAACCAGCCTTTTAATTAACTCTATATAATAAGCATCAAGGGATGCGATCAGGACTAAGATAAACTTGAAAAGAACACTCTTTAATCCTAATTCCGTGACATGAACACGTTTTATTTTTGCTTCCAATCTCCTTCTGTCCTTAAACAGAAGAAGAGGGACATTTCTTGATTCTGGCCAAGCAATTATCTACTGGCCTTGTATGTGGTAAGTACATCGCTGGGGATCCAGGATTAAGCCGTTCAAGCCTGTACCATGATAAAACAAAAAGAAAGGTTAGAAGATGAAGAAATATTTGGCAAATGCTTGTACATGCATACTACTAGATCACACAGTAAAAATTCTCCCTTGTTTTTTTTTTTTCGTAATTCCTGTTTCACACAGTGACACTGCGTGCAAACAAAAATGCTTGTGCATGTATACTGCTAAATTACACACAGAAAAATGTTTTTTTTTTTTTTTTCGGTTTTGACCTGAAGCAACTTAATAGGACATCTAGAGATCTATTTTTCTGATTTCTGAACTCATACATCTAGAATTGAATTGTGTACTACGTACAGGTACATAGGCTGGAGGAGTATGAGATGCTACACTTTCTGGTATGAGCACTTTAATGCAGTCGATGAGTTTGATAATCCTAGTGGTTAGATTGGTTCCTTAAATTCCAAACTTTTGAAGTTTTCTTCTATCATCCCAGCCACCAAACAACATTTTGTTTCATTCTCAAGCCTTTAAAGATAGATTTTATTTTATCCATAACTAATCCTCTGTTTCTGTCAAATTAAGGAACAATCATTAACATGTTACTTAGGAATTTAAAGTAGCATAAAACAAGAAAAGAAGGTAAACTAACTGGTAATTAAGGAGAAAAAGGTGAAGGAAAATAGAAATTTCCAGCTTAGCAAGATCATTTCCCGGGCACAATCTAGTTCCTGCTCCAAAGGGAAGGAAGGCTCCTGCTTTGGGTGTAAAATTCTGCATTTAATATAAAGCAAATCAGGATACTTATGAAAGCACATTCTTAAACATATATCATGCATGCTACAAAAGACATGTATCTGTATATTTGAAGAGGGTGAGGTGGGGGGGTGGGAAGATGATGCTTTACTTACATCCCATCTGGAAGGCTTAAATTCCTTTGGATTCTCATAAATTTCAGGATCTAGGTGAACGCTCCTAAACCACACTAGGACTCTCCAACCTTTGGGAATGGTATAACCTGAAAAACTTCTCATTAATAAATCATAACATATTGTGTAGTCGCTACAAATGAACGCACAAGTCATCTTTATACATCCATAGTCATATTTTTCTTTCTATATTCACTTGTTATGCAATCACAAGATCTCATAGCCATATCTTACGAAAAGGAATGAAAATCCACTGCATAGACTGACCTGCTAAATTGACATCTCTTTTTGCCTCTCGGAAAACTGTTAGGGAAAACGTTATCACACGAAGTGTTTCGTCAATCACCTGCCAAAGTTTTAAAATCATAAGATGAAAAGGAGGAAAACGACTTGGTGCATACCAAGGGAAAATGAATTTTATCACATGGATGTTGTACCTTAGAAAGATATTCCATTTCTCGAATTTCTTTCAGTGTCAACCCCTTCTGCTCTGGTGGCCTCTTCCTTACGATTTCCTCTTGCTCTTTCTGCAGTTGTGTGGAAACAGAATTTGAAAAAATAGAAAAAAAAATCAAAACTCAAGCCACAATGAGTAAAACTCCGATAAAAAAAGATAAGGGTGGAGAAAAAAAAATATAAAAAGATTAATTGAGCTAGAGAAATCAGTGAAATGCTTGTAACACTCCATGTGGTGTTTTTCTTGTTTTCTTGGGACATCAAATTCCAATCCATTCATCCTCTCAACAGCTTGTCCAGGCAAACTGAGAAAAAACTTGGCCCGGTTTAATATTTTGACAGCATAACCTAAGTGCTGGTGTTTCCCATCCGGTTGCCACAGCTTCAGATCACTGCCCTATAATCTTGGATACTTGTTTGGAAAAGCAGCATTATGCCAGACCTTTCATATTTTTAATTGCCTGGATTTGGGATTGCTCTTGCAAAGAGGTTGTAAAAAAGGCTTGGAATTTTACCTTTGCAGGATTGCCAAGTTTCATTTTAATGGATAACTTCAAGTGGCAAGATAGGAGCTCAGCAATTGGAACAAGCAAAGTTTTGGGTTATGCCAATTTAAAATCAAGGAACTCATGAATAAAATTCAAGAACTCAACAAAAAAAAAAAAATTGCATATTCATGCCAATGGAGTTCCTAATGGAAAGTTTAAGACTTTCTCCAAAATCGACTCCAATCTTTTGACGCATACATCTCTGATTCCTAAGAGAGCTATTCCTACTCATCTCCAATTTTGTCTCCTACAGTCCTTAGTGACACATGCAGTACATGATCATGCAATGAATTACTACAAACTTGCCCATTTTAGTTAATCAAAAGACTGTGCTATGATGCAGTAAACACAATTTCTCAATGTTGATAAGGTCATAAGTGGAATGCAGGTGGACGTAAAGTCTAATATGAAACTCATGAGTGATGAGTTAAGGTTGCACTCGACTTGCCAAAGTGGTGTAAACTCTCGGAGTCACCAACTTTTCAGACATTGATTTTAAGAACTAGATGTTGATGCTAATGAGCAATATTTAAACTCTAATACCTTTGCCTTTTGAAGATATTCTGGGTGCTGGTTTAGGAAAATGGTAGCCCACATTGCGGTATGTCCTGATGACTCATGACCTGCATTCAAGTACATCACTAGAATATCTATGATGTCCTCATCGGTCAATTTTCTACCATTTTCGTCTTCAACATCTATCAAAGCGTCCATCATATCTTTCTTCTTTGTGGGAACAGAAACCTTCTTTTGATTTCTTCTATCCTCCACAATAGATTGAAATGTAGCCACAAGATTCTTTCGAGCCTGAAATAGCCATACGTCAATTTGAGTTACTACACAAAACACAACAATTGGCTTCACAAGTAAGCCAAATTTGCATATCTATTATTCACTCCAATGTTTAATCATGTTCCATTTTTTATCCATGGTTCAAACATGAGCATGTGATCATACATATGCATAAACTTGTCTACCATGGAAAACATAAAATTAAGCCCAAGATTATCTTTGAATCCTGTTGTGTTTATTTTGGATTGGCTGAAAATAGAACTGAAAAATGTTACTTGGACTCACCTTGAGTGCTTTATGATAAGCAAATCCTGGAATATTAATTGCCATGGCTCTAACTCCATAATTAAGTGTTGTATATTCCCTCTCCAAGGCCGTCATTACTGGCTCACTCTCTGAGCTAAGAAAAATGTACATAATTATCCTAAAAGTAAGCTTCCTAAGTTCAGTTAAGAACTCAATTTCTCCCATTGTTGTCCATTTGTCCAAGGAAGATGTTACAATTTCTTCAATGTATTTAGTGTACATTGACAATGCCTCATAACCATTGACTGGAGCAGCTGTTAGCCGCCGGAGACGCTTATGCTCTTCAAAAGAAATGCCAATAAATGACTTCTTTCCAATGAGTGCAACAGTGGACTTAGGCCAACCAGGTTTAAAGCAATCATCATCTGTCAATACTCTTCTGCATGTTTCAGGTGAGGTAACTATGACACTTGGATTCCCAAACATGAAGACCTTGTAGATTCCAGTTCGTCCAAATCTGCATATTGTTGATAGAAACATGGTTGCGTCATTTTTTGAACTGAAAATGACTACATTTGACAATTTCTACAGACTTTTTAACGTTTAAAAGACAATCCAAATCTTCAAGCAAAGTTAACCATGCAACTAAAAAGCGGGGCATGAAGCAATCTACCAATCACATCGAATTTAGTATCCATTTGAAAATATCAACTAATAATTCTAATAGTGCCATGATTATAATCAACCATTATTATAGATTTTCCTGCCTCAAAATTATGAGTACCAAATAGATTATCAGGCCATAATCATGTTTTTTTGTTTGTTTGTTTGTTTGTTTTAATCAATTCTTGCTCCTAGTTCAGATTCACTTTAGGAGATTTAACTTAAGAGTTGTGGGATGGACTATAGGTGGTGCCTACTTGACACTAAGGGTACCAATGTGTGAGTCTTGGATGTATATTCTTTTTCTGCTAGGGTATATATTTTGGCTAAATCTTGTTACATAATCCTCATTGCACATTCCCTATACAATATGTGAAATTATGTTTCAAAAACACGATCTCAGCCCACATGGCAGTGTGTGTACGGTGAATGTGCAATAACTTGTATGATAATCATTACCCACAAATTTTTAACATCTCAAAGATGTATTATATTCTCCATGCATCTTCTTGTTCATGAACTGTCAAACACTCTTGAAGCAAAGGTAGAATGACTTGATTTATATGAGGATAAAGCTGTAAAAGAGATATGATTCTCTTTTTCTTTTTGTAAAGAGGAAGACCAGCTGTGATGATCCTATTTACCCATTTAGGAATAAAAAATAAAGTTGATCAAATGGATTTGATCCACAACCTGAACTCAACATTAGGTCCAATGATTTTAGAATGCTACAGATAATTTCATAATAGTCAACCGAATCACTTCACTTTTATGCAGATATGATTGGCTTTGATTTTATGCTTCCATTAAAAGTGCATTATTTGCTTTTCAACTTTAAAAATGGAGGAGCAGTTAGATAAATAAAATAGACCGTTTAGCACTAAAATGTTAAATGGTTGAGAAATTTGTTGCCCAGTTTTTCTTTTTGTGCCTATTTTTCTCTCTACCACTTAATGGACAAAAGCATGTGTTAAATTGATGGCCATTAAACTGAAATTAGAAGGAAAAAAGAAAAAAGAAAAAAAAAAAGGATGTGGGTCCTCCTCTCCTATTTTTAGTGTTACAAAATGGTTGCATGTAGAGTAGGTCAAGTTTATGAGACAACATGGGGACCTAGATGATAAGTTAGAGCAACTATTATTAGTAAAGGCTTCCACTATACAACTATTCTACCAAGTTATGCAAACATCAAGAACTTCATTCCAAAATCAAGAAAAATCTACTTTACCAAATTCCCATATCTCAATTAACAGAGAAAAATATGTTATCCCATCAGACCCAAACTCTCCAAATTCCATGAATTCTAGGAGTTTATCATTGTGGTGAAGTGTTGTTTCTTACACCCTCTTCATTATGTTTTTGGTCTTAACACCCTCTTGTATTGCACACTTCTAGAAGCACCCAATCATATTGAACATTTTTTACAAGCACGTCAAATTTGAAAGTGTAAATGGGGTACACCAAACACTATATTCACACATTTCATATCTCAAATCTTTTCATAATACCTTTTGATTACATTTTTACAAACACATCAAATTTGAAAGTGTGAATGGGGTACACCAAACACTACATTCACATATTTCATATCTGAAATCTTTTCAAAATACCATTTGATTACGACAACAAGGGGTAGAGAATTGGAACTCAAATTCTTTCATGAAATAATAGGTAATGAATACAAGAGGGTCCATATAATGTTTGACAATTTTTCATAAAGAAAAAAGTATGTGAAACTTTGGGCGTTTCAATATAAAATGGGCCCATCACGAGATAGCCACCTGATGACGTAGACTAAAAATGTAAGAAGCGGTTTGAAATTAACGGCCGAAAAAGGCCCAAAACAAACATTTTGGGGGGTTGAATAAAAATTTTGGCATTTACATTTACACACAAACCAGACGGTGAAATTTGGAGCATTCCATCGTCGATGATGGCGCCCCGCCACATCATAGTTTTTCCATATTTTAATGCAAAGTATATATATATATATATATCTATGTTTTTTACAAGGTAGAATATAAAAAATTGATAAATAGTGCACTTATAAGACAGTGAAAATGACAAAAATAAGCCAGCTATCCCTCTAGGATGAACCGTTTTGGACCTTTTGGTGTCGTGTTGTGATTCATAAGTGCATGGGATAAAAAGTTAGGGCCCATTTGGATTGTGGGAGAAAGAATTTTCTGGACAACTCTATTTTACTTTCTTCCTCCTTTCCTTTCCCTTAATCGAAACAGATCCTTAAAGACTCTTTAACACTACCAATAGACTATATGTGGGAGCATTTGGTAATTCAAAAATGTTGACACTCACTGACGTCAGATGGGATAAAGAGTTAGGGCCCATTTGGATTGTGGGGGAGGGAGTTTTTCGGTCAACTCTACTTTACTTTTCTCCTCCTTCTCTTTCCCTTAATCGAAATGGATCCTTAAAAGACTCCTTAACATTACCAATAGACTATATGCAGAATATTTGATAATTCAAAAATGTTGACACTCACTGATGTAGCACGTCAAATTATTAGTAATAGATAAAAAATAAAAATAAAAATGATGTATGCAGGAGTATTTGGTAATTCAAAAATGTTGACACTCACTGACATAACACGTCAGATTATTAGTAAAAAAAATAAATAACAAAATAAAAAAATAAAATAATGTTAATGATAGTCCCACATAAAAACAAGTGAAAAGTTGCTAATACAAGTAAGTGGCATGACTCGTTCAAACTCTGTATGATAACATGTTCCAACTTCTAAGTACAAAATTGCCCTCATATGTTTATGGTGCAGTATTGCACTACTCCTAGCACTTTAGCCTAGAACTCATTAAGCAGAGAGAGCGAGAGAGAGAGAGAGAGAGAGAGATGGCAAAGCAGTTTAATTTGGTACAAGTTAGCCTGAATAACGATAAACTAGAACATGACTTAATATTCTAGAGGAGAGTCGCTATCTTTTTCCATTGTTCTTATCATGAATTTAATTAGCCGTACTCATTTTATCAAAGAAAAATGAAAAGAATACTGGCTAGAGAGAGAGAGAGAGAGAGAGAGAGAGACCTGGAAACAAGGGAGGAGACGAAAGAGTCAGGGTCTTTGGACTTGAAGGCAGAGAGGAAGGACCACATGTTCCCTATGAAGGGCCAACCCAGATCACCTGGAGGAAGAGAGTACTGCTTTTCTCCCAATTGGGTTTCGTACAGCCACCAATTTGCATTCTTCACAACCCATCTCAGGACCACCAAAACTCCAAATATGCCCAGCAAGACGTTGTAGATAGGACCCAACTCCATTAATACTAGCTAGCTCGCTTCTTCTTCTTCTTCTTCTACTTTTTTGTTTTTGTTTTTTGTGAGTAAACTTAGATAGCTAGCACAACCAGTACTGCTAACTATCACCACCAATATTTTCAGGTACTCTCCGAGCGAGTGAGGACTCACAAGCAAGCACACGTATCCCTCTCAGCTTCTTTGTTTCTGCAAATTCCCTCTCTGTTTCTTTCCATATGTGAGTCTCAAGTAAATATATATACTGTATTATAGACTGAATAAAATAAAATAAAAAATTCTAGAATATTAAATCCGTAGAAGGCTGGTGTAGAAAAAAAAAATACAAACACTAAAATACAGACAAATTAATTCTTTTCCTTGCCACTATGCACTAAGGTATCGTGTTGTGATTGAATAAAATGTTCTATTAATTACAACTTATTTTGTACTCTCTCCGTTTCAGTTTGTTTGTTCTCTATTCTATTTTAGGATGTTTTAAAATATTGTCATGTTTGTAAAAATAAAAGTAATTTATTTTCAAAACTATTTGAAAATAAAACTAACAAATATTTAAAAAAATCAATTTAATTTGGGCACCTTTTTAGTTGCCTCATTAAGAATAACTTTTTTTTTTTAAAAAGCTGATAAATTTATTTAAGAGTAGTTTTGTAAACTTATACATTTTTATAAGGCAGACAAAATAATAAATGATGTTTCTTTAAAAAAGTTTGACTTTTCAAACAGGGCAAACAAATTAAGTCGAAAATGAGTATTTGTTTAACCTTCCTTATAAAATAACCAAAGTTTAAAATAGAAAAAAAATAAACACATATTAGTGAAACATAAAGTGAAACATAAAATGTGGTATAGAAGATTTGTATTTGTTGTGATTGGTATGCAATAAAAGTGAAGTCAATAATTATTCTATGTGCAAGTTATGTTGCGGCGCAATTGTAAAAAAAATTATGAAATTTGTTGCGTGTGAACCATTGTTAATTGAAAAAAAAAAATGGGAGGCTAGGAATGATTCACAATGGGCTTTCGTCAAGTTCTACAAATTGAGAGATCAGACCGGCATTTCTTTTTTTGGGCGGTTATTTGCTTTTCGTCCTTTTGGAGATGGTTCTAAACCGTCGTTATATATGAATATATTTTATAGTCACAACAAGATTAACAAATATTTACAACTATGTAGTGAACATGTTGTTAATGGTAAATAATGAATTGATGTTAATGGTAAAGTGCAAACCAGATGCAATAAAAACATATTAATTTAAATTTTGTGACACAAAAATTGTCTGACAGTGCACTCAAAAAAAAAAAAAAAAAGTGTAAATAAATTTTCTGCATCTCTCCCTCTCATTGCTCAGAGCTGGCACACGATTTGATGCATTTTCGTTTTTCGTAACAGCACGCACATATAAGTATATAACAAAGCAAACAAAAGAAGTAAATACATTCATATGAATTGGGAAGACAAGTTTCGATACAATAAAAAACAACCATTTATGTATTTGGGCTTTCCCATATTATATTAACCAGCTGCAGACCCATACAATACGTGACAATATATAAATATTATATAATAGGGTGTAAGTAAAAATTACTTTAAGTATTGTCTATTTTTTTAAAAAAAAATCTTTAAGTATTTTTTATCTTTTTATCTTTACAAATATATCATTCTATTTTTTTTTTATGATTAATATTTTTTTAAGGTGAACAATATTCTTTTAACTTTTACATAGTGTGTTATATTTGCCTAATATACAACTAAATTCTATAAGTTTCAAATTTATTATTCAATTTCTCACATTTTAAAGAATAGGGAGGTTATCATAATAATTAAAATTCATCACAAAATTACAATGTTATCTTAACTAAAATTAAAATGTAACCAAAGGAATAAAAGATTGATTTTATAATTATTTATTTATTAAAAAATTAGTAGGCATATTTAAATTCATAGCCATATAGATTGAGTTTTGATATAAACTCAAATTCCTATTTCCAAAATCCAAAAAAAAAAAAAAAAAAACTAAGTATTAATCCAAATCAAAATTCAACCAAAGTTATAACAGAGAAAGAGAAGACTTTGTGACAGGAAATTAGAAAAACACAATACCAACACAGGTATACTTAAAAGAGAGGGAGAGTACTCATAGTCTTTTTGTGGGAAATATATGGTATGAATTGAATGAGAGAAATGATATCAAATTTATACAAAATAAAATAGGGAGAAAAAGAGTCAAAATCTAAGAAAGAGGAAATGATGGAGTGTAACGGAAAAGTAGAGAGTAGTTAGGAGTTAGAAAATGCAAAAAGGAAGGGGAAAGATTGGAAGAATTGTAACAATAGATGTGGACTAACAGGGAGTTGAATAGTTTTTATTTATTTTTAGAATAGAGAAAATAAAAGTTTAAAAATAGAAAATAAGAGGTAGAAAATAAGTGGATGATGTAGTCACTAATGTGGTTCAACAAAAGCGTAATAATAATAAATACAACGTTTCAGCTTTTAGTTATATAGAGATATAGATTACCACATCAAAAAAAAAAATCTCATTTTTATTTAATGTGTGGTTTCACTTGCACATGTATATCCAATAATATTCCAATCACCTGTGAATCTTTGCCTCTCAATGGACTTTTAAAACGCTATTTAGGCCAATAAACGAGTCCTATTTGCTCCCTATTACCTATGAGATTTTTCTATCACCAACGTGTCATCCATGTGCCTCTTGTACACGCCATCCATAAGAACCGACTAGTACGTACATATTAATGGCAACCTCCCATCACACCGTGATTTAGTACATTTACTGATAATTGGTTAAAATTAATAGCAAGCCATTTTAGGGTCTAAATAGAACCAATAGTGAAAAAGTGACAAGCATAAGGATACGTGTAGTCCTTTAAAAATATACTAGCCTCATCACATGCACAAACTTTTTATTTTTTATTTTTTGGGTTTACATGTTTTACTCATGATAGTTTTATTTTATTTTTATTTTAAGAAAAAGTTGTATTAGTACTTGACTACTACTGTGAGAGAGAAATGTGGAGGTGGGAAAAAAAAAGTTTAGTGACAAAAATAATTGGTACATTTGTGGGAAAAAAAAAAGCAGTTTTGTTTTTATATTTTTTCAAAAAGAAGAAGGTGTATTAGTACTTAACAACTAATGTGAGAGAGAAATGTGGAGGTGGGAGAAAAAACTGTTTTTATTTTTTTTTATTTAGCTAAAAGTAGAAGTTTTTAAATTACTAATTTTACATGTTTAACCCTACGATTTAAGCCTTAGAAACGGATAATTTTGAGAGTATTTTGGGCATCTAAATTGAGGATCCCAAATAGAGGATGCCTTTTAAATAGTAGTATAGATGTTTTTGCAATTTAGTTAAATGATTTTCTTGTAGGATTTAAAAATAAGTTTCAATTTCAATTTCTTGATGAAATAACCTAAAAAACCTCTAAATTAACTTGGCTATATATCTATCTATACTATCTACTAGCCTCATAACACGCGCTTTGTGCGTGCGATGAGACTTTTTTTATTTTTGGTTTAGTGTCATAATTTTCTTTTTTTAATAATTTAGATAAGTTTGTTTTAAAGACATAGATTATTAGGAGAGTATTCTATATTGTAGGCATTTTAAATGAAGTTGGAGATATATTTTTGCCGGGTCATCCTTAAGCTTTTTCTCTGTTAAACATATAGTTTAAAAGTATTTTTAAACCACATAAAAGTCCAGTTCAAAGAAGAGAACCCTCTTATAAATATTATAGATAATAGAATTCTTCTCTTTGGACTGGACTTTTATGAGATTCAAAAATACCTCTAAATTTTACGTTTAACAGGGAAAAAATTTGAAGATGACTCGGTAAAAATATATCTCTAACTCCATTTAAAATGCCTACGAAATACGACTCTCCTACTAATCCATATCTTTAAAACAAACTTGTCCAAAAAAATTTTAAAAAGAAAAAAAAAATTATGACACTAGACAAAAAAAAGAGCTTCATCATAGGTACAAAACGCATGTGATGAAGCTAGTATATATATATATATATATATATGCGCACGTAAAAAATGTTTTAACTAGAATAATTAAGGGGCAGATCTTTTTTCTTTTCTTTTTTTTAAATGGGTAGTACTAAAAATGCATATAGCCGCTTGAATGATTTTACTTTATTATTTAAAAAAAATAAAAAATAAAAAAACCTAACTTATAGCCTTTTCATGTATGCTATGCAAGTGTCATACATGCGTGGCACTTACTTAACATGCATTGCATTTTAAGCAGGTGTCACACATGCGCTACTGTCATACATACAGCAATATGATGGCTTACAAATGGTTCAACAAAACGGCAATGGCGATTGGGTTCTATCAGGTATTGTTATCATCATCTCTTTCCTCTGTTTTTTGTTCTGAGTATTCTGAAAAGCTATTTTTGAAATTCAAGTTTGAAGATCTTTTCCACCATTTGTATCCTATACTCTGTTTTGGATTCTTTTTTAGCTGTCTATATATTCTGTCAAAGTCCATTGTAATAATATGTACTTGTTTAGAATTCAGATCAATATAAATCTAGTAAAAAAGTCTCGTAATTCAAATAGTTAGCTTTTTTTTAATGTATCTATGATATTCAAAATTCAAATCCCTCCCTTCCGTTATAATTATTAAATTTTTTTATTTAATAAAAGATCAAAATATATATCTAAAAAAACAGAGAAAACAATGGGCTTTAAAAAATGTGACTTTCAAATGTCAAAGTGTCTAATGTTAAGTGTGGGGCCTGTTATCTAAAAGGATACAGGAATCATAAGAAATGGGCTTGAGGCCCAGCGGCCCAGTCCAAGGACACTCACGTGTCCGAGGATAGGTTGAAAGAATTATTGTGGGACTAGTATACGAAAAAGGGATGGAAGTCATGTATAGTGGCACAAGACACGTCCGAGGATGAAACTCACCTTGGATACCACAGTTCGAGGTGGATGTAACTATCATTTTATCTAGGGTACTCCGCAAAGTTGTATTAGAACTGGAAAGTGAATATAGACCTAAGGAGGAATCGGAAAAGATAACAAATATCTTCCGAGGCTACTACCTCCACATTAAATGCTTTCCAGCTAACTCTCTAGCCGCATTAATGCGGAGGTAATACCTAAACAGTAACCAAGCAGCTTTATGGCCACTGAGCAAAGGTTCCGGTAGGTGCTGGATGGGACAGAAAGGAGTTCCCAGGATAGGAACTACACGTGTACGGTGGAAATGGAGTAATGAACGTAGTATATAACATGGAAGCAGATGACATTAGAGAGGACTTTGGAGAAAAAGAAAGAAGAACAAGAGAACTCATAAAGAGGCTCACTGAAACCTAGCCGAGGAGAGTCTTTATCATACAATCAGCTTGAAGTGTCTTTTATTGCACTATAACTATAACCTTTCCTATCAAGTAGAACTAGTTCTTGTACCCATGCTCTAAAAATTTATTGTTTGGGCCTGCTGGGCTGAAAACCCATTCATATTCTGGGTCCAATCCAATTTGAGTCCCTACAATTGGCGCCGTCTGTGGGAAAGAACTTGATCTATTCACAAGGAAAGGCAAGTGCAGTGTTCGCGATGGAAGGGGGAGCACCGCAGCAACCATTGACGAGCCCGCAGCAGCTAGATGCTAATCAGCATCAGGCAGAGTCTAGGGGCTCTCAGCACAGTAATCCGTTGATAGTCCACGGACATAGGGGGATCGTGAGGGAAGTACACGAACAACCCACACAGATAGAAGTCACTCTCGGGGGAAAGGCCATGTTTCCCACGTAAAGAACGAAGGGGACATGCAACGTGAGATTAACAAGTTGAAGAGGGAATTGCGACATGAGCGACGAAGGCGTAAGGCTCATAACTCTGGGCACTCCTCTGAGGAGTCAGATGACACTAGTTATAGATAGAGGTCGAGAACTCCACCCAGTGAATCTTTTTCGCATGAAGAGGAGTACCACCATGAGCGAAGGTATAAGAGTCCGCCTCGCCAGGGTCAGGGGAATGACGCCTTGAACAAAGCACTGAGTCAAGTCTCTAAGTCGCCCTTTACGCGACGTATTGAGGACGCTAATCTTCCTCGGCGGTTCCATCAACCCGTGTTCACCATTTATAATGGTCGAACAGACCCAGTAGAACATGTTAGCCACTACAGTCAGAGAATGGCCATTCATGCTAGGGATGAGGCCTTAATGTGCAAAGTTTTCCCATCTAGCCTGGGCCCAGTGGCGATGAGATAGTTCAACGGCCTAAGAGCTAATACTATTGACTCTTTTGAGAAACTCACCCAGGCTTTTGGTGCCCGTTTTATCACATGTAGGAGGGTTGTTCAACCCTTGGGATCGTTACTATCCATGTCCATGCGGGAGGGGGAAACCCTGAAGGCCTACTCGGACAAATATTGGGAAATGTTCAACGAAGTAGACGGAGCTCATGACGATGTGGCCATTAATACCTTTAAGGAATGCCTTCCAACCGAGCATGGCCTGAGGAAATCTTTGACTGGTAAATCTGTTACTAGCGTGCGTTAGCTTATGGATCTGATAGACAAGTATAGAAGAGTGGAGGAGGATCAGATACAGGGTAGAGGAAAGTCTAAGGCAGTCCCTCAGGAGATGAGGGATTTCAGGTCGGACCGGTACAATAACAACCGACCTCGAAGGGAGTTTGGGGGGCAATCAGGATCTGCCAACTCCCAGGCGGTTAGTGCCGTGTTCCGAGAACCAGTGCAACGGGTTCTAGAGAAGATAAAGGACGAGCCATTCTTTAGATGGCCCAATAGGATGGCAGGGGATCCTGCGAAGCATAATCGAAACCTTTACTGCCAGTACCACCAGGATCATGGACATACTACTGAGGATAGTAAAAACTTGTGGGACCACTTGGAACAGCTGGTCCAGGAAGGGAAGTTGACCCAACTTCTACATCATTCCAGCGGCCGAGGAGGCCAGGCAGGCTCAGCATTTCGGGGGAATGCTTCTTCAGGACCCCCTTTAGGCACGATAAACGTTATATTTGCTGCCCTAGGGAGAACTGGGTCTTGCCTTTCCAGGGTAATGTCTGTGTCTTAATGCTTAGATGAGGGCTCCAGTTCAAGGCCAAAAAGAGCCAGACTAGGCACCTCACTGGTGTTAGGTTTTTCAGAGGAAGATAAGAGAGGAACCATACAACCGCATGATGATGCTTTGGTGGTTACGATTAGGATTGGAGGGTATGACATGAGAAGGGTGATGGTTGACGAGATGAGTGCAGCCGAGGTAATGTATCCTGATTTATTTAGGGGGCTGAATTTGAAACCTGAGGATTTGACAACCTATAGTTCCCCGCTGGTGGGCTTCGAGGGCAGATCGGTCGTTCTGGTGGGGATGATTAGATTACTTGTGCAGACTGGTTCAGATGTGGTGGAGGTGGATTTTATTATGGTGGATGCTTTTTCTCCGTATACGGCTATTTTGGGTAGACCCTGGTTGCATGCCTTGGAGGCCGTTTCTTCCACTCTTCATCAGAAGGTGAAATATCCCTCAGGAGGCAAGGTCTCAGAAATTTTGGGAAATCAAGCCATGGCTAGGCAGTGCTTGATAATGGTCATTCAACATCGGCCAGAGACAAGTACTTCGGCCGCAACCGAGGACGATTTATAGCAATCAAAGACTCAAGGAGCCCATTTCAACACTTCCGCCGAGGAAATGAAGTGTGAGAATTTGGAGAGGGTGAGTGTTGGTGATGATCCAGAAAAGTACTTTCAGGTTGGGGCACAGTTACCTTTGTTAGAGAATGAGCAGTTGGTTGAGGTTCTCAGGAGAAACGTTGATGTGTTTGCATGGAGTGCCTATGAAGCCCCAGGGGTGGATCCAGAGTTCATTTGTCATCATTTGAACGTCAATCCCTCTATTATTCCAAAGAAACAACCACCTCGGCGTCCGTCCAGGGTACATGCCGAGGCTATCAAAGACGAGGTGACCAAGCTCAAGCAGGCAGGGGCTATCAAGGAGGTGTTTTACCCTCAGTGGTTGGCCAATACGGTCGTAGTGAAGAAGAAAAATGGAAAATGACGTGTATGTGTTGATTATACGGATCTTAACAAAGCGTACCCAAAGGACCCTTTTCCTATGCCCCGTATAGATCAGTTGGTGGATGCAACAGTGGGCCATCCTCGGATGAGCTTCCTAGACGCCTTTCAGGGCTATCATCAGATCCCACTGGCATTGGACGATCAGGAGAAGACCGTTTTTCTCACTCCCACTAGAAATTATCACTATAAGGTAATGCCCTTTGGTTTGAAGAACGCGGGGTCTACTTACCAGAGAATGATGACGAAGATGTTTGAGCCGCAATTGGGCAGAAACATTAGGGTCTATATTGATGATATGATCGTAAAGAGCAAGGTAGTGACAGAGCATGTGACAGACCTTACCAATACTTTTGAAATTTTAAGGAGGCATAAATTGCGGCTGAACACGTCCAAGTGCTCATTTGGGGTAAGTTTAGGGAAGTTCTTGGGTTACATGGTGGCTCATAGAGGAATTGAGGTGAACCCTGATCAAATTAGAGCCATAACTAGCTTGCAACCACCTCGAAATCCCAAGGAGGTCCAGAGGCTGACCGGGATGACCGCCGCATTGAACAGATTCATATCCAGGTCGGCGGATAGGTGCAAGCCTTTTTTCCTGCTGCTCCACAAGTGGAAGGGATTCGAATGGACTGAGGAGTGCGCCCTAGCATTTCAGCAGCTGAAAGAATATTTATCTCGGCCACCCATCATGTCTAGCCCTGAGGTAGATGAGGTTCTTTTTTCCTACTTAGCGATCACCACTTATGCGATCAGTTTTGTTCTGATACGAGTAGACAATGGAGTACAGCGGCTAGTCTACTACGTGAGTAAGTCGCTTCATGAGGCCGAAGTACGTTACCGCCCTTGGAAAAGACTATTTTGGCAGTGGTGCACGCTACAAGGAAACTTCCCCATTATTTTCAGGCACATACGGTGGTCGTCCTAACTCAGTATCCGATCAAAGCAGTACTTCGGAGTGCAGACTATACTGGCAGGGTTGCCAAGTGGGGCACAATCCTAAGGGCTTTTGATGTTAAGTATATGCACCGTACCTCCGTGAAGGGTCAAGTGCTCGCCGATCTGGTGGCCGAATTTGCTGAAGGTTCTGAAGAAATAGAGGCAAGCCCAAGTGGCATGGATGAAAAATCAGTTGGCCTTATCTCCGCTCAACCTATTTCATCCTGGAAGGTGTATGTGGATGGGGCGGCAAATCAGCGGGGGTCAGGAGTGGGACTTGTACTGATATCTCCTGAGAAGGTCATCATCAAGAAGTCTTTAAGGCTGAGATTCTCAGCTACTAATAACGAGGCAGAGTACGAAGCTTTGTTAATGGGGATGGTAATGGTCAAGAAGCTAGGTGGAAAAACAGTGGAAGTCTTCTTATATTCGAAGCTGGTTGTGGGCTAGGTCAGAGGGGAATTGGAAGCTCGAGACACAAGAATGCAGGAATACTTGAGCCAGGTTAGGCGTATGCAAGTTAATTTTGAATTTTTTGAGATAACCCATGTCCCTAGGAGCGGAAATGCCCATGTAGACTCTTTAGCCACCCTTACCACCTCCTCGGCGCAAAACCTACCTCGGATGATAATGGTTGAGGACTTGAGCACACCTACCCCAGTAACGACGGACACGCTTCAGGTCAACCAAATCAGCTCGGCGCGTAGCTGAATGGATCCTATAATATTATTCCTTGAGAAGGATATACTGCCCGAGGACAAGTCAGAGGCAGAGAAGATACGGAGAAAGGCTCCTCGTTTTTGGCTGTCTGAGGATAAGAAGTTATACAAACGCTCTTACTCTGTGCCATATCTGCTTTGTGTACGCCCTGAAGCATCAGAGGATCTTCTAGAAGAGCTACATGAAGGAATTTGTGGTAGTCATACTGGAGGAAGGTCTTTGTCTCACCGGGCAATTACCTAGGGGTACTGGTGGCCAGGCATGCAAAAGGAAGCCCAAGAGTACGTGAGGAAATGTGATCAATGCCAAAGGTTTGCGCCGAACATTCATCAGCCAGGAGGAGTCCTCAATCCTCTTTCTAGTCCTTGGCCTTTCGCTCAGTGGGGCTTGGACATCGTTGGCCCTTTCCCTAGGGCAGTAGGAAATAAGAAGTACCTGCTAGTTGGCATGGACTATTTTACGAAATGGGTTGAAGCTGAGCCTCTGGCTAATATCAGGGATGTGGATGTCAAAAGGTTTATGAGGAATATCATTACTCGATTTGGGGTTCCTCAAGCTCTTATCTCGGACAACGGTCTACAATTTGACAGCAAGGCTTTTAGAAAGTACTGTTCCGACCTGGGGATAAAGAACAGATATTCCACTCCAGCCTATCCACAGGGAAATGGACAGGCCGAGGCTGTCAACAAAGTCATAGTGGGTGGACTTAAGGAAAGGCTGGATGATGCAAAGGGAAGATGGGTGGAGGAACTTCCACATGTCCTCTGGGCGTATAGAACAACGCCCCGACGATCAACAGGGAAGACCCCATTTTCAATGACGTACGGAGCTGAGGCCGTGATCCCTGTTGAAACGGGCTTTCCAACGCTGAGAGCCAGTACTTTCACCTCGGATGGAAATGATGAGCTGTTGAAGAAAAGTCTAGACTTGATAGACAAGCGACAAGAGAAGGCGATGGTTCAATTGGCATACTACCAGCACAAGCTGAAGTAGGGTTATGGTGCGAATGTCAGACTAAGGCCGTTAGCTCCAGGAGATTTGGTGTTGAGGAAAGTCTTAGGAAATACCAAAAACCCAGCCTGGGGAAAGTTGGGGCCCAATTGGGAGGGGCCATATTGTATTACATCTGTAGTAGGGGTAGGGGCTTATTACTTAGAAGATTTAGATGAAAAAACTATACCTCATCCCTGGAATGTAAGCAACCTGAAGAGGTATTATTATTAACAAGTTATGTTTCACTTTCCTTTATGGTTTATCTTACTTCTGCAATATGTGCTTCTAAAATCTATGGAAGTATTAAACAAAAACTAAGTCATGTCAAGTCCTCGGACCAGAACTTAGTGAAAATTAATACACTATCAATGGAAGTATTGAACAGAAACTAAGTCATGTCAAGTCCTCGGACCACAACTTAGTGGAAATTAATACACTATCAATGGAAGTATTGAACAGAAACTAAGTCATGTCAGGTCCTCGGACCACAACTTAGTGGAAATTAATGCACTGTGGCTTCAGTTGAAGTATTACACATAGGCTAAGGGATAACGAATTGTTTAGACAACAAACTTAGTTGAAATCAATGCCTTTTAAAGGGGGTCCGTGCAATTAGAAATATATATCAAAGCAAATGCCATGAGCATCACTTAAAGCATTTCAAGGTGTTCAATACCTCTCTGGGTGAAATGTTAGAATGCTATCTTAGATATGGATACTTCTTAATGAATTTACAGCGAGCCTTTGTAGGGCTATGGAGGTCACTGCTATAGTCTGTTTTGGTTCCCAATGAGTGTATATAAAGTTAAGTTTTTCCCTTATAATATCAACTTTCATTCTTTTATAGTCCGAGATCATGTAAAAGAAAAAATAATAAAGAACATTCACGCAAGAAATTATACAAGTGACAGACGAAACCCCAATATCTCTTATAAATTTTGAAAAGGAAGTACACATTGCAATTAGAAATGTCCTCAAAAAAGCTTTTAAAAAAAATGAAATGAAAGGGAAACTAAAGGGAATTTGATTACAATTAACTATTTGTTTAATTTTATTTGGAGCTTATGTTGAGGGGCTTTGCCAGCTGCCTCAGGAGGAACATCTTTCTCCTGCACCTTAGGAGCTTCTCCAACAGGTAAGGTGGTTGAGGCCAAGGCTTGTTCAAAACTTTGAGAAGCTGCTCCACCCTTGGGCCTTTCTGCTCCTTTATCCGAGGACATGTCCTTCGCCCTTTCAGGCACTTCAGGTTGCTCCTGCTGATCGATTGAGGGAGGAGCCTGAGTTTGAGCTTCCTTGGTTGGTTCAGCAGTTGTAGAGGATGCCTCTCCTTGTTGAGTAGAAGGACTGAGGGCTCGAATAGCTGGGGGGAGATAAACATTCTCAGGCCTTCTCAACTCTGATGAAGATTCAACCCCAGCTCGGTTGAGAGCTTCTTGCCAGGTCAAGGCGCAGTACTCTCGGCACACAACGGGAACCTCAACCCGGAAATTATCCTCTGTCTCAGCAATGCCCACGTCATAGCCATGTTGCTCGGCTGCGTCTCTTTCTTTTTCAACCTCGGCTTTTGCCTTTTCAGCCTCAGCCTTGGCCTTTTCAGCTTGATCTCTGAGTCTCTGGGCTTCCTCCAGTTGTTTCTGCAGAGTTAGTATCTGTTCCTGGGAAGTTGCCAGCTGGGCATTAGCATCGCACAAGAGCTTCCTTTGGTCCTTGGCTTGCCTTTGGGCTCCATCCAAAGCTGAGTCAGCACTTTTCCGAGCGTTTTCCTCGTCGGCTAACTTTTTCTTCAGCTGCACAACGTTTTGTTCAGTAGCATTGAGTGTGTGCACAGCTGCTATCCTTTTCTTCCTCTCAGCATCTATCTGCTGGTAGCAGGAATTGGTTATCTCCTCCAGCCTGAAAGTGGCTTGAATGGCCTAGAAGGAAAGGAGTTAGAAATACAATACGGGGAGTTGTGTGCATGATGTCTATGATAAGAAATAATAATAATATAACAATAAGGGCGTTATACCATGCCCAAGTATCTCTTGGTATTCTGGAAGACCTCATTGCTCTTGATGGCCCTCAGCTCGGCCATATCCTTGGGAAGAAGAAGTGTTTCCTCTAAAGCCGAGGCGACGCGGCACCCAATTCCGCCATTAAAGTACCTGATCGAGGCATCCTCTCTCAAAGGCTCCCTACCGAGCATGGGAGCAGGAAGCCAGGCCTCGGGTTCCGAGGATTGAGTGGTCGTCTTGTCCACCACTTGTTGAGACCCGTGGCTAACTTTTTGTTGCTTTGCAGCTCTTTGGTCCTCATCTTCACGGGTCGTACGAGACCTTCCAGCATCCACCACTTCTTTGTCCTTTGGCTCTCTCCTCCTCTTTGGATCGCTGGGTTCGGTCACAGGTGGCTGAGGTGGGCGAGGATGAAGAGGAGGAGGAGGTGGGAGGTTGGGCTGAACTGGCTTCTCCACCACCACCCTGCCAGGCTGGCCTTCGATTACATCCTTCAAGCTCCTCTGGATTTTCCTTTGGATGCCCATTTCTTCAGAGGTCACCTCGGGAGATTGAGGTTGGTTGAAAACTTCAAACTTGTCTGCAGAATCTGACAGTTCTACAACTCCCCCTGAAGTTTCTTCTTCTTCTTCTTCTTCTGCTTCTTTTTCTTCTTCTTCTTCTTCTTCCTCCTTCACTTCCCGAGGAACAGAGCGTGACGATGAAGCTCCTGTAGAGGGAGTGGCCTTGGACAACGGCTCAGTGAAAGGAACACCTTCAGGAATTGGAACGCCCTCAGGAACAATGAATCCCTCAAAGGCTACACTGATACGGTGGAGCCGAGGATCTCTTGCCCTTATCACGCACTTGGGAACTTGAAAGGCCTTAGAGATTGGTTTGTACTTGAGAATTATATGTGTTGCTCTCAATTGGCCGTCAAATGGGTTCACATACACCTCGGATCGCAGGATTCTGTCTAAGCTCTCCCTGTTAATCAATCTGATATGAGGTTTAGTAGCGCACTTGTCTGCAAAGTCATTAAAACATAGAAGGAAAACTTTATCAGAGATAAAAGTAACTTGAATTAAAAATACAATCTAATTTATAAGGGCGTATGTCCTAAGAACCCCACCTGGTCGTCCCTCTTCAGTCGGACAGGGTAAACCATCATGCCATTCCCCGGAAAAAATAAGGAAATCATCTTTCAAACCCTTGTTTGATGTAGGGAGGCACTAGATCAATCTTACTTCAGGGAACTTGGACTTAAGGTAATATCCCTGACCCTTCAAATGATTAAGGTTATACACCCAGTTCACATCGTGATGGGTCAGACCTAGATTAAACTTGGCATTTAGGACCTCTATACTCCCAAGCACCCTGAACATATTCGAGGCGCACTGTGTGAGAGATAATCTAAAGAACCTGAGGTAACTTCTAGTTAGACTACTCATCGGGATAGTCATCCCTCCCTCTATAAAAGCGATCATAGGGATGACCACTTCCCCTGTTTTCCTATCGTGTAACAACGTTTTTGTGGAGGCATATCTTATACCCACTGTTGGGGGAATCCTATACTTGGCTCTAAATGCTTCTATTTGCTCCTCAGAGTCAACTAGATACTTGAACCTACCCATTTCCTAACAGTTGTAAAGAAAAACTGACGAAGATGATGGAAAACTAAGGAGGGTTAAGGAAACTTATAGGTTTGGAAAATGAGCTCCTCGGATAGGCTCCTAGTATTTATGAGAGCGTGGAGTAATGAGAGAGAGACAGGTTCAATGAATATGCGCTGAGACGGTGTGATTTGTGTAACTGAAGAGAGATTTGATTTGAAAGGCCCTTTATAAGGGCACAGAAATTGGGAGCGGGAAAAATCCCGCCCATAAATGCGGAGGATCCTCCACCGTTAGATCTGCATCATGTCGTTGAATGTGGGGGACAGGGAAGCCGTCATCATTTAATAATGGAGTGCTCCTGACGCCGAAACATCAGGAGCGTGCCTTGGGCAGGTAGAAAGACGTTCTGAAGGCAAGGAAACTCTACGAAATAGGTGAGAGCAAGATATCAAAATCTCCCTTTTTCCGAGATGACAAAAAGCAAGATTTTGAGGGGCTATTGTGGGGCTTGTTATCTAAAAGGATACAGGAATCATAAGAAATGGGCTTGGGGCCCAGCGGCCCAGTCCGAGGACATTCACGTGTCCGAGGATGGGTTGAAAGAATTATTGTGGGACTAGTATACGAAAAATGGATGGAAGTCATGTATAGTGGCACAAGACACGTCCGAGGATGAAACTCACCTCGGATACAACAGTCCGAGGTGGATGTAACTATCATTTTATCCAGGGTACTCTGCAAAGTTGTATTAGAACTGGAAAGTGAATATAGACCTAAGGAGGAATCGGGAAAGATAACAAATATCTTCCAAGGCTACTACCTCCACATTAAATGCTTTCCAGCTAACTCTTCAGCCGCATTAATGTGGAGGTGATACCTGAACAGTAACCAAGCAGCTTTATGGCCACTGAGCAAAGGTTTCGGTAGGTGCTGGATGGGACAAAAAGGAGTTCCCAGGATAGGAACTATACGTGTACGGTGGAAATGGAGTAATGAATGTAGTATATAACATGGAAGCAGATGACATTAGAGAGGACTTTGGAGAAAAAGAAAGAAGAACAAGAGAACTCATAAAAAGGCTCACTGAAACCTAGCCGAGGAGAGTCTTTATCATACAATCAGCTTGAAGTGTCTTTTATTGCACTATAACTATAACCTTTCCTATCAAGTAGAACTAGTTCTTGTACTCACGCTCTAAAAATTTATTGTTTGGGCCTGCTGGGCTGAAAACCCATTCATATTATGGGTCCAATCCAATTTGAGTCCCTACATTAAGTTTAAAAGCCATTTCTTTGGCCAAAAAAAAAAAAAAAAGGTTTTAAAAACCACGTGTCATATGTAATACACATGATTATCTTGGTTAATTGAGTTAAGTGAGTTACGTGTATTACACATAATACGAACTAATATCATCTTCTGATTGATGGTTGGATCCTTGGGCTCATAGGCGGAGCGAGGGGAGGCCATGGCCCCCTTGGATTTTCCAAAAATGCCCCCTCCCCCTCTATTTAATGTTCAAATTTTAAAATATTGAGGAAATTTTAGATGATGTCCCCTTTCATTTTTTTTTTTTTTAAAGTATAAATGTTCTTTAATTTATTGTTGTCTCCTTTATTTTCTTTTTAATATTGACTTTTTTGTCATATATAAATTATTAATTTTAGGAGCATTTAAAGTATAAGTTAATAAAAATATATAATTAAATCTCTTTAGCAAAAGATTTTTGTTGTTTTCCAAAAATAAAGTCATACGCATTTATATAAAGAGTTAAAGCTATCAGAATACAATGATATATTTGGCTTGGCCTCCCTTAAGAAAATTTTCTGCCTCCGCCACTGCTTGGGCTCTTAACATGTTTGGAGTCAAACTTTGTCCAAACTATAGGAAAAGGTTTGGCTTTGACCACTAATAAAAAAATGACATGTGTTTCATCATGTGCAATATATATAATTTACTTAGTTGGTTTAGTTAAGTGAACTATGTGCATTACAAATGACAAGTACTAATAATATCTTCAGGGTGCATTTCAAACATGCAAGGAAAGATTATATAAGACAAATAAATTCAAAAGAAAACATATTATAGCAAAGTTGATCATATAACATGTGAAAAAAAAATCAATTTGATAAAAATAATAATTTTGCCCAATCTGGTTTCGGGATGCATTTTCTTTGTAATCCATGGGTGCCCCATTTATTAAAAACTATGAAGTGCAACTCTACAACTAATCTAGTGAAAAAGTGATTATTAAGGGAAAAACGAGTATTACTTTACAATTATGGGAATGTGTTAAACATTCAAACTTGCCCGACTTGTGAGCTGGCCTCCATTATGTGTTGATTGGTCATGTTTAAATAAATACGTTATTAAAAGAGTCATAATCTTAAACCTAAACATACACAATACATACAATGCATTTAATAAATTAACGCACAAAACATGTCAAGTGTCACATAACAACATAACATGAAACATATTAAAACCAAATCAAACAGATTATTATTAAAAAGGAAAAGCTAACCATTAAATCAAACATGCAAGAAAAGACTCCATAAAATAAATAAATTCAAAAGAAAACATATTATAGCAAAGTTTATTAAATAAAATAAAAGAAATAATTAATTAACCTAAAAATGGCCAAACAAAATCATATAACATGTGAAAAAGAATCAATTTGATAAAAATAAGAATTTTGCTCAATTTGGGTTCGAGGTGCGTACGCAGACTCGACCTTACGTATGCAGCCTCAATGATGATTACACATCCTTGGCACATAATCAGGATTATTACATATCAGATTAAATCTATTGCATATGTAAGTCGAAACAAAAGAAAAGTACAAAGGAAACACCAAAACTAAATAAAGACTACATCATGGACATATTAAAGTCATCAAACAAATATCACATTATTTAACCAAATCAAATAATAATATTCAAGCTAACATCAAACAAGAAGCATGTTAATCTAATATAAGAACGAAATAAAACACAAAATCATTAAGAACTAAATATAATCAACTCATAACAGATTAGAACAAATCATATTAAGCCTATAATCACCATGTCAAATAAATATACTAAATCAAATAAACAATATCATATTATTCAAGTAAAAGAAAAGTCATGGAAGATGACTTACTTTGCTTGAAGATTACAGATTTGAAGTTCATTTTACCGACCTCTCAGTGCCTACAACTCAAAGATTAGATTGAGAGAACAAAGAGAATTAAATAACACAATAGAATTTAGTAATCACAACTTAAGAACAAACTTAAATTAAAAAAAGGTTTTAAAATGAAATTGAGAGCAAGTTTATGCCTTATGTCTGTACTAGAGAGAAGTTTTTTAATACAGAAAAATATGCAAAGGTGCTGTGTAAGAGATTAGAAGAGAGAATTAGGGTTTTAGAAACATGGAGTTACTCTCTCTAGTTAGGTTTTTGAATGCAAGCATAAGGTGAGTATATATATAAGTAAACCATGGTTTTCGGAGCCTTTTAGAAGGTTTTGGACGTTCTTAAGGGTCTGAGGGCAGCCCAACCCGAAGATTGAAGCTTTGGGGCCATAAATATGAAAAAATAGGTCCTAAAAGTGAGGCTGCATATATTTGATGAATAGCCTTTGTTCCAATGGTATCTAAGAATTTTCTTATAATCTAACAGGTTATATATTCTCTCTTAAGACATCCAAAAAATTATTCACTTTACACTAGTGCTAACTAGTATTTCCTATCAATCAAGTCAGATTATACTAATTGTGGTAGGGAATGTCAATGTATATAATGCGTGTCCCATGAGTTTAAGTGTCAATTCGTATTAAACAAACAGGAAAAAAATGTCCTCCAAAAAGATGATATGATCTCTACATGGAGGAATCATTTCTAATTTCAAGATTTGATGCTTACAAAGGTATGAATGCTTTACATGGTGCTACCGTTGCCATATACCTTTCATTGCTTCCACTGCCTTCCACTAACTAAAATACCTTACAAATTTTTCACTCATAAAATGCCTTTGACCTTTTCTTGTAGTTTTTAACAGACAAAGGGTGTGCTTAGTTTCAAGCTCAAAAAATTATTAATGGCAGTGTATAAAAAGCTTTACTCTTTCAGAGGTAATAATGGGTTCAGAACTATAAGTCAGTATGTATTAATCCGTGGGTCTCTCAACAAACTTCCAACTCTCTCAACCCTTAGCCAGTGGCGGAGTCAGGATTTGAGTTGAAGGGAGGCAAAATATGTATATGATATATGCACATTGTGTGAATATATAATGTTGGAAACCAATTTTGAAATTTTAAAATTATTCATTTGGATTCTAAGTGATATTTTAATGTAATTATGTAAACACCTTCACAAAAAGAAAGCATATTCAATTATTCATCATATTCTACTTATCTAGTAAATTTATGTTACTTTTTATTAATTTATGTTACTTTTTATTATTTGTACACAGATTTTTATAAAGTTGAGTAAATTATTACAAAAATTTGAGATCATATTATCATTTTTTGATTATCTTAAAGCAAACAATAATGTTTTGTTTCCCTAATATGTTGTATATATATTTAGTTTCTAAACCGTAATAGAAATTAACTATTTTTAAAATTTTAATATATAATTAACTATATGAACAAGAAACTTTCACAAAAGAAAAAGATTAAAAAAAAAATCCAAATATTATAATAGCTAAGTACAAAGGGGCTCTATCAAGGTTCATGATGGATTGTGGCTTTCCAAGCGGTGCACTTTGATATCTATGTTGATATACAAGAGTGCATTTTTGAAGGGATTGATTAGGGCTTTTTTGCTAAGGTAGGGTAGGTTCTCACTAAAACTTATGTGTAAGGCGTGCTAGTGGAGGACTTATAGTTGCTTATTGGTTCATTTAGAATGTAGAGTTATGCTCTATTTCAAGACCAAAGAAATAGAGTGGAGTTTTAGTTGGCTAAATTATCATTAAGTGTGAGTGAGTAAAACTTTTGGTTAGATGAAATTCCTCACAGGTTAAGGAAGATAGTCCAAGCTGATGTATTACTTTGATCTAGATTGCTATTTCTCTCTAAAGAAAAAGTAGGCAAGGGTTTTTAATAAGTATTAGCTAAGTACTAAGGGTTTTTTTTTTTTTTGGGTTGGCCGGGGGGGCAACTGCCCCCCTCGACCCCCCCTGGCTCCACCTCTGCCCTCAGATGGATGCTTAGGGTAAAATTCGTGATAAATGAGTGTATTTATAATGAGAAGGGGAAAGGTATAGAAAAAAATTTGAATAACTAAGTGTTTGTTTAGGAATAGCTTGTTTAGCTTTTTGCTAAAAAAAATTTTGCTGAAAGTGTACTAAAATATACTTGTACTTTAAATAAAATTTGAAAAAGTGAAAAGAAGAAAAAAAAAAAAAAAAACGGAAAAAAGTAAGGTTTTAAAAAATTATACAAAAAAGCTAAAAGCTGAGCTTATAAGTTAACATCAAACACACTCTATATCCTCATGTTCTGGGCATTTCACAGGTCATTATTCCGTGAATGTCCCATGAAAGCCTTCCTCAACTGATTTTAAAATGAAGTCACTTGCCATTTCACTGGTGCCAATGTCTAGGAAGTGTCCCACAAAAATGTTGATCCAGTAGTACTTCAATGGACTTCTAAACCCAACCCAATTACAAATAAGACCCACAAATACAATGAATTAAGGTTGAATTACAAAGAAATTGACATGGATTAAAGCTAATACAAATTCAAAGAAATTACAACTTAGCAATAAAGAATGCACTCCTTTGTAGACAAGTATTTAACAAGTAATAAACTTTCCTTCTACGCTAAGAAAATCCAAACCAAGTTAAATTAGAAATTTGAGACAATCTTTAACAAAACATGCTCTAAAATATAAATGAAATCAATTTGAAATGAAATTGGGTCTAGCACTAACCCATGTGAAAGATAGATAAAGCATTACATTCAAGGAACCAATGATTTTCCTACTCTATTGAGATAATTTTCAGGTAATTAAGAGGTAGAATAATAGAGCTGGAGTAGATCATAATTCAAATCTTTTCAATGTTTAGGGGAAAAGAAAAATATTCATCCTCATCATTAGAACCACTCTTAAGGTGGCATTGATATATATTTTTTGTTGAAAATTTGCTGATTTACATTTCTTTTGCATACAAATAGTACTTCAAAACAAATGATTAATTAGAAAGAATGACAGCAGATTTTTATTTTTATTTTTTCCGTAAGCCATAACACTTGGGACCCTAGAAAAGGCACTATATATAGGTCATTGTTCATTTGTTCGCCAAAGTGACAACACGCAAACATGGATTCATTGTAGTTCAAATCCTTCCCCGAATCATGTTTTATCCATAAAACCTAGTGATTTTGATTGATTGGTTATTCAACCACGCCCAAAGTTTAGCCATACACAAGCTGGATTGAGAATATTGCACCTGATGCAATTACAGTGAATGGTTGAGATTGAAAGTTGGAAAAACCAACTTTTAATCTCAACCATTAAATAAAAAAATATTAAAAAGAGGTAAACAGTTGAAATTAAAAAGTTAAGAATGTAAAACTTTTTGTGAAAGAATGAAGTTAATTGCATGGTGCAATTGTACCGGATCTCAATCCCACAAAAGCTCTCTCCAGCTCCTTAATACCATGGCCAACAAAGGCCATCCCTTGATGATGCATGCATGACTATCTTGAGTCACTAGCATAGATTTTGTCTTGTTATACTTTTTGCAATGATCATTCAAATTTTTTTATCGTATATAATCTGAATTTCACATCATAATTTTTTCAGTGAGGTCATACAGGTTCATAACAAGTTTAATTTACCAGTATTATATATATATATATATATATATATATATATATATGTGTGTGTATGTATGTATTTTGAATGAAAATAATTATTTTGAATCTTTGATGAATGAGTGAAAAGAATTTTATGCCCACAGGGCCACAAGGACGGCAATTATCAGCCAATGGCATAATAATCAAGCAACTAGCAAGTAAGGTGAGCAAGGCAGGTCCACCCTGAGCTTAATTTCTCAGACAATGTGTCCCCCAAGATAGGATAATGAGATTTTGGTTGCAGGGAAATCAGAAGACATTAGCCTCAAGTTTTAGAAAGAAGGTCAATAATTTGGGGAGGGGGATTTGGACGTCTTAAAATTTTATTTGTTTATTTATTTTCTTAAATAATTATAATATGCTACTAATTCTACGGTTTAAATCATTTCTTCCTTGTACTCTTAAACATTTTGTGTATAAGGAGATGTCAATTAAATTACAAGGTATGGGCTTTTAGAAATTTACTTGATGTATTTGTACATTTATTTGTGTTAATTTTATTACTCTTAAAATCAAATTCACCAATTACACGCAATGCTTATGTGAAAATAAAAATACAAAATATTATTAAATAGACCATAGAAATATTAGATAAAAGTATGACATAAAGGTAACGTTATTTAATACTTAAATAACATACTTTCTCCTTTTGTATAAATGGTTTGTAAATTTTATTTAAAAACTTGAACATGAAGTATAAAGCTTATAAGTAGTCACTCTGAGAGAGAGAGAGAGAGAGAGAGAGAGAGAGAGAGAGAGAGAGAGAGAGAGAGAGAGAGAGAGAGAGAGAGAGAGAGAGGTGAAATAATAAAATATGATCTCCTTTTTGCTGGGAAACATGCAAAAGAACATTGACCAACATTGAACTTTCGAACCCAAAAGAAGATTCTAACTCAAATCCTCCCCACCTTTTTCTTCTCAAAATTATTTAGAAAATAAAATTGAAAAAACTAAAATGTAGAAAAAAGAAAAAAAAGAAAAAAAAAAGGGGGTTATTGGAAGTCTAACTGGAAGACAATGAAGCTTTAGTATCTGGCCATGGCCATCACCCATCACATCTGATCTTCTTCATCGAGCTGTAAGTTGACAATGTAGTGGGAACCCAAGTGATCATATGATGTGATTGACATCTCAGTCTGTCACCATTTTCGACCGACCCATTAAAAACAAAACAACACTGCTCAGAATTATTGAGAAAAATATGCTCCAGAACCAGAATCCAGATAGAAGAAACTTTAACAAAGAGTACAATATATATTTTATCCCTATTCCACAGTCCGCACCAATATCATTTCAAGCAAAATCAGCCATGTTTGCTCAGTTGGGGATGGCAAGAGTTGGTTTTATGCTATAAACCTATAACATATATGTGTTCTTTTTAAATGAGTATGCATTTTATCACTGGCCTTTATAGATAACCAGGCCGGACATCGTGGGGTGAGTATGCGACTATACGTTCAAGAATGATCTAATAACATTTGTTTTACATTTTGTTCTTACAATTTTTTATATATCTTTTCTATATCTTAAGTTTCACTAAATATATATATATATATATATATTTTAATATCCTATTATATAAAGATAGTTCTTAGAGAAAATAAAGAATTAAATGTTTTATTCAAGCAAAAAAAAAAAAAAATATATATATATATATATATATATACAAAAATTGTTGTTACCTTTCAAACCGTGTTATGAATTTAAATTCTTTATATAGTAGCTTATTATTTTTCATAACAATGTGGATAAGTGATAAAAATTGGATAAAATTATATGATAAATTTCATCAATTGATATTGTTTTCAAATTCAACTCTAATATTTTAGACTTGCAATATAATGGATTGACTATCTTCTATGGGTTTAAAAACATTAGAATGATATTTAATATTCACATGAGTGGTATTTTATTCTAAATATTAGTCTTTTTTTTTTTTTTTGAGAAAAAAGACTGCTAACATAGATAAAAATTAGCCAAAATCGGCAAAGAGTACATCAGATAGGTGTAGAGGAACACCCTCCATCCACACCAAATAACTACTAACATGTCTTGCATGTTTAGCTAAATTATAGACGACAAAATTACTTAGTCTGTGGGTATGAGAGAAGGAAATAGAGCTGAAAGCAACCGTAGAAAGTTTTGTTGCTGGAATCAAATGGCCAAAGGTAGCAAATGAAGCTTCTTCTCGCTGCAAGACTTTTATGATAACTTCAGAGTACCCTTCAACAATAACGGAATTTAGACCCATGTCCAAAGCGAAAGAAATGGCTTTGGTAGCTACTAATGCTTCGACCTCATCTAAAGACTGAGGTAGACGAACCTTCTCTGCTATTGATGCTATAACCCGCCCCCAATGATCACGGAAAACCACCCTTAAGCCCGCTGCATTGATATTCTGGAACAGAGCACCGTCAAAATTTAATTTAAAAGAAGAAACCGGCGGAGGAATCCAATAGACTCGAGGTATAACTAGAGTTGAAGGTAAAGAGAGAGTCTGCTAAAAATCCTAAAGAGCCTGAGAAGCTAGGAAAAATAATTGGGTAAGTGGGTAAGTAGGATGCTTGAGCCGAACCTGGTTTCTCCTAAACCAAATGGATTAAAATATCATGGTGTGTGGGTTCTTTTTTTTTTCTTTCAGAAAAGCAGCACACAGGCCCAAGTAAGGAAGTGAGGATCCTGGGCCCGATGCTTTATATTTTAAGGGATTAGGCTTGGTTCACCGCAGCTAAACGAGGCTGATTTCGAACCAAGTGGTGCATAGGGCATGAATCCTACAACACATACATACTAACATATAGAGAATATATGTATTGAACAACATGGAACAACAAGGTACAAAATAATGAGAAAGAGGAAAGTACAATAGGATGTTAATGGTCCTTAAAATAATGTAAAATGCTTCATTATTTCCTTAATTATTCAATACATTATGCTCACTAGGACATGTTACGAGGTCTAAATAAGTTCAAAAATCACATACTTAGATGGCTCTTCAGGCCTCTAAGACTTGCAAAGTTTGAATTCCTTTGAATCCAAGTATGGATTCTCTAGTGGCTGTTCTGAGGATCCCAGATGGTGTTTTCCCTCCCTTTTCTCTCTTTTTGAATTCTGGCAGAGTTTTCTCAAGTATTTTTACTTCAATTGACTGTAGCTGAATGTCCTTCACGTTGACTGCTTACTCTTTTATAGTGATACCCTAGGGTTCTCGGGGTACCATTGATTCCGCTCCCCTGGGTACCAGAACCAATGTTGTGTCAGCAACATTGGTGACTGGTCCCTTCCTCATTCCTCATTATTTTCTTCTTTTGAGATTCATTCTTCAAAAGCCTCTAGCTGACTTTCCCATTCTGGGGGGTCCTAGAAGGCTGACCTTTGCTCTTACCTTCTCCAAGGCTTCTAGATTCCACCTTTTGGCTACTTTCCCTTTTGTCATTTTTCCCAAGTGAACTGGTTCCTTTCTGTCAGACTAAAAGATCCCCAGCCACCTTCTTTGGTGGTTTATTTTTTTCCTTCCTGGGTTCCCCGAGGTACCAAACCCTTACTCATGAATTGTTGATTCCCAAGCCTTCTGATTCCTTTTCTGCATCATTGGGTGGCTGATAGGGACACATCTGTTTTGGTTTCTTGTGTTTCTTAGCATGCCCCCTTGAACCGTCTTAATCCCAACCTGACCTTGCAACACATCCCGAGGATCCCAAGCTCCTGGGAATCCCTAGATATCCTAGCCTAGTTCCATTCCTAGGCTCCTAGCGATTTTTCTGACCTTTTAAAGGCTGGGCTAGGCTTTTTCTTTCCTTTGTTTTTATGAGGTCCAAAACTAGCCAATTCATGGATTTGGGCCCCTCTTTATGGACCCTTAACGGGTTTAGACCTCTCCTCCTTTTTTCTTTATTGGAAGCCCAAATGACTTACTTTCCTGGATTTCAATCCTTTGGGTGGTTTTGGGCCTTGGTGCAACATTGTGATTTTTTTGACCTCAACACATGACAAAGAGCTCCAAATCAAGTTCCTCAACTAACACGAATTGCACTAGTTCAAAAAAGCTTGAAAAAACTCTAGTTCTTCTGAAAAGCCAATGTAAATTAGTCTCCCAAATATTTGTAAGTCCGTAACACTCCCATAAAGCATGAAGCGCCGATTCTGGGGAAGAACAACACAACTCGCAATTATCTTCAGAGAGAACACTCTGTCGAACCAAATTTGTCTTTGAAGGGATTGCATTTCGGCAAGCACGCCATTGAAAATTCCGAATCTCATTTGGAATTTTGGCCAACCAAATTGTTTTCCAAAAACTGTCATGAAGGCTCGGGTTACTAACATTTCGACTAGGTTCAAGATTTTCCTTTGTAAGAAAATTATAGCCAAATTTGACAGAGTACACACCCAAGGAAACAAAATGCCAAATGAGAATGTCTAAACATTAGTCTTAAGTATTATATATATATGCTTGTGTATTTTTTTTTTATATCAAATGATAGGCATTGTGCTCATCTATAATATGTATAAATATATGTATATTTATGGGTGTGGGTGTTCAACCCGCAATTATATGACAATCGGTTGGGCTTGGGCCCCAATTAATTTGTGTGATACTGAGGGTATAGCTCACAATGGGAGGTTCCAAGAAGAGTTGGACTAGTGGTTGGTGGTTGGAAGTGGTTGTAGGGTGGTTATGTGTTGTCCTCTGAGCCACTCGTGGAGGTTCTTAGTTCACCGAGGTACCCCTGAAGTATCTCGAGTTGGATTACTTCTTCCCAAATATAGTGTGTTATTCTCTTGTTCACTCGTGTTTCTCTCCCCAAAAGAACCATTCCAACCCCTATTCCTCCAAATTTCTATTCTTATATACACTCTTGTTAATGGGTCAACAATGATGGGAATATTCCACCTGTGCATAGGTCCCTCCACTTGCCAGGTCTGAATAGCACTTTGAGTCTAGGCCACTGTTCTAGCATGTCTAATCTTGTACTAGGGGGTGGGTCCCCTTGCTTTGTCACTACGATGAATCCCTTGTAACTTGAACCCTGTATCGAAATTCGTGCTCAAATTATAGACTCCCCTAAAACATTTATTCTCCTCGGCACTACTTCTCTTCCTCGGGGAGCAAGAATGATCTATTTAGATCTTAACATAGTCACATACAATGATCCAGTTCAAGCCCTTCACATATGGGTTGGGTTGCGAATCCATGGGCCTCAACCCTCAGCTCGAGTTCGGTCTAGGTCAAACTTTATCCACCCACAATGGGTGTTTGGGGACATAAGTATGTTACCAATGTTAAATTCTAGCTCCGCCATTACTCTTACAGCTATCCATATTATGGATAATTATTGTGCCATTAGACTTTTTACTACTAATACTTCCATTGTAAAATTTTATTGAGGATTCCATGTATATAGAACACATCTTCTTGACTATCCTTTTATTGTATATGACCATAGGCTTGAGCCTCCTTTGGTGTGCAGCCTTACAGCCTCCATTTTCTAATAGTTTTATTTTTTACTCAAATACTCTACTCCGTTTTTTAATTGGCTTGGCATTTACATGTTTTTTTTTTTTTTTCATATATATATAAGTACATACATATCATACTAAGTGGTTTCCATAATTATTTTTTTAATGTAAATTTTAAGGAGAGAAAATTATTTATTGTTGAATACAAAAATAATACAAAATAAATAAATCAATAAATCTTTGCTTAGGTGGAAGGCTAAATTTTGGTAGGAGCATAAAATTAGGTGGAAAGTTAAATAGATAAATTAATTTAAAGCTTTGATTAGGTGGAAGGCTAAAGAGTGATATATGAGGATTAAAAGATGATGAGGTGCAAAGCTAAATGACGAAATTCTATTATATTGCATCACATGACAGCACCTTATGTTCTCACACATTTCCATTTTATATATAGATATTGATTTACGTCTCTCCCCCTTAATTTGACATAAGGGAGGTCATGTATTCAACCAATGATAGAATTGTAGAATGGTGAAACATTTACTGCATTATGTAACTAAGCATTGATAAATAGGCAAAAATATCATTTTGGTCTCTATATTTTGAAGTTATTGTCAATTTGATCCCTAGATTTTGTTTGCATTCAATTTGGTCTTTATTATTTTCAGCATACAATTAATGTGATCCCTACATGTTGGTAGCAATCAAATTGGTAACTGTTATTTTCAAATTACAGTCAATTTGATCTTATTATTTTCAATTTGCAGTCACTCTAGGTCCAAATTTGAGGATTTTTTAGTTGCTAAGTTGATGTGTGTCTAGTTGTCTACCGGAGTTGGAGATTGGTAAATTTTATTTGTGTTTTTATGTTTGGTTGCCAAGAAAAGATAAGAAAATCTATAATTTGATGATAGGAGCTAATTAACTACTACCAAATGTAGGAATCAAAATAATATTTAGCTATAAAAAAAATTAACTGAAAAAGAAGGGTTAAAAATGCACTTTACTCCTTACAATTTGGCATTACTTGAATAGGTCTAACTTAACTTTCAAAATTTACTATACATTCTAAACTATTTTTTTTGGCTGAACCACAACATTATCATTCAACAAGCAAAACAATGGCAATCAGCCTTACAAGCATCTGCAATTACTACAGGAAGACTATAAATATTGAAACAAAAAGCTCTACAAAATCTTATTGCATACTTTGCAGCCTCATGGGCAGTAGTATTGCAACATCTCCTAACCCAACTAAAATTAAACTTCAAAAAGAATTTACGAAGATCAAGTATATTACTAATAGTAGTAGCAACGGACCAATCAGGCTGCAATTTAGATGTGGTTAGGGGCCAATGTATCCTTTTTATTATTACCCTAAAAATGTCCTCTCCTTTTTTTCTTTTTCTTTTTCTCTCATTTCAAAACAATGTATAGGTGTATAAATAAAAAAAAAAAAAAAAAAAGTAGATAAACAATAAATCTAAAGCCGACTAACCGGTCTAAACTTCAGTCATTTTAGGTTCTGAATTTTTCTAGAACCTTGAATATATCAAATTTGCATCATCAAACAATGAAAATTGACAGCCACAATAGACTAAAGTAGGATAAAGCCATGCATCAGTTCCAAACAATGCAACTAAAAGACATGATCAGAAACAAATGCCAAAGGACGCATTCCAATAAGTCAAAAGGAGACAAACATATACTCAGCATAAAAATCAAATTAAAATATGGGCGACAAAACATATTATATAGTTGTCACAATGCCTATACAATGCAATATAATATATATATATATATATATATATATATATATATATATTGTGTGTGCTTTCGGATCACTTATCCACAGGAAGAAAATTAATATATGACTGGGTATACTTTAAACTAGAAACCAACATTTGGAAGCATAACATTGTTTCAAATAGCAGGCTCCAATTTCCACCATTATGAATTTGTGCATTCAAAAACTCCTTTTTTTTTTCTTTTTTTCTTTTTTTTTTACTATTTTGGTTAGGCAAATACTCATGCATCTTTCGAAAGTACCGTTTGGCCCAAAAGCCATTGGTGTGTGCATTCAAATATTGCAAACATTTGGCCTATTAGGCAATATGGATAGAGCAAAAGCTAAAAACACTTCTTCTTTTTTGCTACATATTAAGGTGACCAATTGTGATTGGAGAACATCACATTCACATGATCACACCACAAATATTAATTTTATTGTGCACAAATCACAATAGACCATGTCAATAATTGTGGGGAAAAAAATTTATATCCTTAGATTATTGATATGGACAGCTAATTAAAAAAAAAAAAAACACGATTCACATATTTTTAACTAAATAAATAATCACTACACTCATTATGACAGTTCAAGAGCTATAATTTTATTTATTGAAAAAAATAACAGAATACTCCTTCACAAACCTTGCATATATAATGTATTAAATCCCCAACTCAATCTGAAGGGACATACCAAAGGACAAAGCCATTGCAGCAAGAAGAAGAAATTTTATAAAGAATCACCAAAACAAAAAGCTCCAGACAAAGCCAATGAAGTCAAGTCAGAATCACAACACATCAACAAGATAGAAAAAAGTCCGACTAGGGAGACAAATTATGGAGCAAACAACAAGACAATGCCCTGTCCTTTGAAGCATCAACTGTGACCCTACTTTTGAGTCTGTATGCTTTGTTGAACTGGTCTTAGATCTCTATTAGTTTAAACCTTAAAAGAAAGACTTAGCATTTCAATCCTGCCAAATATGATAGATGATCACAACAAAGTAACCAGCCTTTAGTCATAGACTAAAGATTTCAAAGATTAAGGAAAGACTTCTTATTTCAACCCTGCCAAATATGATAGATAATCACAACAAAATAACCTGCCCCTAGTCATAGATTTCAAAGATTAAGACTTCTTTTTTCAACCCTGTCATATATGATAGATGATCACAACAAAATAACCAGCCCCTAGTCATAGATTTCAAAGATTTTCCCTCAGCATACCAAAAGCCCAATCAAAAGCATCTTGGAAAGTTGAAAGCTATACATCACAATTTTTGCATAGTCCATCTCTAGATGCAACTTATGAAAGAGAGACGCTTGTAATTCTAACACAAGTTCTACTAAAAAAACAAAAACTCCAACCTGGAAAGATCCATCCATTAACTAGTTACATCCTGAGTATTGGATTTCTCTATTATAGCCCACAAGGCCACAACCACAATTTTTTAACTACAAATTTTCTCCCAGGTACAAAAAACTAAGGAACAATAGAGGCCAATACTTGCTTTATTGCATTTGCAATGGTCTTTTTTGTCGACTACTTATAAATCAAATTACAACATGTAATGAGATGTCTAATATCAAAACCACTTGTAGGTGAGGCGGATGCCTAATATATATGGTTTTAAGTTAAGATCATGCTCACCTGGTCTAACCCTTGGTCAGTGTTACAATTGTTAATAATAACTATTGGATTATACGCACTTTATGTTCTTAACACGTATGCCTAAATTTCATGTCAATCTATTTGGAGAATATTAAATCTTCCCTCTTTCACAACTTGGGCACCTGGTTGGCCCAACCATTCCTTTAGATTTCAGCCTCTCACTGGTAACAAGTCTGTCATGAGCAACAAGCCACATGAAGTTGGCCATAAGCCTGACATAGATATTAATTAGAACAAAAGAACTGAAACTGATAATAGAAACCAAACAAGAGATGGAATTCCAGATTGAACAGATGACCTACCTACAATAAGAAAAAAACCTAATTCCTAGAACTTACAAGAGGTGCCAGTTGAGCTAAAGCTCATTGGCAAAATTTAAGCATTTTATAGATGTAATAGTTATTAATCTATTATCATCTTGATATTTTGTGACCATGGAAAGTATAAAGAAATAATGTAATTCATCAGTAGATTTGTCAAAACACTCATCCAATAGAATACTATTAAGTGTTGTAACATTGACAAAACTTTGACCAAATGTATATATAGGTCCCAAAGGGAATACCTATTGCAAATATTTGTATCGTCAAAATACTTTACTTAGACAAATATAGAAAATGCAAAAAAAAAAGACCCAAATCCAAACTAATTCAAATTACAGGGCAGTGTGCAGAGCAAGCACCTATACACCAAAAACTCACTATTAAAAAAAAAAAACCTACTTATCACCTTAAAAGAGCAGCTGTTTAATGCGGCATTTAAACAGACACACCAAGGACAGGATCAGACATCTTGAGCTTGTGGACTCAAGCATTTACATTTTGGAGAAAAAAACTAGTAAAATGAATAAGGAAATTGCAAGGAAGCTACAGATTTTCATATATTAGCCCGAGTAAAGCTTCCTCACTCAAAATGGTGTAAAATTCTGTCTGAGGTTTATTTTACAATAATGTAAACTTCCAGAAAGACACGTAGTGCATTACACGTAGACCAGAAATCCATGCACTTAATATCACCACAGTTCAACAACACAACATACCACAATATCCATAAGACGGAACCCGCTGTCCGGCTAATCCTTGAGTTCTCCAGGTGAAAGTGAAACAGGTAGACCCCCAGTTTCAGGTGACTGTGTGTAGGAAATAGAAATCAGCTCAGACCTGTACTTTTCATCCCCATTGGAATCAACCCTTCCAAGATGATTCTCACCGTTCAATTTTTCAGACGAGAGTTTTGAATTGGGAACCTTATCTGGTTCAGAATAAGAAATGGAAATAAGCGACTCTCGAGTCACCTCGTCAGGAACCTCCTTGCCAGGTACTGTCTTATCCATAAAACAACAATCTGCTGGGTCTGCATGTATATAGAGTATATAGAGTCCATTAATGGAAATTAGTGATCTCAGAGGGGGAAAAAAAAAACACCAAAAAAATAATAAGTTAATATTTAAAATAAAAAATTAAATTAAAAGGCATATAGCAAAAAGTATGACTATCCATTTACACAGAAGTCAAAAATAATCTCAATTTGATCAGAAAATTTTATTTTTGAGTTGGTAAACTCTGTTTCAGTTTACTTGCATTTCCTTACCAGTCAAATAGATAATCAATTTGGACTGGCACTGCCCAAGCACCAGATCTGGGAAACCCCCATCAACTAAAGATAAGAGAATCCTTGATGCTTCAAACTCCTTCAATTTTTAAAGAATCTCAAAAAACCCAAGCAACTAATTCAGGAAATATAAAAAGATTTGGCACCAAATGATGCATTTTCTACGCCTATTGTAACATCTTGTAGCAGTAAAAGGGGTTTTTTTTTTTGTGGGGGTGGGGGGTGAGAGACAGAGAGAAAGAGAGATAAAAGAAGCTTCAAAGCTTCACTACAATCTATTTTGCCAACCACTCCAGGGCTGCATCTGATCACTGCTACCATTAACTGCTTATTCTACATCACTACATTAAATTCGATTTAAACAAAGAGAAACTACCCAAGAAACCAGACTCAACCCATTCCCATAAAAAAGCACCAGATATTACAAACATTTCCAACCAAGCTAGAGGGATGAAATCCTTCACATCCATCAAGCATCAGCCATTTCTTCTTCAGGGTAAAGTGATGGAAGATTTTCATGCCCCCCTCCATTCTTAGACCACTAAGAAGTCCGATCCATATATTTACTAGCACCCAATGACTTCTGCAGCATTATTGTAAATATACAAAGTGATGTAGAACACGGTAGGGAAATAGAGATAAAAGGACAAAAAGATAAACAGAACAAAGCCTAGGCTTCACCACCTAGAATCTGCCTGCAAGCGTTAGGCATCACCACCAAACAAAGAGAAAATCACCATTCTCAAATCATCAAATCATTCTTATTCAAGTTGTCCCTTTTCACGATTACAAAATCACTAATTTAATAGGATTTAGGGATCACACCAATATGGTAAGTACTTCATTAAATCCCTTAAAACCCTCAACATTAAAAACCAATAATTCTAATTCAAATTCAAAAACAAAGCTAATTACACATTCATAAATAAAATCTTAGATGATTTTGGTGCTCCCTGCATCACAAAGTATTCAAATTGTCCCTTTTCACGATTACAAGACCACTAATTTAATAGGGTTTAGGGATTACACCAATATGGTAAGTGCTTCATTAAATCCCTTAAAACCCTCAACATTAAAAACCAAAAATTCATAATTCAAATTCAAAAACAAAGCTAATTTCATATTCATAAATAAAATCTTAGATGATTTTGGTGCTCCCTGCACAACAAGGCCCTTGGCCCCTTTTTTAAAGATTTCGAAAGTTATACCAGTTCATCATTCAGCTTTCACTGACACTTTCTAACAAGACATCCTTCAGCATACATTTTCTTACTACCTTGACTTTCATTCTTTCTAGTCTAACTGTCACCATTGAAGCATAATCAAGCTAAAACCAATCACCCTCACCAATGCATCAACCCATCTTTGAAGCAAAATCCAAACCATCATAACCGATTTTCTTTCAATTCTGGTGCCTGATAAACACTAGCCCAAACTTCTCATGAATGTGTATGTTCCTATTGTGTTGCTGTTAATGTTATCCATCTAAAAATTGAGAATGTTCTAACACACTCATCTACCGAATGTGACAACCTTAAGATTTGTAAATTAAGTATTAGACAATATAATACATTATAGATCTCACCCTCCACATTGTCAACTACATTCCAGAACAGAAAACTTTAGAACAATTTAATTCAATTAGCAACAAGTCTCCCACCTTTGGACAAAATTGAGCCTAGATAATGAATCTGACCACTCATGGTCATATGCTCATGAATCTTTAGTTTTCCATTAATTCTAATTGCAAAGTCACTGAACTTGATTGAGGCCAAGTCAAGGAAAGAACATGTCAGGGTCAGTGGTAGCTTAAAATCTAAAAGATAAACTATTAAAGACAGACGATGTTGACAAAGTCAGTACTAAAAACTAGACATGAACAATCATTGGTTTTGGACTCAAGAGAACTAATTCAAAATCCATAAGGACTTCACCAGAGGGACTGTTAAAAGCTAAGAAGCAAGGATACTAAAAAAAATGCCGTACCCATATCTAATAAAGATACATCAAAATAAAATGAGGTCTGCATTGGATAGGTATCTTAATTACTCTTTTATTTCATGGATACAACATAAATATGGTACAATACAACACAAACACAGTGTGACATGGCATAGATATGACATGGCTGTAGCAAGTATATGTTTGGGAGTAATAAATTGAATTCTTACCCAAAAAAAAGGGGCTTAATTATATATTAAGTAGGACACATTGCACACACCCATGCCCTTATTATTTTTTTCATAAATTTCTTACTGCTGTGGAAAGGGGGGTTTAAATGTAAAGGATGGGATCTTGTGGCTTAGAAGAACTTCAATATTCCAAATCTCTATAAATGTCGAACATGGATTATGAGTTATGTACTTATGTGTTGTTTTGTTACTTATAACTTCAAAAACCAGATATTAGCGCACTTTTTTAAATAAATAAAAAAATTAACTATGTATCAACAATTGATATATCCCTGTCATATCATATCCCGAAAAGTTACTATGCACAAAGAGGAACTTTGTCTGTTCACCAGTGCTCAAGGTGAATATACCATTACTATTCTACATCTATTTCATTCATGACAGGAATTCTTCTTGTTCTCAACTATTTGACTCTACAACCACCTCCTCCTCAGGTTTTAAAAGACTTCTAAAAACTGTTCTTACAACCACCTCCTCCTCAGACCTGCAACCTCCTAGTAGAAAGTATATACTGCAATTTTCACAAAGTGAAAGCTCTTAACATTCTAAACTCTCTAATACTCTGAATTGGACTGTAGATCATATAGTATAAAACGAACCCATCAGAAACTTTGCCAAACATTAAATATCAGAATATTTTGCACTTGCATTACAAAAAAATCATAAGTCAAGCTCTACCGAGCTCCTTTTCATATTCAACATTTTAACAGAACCTCTTGAGATGTTTAAGTCCTTAAATGAAATTTTCTTATATCTTTTTTTTGTTAAACAATCATTTCTAAATCATTTCCAAAAACCCCCTTTTTTTGGGATTGGTAAGCAACTCACACACCCTATGAGAGTTGAACCCATGACCTTAACCACCAACCTACACATATTATAGGGGTGGAGGTATCATAACCCATGGCATCAAGCTAATCCACAACACCAACATCAAACTAGGACGAGGATAGATTAAATCCCGCCTACGTTTAGTAGATGCTCTAACTTTAGTTTTACAAAATTAAACAACTGTTTAGCTTCAAAGAAAAGCACGAGATCTTTTCCCTTCAACCTCCTCAAAAGTCCCAATATGATCACCAAAACCACCTCCGGTCTACCATGTTCTCATTCAATATCTTCTTGAAGAAATTGAAGAATTTCTTGGAAATCCTACAAGATCCATTCATTCTTATTTCTCTGAGAGATTGTTAAAACTCCATGGTTTAACATATAAATTCCCTTCAAAGTTCAAACCCACTCAAATAACTCCTAATACAGGACCCAGCAGAAGCCAGAGCCCCCAACCCAAATGGCAATTATCAAAAACTAATTGGTTTCTCACAGTGCTCTCAAGAAGTTAGCTAATTAGAACCATCCCCATGTCAAAAGTCTAATCCGTTTTTATCTAGCTCACATTCCTTGAATAACAAATCAGTTCTTGTTCCTTTTTTTTTTTTTTTTTCTAAAACCCAGATTATGATTCTTTAATATTCCACGGATTCTGTACTAATAAAGTCTCTTGTCATCAAATAAAAGACATGGGTTCAAATCCTATCATATCTATTCAAAAAAGTAATATATTCCTATTTGCAATTTTTTTATACCTCAGTTTACAACATGTGTCCAAAATTCGAACTAAATTAGAAACTAAAGCAAACAACTTGAATTCTAGGAATATAAAAGCCTTTGAACATATTCAAAAACAAATGAACAGATGAAACATAAAACAAGACCAAAACATAAAAACCCAACAAACCCACAAGCAAAAAAAAAAAAAAATGAAAGTCAACCTCCTACAAATCAAACAAACCTTAAAAACAAATTCTTCACCAAACCCATGTTCAAAGTTTCTCCAATTAACAAGTAAAAATCCCAGAAGACAAGACTTTTCTTGAAAGAAAAACGAGTTCTAGAGAGAGAGAGAGAGAGAGAGAAGGAGAGAGAGATTTACCGAGAAAGCTGTTGGTTTTGGTGTCTGTTAAAACTGAAAATAGAGAGTTTGAGCTACGCTTTGTATCGTTTTTATATATATCCTTTGTTCAGATTTGAGAAAAGATAGAATATTTTATTGTAATTAGTATTTTTGAATATTGAGACCGAGTCCGGGTGTTTTGGAAGAAAAGAGATAAAAACAGTGACAGTACCCCACTATTTATTCTCTTTTTTCTAGACAAAGTACTATTTCAGTCAAGATAAATATTTCACGTTTACAACGTTTTCACTAAACAAATTTTAAGTGCAACGTTGTTATTGATTATTACAAGAAGGTAAAAAAATAATTTAAGTTGTGAATTTAAATTAGAACTAATAATAATTTGTTGTATAAGATTTGTTGTGAATGTAGCATTTCTCGTTTAGTCAATATACTAATTTGACAAAATTTATCTATAAACTTAGTTATAGCCTAAGATTGTAACTCCTACTAAGAAAAAATAACATCATACTTATTTGAAAATTTAACTGTTTCATTACATTTTTTGTTTGTTCTTAACACACATCAAATTTCGTATCAATTGAGTGTTAGTTACTATTCAATTCATAAACTTATTTTATATGTATAATTTTAGATTACGAAACCTTAAAATTTAAACATTTGATTAATGTCATAGTTATTAATATTTGATTTTCTAAAAATTTTATAAGCATAGAAATATAAGAAGAAAATATAATTCAACGGTAAATTTATTAAAATTCAAATCTAATAAAAAGATATTGAGTGGAGTTGTAACTTTGAGATTCAACTAGGCTTGCAGCCAAACATTGTCCATACTATTATATAGGAGGAAAATTATGAACTAAATTATTTTTATTTTTAAATATAAAATATAGTGTAATTTTTCAAATCAAATTATAAAATTAAAACAGTTATATATTCTCTTTTTTGGTAATTAAAAATTATTAGAAGAAGCAACTAGCATTCCCTATATATTAACTCCTTACCTACTTTCAGATTAAGACTTCATTTATAAAAAATTGTTATAAATTCAGTCCTATACTTTATTAATTCAAGATCAAACACTAAAATTGTAAAATTGTATCAATTTAAACCTCCCATCAAACTTGAGAATTAATCTTGAAGAATTCAAGTTCTTATTAACATAATTTTTAAAGTTCAAAGTTTGATTTGAAATTTTAAAATTTAGTTTATAATAATCTAAAAAAGAAACAGTTTGTAATGATCTTAAATATTATAAAAATATAATTAACAAAATATATAAGATTTTATTTTATTTTATTTTATAAAAATGTATAAGATTTTATTTTATTTGATTTGAAATGAGAAACAAATAGAGGCTAAAAAAATAATTTAATGAAAAAAATATTTAGGTGGGTGTAGGGCGTGGTCCACTTGATATCCTTGGTGGGGCCACCTCCACATCAGGGATAGGGACACCGTCACGAGAGGGTATATCCTGTACCCGGCATATATGCCGGGTACCTCACAGGGAGGTGGGACACACACACTGTGGGGCCCACCTCCTTGTGAGTTACCCGGCATATATGCCGGGTACAAGATATCCTAAATCCACCGTCACAGACTGTGAGTGGGAATCGTGTCAAGAAAAACAAAAAATATTCATTCTCCACGTTTCCTTTGCCATGGCCCATGATACCATCTACCATTTAAATAAAAAAAAGTATTTTTATTAAATTAAATATTATTAAACAAATATATATTAGGACTATGCATCTGTACTCTGGAGATTTGGCTGTTTTCTGAGTTTTCAATAATTAAAAAAAAAATTAAAAAGATATATAAGTTAGCATTGCACCAAATGGTTAGAGATAATAAATTAATAATTTATCCTAGGCAATAGCTAGGGTTGACAGAAGTGAAACCATTAACTTTGCTGTATTTCATTTCATTTATAAAAAATAAAATAAAAAAATCGTTGGGAAACATTTTGGATTTGATTTAATAAAAGTCTTGTTTATGTTTATTTGTTTATAAACAAATCAAGCTTGAGCCTTGTTTAGGTTTGTTTAATAAATAAGCCAAGTCCAAACAAGAAAAAATAAATCATGAATATGATTGTGAACAATAGGATTTGATAAAAAATAAAATAAAAATAAGTCAAGCCTAGACTCATTTGTGGGGTTAGTAATAGGTTTGATATGAACTTGAAAAATAAACTCATATTTTAGTGATCTTTTAATTAATTAGGAGTTAGGACCACTTGTTCAAACCAAATGAACTTGATAGTATGCTTAATATGAGTTTAATGATGTACTTTTGTAGTTGTGTTGGATCTTGAGCTCAAAAGCTTACCGTTGAGCTTGATATTGAGCTTGACCCCAACTTGTCTGATGAATCAAATCGTGCTTTTGGAATTTTTATGAACTCAAGAGTTCAAACGTTATTTGTAAGCTTTGTTTGAAACTCAAATTGAGCTTGAATGTTTGACTTTTGGTGCCGAGTCAAGTTCAAACATTCAATACTCGACAAAACTTGACTCGTTTACCGCCCTACCATTTTTCCAGTGCATAAAAAATAAGGCGAATCATAAAGATGTTTATATTTTTTATAATATAAAGATGCATATATGACTTTTGTAGCAAAGTGATACTGTATGTTCTCTTCTTTGTTCTTCTTTTTATTTATTTATTTATTTTAAGTAACTAGTATAAATCCTTTACAGAATCTGGAGGATCCCAACTGGTATATGAATCCTAAAACAGCATGATTCTAAAAACAAATAATAATAATAATAACAATAAAAGAATCCCATAATAATAAGATTCTCAAAAAAAAAAAAAAAAAATAGTCCTATAATTACAGGATTCCCTAAAAAAAATCCTACAAATAGCACATAGATAGCGTCAAAATGGAATCTTTTGAGAACTTATCTAAACTTCATTGACAAAGAAACAATCTTCTACCTAAATGGGTCTTTTCCTATAACAGATTTGGACCTAACTGTTACCAAACATAATTCCATTATACCCAGAATAGCTTGTAATTGACAACACAATAGTTAGCAAGAGAATGAATTTATAATGTGCATAACTCAACTTGGGCAGGACTAATTTTTTGCAATTCAATATAAGTTTACAACTAAATCTAAAAAAACTGACTTAGATTATTGTTTATTACAAATGCTTTATACATTTCTCTGTGTGAAACTAATCAAGTGCAGTGGGTGCAAAACTTAAAAATAACCCCAATCAATACCACATATATCAAACTTGTTCTCACATGGATCCTCTTGCAAATGCCCCTTGCAACATGATGGTAAAAATGAGCAGAAAAAATTAAGAGATATGGGATTGCCACCACCATTAGCTAAAAGCTGATAACCTATATCCGCCAGCTGTTTTGTTTCTTTGCTTCAAAGGAGGCTCCATCATTAAGCATGTCCTGAGCATCTGTTTCCATTCCAAGCTTTGAGAGGGCAAGAGCTTGCATGTAGAATGCAGTAGGCCACTCGGGCAAGCACACCTGAGATTGCATTGCATCTCTCAAGGCAAGTTCTGCTTGGCCAGTCATCAAGTATGAGAGGGCTCGCCTCACAAAGATAGTAGCCGAGGGAACAGGCATCATCGATACTAACTGTATAAGAAAAGTGAGTACATAGTAGTTCAAGATGACAAAGATAAAAAATAATTCCTGATCCAAAGATGATACCAAACTTGAAAAGTAAGCATTAGTGGGGAAAGTTAGATACCGAACTTGAAAAGTAAGCATTAGCGGAGAAAGTAACAAGCAGCTAACAAGAGAAGGAAAAATGTAATGGGCAAGGTTTCCACAAGTGAGTGGTGAGAAATTGAGGAAAGTCATTGGTTTCCTCATGAATCACCAAATTGATGATATAATAAAAAAGATACTTAGCATCCGTTTGGGAAGAGATTAAAAATGAAAATTATTTCACTATTCAGCTTATTTTTGCTATTATTCATGAGCTCTACTACACTTTTTGGCACTATTCATGAGTGCCACTATATTATGTCAACTAATTTTTACCTTTATCTATAATACTTTCAGTAATAATTTTTCAGTTTCAGCAAAATAAGTGGTATCCAAACACACCCTTAAGCTTTTTTCCAACATATTATAAAAGAAAAAAAGGATGTTGAGATTTAGCTTCTGTGGCTGCTATTTTTAGGTGAAAATTCTTTAGATATATTCTTGACTTTTCCACAAAAAGAATTATGAGAACATACCTTTGAATAATATTCGATAGCATTTTTGAAATCCTTGTCTCTAAATGCAATATCCCCAAACTTCTTGGTGTTCAACATATCTTGCACTTGTTGCGTCCACTCTTGGAATGACAGCTGTACAAAGAACATATTTACAGAAAAACTTATCATTAATTATAAAAGATTACTAGTCTTCCAACTATGTAAATTAATATGAAGAAAGATGATTAAAGACTAAAGTATGGTAAAATTTTCACAACCATGTAAACTAAGCAGCAGAAGGATAATTGAAATATCACAGATGTTCTAATTACATGAAAGCAACAATGCTACCACAGTAGTCATGCAAGACAAGAATGAATCTTTCATGAGATGTTACAAATATCAATACTCTTTAATTTTCGAAAGTTAAAAAACCCAAAATTTTGATGATGGCGGGCTGCTTTTACTTATTTTCCAAAATATCTTTCTCTTGACAAATTACAACTGCTTCATTTTCTGTAAGGAAGTGAAAGAAACTCACTTCATTTTCTGCACCCTCTTCATCTTTATAACCTGTTTTAAGCAATATATTGTGCACTGCAGTAAGATCCATTCTCACACAAGCCTTTCCAAGGGGGGAAAGCATGGTTGGCAGCACCACTGGTGTCTTTGTTAAACCCAATAGGACATGTGATGCAACCTAGGATTACAAACATGAACAGAAACACCTCAGTAAGGCTAAAACAGATGCACAGATCAAGCAATCTCAGAATGACATAGTGCACTAATTAATTTTCAGTTTGGAGGCACTAAAAATCTCACCTCTTTCTGCTTTTGGAGTGGAGTTACTGATGAAAGAAGAAATTTGATTTCAGGTCGATCTTTAGCCTCATATTGCAAGCATTTTGAGGCCAGTTCAACCAACTCAGTCGCATCTTCTTGGGCATATTGTCCTTCCAAGGACGAATCCAGCAGTAACGACAAATTTTCTCCTCTTATCAAATCCAATGCCTGGTGAATAAAATAGAAAAAAGATGAGGAAATTGTTGCTTAACCTCATCTTCATTGACATAGTGTTCATCCAAGTCTTGATCAAAGTCGCTTAATTAATTCAAAATTCACATGAGAGAGTAAAAAATAATTGTGCACCGTGATGAACAAAATGAAACATCTAAGATTAGTCAATCTTAGGCCTGCTTTATTTGCTAAGAACAAAAAAAGAGTAAATTATTAAGCAGATAGATAAGTCCCCTGATAGAGAACCAAAATATTTTTCTTGTCAGTACCTTTTATGCTACAGACACCAACCGTTTATGATGACTTATGACATTCATTATTAATATAATTATGCTACTCTCTTTTTTGGTTCATTTCTTAAAAGTTTTATTTTATAGATGTTAGATATTAGCCTTATTCTTTGGCCTTCCATGAATATTACCTTCTCACGTACACATGTTCTGCCCTTTTCTGCTTTTTTTTATTATTTATTTTTTATATAATAATTTAAAATAAAGATATTAAATATTTTATTATCATAACTACATTCATAATGATGGACAAGAATACATGTGGCTAATCATGACTAGTCTGTTGAGGATTCATAGATCATAGCCAACCCCAAAATTTTGGGACTAAAGCTTGGTTATTGTTTGTTGTTGCAGTATCCTAGCTAGTAGCTACATTAACTGACAATGGAAAGGAGTACCAAGGATATCTTGTGACTGAATTTTTATCTGCCCAGTTTAATAATTCTTAATTATAAGTGAACGATGCCATCACAAATGACCCTTGAGGAGGGTCATTTACAACACAGACATGAAGAGCAGATAATTGAAGTGCAGGATACCAGGAAGCATGCTATAGCAGAGAACAAACAAGATGATATATGGGATAGACTGTTCATACATGGCTTGGAGGGATATGCTTTCCACTCAAAAGTAGGGGTGTGCGCGGTTCGGTAGGGGCGGTTTTTTTCTAAATTTATTACCGAACCGATAGAGATCGGTTTTTTCATAATTAGAACCGATGCATACCGCTTAGGGTCGGTTTTCCGACCTATAGCGGTACGGTTTTTTGCGGTCGGTTTAGTCGGTTTGGTCGGTTTGAAATATTAAAAAATAAACTGTTTTTTTTTAAATAAAAAAATTGGGCTTTCAAGCTTTATATCAATATATCAACCTATTCAAGATTTCAAGTAAATCTGTTCACATAAAAAAAACATGTGCAAAAAATATGTTCACATAAAAAAAATCTATTCAACAAATAGTAATGATCCAAACTATCCAAATTTTTTCATTTCATTCACCATGCAAAGATATTTTGAAATTACCTCAATAAGAGTTCAACTCTCAAAATACTATCATGTAGCATATAATATCATTAGTGTCACTGTGTGTGTCAATGTCAATAATAATAAGCGTTAATGTATCCACTTAATAACGTATTACAGAATCATTTGTCACTGTCCACAAATGCCAAAAGAAAGATATACAAATTAAATTAGCATTTAGGCAAAAGAATGCTAATTGCTTGTATCCCCAATAATAATCCCACCCATAAATACCTAAATAACTACCATTAGTGAAAAGTCCACTACCAATAGCATGTACAAATATAATTAGCATATAGGCAAAAGAATGCTAATTCTTGTAAGTCCTTTGTCCAGTAAGTTTGTGCACTATGCATCATTCTAGAACTCCTACAAAATACTAAATAAAAAAATAAAAATAAACGCGTGTTAATAACAATAAAACGTTTATGAATAATAGAATATTTATAATTAACACAAACAAATGATAATAGCAAGTATACTTACATAATACTAACTACTAACTAACTCCAAGCAAAGAGTAGCACATCACATCACTCCAAGCAGTTGTTACTAAGTAGTAAGTACTAAAAATTTAAAATCAAAATGCTGAATATAGTGAGTGATTAGTGATTACCTTTCCGTGAATGATTGAAAGCGTGAACTCTCTCAATCTCTGTCTCTCTTAAAAATTAAAATGCTGAAGAAAAAAAAAATTAGTACTTAGTAGACTAACAGTTACTATAAACTTACTAAAGTAACAACTAAGACTAATGACATATTATATTATTATATATAAACTAACTATAAAATTACTAAAGTAAGTAACAACAGTACTTAGTAGTATATATAATATTATATATGTAAGACAGCCAACCTAATATTATATTATCATATATGCAACGCATCCAGTTCATAAAAAAAAAAAAAACAAACTATGTAAGCATCCGTGGCCGTGTATATATAAATATTAGATTATATATGTAAGCAGCTACAGCCTACAAACAGCCAACCTTAATAGTTAATATTATATATATAAGCATCCAAACTTAATATAATATTATATTTATATCTGTAAGCAGGCTAGCACACTAGCACAGGCAGCAACTACTTGGAGTTGGACAATGGACCCCCACAAAATAGAAAGCCACGAAGACAGACACACAGTCACACAAAGGAAGTATTGCCTTAGCTGCTAAAGCCACGGACACAGTCACACCAGATTGAGAGATTTTAAAAGGTGCTAAAGCAGTAGTATTGCCTTAGCTGCTAAAGCTTTACTCAAACAAATCACCATGTATTGGTTTCTACTTTCTCGGGTTAGAGGGAACTGGGAAGTGTGTCAACAAAGGAAGTTTTGGTTTCTAGTTTCTACTTGATCATTCATGCTTTCAGCTTTCCCAAACAAATGAAAAGGAAAAAACAGTAAAACACAAAGACAAAACTGAAAACAGACGAAGAAGCTTACCGTTGTTCACTTGTTCTGCGTTAGGCAAGACTTGAGAGCGAGAGAGAGAGTTAAAAGATTCTAAGAGAAAAATGTGAACTTATACCCCTGAGAATCTGAAAACCTAGCATAAAACGCAGCGTTTGGCTTTTATTTCTTTAATAACACCCATACATAAGTTACATACGATGTCGTTTTACAGCTCCATAAAAAAAAAATTTTCAGAATGACAGATCCTGTTCCTGTATCGGTTCGGTTCGGCGTAGCGTCGGTTTCAGATTTCTCAATCCGGTGATTTCACCGCACCGGCATCGGAACAGAGGGCGAAGTCCGAACGCCGGCCTCGGCTCATTCGGTCGGTGCTACAGTCGGGACGGTATCGTCGGCGCCGGTCGGTTTGGTCGGCTCCGGTAAAGTTTTGCACACCCCTACTCAAAAGGTCCAGAAGAACAGTTCCATAACTGTAGACCACACTCTCTGGGATGACCCTGCCTGCAAAAATTCAAAACATCCATATCACATAGATTGGTGGAGTACTTAACTTTCAACCACCCTCAGCAACAATTTATCTATCATGGCCACAAGTGATGATTCCAACTAATAAGCATATAAAAGGTAAGGGAAAGTATTTAGCGCATCCATGATACCAAGACTATTGTGCAAAATATCCTAATTTTTTCACCAAGTCTTGAATTTTTATGAAACTGAAAATTATAAGCACAAATTCAGCATGTTAACGAGGAATATAGTGCACCTTTTACAAATTTTATTCAAATTGTAAAGAAATACCAAAATTAATTTCTCCTTGTTATACAATGAAACTAGCATCAGTACAATTAGACAACAAAGACACTTGCTGAAACCAGATAGATCTCACTGAAAACAAATTCCTATGGTAATACATTGCACACCTCTAGAGTGATACTTAATCGAGTATAAGCAAGTACACCATTATCAAGTCTAAGGGTTCTTCTCTTCTTGTGGGATTTACTGGACATTTATCTGACTGTCACGCTGCTTAACTGGAGGTTCATTGCAGCTTTGTTTTTGGATGACTTTGAGTGCTTGATTTCATGATCTTTTTACTTTAAGAAGAATTTCACATCCTTCTCCTATTTTTATAAGCTTCTGCTAGTAAATCTTTCTTAATTCAATAAATTAACTGGCCTAATTACTACATGACATCATTGTCGAGAGAGAGAGAAAATAGAAAAGTCTATAAGTGGACTTCCAATATCCATAGAAATCTATGTGAAATCATATTGATGTACCTGTCCGCAAGAACTCTGGTGGAGTATAAGCCAAGTTAGTGCTATAACTTTTTCCATCTCGGCTATTCTTCATAAGACCAAAACTAGATAATCGTGGGTCACCATCCTGACATAAGAACAAAATTAGGTTTAAGAATAATTATGGAAAGTTCACTAACACAGTAACACCAAAATCACAGCTAGTAAATGAAAAACCACAAATGTGTCCATCCCAAGATGAAAGAGGCATACAATAATCAAGTATCATAAAAGTTCAGATGTTTAAATGGAAGATTGCATTTCAATTTTTTATTTTTTATTTTTTATTTTTTTTTTATTTTTAAGATAGATTCTATATTCCCAGAACTTACAACAGTATTTCTACCCTTTTTTGACAACAGATATTGACAATAAAAGATTCAGAGTTACCAAGAAATCTGTACCATTCAAAGGACTATAGATCAACAGGTGATTAAAAGCTATGCAATGGAACATTTGGAATGCACTTCTCACTCTAGATTGAATCAGCAAGATTAAGTTAGCATCCCCATGAGAGAGCCAGCGGCCGGGGGGGGGGGCGCAGAGACAACCTTTGTAGGGCCGGATTAAGATCCCGTATTGCACAAGATGCAATAGCTTTCAACAGCTGAGAATGAGAGTTGAAAAATAAACTTTCAATCTCAGCCCTTGGATTAGAAAAGTTTTGAACTTTTCACTTTTTAACTTTTCTGGTTCAAGGGCTGAGATTGAAAGTTTATTTTTGGGAAAATTACACTTTGCCCACCTGTGGTTTGCCCAAAAAACACTTTGCCTACCTGTGGTTTAAAAATTGACACTTTACCCACCTGAGGTTAATTTCGTTTGTCTTCTGTTACCCACCTCGGTTAAAAACAGGGGTAAATTTGTATTTTTGTTATCCTTTTTTGTCTCTCTCCTCTCAAAACATAAAAAACTAAAAAATGAAGGGAAAAGAAGATCTAAAAGCTAAGTTTTGCAAAAATTAAAACCTAACTTTTACAACTTCTTTTCATGTATCAACTTTTAAATCTTCTATTTTAACACATTAAAAATTGAAATTATGCTTCTTTATGGTGATGTTTTCCGGTTCCCAAAGTACAAATCCTTATTTGCTGCTGCCCTTGGTTTTGGCAGCCAATTGTTCACTCTGTAAGGATCTTTTTATTTTTATATATTTTGTTTAGATTCATGAAGCTTAGTTTATCACGTCACTGTCCTAAATGCCCTCTTCATTCTTTGTTTGTATTTCCAGCACTGTCTTCATTTTTATGCTTGCATTGGTTGGTGTATTTTATCCATACAACCGAGGAGCTTTGTTACTGCACTGGTAGTTATATATGCACTCATGTCTGGGATTGCAAGATACACATCATCCTCTTTCTATTGTTAGCTTGAAGGAAAGAACTGGGTTAGTCTAGATGAATTTTTTCTGTGAATTTAGCTTAGGCCGTGGTGCTTCTCAGAGTAAGACCTGGTGAACTTAACTGATTTTTTTTTTCCCATTCTTTGGTTCAGGTGAGGAAACACATAATTTCAATTTTTAATGTGTTAAAATAGAAGATCTAAAAGTTGATTCATGAAAAGATGTAAAAGTTAAGTTTTAATTTTTACAAAACCTAATTTTTAGATCTTCTTTTATTTTGATTTTTTAGTTTTTATGTTTTGAGAGGAGAGAGACATAAAATGGTAATAAAAATACAAATTTACCCATGTTTTTAACAGAGGTAGGTAATGGAAGATAACTGGAGCTAACCTCAGGTGGGTAAAGTGCTAATTTTTAAACCACAGGTAGGCAAAGTGTTTTTAGAGCAAACCACAGGTGGGCAAAGTGTAATTTCCCCTTTATTTTTTAACTCTCAATCACAAGATCCAAATCCTGAAGGACCTATGGACTTCAAATTGGTTCCCAAAGGGAACAGGACCTCTGCAATGCCAACAAAAGTAGGAAAAAAAAATACTAATCCTAATACAGTAAAAAGGAATTGCCAACATCTATTACCCACCTCGAAAAAGATTTGATCTACGGCTCTGACAATGCCTGTACAGATTCTACAAATATTCAACACTTGAATGATGGGGACTTTTGAAAAAATAGACACCACATGATTTCAACCTCCCATATCATATTCTAATAGCACCCTTCTCTAAAAGAGTAAGGTGGAGGATAAGGATGAGGTAGTGACTTGTGGGTTCAAGACAAATTAGATGAACGAGTAACTTACTAATATAAAAAAGTGTCCAAACATTCATGTCCATAGTGGTTCTAAGCATATAAAAGAAAAGAATATCATAAAATCTCATCCAATTTCCCTTCCTTAACCACTTCAATTGCTCTTTCAAGAAAAACTCATCTCAGATGTTTGCTGAACTCTTCAACCGTGAGAAGAGGAAGGCTAAATTGAGTCCTATCTATTAAAAGTTTCACAATAATACCTAAGAGATCAATATTTATATTTGATGTAGGCCTGGTCTCAAAGGACCCATTAAGTCCTAGATGGCATATGTTATCTCACTTTACCAATTCTTCAACTCTTTCCCTTCCCCTTCCCAGTTTGGACTACATCTCTTATAATGTCTTGATAGTGTGGCAACCACCAAAGTTGACCAATCCCTAGCACACTTCCCTGGGACACCTTCCAAAAAGGTTCATGTGTTTGATTATTGGTTAAATTCTGCAAAGAATTGAGCTTATATTGAGACCCCAAAAGAAGCCTTATATAAATAGAAGAGCCCCTACTCAACAATACTTATAAAAGCATTGTAGTCTAGCTAGATTAACATGCAGCCCTAAAACCACTTTCAGAAAAGTCATAATAGAAGCCTGGGCAGTGTGGCACTCAGGGCAGATAGAATGCAGCCAATAATGCATAGCATAAAAGAGAGCAAATATTTATGTGTTGTAATTGGGTGACTAGAAGCACCCTGGGCAATATAATAAGACCCTCCAGTGATGCTCTTTCCCCAACCATAACCAGATGGATCATCTAACAAATTCCAATGAAGCTTTAAATTACACTAAAGTATTCCCAGTTGCAGAGAGCACAATCAAATAGGAAAAAGGATATCACCAGAAAATTGTACGAGTGTTTGGGGTCACCATGAAAATTTTAACAAGATCTTCTAGTGGTCCTCCTTCCCTACTCCTAGAAACCATTCAAACACTTTTTCACTACAGATAAGAAAAGGGTCACCCTGTTAATCCCTAAGGAGCTCTAAATAGAGCCCCAAAACCTCATTGATACAAAAACAGCTGCAACAACACAGAAAATATCAACTGTCCCCCTGTTTTTCTTTTTTCTTTTTGAAATTTTTTTAATCAATATTATCTTAATTTCCATGAGTATGATTTTGGATATGATAGAATGGAAGAGAAGAATACATGTGGTCTACTTCAATTAGTCTTTTGAGGATCCATGGCTAAGTTTTAGGACTAAGGTCTACCTCAATTGTTGTTGTTGTTGTTGTCTCTATGAGAGTGATTTCTTTGAGTTCCTTCAACTATCACCCCACCTTGATGCCTAATTTTATAGAGGAATACATCCAACTCTAGATGCATTATTGTTCGAGAAAATTCAAATTAGAGGGGAATGTGATAATATCAGAAAAATATTTTATATCATATGTTGCCTCATTTTGGTTATATTAGTTCTGTATTACTTGAGAAAACTACATGATTAACATGCTTAATTTACTCAATGTAGTTTAACAAACACACAAGTCAGATGAAATAATATAGAGCTAGGCATATATTCATACAGTGTATGAACAATCATTAGCATCCACCAATCTCATGCATTATATTATAAATTATAAAGTGTATGAAGCACAACTATATTGCAGCTAAGATTAATCTTCATTTTGAAATACTTATTTGACAAATGCTTACCTCATCAAAGAGAACTCTATATGCATTTAAATCATGATAGATTTTTCGGTTTTCTGTGTTGCAATGACCAAGTGCTTGTGCAATATAGTAGGCAACTCTCACACGCATTTCCCAAGGCAATGGTTGTTTATCCCCTATAATAAATAATCAATGTTTACAAAAGCATGATAAGAAAAGGGCAAAAAAGAACCAAAGAAGCTACATATTAAACCCTAGAACAATCAATAATCATCAAGAAAAGAGAACTTGAAATAGCAACCAGGACAACAGTTTTTCAACATTGAAAAGAAACAAACTAATGGCACAAACAAATTCTGCATGCTAAGGGATACAAGAATATGCACAAAGCAAATCATGAAGTCCATCTTCAATAATCAAATAAAAAATAATCAAATAAAAAACATATAAGTATCATCTAAGGGGGCTTAAGAAATCTAATTAACAAAAAAGTTTCATAAATTTGTTAGACTGTGATGCAAGAGAAAGGGCTCTGATACCAGCCCAATGAACTCTAGCTCAAATGGTAGCTCCAAAGTGAGCTCCTACTTTAAAATCCAATGGATGCCTATGTAACCTAAGAAGTACGGACACTTCAAAACCTCCGGCTTGTCCATGTTAGACACACCAAGAAAACTCCTACATGCATGTCCTTTATGTGTTGGGAGGAAATGAAAAAACTTTTGATTTTATCTATGTTTTTAAAGATTTGATGGTTGTTATTTATTTTAAAATTTAAAATAAACATAAAACGTCAATAAAAGAAATAAAGTATGGAGTATGTTAACGTGTCCTTAAGGAGGCTTCAAACGGATCTCAGTTGCATTAAAAAGTAGCAAAAGCTAATAAACAAATACCCTTAAACTAAAAGTGACCCAATTTCATATAAAAAGTCAATCAACTATATTATAAAATTTGTCTTTAACAAATGCCCTAGTGCTCTCATTGAGGGAACCCATAGAATATACCTAAAAGACAACAACAAAGCCTTAGCTCCAAATTTTTGGGGTCGATTATGAATCATCAAGAAATTAGTTAGGATCAGCAACATAAAATATACCTAAAAGACATATTAATTAATCATGGTATCCTCACTGTATTGTGTCTTAACTTTTCAATCGTGTCTTGTGTTGTGTCAATGTCAATGTCAATGTCACTATATGTGTCCAAGCTTCTTAGTACCTAACTTACCAATTTTATTTTTATAAAAAAGAGACTTTTATAGATTTACATTGTACTAGCAATACACTTTTTGCAAATGTGTACAACATTTGCTACATTTTGTGTGTTTACACAGTAAGTTTACATCGCTAGTACAATGTAAACTAAGAATTTTCCAAACAAAAGAAAAGTACAAATTCAACAAAATAGATTGAAGTGAAGGAAAAAAAAGGCATACAGTGAAAGAGATGCTTGGAGAGAGTATCATTAGGCATGAACTCTGCCACCAAAAGCCGCTCATCTCCCTCAGCACAACATCCTATTAAATTCACCATTCTCTTATGCCGAACCTTCCCTACTCCACAAGCCTCTGTCTACACCAACAACAACAAATCCATTTCCCATTTCAAAAAATCAACTTCTAAACTTGTTTTCAAAAAACACAAAAAAAAAAACACAAACAATACCACAAACTGATGTGGGTCAGGCCAGGAGAGCTTGGAGAAGCGCTTAATGGCAACAAGGCCATTGTTTCGAAGCTTCCCTTTGTAAACCACATTGGGAGCTTTCTCTCCACTCTCAGAGACTATCAATTCACTACTGAACCCATTTGTTGCTGCTCTCAGCTCTGCCAGCTCGAACTCCTTGAATGCCGGCACGCCATCGTTTTGCTCCAATTCCTCCTCTCCTCCTCCACCATTTGCTTCAAATACATACACAACAACACAACAAAATACAAATATTAAAAGTTAATAAACAAAACTACAACAACAAAAACCTTAGTTACAAATTTCAATCATAATTCTCGAATTAGTCTTGAGTCGGTCACATGTATTATTTTTCGCTATTTTATTCAATCCAAAATCATAACGAAACATAGTTCTATTACTTACTTGCCTTGACATTTTCTAGTTCCCTAGAATCAACTCACTCTTTCTTATCTCACTCTTTCTTACAACCATGCATTGATCAGTCTAGTCTAAACTCTAAACATGACCATACCATTTCAAACACTTGGTAAAAAACATGAAGCATGAAGCAGTAAAAGTTAAAAGTAAAAAAAGTAAAAAAAAGAAAAGAAAAGAAAAGAAAAGAAAAGATACCTGGATCTGGACTGGGGTGAGGAAGAGGAGGGTCTTGGTCAGGGGAAGCTAGGTGGGCAGTTTTGGACTGAAAACAGCCCATGACTGATGAGTGCTTTACATATATATATATATATATATAAAGAGAGATTAGAGAGAGAGAGAGAGAGACTATATATAGATTGAGAGCATGTGACTATGTGAGTGGGAGAGAAAAAAAAAAGTACTTAAAAGATTTTCCAGTGGAGGGTTTGGAAAAAAATGAATGAGCAATGAGTGAGTGAGTGATAGAGAGTGAATATGAATGTGAATGTGAAGTGGGTATTGGGTGGGGGGGTGGGGTTAGAGAGTTGAGAGAGAGTTGAGAGACTTTGAAGTTTTGAAGACAGAGACTTGTTGAGATGTGGAGAAAGTTGGAGGACTTTCACATAAACAAAAATGAAAAAAAAAAAAAAAAAAAGGGCACATGATTAGCTGACCACTACCACGTGAAGAGAGAGAGAGAGAGAGAGAGAGTTTGGATAATAAAATGAATCTAACGAAGCTAGAAAAAGAGAAAAAGAGTTGTTTCGAGAAGCAGCAAACTGTAGCATCTGCATAGACTACTCCTTAGAAAGCACTGCATTGCCAATCACTTTTCAATTATTTATTTTACTTTTTAAGCAGCTTTTCAAAATAATGAGTTGTAATAGTACGAAGTACAAAACTATGAGCGCCAAATGATGTTGATTTGCCAAAGTACTGCGTCCCCGCCTGCCTCGAAGACTTCGTTCCTATCCATTTATTTTACTTCAAAATAGTAAATACCTAGAAATTTGACAATGAAATATGAGAGCAGTGTATCAAATGTCAAACACTAAACAGTTAAAAAGATCTCACATCACATGTATCAAATTTTAAGTTTTGGCATGGATGTCTAGTACTGTTCCAAATTTGGAATACCGATCACAAATTGTAAAATTTTTATTATTTTTTTATTCACCTTGGTAGGCCCTCTTTCTTTTTTATTGATTTATTCTCTCTCTCTCACGAAACCTAGGTGGGACCCATCACCATCGCCTAAAGCTATCTTAACCATGGTTTGAAGCTTTTTTGTAGCCATAACCATCGATCTGAACTCATACCGGAGCCATCACCGTCATTCTTTCTTCCCTCTTTTTTGTAGCTTCTTTGTTTTTACTTTAATTTGGTTGAGGTTTTTCTTTTTATTTTTTGGATTTTGTTTTGTGGTTTGGGTTGATTTGGTTTTGGTGGTTGTGGTGGTTATGGGTTACCTTTGGTGGTTGTGGTTGAGGTTGAGGTGGCCAACGGTGGTTGGTTGATTTTGGCTGGTGGTTGCTAGTGGTGAGTTTGTGATTGTGGTGGGTTGTGATAGTGGTGGTGGTGGGTTCTGGTCTAGTGGGGTGAGGTTTGCGTGGTGGTGGGATGTGGGGCGGTAGGTACCGTAGGGGGTTTCGTTTTGTATTATTTTTTTAATAAATTGCAGGAGGTTTTTTTTAATGTTATTTTAATGTATTGTATTTGTATATGTTATTTTAATGTGTTGAATGGAAAAATAGAACACGTGATTAAGGGTGTATTATAAAAGAGAAATGCTAATAAGTGCCCTAAGAGCACTAATTAATAATTCATTTAAAAAAATTTTTATGGAAAATGAAAAAAATAATTAATATTTTCACAGTTTTTTTCATTTCCCATAAAAGTGGTATCAAAACTTTCTTAAAATTGATTATTAATGAGTGTCCTTACATGACCCATTATAAAATGATATGCTAAAATAATAAAGTAAACTTTTTGATATATTAAAACAGCATAATTTTGCATCTAATGTTACATTTTTACTTTTAGGAAAATATAATTTTCATTTTTTAATTTATGCCAAGACACCTTAAATGTTGGTTTGTTTAGGCTTATATAAGTTGATAATTTTTTTTTTTAAGTCAATTAATATACATTATATAAAATGTAAATTTTTTATAGTTATAAATTATAATTGTATTTTTACTTTTTTTTTATTCAATAGTTGGGAGTATGGAGATTTGAATATTGGAAGTTTCGTTTAGAAATGTAAGGACCAGATTTGAGTCTCTAACTCAAAAGGTGGATAGACTTAGGTCTAAAAAACTCAAAACAATGAATTTATAGAGAATGAATTGGAAAACTGTGCTCAAATGAATCAGACAAACACTAAAATAAATTCAGATGCCAAGGGAATTGAAAATAGACTAGTTCATATTGAAGAAAATTGTCTTCGGTACAGTTCGAGGAGATTTGTTCTGATATATTTCTCACAGGTTTAATTACACAGTTAGTTCTTGGTGCTACAGTGTTTTCTATGTGTTTTCTCGATCCCCCGTCTCATTGCTTCCTCCTTCTTTTATACTATCTTTCCTTTTCATCTCCACCTTCCACGTGCATGCTAGATGGTTGGTGTTGATACTTGTCCCATCAGCACCTCCCATAAGTCTTCATGTAATAGCTGTAAGGCTGAAAACCACTGTTTAAGTATCACCTCCATATTAATGTGGTCAGAGAGTTAGCTGCAGAGCATTTAATGTGATGGCAGCAGCATTCTCCTAAGATATTTCAGGACTTCTCCCTGTCTGACGTCTCTACAATGCTTATCCACACCAACGAGACTTCTTGGAATGTTACCTTGGATGGCGGACAACCTCTTCGGACCTCGGCATTGGTCAACCGAGAATGCATTTATTCTTAGCCCACCCTTTTGAGCCATTGTGACTAAAACCAACCTCTATTTACTAGCACAGTCTTTTCTGATAAAAATTTCTCTTTCTCGGACAACCCCTCGTCCTCGGATTGGGCCACAGGCCCGACATACAAACTAATAATAAACTCCTGGGCCCAATATCCCTACCAAAAACATTAAGAAAATGTCAGTTGAGATGCAAAGCTCTTGACTACCCAATTTATTTTTTAAATTATATAATCTAATGAAATTAAGTTATCTCAAATAAAAATTAATAATTTCTCTTTCTCCGTCTACATTATTTATTTAAGGTAGAGATAGAAAATCTCCAATAGCATTGGACTGCACATCTAGCTTTTGGAACATGTTGGGCTTATGAATATAACTCGTCCAAACAACCTTGATTGAACATGCATGGTGGCCAATCACTGTGGTCGAACAGCCAATCGATCAAAAAAGTAAGGACCCTGGTCGAAAAGTTAACCTCTATGGCTCTATCCCATCTGTTTGCATGTTAGGATTGTTGCTCCAATGCATGCCCCCCCAACCAACCTGAGGGAACAACCAATTGATAGACCAACTACCTACTTTTAGAGTTTTAGGGCGATTTCTTAGCAAAACAAGGTATTCCCTGCAAGATCTATATATTGTAACTTTTTCATTTTTAACTTCTCAACTTCTCCAAAAAAATTTTACTTAAACCATCCAAGACTCCTTGGCCATCCCCTCTAGATGTTCTTGGTTAGTATGAGGTTTTCTTTAGCAAATGATCTCAATTTGGTTAGAAGGGTCAATCACAGTTCAATCGAAGTCAAAGTCCTTATTGTTATTCTATCATGTCACCACATTACACACACAAAGAACAAATGGTCAAGGTTTTCAGACCCGGACTGTTTATTGAACCGTAAAAGTGAGAGGTTCAAGGTTTTTTCAATTGAACCGAGGTCTAACCGTGATGACGTCATAATTAATTAAAGCCTAAATATAGATATTAAATTTATAAAACTAGCAAAATTGACTAATATATCTATATATGTAAGGGAAATTTAATGATTTTCAAGCATATATTTAATAGTTAAATAAGAAAGTTAATAAAATAAAATAATAACCATGAAAACATTAAAATTTATGATTAATTTTTGAAGTAAAGTTGAATATCTTTGAAAGATTTTAATTATAATTTTTTTTATTCCTTGTAAGAGGTGGATAATTTAATTAAGTAGAATAAAATTGTGTTAAATTGTTTTTATTTAAAAAAAAAAAATTTCTAAGGGGTTGGACTGCATGGTTCTTGCCACCGGTTCCAACCTCGGTTTTAGGGATTCACTGAATTGCCACATATGTCCAGTTCTCTATGCTTAAAAAACTGGATTTCAATTCGGTTTTTGGTTTTCACGGTTCGACCTCCCGGTCCGGGTCTGAAAACCTTGCAAATGGTTGAACATGATATATATAAAGGAAATTTTGTTATTTTAACTCGATGCTTGACTGAAACAACATCCTATACTGTTTATTTAAAATTAAAATTAAAAAAAAAAAATTATATATAGTAACATATAACTGTGGGTTTCAGTTAACTCAACTGATAAAGTCTCTAATGATTGTATAAGAGATCTGAAGTTCAATCTCTACTTACACTAAAAACTAATTGGTGTCTTAGTCTGATAATAAAAAATTATTATTAAGAACAGGGATTATAGGTTGGAACTCTTTCTAAAAAAAAAAAAAAAAAAAAAACTATAACTACTTTTTACTTTATATTTTCTTTATGATATAATTTAATTCATTAACAACAACAACAAATGAAGAGAGAGAGAGCCGACCCATACCATCTCTGCCTTATAAAATCAAAGTACAAAGATGTGATGAATGACAATGATTTGATTGATTTATATCTCTCTGCATGTCCCCCCTTGGGTTTTTAAACTCCCGTTTGCCAGCCATTAATTTTTATAAATAAAAATTAATAATTAGTCAGACGAGTACATTATGCGTGATAATTTTTTAAGATAGTGTTAATGTGTTAGAGCATCTGTATCAGATGTGTCAAATGTCAAATATTTGGCACATTTGGCATACCAAACACCAAAAACGCCCCTTTATCAAATGTGTTAAATGTGTCAAATTTTTGCAACATGCTACAGTACCATCACAATTTTGGCACGGTACAGACAAATGTGGCATAATATATATTATTATTTTATTCCGTTTTCTCTCTCCTCATCAGAGATATCACTCTCTCTCCGTCTTCTCATCTCTGTTTTCTCTCTCTTCTCTCTTCGTCTTCCACAGCACGCCGATCACCAATGGCCACCACTTAACGCCGCCGATCACACCAAATACCACCACTCGACGCCGCCGACCATCTGTCTTCCCTATTCTGCTTCGGATTTTTTTTTTTTTTTTTTTTTTTTTTTTTTTTTTTTTTCGTTCACTTTTTTTGGCTGTGGTTTGATGGGTGGGTTCAAGTTGTGGGTTATGGTGGTGGGTGGGTTGAGTTTCATGGGTTGTGGGTTATGGCGGTGGGTGGGTTGAGATGGGCAGATCGGCAGTGGGTGGGTTCAAGTTGTGAGTTATGGCGGTGGGTGGGTTGAGATGGTGATGGGCGAATCGGTGGTGGTGCCGATCTCTATTCTGATCTGTTTTTGTCTTTGTTTTTCTGTTTTGGTGGTTGTGATTTGGTGGTGGATTCGGCGGCGGTTGTGGGTTGATTTTGGTGGTTGTGGTTTTTTTTTTTTTTTTTTTTGGTGATTGTGGCCACAAAAATTTTTCTGGTTTTTCTGGTTGTGGTTGTAGTTGTTGTTGTTGCGGTGGTGGTTGATGATGACGATGATGATGGGGGAGGAATTTAATATATTATTTTAATGTCTAGTAAATATTATTTTAATGTATAGAATTGAATTATAAAACATCTGATAAATGGGATGTTGTAAAATGATGTGGTAAAATAATAAAGTAGGCTTTTAGTGTGGCAAAATGACATAATTTTTGCCAAATCTGATGCGGATGCTCTTATTATTATTAATATTTTTCATGTTATTACTACTCAAGCCGTGTCATTTATTTATAGTGTCTTCCTAATTGGTAAGTAAGTTCATACAAGTAACATGAAGAGCATCTTTAATCTTTATGCAGTTGCATTAAAAATGAAGATATCACAGGATAAAATCCAACCCAAATACTTAAAAATGAACATAGCCATATATGACCCACAACATAAAACAGGTTGTAATAAAAAAAAACAAAAAAAAAAAACCAAGCAATCAAAAGAAATACCATGAATCTAATCCTTATATGAATTATTATGTGAAGCAGTCCCAAAATTGAGGAAATGACTCACCAACAGAAGTTCATAAGAGCCGGCAAGTTTTCTCTAATATATACTCACTTGTTACTTAACAAAACAAAAAATAAATAATAAATAGCTGCTAATCTAGTAAAATTATTTTAGCATTGATTAGTGTTGGTACTGGGCTGTTACTCAATCGGGGTAAGCCTTTACGAAATCTGTAATTTGAGATGGTATTGTTATAATGCAATTCATTTAACAATCTTTTACGTATATCTTTTTAAGTAAAATTTTCTTTTCTTAATTTTCATATTATAATATTAGACTCATCATATGCGCTTTGCGTGTGCAATAATACTTTTTTATTTATTTATTTATTTTGGTTTAGTTTTATAATGTTTAAAAGTGATATATAAATAACCGTTTGTATTTTTTTTTTTTTTTTTTTTTTTTTAAGAAAGAAGTAAGATAATGTGGAATAATGTTTAAAAATTAGATAGAGATTGGTTTCAAAAAAAAAAAAAAAAAAGAGATAGAGATAGTATCCTAAATTTTAGGTTGGATAGAGAAGATAAAGGAAAAAACCTAAAACTTAGGAATAATTTGTGTTTTTTAATTAAATTTTTTTTAACTAATTTGTGTTTTTTTAATTTAAAATTATATAACTAAAAGATATGAGTATTTTAGAGAGTTTAAGAAGTTATGTGAGGACGCAAAATATTGAAAACCAAACAAAGAATTCTGTTATTAATAGGTATAGATATTGTGAGGGGATGAACTTGGACATGGACCAAGGATTTAGGCTGGGTAAAGAGATATACCCTAGGAATAGGCCCGGCCCAAGTTACTGGTAACAAGAAGATGGTTTCCCTTGGCTGAGATGAAACCGTGCTCACCATTGACAAGAGCCAAGATGATTGTTCTTTCTAGCATTCATGACCGACGTGAGGGATGTGGCCCATACCCCAAGGTATTGAGGGAATCTTGGGAAAAGCTTTCCTACCACGGCTAGGAACTTCCATCTTCTAAACTCGCCCGGAGGGACACGCACTGGCAGCTCCACATGCAAGCCAGGGTGGTCACAAGATCATCCGACTTGCAAAAAAGTGTATATATACACTTATCAAAAAATTATTATATATTAAACTAATCTATTGTGATCACTCTAATAAAAATGTTAAACATCTTAATTTGAGAATTATAAAAGGTTGGGTTCAATTAAAATAAAAATAATGCTACATTCACAATATTTACACAATACTTTTACAATAAATCCAATGTGGTAAGTTGTTACTAATTCTAATTTGGACCCAATAATGATATTATTTTTTTACTTACTAATAACAACTTTTTGCATAAAATTTATTGTAAAAATGTTATGGACGTAACATTACTTCAAAATTAATTCTGACCCCAAAAAAATCCTTAATCCCTTTTATAAAATAAAAAGAAAAAGCTTAAATAACAATAATTAATATTAGCCCAAATAACGACAAACATAAACTAAACAAAAACAAGACAAGACCAAACAACATCAAGTGATCAAATTATTCAACAAAAAACATATTATAAAACAAAAAGATAAAAATCGCTAAATATTCAAATTTGTGCTCGTTCAACCAATTAAATAAAAATAATTTCTAATTTCATTTTACCCTAATAAATGGTACAAAGAAAAATATTGTTGTGGGGCCCGTGGACCTGGAAGTCTCGGCCCACCTTTAGGCTGGCCCAAGGCCCATGCCGAGGGGTGATGGTTGTCCCAGGCAGTTGTCTAGGGGCTTCTAGCCCTCTGGGCCCACGCCGAGGACGCCCCCTTCCTCGGCATACCTATCCTAGTTCCAGGTAGGGGACAGACCCAGTATAGGTGGTCACATCCACACTTAATGCATCTACCTAACTCCCCTGGCAATATTAATGCTGAGAGGACTCCTGAACAGCACAACCTTGGGTGCTGCAACCCACAGTAAGGTGGGGAACGTGGCTGATGGGACAGGTCCTTACGAGTGGTCTGGATGATCGACAGTTGGAAGGCTAGGATCGACCGAAGGAGATATATAATGCAAGGTGCCCTTCAGAATGGGGGGCTCCTCGGCCGTCCGAGGAGTAACCCCAAGCCAAGAAGAACGGGGCAAAGCCCCCTCGAAGGAAGAACGCTTCCGGAGGATCGGTGGCAAGCCTGTTGGTGCCAAACCCTTCGTCCCATTCTCTAAAGAAATGTATTGTTGGGGGATCTACGACAAAACGAGCCCCTACAATTGGCGCCGTCTGTGGGAAGGGTTAGTGCGCTGGCCGGCGCAACCGGCGATCATTCTAAGCGGTCACTTCGCAAAAAAAAAAAGAAAAAAAAAGAGAGAAGAAGAATCGCAGTAAAAAGAAGACTCAACAGCAAACAAAAAGAGAAGTTTTTATTATTTCATGAAAAGAAGATTACAAGATACAATCAGAGGCTCAGGCAGGCTCGTTTTACAAGCTTTATTACAAGCTAATCCTACAATCGGAGGCTCGGGCGGTCCGATTCTACAACTAGCTAGAGGGAGGGGGAAGTGTCAACCCGTGCTTTTATTGGCATCAAGAGAATGGGAGAACTTGACAATAAAAGCGGGGAAGGGGGCTGAGGCTGGCTCGCTTCAAGGCGGAAGCTTGAACAAAGCGAGGAGCAGACGCAGGGGCACCGGAATGTCCTCTCCCGTGATGTTTCCTTGATGCTCTCCAATCCTCCCGAGCGCTGGCCGTTGGAGACGGCAACACTCAGGCGCCAGCCATGACATGAGTTCGTGTGTCTCCTCCACCGGAGGTGCGCCCCGGGGAGAGACGTTAGGTACTTCAATAACGTCCCACCTGGCCACCGCATATGGCACTGCCAGTGTTACGCCCGGACTCTGCCGCCCCGGAAGCCCAGTGGGGGCTGCGGCCACAGCGGCCCTCAATCCCATATCTCCCAACTTTGGTCACAATCCTGGCGGTGGTGTTAAAGGGGCTCAGAGAGGCGGAAGGACGTATTTCTGGTTGTGGTGGAAGGTCCATGGAATGAGGAGAAACATTCCCCCCAGAACGCCTTATATAGAAGGCGAAAACTGGTGGGAGTTGAGCCGCGCAGAATTCGAAGGGAGGATTGTCAAACGGAATTAATTCTCACCCCATTCCAAGGGGATTGCCAACCGCCGGATTCGTGTTAATTCACGAGGGCATTAATGAAAACGCGTCTCGTTCACCGAAACGTCAAGCGCGGGGCACGGAAGGCCAAGCGACGCCTCGAAAACTAAAAGATGGGGAACACGAACCGGAGGCGAGGTCAACGTCACGTGTGAGGTCACAATCCGACCTGAGGAAAAATAGTTCCCAGCAAACGACCCGAGGACATCGTTACACCAAAAGCAAAACTCTCGGATCCGAGGACGAGCTCCTACTAAAGAGCGTTAGACAGAACCAAGGAACTGCATGGTCCTCGGACTCAGTCCTATGGGGAAACTAACTGCTTCAGAAGGGCTAAGCACTAGACAGAACCAAGGTATTGCATGGTCCAAAGACTCAAACCTATGGGGAAACTAGCTGCTTAGCTGACCACCTATCTTGAAGGCAGCAACTGTACCTAGGTCTTGCATGGTCCTCGGACCCAAGCTTACGGGGAGCTAGCCACTATATCTTGAAGGCAGCAACTGTACCTAGGTCTTGCATGGTCCTCGGACCCAAGCCTACGGGGAGCTAGCCACTATATCTTGAAGGCAGCAACTGTACCTAGGTCTTGCATGGTCCTCGGACCCAAGCCTACGGGGAGCTAGACACTATCTTGAAGGCAGCAACTGTACCTAGGCCTTGCATGGTCCTCGGACCCAAGCCTACGGGGAGCTAGCCACTATATCTTGAAGGCGGCAACTGTACCTAGGTCTTGCATGGTCCTCGGACCCAAGCCTACGGGGAGCTAGCCACTATATCTTGAAGGCGGCAACTGTACCTAGGTCTTGCATGGTCCTCGGACCCAAGCCTACGGGGAGCTAGCCACTATCTTGAAGGCAGCAACTGTACCTAGGTCTTGCATGGTCCTCGGACCCAAGCCTACGGGGAGCTAGCCACTATCTTGAAGGCAGCAACTGTACCTAGGCCTTGCATGGTCCTCGGACCCAAGCCTACGGGGAGCTAGCCACTATATCTTGAAGGCAGCAACAGAATCTTCTATAGGAGACTAACTACTTACCGAAGAATTGAAGCGCCGAGCTGACTATTTGGGGGAAGAACCAACCAGCGGAAGGCCTTCTGGGGTATGAGGGCCGTGGATATCAAAACCCTCCTCCCCGTTCAAGGGAACGTGCAGCAGGATTTTGAGGGGCTATTGTGGGGCCCGTGGGCCTGGAAGTCTCAGCCCACCTTTAGGCTGGCCCAAGGCCCATGCCGAGGGGTGATGGTTGTCCCAGGCAGTTGTCTAGGGGCTTCTAGCCCTCTGGGCCCACGCCGAGGACGCCCCCTTCCTCGGCATACCTATCCTAGTTCCAGGTAGGGGACAGACCCAGTATAGGTGGTCACATCCACACTTAATGCATCTACCTAACTCCCCTGGCAATATTAATGCTGAGAGGACTCCTGAACAGCACAACCTTGGGTGCTGCAACCCACAGTAAGGTGGGGAACGTGGCTGATGGGACAGGTCCTTAAGCAGTGGTCTGGATGATCGACAGTTGGAAGGCTAGGATCGACCGAAGGAGATATATAATGCAAGGTGCCCTTCAGAATGGGGGGCTCCTCGGCCGTCCGAGGAGTAACCCCAAGCCAAGAAGAACGGGGCAAAGCCCCCTCGAAGGAAGAACGCTTCCGGAGGATCGGTGGCAAGCCTGTTGGCGCCAAACCCTTCGTCCCATTCTCTAAAGAAATGTATTGTTGGGGGATCTACGACAAAACGAGCCCCTACAATTGTAGTTGTCAATTCTCCTTAATAGTGACGACAATTATATGCTTTTTGGTTTTGCAATCGCAACAATTTTGCTCTCCTTAGCGACTCAACTCACAATTATAGTAAATATTCAAGTTATTGCTTTATTAAATTTTGTATAATTTAAATTTCTTAGTGAGTACTTTAAAAAAAATTTCTAGAGCTACCACTGTTGTCAGTTTAGATTTTCTTAATGAATCTTGGAGGAGTCTTTGAGCAATTTAAATCCCATTGACAAGATGGAAAGTAAAATTTTAAATAGAGTATCATTTATTCATTTTACTCATATTGGCTCCAAATAGTTACAAATTTCAAAAATAAGATTGGCTTCACTAATCAGTACTATTCATTTTGATGGAACCTTATAATTTCTGATATTGATTCATTTCCAATCTATTATATGAGAAATTAATTCTTAATATATGGACATCGATTTTTTTTTTGGTCTAAAATAAATGGACCTTGATTAATTAGATCTTATCTTTTATCAATTGCCATTGTAGGGACTCAAAATGGATTGGACCCAGAATATGAATGGGTTTTCAGCCCAACAAGTCCAAACAATAAATTTTTAGAGCGTGGGTACAAGAACTGTGTCTACTTGAAAGGAAATGTTATAGTTATATTGAAATAAAAGACACTTCGAGCTGTTTTTATGACCAAGACTCTCCTCGGCTAGGTTTCAGTAAGCTTCTTTATGAGTTCTATCTTTCTGCTCTCTTTTTTTCCAAAAAAAAAAGTCCCCTTTAATGTCATCTGCTTCCATGTTATATACTACGTTCCTTAATCCTTACTCCATTTCCACCGTACACGTGTAGTTCCTATCCTGGGAATTCCTTTCTGTCCCATCCAGCACCTACCGGAACCTTTGCTCAGTGGCCATAAAGCTGCTTGGTTACTGTTCAAGCATCACCTCCACATTAATGCGGCTAGAGAGTTAGTTGGAACGCATTTAATGCGGAGGTAGTGGCCTTGGAAGATATTTGTTATCTTTACCGACACCTCCTTAGGCCTATATTCACTCTCCAGTTCTAACACAACTTTGCAGATTACCCTGGACAAAAATGATAGTTACATCCACCTCGGACTGGAATATCCGAGGTGGACTTCATCCTCGGACATGTGAGTGTCCTCGGACTGGGCCATTGGACTCCAAGCCCATTTCTGATGACTCCTGTATCTTTTTAGATAACAGGCCCCACAGCCATCATGCTAAAAAAAAATTTGCCATCATGCCTCACAATTTAAACAAGATGATGAAAGATGCAGACAGAGAGTACAGTACAAGAAGTCTTTATCTATTTTTTATTTTTGTTTTAATTCAAAGCAATTTTATTGAACATGAGACATTGTCATTATTATATTTGATTGAATTATTTTGTATCTAAGCAGCTTGGATTACTCCTTTAATTAATAGCTTTCCTCATGTTGCTTTTGCTCATAGTACATGCTACGTTCTGCCACATTCAAGAAAGGCACAAAATTCAGTACACGAAAGAAAAAAAAAATTAACCAAATTAAAAGCAAAAGAGCTAACATTTTACTAGAAAAATTCAAATTATTCATAATAAAAATTAACATTTAAAACTTGATTGGTTACCTGTTACTTAGGAGATATCCAAGTTAGAAAAAGCTAGGTTATTTATCCCCATTTGAATTTAAGGGTTTGAATCATACCTAACACTTTTGTCCTATGCCAATACTAGTCTAATGGCTTCTTTGGTAGACAAGCTCTGGTAAGCTCCATCATCTTAAGTTTCTCAACCTAATTAGTCCCTGAAGTTTCAAGTGAATCTTCATGGCTGTCTCTCTGTTGCTAAGAGAAGTGGGATTTTCCTCCTTGTCTTCAACAGTAGAAGTTGTTTGTCTCTTCTTCACGAATGAGAGTTTTGTTTTGGGTTTGTCTTGTTTGTCTTCCTGTATCTTTATGGATATCAAGCGTATCCATGGAGTTTGTGGGGTTTATTTGTTGTGGGGCTGGGGGAACACTTTTCTTTTTGTGAGGAAGAATGCGATCACTGTTCTGGGGTTTTAATTGTCCAAGAATACGGGAACCAGCATCGGTTCTATGGACTGCTATTCCTCAGGCCAAACGCCGGTGACATCCAACCATCAGCGACGCAGCAAGCTGGGCAACGGTATGACAATTGACACGTCTGAGATACTCAGTAACGTATGCCCCTGGCGTTACTCCAATTAATGACCCGTTACATGAAGCTGCTCCCCCAGATGGCGCCGTGATTAATGGGATTAAATCTCATTCAGTTGGTCCGGATATTAAGGTGATTAATGGGATTAATGCCCAATCAATTGGCCCGAATAAAGGAGTGATAAATGGACCAAATTCCCTATCAATTGGGCCGGTTATAGCAACAAGTGATTTCAACGCCCAATTAAAGGATAAGGAGAATTTATTTGACACAGATTTGGTAAAGTTTGATGAGGATCCGGATTTTATGGGGTGCACTTTAGAGCAATCCCAACGGCAACTATTTAATATGGTCCATATTCCAAATAAGGAAAAAAGCTCAACAATAGCAATGAAGGGTAATGTGCTGGATAAGTCCAATCAGCCTCCACACCGTGCCATTTGGAAACCTCCTCCATGGTTGTTCCTGAAGGAGAACTCTGATGATGCTAATTTCCGAGAACAAAATTATGTCGTGTTCTTAGCCGAAACATGGGCAAATGAAGCTAGGCTAAAAGAGGTTTCAGGCACAAATTACACCGATGCATTGTTTCAAGGAGATGATAGGGCTGGGATTGGATTGATCATTCGAGATTGCCAAGGTAGGGCTTGGCACAGGGTCGAAATCACCCCTCTCCCCTTAACTATCATGGATCTCGAAACTTTGGCTACATCGAGTGCTCTACAGTTAGTTGCTGATTTGAGTTTAATTGGTGCCATCCCAGAAGAAGATTCTGACTCGTTCTCTTTGATTTCTTTTAGTTTATTTAGTCATAAGGTTAAATGCTTTGCAAATTTATCTCATTGTTTTAGGTTTCCACATGTTTGTAGAGAAGAGAATATTGTAGCTCACAACCTAGTTCGACATGCACGACATGTCACTGGTTTTCAAGTGTGGATGGAAGATGTCCCATCGCACACCATTGCTATTTATCTGGCTGTTTTGCTTACTTTTTAATAAAGTTCAAAGTAGCGATTCTCAAAAAAAAAAAAAAAAAGTTAGAAAAAGCTCTCTTGATATTCTAACATGAACAACGACCTTCTCTTAGGATTTTGATCAACGACCTTCTCTTAGGATTTTGATCGGCTTTGATATAGAACTCCTTATAACCAAAAATGTTTCTAATAAGTTGAGCATTCATCATGAAGAAAAAATTTTTCAAAAAAGAAGGGTACTCCATGATTTTCACTTTCTAGTTTAACTCTTTTTCTAGAACTCAATAGTGCAGTGATCAAAATAGGTGCTGCACTTAAATTTATGTAGGCCTGAAGGTATGTTTTCATATGCTTCCCATGCAGCATCTAAGTTGTAAAATGTTATTCATTAAGACATGATATGCTCAAAAATTCAAGCCCAACAACTAACAACTTTATTGTTCCTATTAATTATCCACATTTGAAAAAATATTATAAGACCACCTGCCTAAATTAGCTAAAACTCATAACTTTGAATGGATTATTTTTTCAATTGCATACCAATTTTTCTTTCTTAAGTTTACACAAGAGTCAAGTAATTATGCTTATAAGGTAAGGAAGAAAATTGGAATGATGTTCAATACTTGTGCATGTATTCATTTAAAAGGCGTGAGGTTCATTGGAGTATATCCACCAAAAAAAAAAAACTATTCCAAATTAATTAGAATTTGAAATATATGGGTCCAATTTATATCAATTGATTTCTATTTTTTGTAGGTGGGATTTAATCACCCATCCATCATTCAGACAAATTTATCAATTAAAGTAATTTGAACCCATTTATATACTTAATTAAACTTTAATTTTTTAAGAGTTGTGTAGCTCAACTAGTACCTTGAAAATGGATTGTACAAATTAGTAAATAGGTTCATATGATATCAAATTATTATTTGTAGTTTATTGATAATATAAATAGTTATTTGTAATAAAAATTCATTGAATTATAAAAGGATAAAAAAATTTATTCATAGTTTTATTATATATGGGGAAAAAAAAAAAAAGTAAACCAAATAGCTCATGAATAAGCCCAAGCTTACTCCACAAGCAAATGAACAAAACTTTAATATATAATTTTGTTTGGTAATATGCTTGGATTCAACTTATATTCGAAATAAAATAAAATGAATAAACCCGAAGTTTTAATATTCAGTTCGGCTTGTGTACGGTATTATTTAAGACCAAATTACTCATTTGGCACCTCAGATGTTCCCAACACACACACACAAAAAAGAAAAAAAAAAAAAAAAAAAAGAAGAAGAAGAAGAAGAAGAAGATAAAAAGATGTTGCAAACTGAACAATTTAAGATCAAACTTAAATCTCTAGGCAAGCGATGGAAATAGAATGCTTCTGGACTTAATGACTGAAGTTTTGAGTTTGCATAAACATTGAAAATGAGTTGCTCAAAGACATATCACCTCCAATCTCTACTCTATAGCATTAGGTGAAGAAAAATATTTCCAGGCAATATGTATGCAAAAACTGACAGCTTTGTTAGTAAAATATTAGTAGTCCATAATGTTATTTCAGGGAATATAATAATAAGAGCAATAGATATCTAAAAACGAAGGTAAGCATGTTAGCAAATGTTATTTATATTAATTCGTTCATATAGGACACACAAGAAATCAAAGGAAGCAGCCTCTCTCTCATCAGTCATCACCCACAAAGGAAGCCATCCATTACCTCTAATTCCAAAGAAAAATTAATTTCATTTTCTCTAAAAAATAACGTCTAATATACAAGGCTGAGTTAGACACAAATAAAAATTAATTAAATGTCAGCCACATTAAATGCTGAATGACTGGTTTAAACAGTGAAAACATCCCCAAAAGTCCTTATTCATGATAAAAAAGTGGCAGAGTAGAGGAATGATAGGACAAGTATCCCCAAATCCAACTGGAAACAAGCTAGCTGGGGAGAGAGAAGAGGGGGTGAGATGACTATAAAAGGAGGAGAAGAAGAACAGGAAGAGGAGTTCAGAAATTTGGAGAGAGAAAACCTAAGCAAGAACAAGAGAGCAAACTTGAGGGGGAGAGGCCAGAAAGATTGTTTAAGAGTTTTTAGTCTTTTAATTCCCATCTTGTACCTTGGGAACGATGTTCTTTCATATATAAAAGCTTGATTTGACTACCTTTTTCATTTTGTTTGTTGCTTAAGCCTCCCACTGTGGAATTCCTCCCATATATAAGAAATTAGTTGTGTAGATCAAAATCCTCTTCACTGTTCACGTGAGAGCTGTTTTTGACCCCCGTAGATATAGATAAGCAAATAGTATGCAATGGTCTTAGGGGGGAAAAAAAAGGTATGGAATTGAATGGACAAGTATGCAGAGTTTTGGTGTCCAGTTGAGGTAGTGGGTTGTTCCGCATTTGGGTTGTAAAATACTTGCAACTTATTGGGCTTGATATCCATCAATGTTTGAATTGGACTTAGGAATTAACTATATACGTAATTTAATTCACTTGGGCTTGAATTGCGGGCTTGCGCGAAATCAACCATTAACTATTTTTGATCATAATGAATACCACACTCTAGACTCTAGAGTTGTGTTTCAAAAAATGGTTTCCAAAACTTGTTCTTAAAGAATAAAAGGGAGCGGAGAAAACTCACAAGATGTTTTAAATGACACTATTCTAGTATTTTTTTTTTTCTAAACCGAAAACAGAAAAATTTCATAAAACATTATTTTAATGTTCTCTGAGAACATGTTTTCAAGCAGTAGCAGAGCCAGAAATTTATCTTAGCGGGGACCATATATAATTTTTTATTTTTTATTTTTTTGTGTGTATGAAATGTAAAATAGTGTTGTAATTTGTTAACATATGTATTTATGGCAATGTTATTAATTTTGTTTCAGATCCCGTAGAACGAAATATGTTGACACCTGATTATTTTATATATATAAGTAATATAACCTAAAAGTATCAATTCAAAAAGGCAAAAATGCAAAATTGACTCTCTAATTTTTAACTTTTGTCATTTTAATCCTCTAACTTTCAGTTTTGTCATTTCAGTCATTTAAGTTTCAATTTTTGTTAATGTAGTATTCTGTTAGGTGTCAATTACTCCTCCCGTTAAGTTTGGCCTTTTTTTATTATTATTTTTAATAATTTTCGTAATTAAAAGAAAATAAAAAAAGCTATAAAAAAAAATGTAAGGGGAACGACGTTTTCCCCTTCCCCTAAAATCAAAATCGGAAAACGGAAAAAGTCAATCTCGATCTCTCTCTCAAATCCACCATCATATATGCATTATGCTTTAAAGCAGACAACCGCCAAACCTTAATATTTCAACAAACCAACCCATAACGCACAAACAAACCCCAAAGCAAACACCACGCCAAAGAGAGCCGCAATCCCATCAATGGTCGCGATCTGGCACAACACCACCAAGCCCATCGTCTTGCAGAAGGTAAACTAAAATAGCTCCATTTGAGTTACCCACCTTCTTTAGCTTGTGAAGATGATCCTAATCGACCCATCTTAAAAAAAAAAAAACCTAGACTCGACCAAAAACAAAAAACCAACTCAGTTTTTTTGCCTAACCCAAACCCAGCCTAAAACCATCTACAGTCCGACCGAAAAAAACCCCGCCGGTGGTGGCCGATGTGAGAGGTTGGATTCGAGAAGCTTCAGAATCTGTTTAGAGCTTTTTGGCTGAGGAGTGAGGATATTATTTTGCCGTGGGTTTAATTAGAGCCAGGTTAAGTTTTATCAGGGTTAAAGTTTACTCGGTTTTGGTCACGGGTATTTTTGGTATGCTACAGAGAGAGAGAGAGAGTAGAGAATAGGGAAGTTGAGGATGAAGACTGAATGGGCCTTCCATGTTTTTATTTTTTATTTTTTTTACAGCTTTTTTTTATTTTCTTTTAATTACAAAAATTATTTTCAAAAAACAAATAACCAAACTTAACGGTAGCAGTAACTGAGACTTAACATCATACTACATTGACAAAAATTGAAACTTAGAGGACTGAAATGTCAAAATTGAAAGTTAAAAAACTGAAATGACAAAAGCTAAAAGTGAGATGGTCAGTTTTGTATTTTTGCCATTCAAAAAAGTTGGATACAGATATAAAATAATAAATTTAATTTAATCATATAAAACAATGATTTTAATTTTCAACATTCATTCATTTTCTCTAACTGACCCCACTACTGCCATATCTTTTGATTCATATCTTTATTTTTCTTTCTTCTATCTCACGTGTTTTGTTCTTCTCTTCCTCAATTTTCATCTTTCTCTTTAAGTCCCATCTATCACCAAATCCCAATATTCCCACATCCCAAACCTCATCGCAACTGTATATTCAAAACCTCATCACAACCATACTCTCCTACTCAGAAAGTCTGATACTGTTATCTTCTTGTTGAACTTTGATACTCTCATCTTGTCTCTCTTATCTCTGTTGAAATCAAGGATCCAAGCTCGAAGAAGGAGTAGCAATGGAGGAAAGCATGCAGATACGTGAATGAAAGCATGCAGAGAGAAAATGAACGAGAGAAAATGAACCTTCTAGAGCTTCTGTATGAATGATTTCATATCTATAAAATTACTGACTCTGTTCCTTTTATATAGTAGAAACAGAGGACCAAGTCAAGCTATACAATCAGCCAATACAAAAAAGACAAGTGACCTAACTAACTAAGTATAAAACTACTAAACTAATATCTACAAGATAATATCTACAAGATATTCTATGTGACAAATATCTATAAGACCAGATATTTACAATATATTCAACAAAGTCATGCTAGTCTAAACTATCTAGTTGTACGTTGTAGCATGGGCAGTAGACATTTTAATACTCCCCCTCAAGATGAACCGTATATATTCATCAGGTTCATCTTGGAAAGGAGATAAAAGAATTGCCTCTATCCTAGAGCTTTGGTGAAGCAATCTGCTATCTGGTGCTTTGTTGGAATATGGAAAGTCTTGATAACACCAGCTTGGATTTTCTCTCTAATGAAATGGCAGTCTACTTCCACATGCTTTGTTCTCTCATGATATACGGGATTGGCAGCAATGTACAGAGCAGCTTTGCTATCACAATACAGATAAGCAGCTTGTCTATGATGCACCCCAAAGGTCTTGAACAAAGCAACTAACCATACAATTTCACTAGTTACTGTGGCCATAGCTCTGTACTCAGACTCGGCTGAGGATCTTGAGACAACTTGTTGTTTCTTGCATTTCCAGGAAATTAGAGAATCCCCTAGAAAAACACAAAAACCTGAAACAGATCTTCTTGTATCAATGCAAGCTGCCCAGTCAGCATCACAGTAAGCATTCAGTTGTATACTTGAATCTACAGAGAGAAAGAAGCCCTGCCCTGGTGTTTTCTTCAAGTATTTGATGATTCTATATGCTACTTGTAAATGAGGGACTTTAGGAGAGCTAAGAAATTGGCTCAATTTATGCACTGAATAGCATATATCAGGTCTGGTCAAAGTTAAGTAAAGAAGTTTGCCAATTAGTCTTCTATACTGTGACACATCTGAAACGGATTGACCAACAGAGTTGCTGAATTTTGCAGATGGCTCCATAGGTGTGCTTGCAGGTTTACTAGCCAACAAGCCTGTATCAGCAAGAAGATCCAAGGTATATTTTCTCTGACATAAAGAGATACCTTTTGTAGTCCTAGCCACCTCAAGTCCAAGGAAATACTTCAATGTACCAAGATCCTTAAGCTTGAACTTACTATCCAAAAACTGTTTGAAAGAATTCACTGCATCCACATCATTGCTTGCAATCAAGATGTCATCAACATATACCAATATGATAATGATAGAGCATCCTTGAACTCTAGTGAAGACTGAATAGTCAGATTTGGATTGTACAAACCCATGATCAACAATTGTGGTAGACAATTTAGCAAACCATTGTCTGCTAGCTTGTTTAAGTCCATACAATGACTTGAGCAATTTACAAACCTCCCCCTTGCTACCAAAACCAGGTGGTGGATGCATGTAGACCTCCTCATGAAGATCACCATGGAGGAAAGCATTATTGACATCAAGCTGTGTCAAATGCCAACCAGAAATTGCAACAAGAGCAAGTAAGGTCCTGACTGTGACAAACTTAACCACAGGAGAAAAGGTTTCAAAAAAATCAATGCCCTCAGTTTGAGTAAACCCCTTAGTCACCAAACGAGCCTTATACCTCTCCACAGAACCATCAGCTTTCAACTTCACTTTGTAAACCCATTTACACCCAATGGGAACCTTACCAAGAGGAAGGGAACACATAACCCAAGTGTTGTTAGCCTTAAGAGCATCAAACTCAGCTTGCATTGCCTCTTGCCATCTAGGATCCAAGATGGCTTCAGCATAAGAATCAGGCTCCTTAGAAACAGAAAGGGAAATGGCAAAAGCTCTATGACAGGTAGAAAGTTTATCATAAGTTAAAGTGGATGAAATGGGGTAGAGAATACCTGAAGGAGCAGAAGCACTGGAATCAAGAGGTTGAGTAATTGAAGCTGAAGCCAACACATGTGAAGAAGCTAGATTGCAATGATAATCAAGGAGATAAGAGGGTGCTTTGTGAGGTCTAGAAGACTTTCTTTGAGGCTGAGGTAAATGAGGAGAAACAGAAGTGGGAAGCACAGGTAAAATAGGATCGGAATGAGGTTGCTCTAAGGTAGAAGGAGAAGACATAAGATCTGGAAACTCATCAGGAGGGGTTGTAATGTCCGTGGTAAAAGTAGGGGTGAATTCTGCAGAAACAGGAAGAGTGAAAGATTCTGCAGAAACAGGGAATGAACTAGATTCAGGCAGAACAGATTGGGATGGAAAGACTGAAACAGAGGGTGTTAAAGAAGGAATGGGGTTGGATTTAGAAGTCCAATGTTTAAAAGGAAAACATGACTCTTTGAAGACAACATCCCTAGAGACAAAACAAGTCCTAGAAGCCAAATCATAAAGCTTGTATCCTTTGGTACCAAAAGGATAACCAAGAAAAATACAAGCCTCCCTAGGATCAAATTTGGACCTGTCTCTAGCCAAGGTAGAAGCATAACAAAGGCATCCAAAAGATTTAAGATGAATATATGAAGGAGGCTTACCTAGCAATTTTTGAAAAGGAGTGAGATCATGCAAAATAGGACTAGGAATTCTATTAATCAGGTAAGTTGCAGTGAGAACACAATCTCCCCAAAACTTCAAAGGAAGATTAGCTTGAAATCTCAAAGCTCTAGCAACAGCAAGAAGATGCTGATGCTTCCTTTCAACCACTGAGTTTTGCTGTGGTGTTTCCACACAACTAAGCTGATGTATGATGCCTTTAGAAGCATAAAAAGAGTTTAAAGCAAACTCAGGTCCATTATCAGATCTAAGCATCTTAATAGGAACCTTAAATTGTGTAAAAATCATATTATAAAAGGTTTGAATTAAGCATGAAGTCTCAGACTTGTGTTTCATTAAGTAGACCCAAGTACACCTACTATGATCATCTACCAAAGTAAGGAAATACTTGGAACCATTTAAAGAAGGAGTAGAATAGGGGCCCCAAATGTCAGCATGAATAAGATCAAAACAACAAGAAGAAGAAGAAATAGATGCAGGAAAAGGCAACCGTTTTTGCTTGGCTAGAGGACAAACAGAACAGTCAAAAATTTTATTGATATTGCAATTAATGACATCTGGTACAAGAGAATGCAACAAGACTAATCTTTGTGGGGAAGGGTGACCTAACCTACAATGCCATAGGCTAGTGTTGTCAACATCAGATGTACAAGAATTGAAACAAAAGGAAGAAATTTTAGAAAGTTTAGCAAGTACAGTAGACACGGATTCAGGTAATGAAGCAGTAGACTGACTTCTTTGTAATGTGTAGAGCCCACCTTGCTTTTTACCCAACCCAATCATCTTCCAGTGCTGTAAGTCCTGAATAAGACAAAATTGTGAGAGGAAGATGCAACAACAAGAAGAAGATTGAGTCAGTTTACTAATGGAGATTAAATTGAAAGAGAATGTGGGAATGCAAAGCACATTTTCTAACAGCAAAGTGGGAGAAACTTGAACAGTTCCAATATGTGAAACCTTAGCCATGTCACCGTTGGGCAATCTAACAGAGATGTGAACTATGGAGGTAATGGAAGTAAAGAATTGGATGGAATGAATCATATGGTCTGTAGCATCACTATCTAAAATCCAGTCACTGGAACTAATGTGAGTTGTGACTGTACTAGAAGAAAAAACAGAATATTCTAAAGAAGGAGCTGACCAAATACCTGAAACCTTATGTCCCTGAAGAGCAAAGGAAGACTGAGTAGGCTGAGTGATGATGTTGGCAACTTGGTGTGTGTCAAAACCTCCTCCTGGTGTTGCTTGTGTACCAAAGTGACTGTGAGAATTCAGCAAGCCAAGTAATTGTTGATACTCGGATCGGGTTAAGTTGACACTTTCATCAAGAGAAGCATCAACTGTTACAACATTATTGGCAAAGGAAGCTGCTTGTGGAGCCTTGTTTTTGAACTTGTAACCAGGTGGGTATCCGTGAAGCTTGTAGCACTTGTCAACAACATGGCCTAAAACACCACAATGAGTGCATTGTGGTCTGCCAGACTTAGCTTTGTTGAATGACCTGCCAGAACCATTAGTCTTGACTGCTAGAGCAGAAGACTCAATAGTATTCTTCTTGCCAACCTTTCTTTGTTTCTCATCTTGAATCAAGAGAGAAAACACCTTGCCCATGGGAGGAATGGGATCCATCAGTAGAATCTGCCCTCTAACTGTGGTATAAGTTTCATTAAGCCCCATCAAAAAAGACATAACACAATCTTCAGCCTGATGACCACAGGAGCAAGTCCTATAATCTGAAAGTTCTTGCCACAGTGACTTAAACTTGGTGTAATAGCTACTGATGCTCAAATCTTCTTGTGCTAAGGAGCAAATTTCTTGTCTTAACTCAAAGATGTGAGGTCCATTGCCTTGAGAGAATCTATGTTGCAAGTCCAACCAAACTTCCCTAGCTGTTTTGAAATAAACCACACTTGGTTGAAGATCCTTAGACACAGAATTGAATAGCCAAGCTAGAACAGTGCTGTTGCATTTGCACCAAGCAGTGTAAAGAGGATGGTCCACAGATTGAGGCTTCAACAGAGAACCATTGATGAAACCTATTTTGGATTTGGCATCCAAAGCTATGAGAACAGCCCTACTCCAGGTGCTGTAGTTCTCCTCAGTGAGATGTTGTACAACCAATGATACACCAGGATTGTCACTGTTTGACAAGAAATATGGGCTGGAAGAGTTCTCCCATGGCTGAATGGTCGGAACTGTGGTTCTTGGAGTGCTATCACTCATTTCTTCAAATCAAAGATCAAGAATTGATGAACTACAAACAAGGCCAGGAACAAATACTCCACAGCTAATAACGATGAATTCTAAATCAGAATTCAACAAGAACAACAACGAAGGCCTCAAAAAATCCCAGAATTCAATAAGAACAATAACAAAAGATTCAAGATTCTCAGAATGAGAATTGAACCAAGAATTGTATGTAAATCTTTGAAGAATTGAAGATTTAGACAATGAATTCAATCACAGAAACCTTAAGTCTCTATTATAAGAATTGAGAATTGAATTTTCAACGATCAAATCAAGATCCAAGTGAAATTCAATTATTGAAACCCTAATTTTTTATTTTAATTTGCTAAGAATTGCAAAGAAAATCAAAACATAGGGGAAAGAAAAATGTGCGCAAATCAAGAGAAAATATACAAAGAAATTTCTACTCGATCTGAGAAAATGCACAAAGAAGAGAAAGAATTGAACGAGGAATTGAACTAGCAAATACAGAGTGTACCAAGAATGAAGACTCTGATCTAGTTCGGCTCTGATACCATGTTGAAATCAAGGATCCAAGCTCGAAGAAGGAGTAGCAATGGAGGAAAGCATGCAGAGACGTGAATGAAAGCATGCAGAGAGAAAATGAACGAGAGAGAAAATGAACCTTCTAGAGCTTCTGTATGAATGATTTCATATCTATAAAATAACTGACTCTGTTCCTTTTATATAGTAGAAACAGAGGACCAAGTCAAGCTATACAATCAGCCAATACAAAAAAGACAAGTGACCTAACTAACTAAGTATAAAACTACTAAACTAATATCTACAAGATATTCTATGTGACAAATATCTATAAGACCAGATATTTACAATATATTCAACAAAGTCATGCTAGTCTAAACTATCTAGTTGTACGTTGTAGCATGGGCAGTAGACATTTTAATAATCTCCTCTCTCTCTCAGCTTTGTTCAACTCCAAGGATGCCTCTTCGGGTCTACTACTCTATGTAAATTTCTTGAAACTATCTCATCTTATCTTTTAATTTCTGTTCTCATCGTCAGTTTCATCTTCATCTTTATTTTTTTTTCTTCACAAAATTAATAACATTGATTTATGGATTGTATTTTATTTAAATAAAAATTATGTTTATTTTTAGACAGGTATGGGGGCAAAATGATAAGGTAATTTAAGAATTTTCAAAATTTTTTTTTAAAAATTTTTGAGGTCCTCAAGTGGCTCTGCCACTGTTTTCAAGACACTTATTTGAAAACAATTTTGACATATATTTTATAAATTGTTTTTAGTGTTAATGGTTGTTATGGTTCTAAAGTCACTTACTTCTAACCAAAATAAAAAATTTGGAATTTTGGATTCTTAGAGCATTCCCATCAAGTTTTTTTCCTCGCTATATCATTTTCCTTTTAATTATTATAACGTCGGTTTGTACTATTTCTTAAAATACTAGTGCAAAAGTTGTAAAACCATGTGTTATCTACTTATTTTATAGTTTAGGAAAGAGTGAAGAGGAGTAACTATTATGAGAAATGCTAGGACCTTAACATTTCACACAACTTTGGCCACAATTTGCCATGTGGCGAGTTGTGAGTGGTACATTGCTCAATTATTATTGGTTCTTAAATTATGTACTACTAGATTTTAGCACTTGTTTACATATAGAAAGATTCAACAATAGTGATTATGAATTGATTTTATGTAGGTGAGTAGGGTGGTCATCTCGACTTTCTCACTAAATATTTTGAATAAGTCACTTAATACTAAATATAAGAAAATCAAATTAAACATGTGGTGTAAAATTAGACTTCAATTAACAACTAATTTGAATTTGATTTGAATTCTAATTATACTAGAAACTATTTTGAATTTAATTTGGATTCTAATTGTCCTTCAAGAGTTTAACACATTGTATATGATATATGACTAGAGTTTCATTTCATCCTTAAATTATTTTTTATGTCAATTTAGACTATTTATTCCCCACTTTTTTTTTTTAATTGTTTAATGTATCTTTGACTATCACTTCCCATCAAAATTAACAGCCAAAATCACACTAATTGTGTTTTCATTGAGTTTTGTACCCTCGTATTATTAACAATTATAATTAAGTATAGATGAATCACTTAAGTTGTAAAGCAATTTCATAACAGTAATTTAATTTTTAAAAGAAAGATAGTGACAAAAATATCATAGTTTTTTACAAAAATTTAAACAATAATTGACACAATTAAAATAATTAAAAAGATTATAAAGTGAACTTTAAAACATTTCAAAATTGAGAGAAGAAAAATCATATTATTGAATTTTATATATATATATATATATATATTTTTTTTTTATATAAGATATAAATTCTACTATAGTCTAATCTAAGTGTATATGTGTGTGAAGTTCTCTCCTTGAGACTTGAACTCCGACTCTTGTTCCCCACACCCCACACCCCACACCTCACAAGCACTTATACTTATAGAGTGACTATCGCACCAAGACTATACGGTGGTATTAAATTCTGTTTTTATGTGGCGGCTCTTCAAGAATCTTAGAACTTTTTGGCTACTTTTTCGTAATTAATATGTTTGATCTTCATCCTTAATCATAACTTAAATAGTCTAATACAAATCCAAAGATCAAAGTCATTCAATAGATATCCATAAATACGTAAGACATGAGACATGTTTGTAAAAATAGAAAGTCATATGTTTGAATTTACTTTGTTTGAAAACTTTGCCAACTGCTGACAAGGCTGGCGCAAAAAGCTGATAAGCCCACCTTTTTCAATAAGATAACTTTTAATTACTTGTGCTTATTGGTTAGTGAAGTGATAAGTTATTCAACATAAGGCTTGCTAGAATTGGGGAATACCAACTATTGCTTTTCATGTTCGACGCTCTTTTTGGAAAGGCAATGCTATTTTCATATCAATTTTGATTTCTTCTTCCATTAATATAGGATATTTTATGAGATTTATATTTCACAATTGAGGTAAGAACTCAGCTTTTAGATACCAAACCATAATAATGATTAAATTCTAGAACTTTTTTTTTATACAGTATATATATATTCCACTAGTGGTACCAAAAAAAATTACAATACAATTCAAGAAGTTAAAAAAAATAAATAATAAAAGAACTTCTTGATCTGATAAGTATATAACAAAAATCGTATCTATCAAACTTATATTTGGCATAAACAATGTAAATTAACAAACATATAAAGTGAAAATACATAACTATTATTAAGTGATGAAAAGTTTCGTATATATAATTCAAATTCAAGATCCAAAAACCTATAATTTAAAAAAAAAAAAAAAAATTGACAAGTTGGTATTATTTTTGGACTTGAGTACTTGAAGAAGTGGATTTTATACATTAGCTATGTGACTCAAAAAGAAGAAATCTAGTGACAAAAAGAAGAATGAAGAATGAAGGAAGACGGTTTATAGTTATACATTAACTATGTTACTTAGAGAAAATTTTTAAGGTGGTTATATGGTCATGGTAATTATATGAGTCATCAATAACTATATTTATATTTAAATATTTGGAATATATATATATATATATATATATATATATATAGTATGTAATTTTGATTAAACAAATATAAGTGACGTTAAACTTTTCCAAGTGACCTTTCACTTTTTAGTCAAAGTTTGTACACTTGAGAAAAGAAATAGATTTATATGTATAATCTATATTGAAAGCTTTAAATGAGATTGGAGGGTCAAAAAAATCTCCCACGCAAAGCCATATATATAAACTAATGAAATTTTCAAACTTTAGTTGAATTCATTATATAGGCCTTAATTACCATGTCTGCTGAGTGATGACACACCATGATATGAAAGATACCAAAAACAACTCTTCCTTCTAGAAAAGGAATTTGGACTCGAAGGTGTGTTACCTACCAATGTGGGTGTTAGTTTATTAATCATGGCATTGTTTATAATTTATAGTTAAAAACAAAAGATATTTACAATATATGAAACACGTTACATCCAAAAGAGTATTTATTTTATTTTAACAAGGACCTTCCAAAATAGGTGGCATTTTGATTAAATATTCTTGTATTTAATTTTGGCCTCCACCTGGCTCCCTGTCTGGGAGTGTAATATAACCATAAAGGCCCTTATTTTCGTTTCTAAAAAAAAAAAAAATTTCTTGTATTTAATTTGGTGTTATGAAAATTTGCTCGATATTTACTGATGGACTCTAAATCTTATATGAATTGATCACTAACTTCGGCTCATACAAGTATACAAGTAGTTCTTATTTTGATTGGTCCAAAAGCTAGATAATTAATTTTTTCAACAATTTGGATCTTAGATCCTTTTCCATAGTATAATTGTCTAGAGATAAAAGAATATTGAGAGAGAGAGAGAGAGAGAGAGAGAGAGAGAGAGAGAGAGAGAGAGAGAGAGAGAGTTTATCTACCTTGGATAAAAGAATTAACTATAAGTTAGAGAGAGAGAGTTTATCTACCTTGGATAAAAGAATTGACTATAACTTATAAATGGATGTGGTAATGAATGTGATTGATAGACTTCAACAACAATCTTATAACTTTTTTTTTTATAAGCAAATTTACATTTTATCAAACGGAACGAAAAGAAATTAAATTATTTAAAAGAGCATGTTGTAAACAACAAAGGCTCTATTCAATCCAAGTAACAATCTTATAACTAAATATTTGAATTGTTCCTACGACTTTTTGTATATACATATGACTGTCTTATTGTCCTCTCACCCCTGTAATTCAACAACTTTATAATTGAATATTTGAATTATTTCTAAGAATTTTTGTATATACATATGACTATGTCCTCCAAGTCTTGTAATTGGTGGGCTTCAACAACTTTGTAACTGAATATTTGAATTGTTTCTACTTTCTAGAACTTTTTGTATACACATATGACTATGTCCTCCCACCTTGCTATAATTGGTGGACTACAACTTTATAATTGAATATTTGAATTATTTTTAGGAATTTTTGTATATACATATTCCTAGTTTGAACTTACCAGCCTGACATAGAAGAACACAAATTGAAAAGCTTATCACATTTTATAAGTAAACCAACCTAACACCATAAAAAAACGGGAAAAAGGCTTCCCTACATAGCAAACTCACTTATTTTTAGCTAACTAATCTTATCCCATAGTTCTGTCACACGTTTTCACAACATTTCACTGCACTGTCTTTTTCCTTTTATATATTCTTCTATTCGCACGGAGCTAAATCCAAATCTTCTACTCTCTTTTTGTTCCCTCCATTTACTTGGTTTTTTCTTAGTTTCAAAATCGGGGTTTTTGCTATAAACCCAAATTTTATGTACTTAGAAGAATAGGGAAAGAAAAAGATTGAATTCTACGTGCTTTTCAAAAGCAATCAAAGGAGTGCTGATACTATACAATTTTGAAGGTATATTACTGTACTCTTAACATTTTTAGATTGATTTATTTTAAGGAATCAAATTGGATGTTTAAACTTTATGTATTTAGCCATTATGCATGCAGCGTGTACATATATAAACTTGGGTTTTTGTTGTTCACAAGCCATTGTTTCGTGTTTGTCTATCTTAATAAGTGGCAAAAATTATCGCTAATTTGTAGAAGCATTTATGACTTTTAAAGACAATTAACAATTATGTACCTACTAATGTAATAAGGGGAAGAGCGAGAGACGTAAATTCTTCTCAACACTCTATTGGTTTCTTCTTATTGGAATAAGGAAACATTATTCTAGTACTTTCATTAATAAGACTTTGATTTTATTGGCACAATCAAGGTAGTGGATTAGGTCAGATTACGAAATTAGTAAATCTCATTATGAAGATTTGGTTGAAAACACATGGAGGCATGACAAAAGAAAAGAGAGTTTTGTCATGGTGTAAAGTAAACTATGATAAAGAGAAAACATGTATAAGAACCTCTATAAAGAGAAAACATTCAGAGGAAAAGTGGATCTTCTAGATACCATGTATAAGAAACAAATAAATATTATATATATATATGTGTGTGTGTATGTGTGTGGGCACATGTGTGTTATTTTTTTTAATTTAATTTATTATTATTATATATATAACTTTGCCCTGATTTTTTTTTTTTTTTGGTCTCCGCCACTGCATATGCATGCAACAAAGAAATGCACATCAATGAGATATCACTGTTGTTGCATTTTTTATTTTTCAAAAAAAAAAAAAAAAAAAAAACTATTTCCATTTAAATGTAGGTCAACTGACACATAAGAAATGCACATCAATGAGATAACACTGTTGTTTTTCAAAAAAAAAAAAAAAAAGACATCTATTGCCATTTAAATGTCATGTTATTCATCAAATATCACTATTAATATATTTTAGTGGTCGTGTTTTTTTCTTTTGCTTAGAAAAATTTGGACGTGAAACAAACTAAACTCGACCTCTCTAGACTGATAGAAGGTCTGGAATCTTGGACCTGAGCTCATTCCAAAGCTCAAGTATGTTGACAATATAGAATAAAACAACAAATGTCCTCACGTGCTTTGAATTCAAAGAAAGAGGGTAAGTTACTTTTTCTAACTCTAAAGAATTACCCTTCTTAAACATTGGAAAGCATCAGAGATAAAAAAGACTTTAACTAAGTTTGCTGCAGAAGCTGGACCAAATATATATGTACTACCGACTGTTATCCTCGGCGAAAAATGGGCAAAGATTGTGGAAAAGTAAGAAGATTTTAGTGCTGACTGATGGATGAATGCAATTATGTTGTTCTTCCAAGTCCACTATGATCCTGGCATGCAATCTTTTCATGACATAATATGTTGCAGCACCATCGGGTCCACTTGTTTGCTTTTCAAGAAAAAAGAGCTTGAAGGGCCTGTTGTGTTAGCAGCTGCAGGCAAATGCATTCTTGTGTTTATGTTGTGTTGTAAGCGTATATGTCATGAAATATATATATGGTTGGACCTGACTCTTGAGATGTGATGAGAATCTTTTGGCTTGATGATGTTTGTAGAAGGGAAAAAAAGGGATCTGACATTTTAGATGAAGGACTGTCATAGTTTTTGTATGGTGATTGTAGGGGCTTAGTAGTCATGACTTTAGGGTTTCTGTGACCTTTCAAACGCAACCTAGGTCAGATAAACAAGTTCAGGCCCTCCAAGACAACCGCAAGCATCGCATCAAAAAATTTAGAATCACAACTTATTCCACATACTTTGCCATGAACTCTTTTATGTGGCTGGTTTTAAATGGTGAGTTTATGTGAAAGTGATAAATGTTAAGATACACAGCACTTAGAAATCCAACCCACATGAAATTCTATTTCAAGTTGGAATAGGAGTTTGTTGCCTACTGTTGATACTCATATTCCTAATAGAAATAGGTGAAGGGTTTGTAAGTAAAAGAATTCTATTCCTGATATAGGAATAGTGAGGCGGTAGGTTATAAGGGATGTGTATGTGTTTTCAAGAAAATAGACTGAGAGAGACACACACAAAAGTGAAGTTGACTGAAAGAAAAAGACTAGTGCTTTGTGTGGCATTAAAAGAAAAAAAAAATGTGTATTTTCTTTTGTTCAAGACACAATCTATCAGGTAAAATAGTTGCAGCAAAGTATATGAAATAGTTCATGTTCTAGAATTATTGACATCACCCACCAAATAGGTCACCGGCTGTCAAACTGAACTAGAGTCACCATCTCCAAAGAAGTGCTACCCAGTTAACAAGTCACTCACCTAACATTTGTTGTGCTTCAATAACCTTACATCACATTAAATGTGATGCAACCCATCCCCTTAAGATGATTCACTCAACATTATCCCCAGCTATTCCGTTTATTGAGGTGACATGCATCCTATCTTCTAAAAAACTTGAATTCATGGGATGGTTTAGGTGGGAAAAGTCCAAGATCTCAGGGCTATATATATATAAGGGGGCCACAGTCCCTATCAAAGGTACGATGAGTAAACTTTGAAGATTTTATTTATCAGTCTTTAAAATTGAAATCAGAACATTAGCCTAACCATTGGAGTGATTTCGGCCAACCCATTTTGAGAAGGCCCAACTCACGAAGAAGGTTTACTTTGTCTTACAAGAACACACGAATTAAGCAATCTAAGCTGTCAGTTATCCCCTCTCATGTGGATTCCTTAATCTTAAGTGAGAGAATTATTAGATGTATTGGAATTTTAGGATTGTGAGTTTATATGCCTGAGATTTGTGAATTAGTTTGTGATTGTGAGAAATTTTGTTTATTTTTGAATGGTTTATGAATGTTGTGTGTAAGTATGTGATTTTGGATTGTGAAATTTGATTGGGAGCAATTGTAATTCATTGTGTTGCCCATCGACTTAATCTTGGAGTTGGCCAACCCACGTTAACTATTGATGCCGCTTGTGGTTGCTTTATTTTAGTGTTCTTGCGAATGCACTTTCGCTAACTCTAAATCACAATTCCTTTTGAAGACTAAAATGACTAATTTATTTATTTTAAATATCAAGGATTGAAATACAACATGGACTAAATTCGAAGTACCAAATATGTATTTTGGTAAAAGAAAAAAAGGGAAAAAAGGGGGAAAAAAAAAAAAAGCCCACTTCAACACTCGGTTAGCCACATGAGAGTCAACGAGAAAAATATCTTACGATAGATGGGGGAAACTGATGTATAGTTACAGAGGGTGAATGGCTTGGATTTGACTCATAGTTTACTACAAAAACAATGGTAATTATTAGGTAAAAGAAATGATAATGTTAGTTAGGCATGTTAATCTACTTTCCACAACCAGATATTACTCCCCCAAATGAAGCCAAAGAGAAATCATGAAAAAAAAGAGAAGGAGAATAGTTAATAGTACTACTTTTGTTAATTTCTTATTAGTCAATAAAACACAACCATTAAAGTGTACTGCCACCGATATTAGAAAAAAAAATCCCACAAAACAATAATAAATAAACTAAAAAAAATAAAAAGTAGAATAGAAACTCATCAAAGCAATGACATAATTCGAATATGTCAATGTCAAGACAGCTTATTGAGGTCACTCTCTCTTTAAGTAAGAAATAGATATGCATGCATTGCATATCCCCAGTCATAGCCAATACGATATATGCATATATGATTGTATTCCATATTCTTACACGTTTCTTTCTCACTTTCTTATTTTTTTCTTGAATCTAGGTCGGTCCCTCATCATATGAAATCCTAGCCATCCATTGTTTCTTGCTATACTCTCTATATATACACATACAACTCACTGCTTTCCATTCATATATAACTCTAATTTGTAGTTCTTTAGCTTCCTCCTTAGGACTATTTACTTGCTTATTAACACTTTCCAATTCTTTCTTTTTGGTTCTCTCTTGGTTTGCAGTTTGAAATTTATATTTCTAGCTAGCGAGGGTGTGCACCAATGGCTTGCAACAAGGTTAGTGACACTTGTCTAGTTTCCATGAAAATGCATATGACATGCATGCAAACAAATCTCTTTTCATAAAATATTACTTGCTATTAATTAATGTTTAGATTCAATTACTTGTCGTTCATTGATTGATATTATTGTTCTATTTCTTAGAATATTCACAAGTGAATGGTGTGGTTAGTCAAGTGTTGACATCCCACGTAGAATACTAATGATAAGAATAAATTATTAACCAGCTAATAAACTTGTGTCACTAGCTTCATAACCCATTCCATGGTCTTCATCTATCACTAACGGGAAAATGGCAAATCTATCATGAAATTGGACATTCCTTTAGAACGAAAGACCTTTTTCCTTTTTTTTTTTTTCCCTAAGGAGGGTGGAAGGATATAATATAAAGAGAGGAGAGTAAGACATGCAGTTTGTCCATAGAAGATGTGAAAGTTTTAAAAAGTTGTACATAAACTAAATAAATTGAATAAGCTAAAAACAAGTTTCTGCATACATACTTTTATATGTCTTTGCCTAATAGACCGAAGCTTTTTATTTTAATTTAAAATTTTTTAAATGCATTCTCACATATTCTTTTTATCAACAAGGATTGGTGGATCCTAGTATGCAAAACATGCAATATATACACACACACACCTATGATATAGTTTTTTCAACTTATGGTATTTACTCTATAAAAATTGTTTTATATTTTTATTTTTATTTTTATTTTTATATTATAATCATAACAAAACATGCATGTTGAATCTGGTTGGTTCTTCCTAGTTTTCAATCCTAGGGAAAAAAAAAGTATGGCCCACTGAAAACCTGAAATTGTTTTCTCTCCTTTTACCTCTTTATTTCTTTCTATCATTTTTCTATTTACCATTTTAGATTTTTAACTTATTTTTCCTTTTACCGCCATAACAAAACATGCATGTTAAATCCGGTTGGTTCTTCCTAGTTTTCAATTCTAGGAAAAGAAAAGAAAAAGGTATGACCCACTAAAACCTGAAATTTGTTTTTCTCTTCTTTTACTTCATCATCTTTTTCTATTATTTTCTATTTACTTTTTTGGCTATTTAGGGCTGTTTGGTAACGTTGTTCTAGTAACATTGTTTGTATTTTTTTATAATACATGTGGGTGAAAATATGTGTAATGTTGTTTAAAAACTAAAAATTGTTGCTCAAAATCACATACTAAACGGTCCCTTAACTTTTTTTTTTCCCAATTTAAATGACTATATAAATGTATATTTTTTCATATAATTATTACCAGTCACGTGCTTTATTTACAAAACTTAGTTCTTAATAATTATTTAAATAACTTAATAAAAAATATGATTAAAATACATATATAATGGAAGATTTCTTCAAACTAATTTGAAGAAATTTTTTGATCAACTAACCCTTACCAACACTAGTGATGAATATTTAATTATTTCATTTTAAGGACAAAGAATAAAAATAAGATTCCTTCAAAGTTCAAATACTTGTGAAAAAAAAATACTTATTTGATTGTAAATTTGATCTTATGGTTAAATGGATATATAATGAAAACAATGTTATCTTTTCAAGGACAATTAAATTCAACCATCTATAATTTTTTGACTAATGAAATCATATGGTCAAATTTAATTAGATATATAACCAAAAATAATATAGGTATCAAACTGTATCTAATATTACTATAAGTTTTACCGGTTAGTATGTTCTAGTCTTGGACTGAAGAGTGTTCGTGCAAGTCAGAATTTAGGACCACTACCTTAAATGATTACATTAGACTTGGTTGGAGTATATCTCATAAACTTGGGTTTGAGACTGGTCAATTATTATTATTATTATTTTTGGCTCTTATGGGACTCGTGTTAATGCTTTACCTATAAGTTTGATATATATTTTTTCATAATTATAATTAATATATAATAAAAGTGATATAAGTAAAATATTCGTAAAAGCTCATGTGAAAGCGAGTTTATAAAACTTATATATCTTTTAACAAGTTGTAAAAAAGTTTGTAAAAAAAATAAGTAAGCTTATAACATAAATAGCTTACTTCATTCATTTTGGTACGAGGATATAATTCAATGCTCTAGCAAGGGTTTCTCTTTCTGAGTCAATATTATTAAAAGATTTATTTCGCTATAACTTTCAGGTTGAAGTGAATGGAAAGGTAGGAAAAGGGAAAGAGGTTTGTACACTTGATGGAACTGTTGATTATCATGGCCGCCCTGCAATCCGAGAGAGAAGTGGTACTTGGTTTGCTGGAATTTTGATCCTAGGTAATTTTCTATATTAGAGTTATCACAAATATATATATAGAGTAATTTGGATTTCAAAATGTGTACTTTTATATATTAGTTCATGTCAAAAGGAAGTATCAGTTCATGCAAATTTTAACAAAACTTAGAATCGAAACCATATGAAAAGTGCATGTGTTAAGACTTATCTGATCTCTTGGTAATGTTCAGTTTTATAATGAGTGACAAGAAAAATTCTTTAAAACCTTTCATTTATATGTTTGTTTGTTTTTCTTTTGGAGTGATGCATTAAAACTTTGAAGAGGCAATAGGAGAAAAATTGTGAAAAGAAATGATGCAAACATAAGAAAGTGACAGTTTAGGGTAAAAATGAAAGCTAGCTAATTTCTTTTTGCACATCTTCACAGCCACCAAAATAGCCATAGTTTCCAACTTTTCAAAGCAAGCTAAGGATAGTTTCTTTAATTATAAATGGCACAAATATCACATCCACCACCAACGCTACAAGTACATAATATATACCTATAATTGCTCTTATTATATTATATCATGCCATTAAAAACCTTTTTTCTTTAATCAACAAGCACATATATTTGATCATTGTGCTTTGTGTATAAGTACTATAGCCGACCCATCTTTATGAGACATATAAAACTGCACGTTTCCTTAATCAATGTCTAGTATTATTAACAATCATGAAAGATAATAAAGCTAACTTGTCTTTTGTTGTATTGGAAAATAATTATTCAGTGAATCAAGGGCTGGCTACATTGGCATTCTTTGGAGTTGGAGTGAACTTGGTTTTGTTTTTGACAAGGGTGATGGGTCAAGACAATGCTGATGCAGCTAACAATGTCAGCAAATGGACAGGAACGGTCTATATTTTCTCTCTCGTTGGCGCCTTCCTTAGTGATTCTTACTGGGGAAGGTACAAGACTTGTGCCATCTTCCAAGCCATCTTTGTCATTGTAAGTTTCCAGCATTTGATGGATTCAAATGCTTTTCCACAGACCCATGGACTCACTAGCAGACAATGTTTTCAGCTGCCAATTAACATATATATAGTCTCGAGAAGTCTATACATTTCTCAGAAAGTGCAAATCTTGAACTGATCATATGTTTATGTGTATCTAACAGGGTCTGGTATCACTATCTTTATCAACATACATTTTCTTACTCAAGCCTAAAGGCTGTGGTGATGAAAAAACTCTTTGTGGATCCCATTCATCCTTCCAGTCAACATTTTTCTACCTCTCCATATACCTAGTTGCCCTAGGAAATGGAGGATACCAACCTAATATAGCTACATTTGGGGCAGATCAGTTTGATGAAGAGGATCCTAATGAAGGGTGCTCAAAAATATCCTTCTTTAGCTACTTTTACCTGGCTTTAAACCTTGGATCTCTCTTTTCGAATTCTTTTTTGAGTTATTTTGAGAATGAAGGAATGTGGGCTCTTGGATTTTGGACCTCAGCTGGCTCTGCTGCTCTAGCATTGGTCTTGTTTCTTTGTGGAACCCCAAGGTACAGGTATTTTGAACCTAAAGGCAACCCTATCTCTCGGTTTTCCCAAGTACTGGTGGCTGCAGCAAGAAAGTTGAAGGTTGAGATGATGCCAAGTGGAGAAGATTTGTTTGAGTTAGAAGCAAAGAAATATGAAAAGAATGGGGATAGAAAGCTACTCCACACTCAAGGATTGAAGTAAGTTCATATCCCTCTTAAGCATTTAAATTACTTGTTAGAAAAATACAAGATAATGAAGATATAACTTCAATACCATGTTAGAAGAAGAAAATATTAAGAGAGAGAGAGAGAGAGAGAGAGAGAGAAAGAGAATACAATTAGCATATTGAGAGTATGTATAGTAAACAAACCATAGGAATACAATATTGTAGTATAGTTAGGATTACATGTATAACAAGTTACAAGTAGGATTTGTATTTCTAGTACAATGAATTTAACGAACTTGGGCCTTGATTTCTTTAGTAATATAATGAATACTTAGATAAAGAAATGTTAATGTTGCTGATAGTTGTCTCCTAAGTCCTATGCTTACAAATATGGTGAAGACATTTTTGGACAAATGCATAGGTGATAAATTAGTCTTTGCTCAATTAAAAGGAAGAACTAGCACTTCTGATACAAAAATTTACTTTCACTTTTTTTCCCTTTAGGTTGTATACATATATACTCTTCGATGAATTAAGGGTACCTAGTTTCACATTCGCCTGGCTATGTACTGATTCATTCATATAGAAAAAGCATGTTAAACTTTATGAACAGTCAAGATAAAATACTAAATGGTGTTTCTATTCACCTCTTTAGATTCTTGGATAGAGCAGCCGTAATCACATCAGAAGAATTCAACCAGATTGACAAGGATACTAATGATCCATGGCACCTTTGCACCGTCACACAAGTCGAAGAAGTGAAATGCATTCTGAGACTTCTTCCAATTTGGCTATGCACAATATTGTATTCAGTAGTATTCACTCAAATGGCATCTCTCTTTGTGGAGCAAGGTGCAGCTATGAAAACCACCATTTCGAGTTTCAACCTTCCTCCTGCAAGCATGTCTTGTTTTGACATTTTCAGTGTAGTAGCATTCATTTTCATATACAGGCGGATTCTTGACCCTTTTGTTGCCTTGAGAAAGAAAAATGCTAAAGGAATCACCGAACTTCAGAGGATGGGAATTGGTCTTATTATAGCAATATTGGCAATGGTTGCAGCTGGGGTTGTGGAGTCTTTCAGATTAAACTATGCAAAAGAAAGTTGCCCCAATTGTGAAGGCTCAAGTTCCTTGAGCATCTTTTGGCAAATTCCACAGTATGTACTTATAGGAGCATCTGAGGTTTTCATGTATGTTGGTCAACTAGAATTCTTTAATAGCCAGGCTCCTGATGGATTAAAGACCTTTGGAAGTGCACTATGCATGACATCAATATCACTAGGAAACTATGTGAGTAGTTTGCTAGTGATGATTGTCATGAGTTTCTCTGCTAGAGATGATATGCCTGGTTGGATCCCTGGTAACCTTAACAAAGGTCATCTGGAACGGTTCTACTACCTCTTAGCAGCTTTGACAACAGTTGATCTAATGGTCTACATTGTATGCGCCAGATGGTATAAGTACATCAAGTTTGAAGGAAAGAGTGGAGGTGGAGACAACAATGGCGGCAATGAGCTCTCTGAACTTAAAGTATAAGTACTGTGTAAGCAAATGTATTAGTAGTGGTTAATGTAAATTGCAATGTATGATAATTAAAAACTATAAAGAATAAAAAAATGTGTGAGATTGAGTGTGAATTTTGCGATGAAGTTAGAGAAAACCCTAGCCTTTGCATTTCTCTATTGAGCATAGGGTTGTAATAGGTACAAGATGTAGTGGTGTAAATTCTCGTGTAAGCTTTAATGAAACTTCAAACAATCTTTTTGTAACTTTCTGTCCATCTCTGAAATATCCAAAGCCTATCTTAATATATAGTTGCCCAAGATCAAGAAAGATTACTTTTTTTAGGCCAAGAGGTTGATAGTGAGATCTTGAATCGACTTATTGGTCTTATGGTATATCTTAATATAAAAATCTATAGACTTTGGGCATTCTGGATTGCCAATGCATCTTGGACTTCACTCAAGAGGTGCTACTATTTTCATTATTTACACAGTATGAATTTTCTAAACCATTTAACAATTTTACATCATATGAATTTCAAAACCTAGAATTAAGTCCTTCAGGGTGAGAAAGAAAAAAAGAAATGATGGATAAAAGAGTCTCTCTCTCTCTCTCTCTCTCTCTCTCTCTCTATATATATGTGTGTGTGTATATGCATGCATGTATGCATTAACATTTATGAATAGTTTAGTAATTGACTAATATGATTGAGTTAGGTTTGGGCTTGTAACACAGAAAATCATAACTTATTCAAACCATATAAGATTTTAAAGTTTAAATTAAAATTTACTCTAAATCCATTTTATAAGATATGATTACATTGGAAAGCTCACTTAAATGCATCCTTCCCATTGGCCATTCTTAATCTTGGTACAAGTGGATTTGTGGCAAAAAAAAAAAAAAAACCCACCCTCATTTCATGAAATCCTAAACTTGGTGTGAATAGGTCACACACCAAGAACTATGGGGCCCATTTCAAGAACTCTAGGCCCTGCTCAAATTCTATTTGGGCCAAAGAGTCAAGGTGTCCACTTGAGATATCTTAGGCCCAGAGTAATAGAGTTCCTGTATAAATCCAAATGGGAGTAACACATACTCATTATGGAAAATTATGAGAACCAAATTCCTTTGTCGGTACTAATCACATTCTTTAATATTTATCTCAGATGGGTTTGTTGCTAAACAGTGATTAATTTATATATATAAAAAAGTAATCTTGATTAAGATATAGACCCTAAAACCAAATGCAATTAAAAAAGATATAAAATTCCATGCTCTGGAATTGTTAAATTACATAGAGTGGGTGGTAGACATTGGCATGACTTTTTTGAACTTAGAGTGGACAATGTGGTGTCCACTTTAGGCCCATCGTAGATTGGCCTATGTGGGATGGTGACTATATACCAGAAAGAAAAAGAAAAAGAAGAACACGTAAGAAATAAACAGAAAGAGACAAACAATGTCAGACATATATTTAATTAATTTAACATGTTGGGGTCCTGATTCTCATTTAATATATCCCAAATCCCACAAAGAAGGAGATTCATGAAACTAAGTGACCAAGTACAGATTTCAAAGGGAATGAAGGTATTAACTATTAAGGTAGTCCTCATGAAAAATGGTATTGCCCCTTTACACATTCTTCACTTTTCAGTCCAAAAACTATGACAAATCAAACTTGAATTTTTTCTACAAACTTGATAAGCCTAAGATAATTGGCGATGGACCTCCATACCAACTTTCAAATTACACCATAGGCCACAAAATCATTATCATCAAATTTATTATGTTTTGCTTAATAATCTTTTACTTTAAGACCAAGGTCAAAATTAAATTTAATTAGCTCATGAAAATGGAGGATGGACCATTAGACTAAAATCTAAAATACACATTCATTTTAGGCCACAAAAGTGACAAAGCCCCGTCAACAATTAGTTCAATTATTTTGATTGAGAAACATCGGAAGCTAAAGTTGTAAATTAGGTCATAAAGCTCTGCCAACTTGGACTTTGTATCCATTTCCATTGATAACGACTCCGAAATTGTAGTTGAGGCCCTATCTAAGCTAGAGCCCTGAATTCCATGGAAAATTCCCAGCACCTGCTTGAGTATGTCTTATTTGCCTCTCCCAATCCCCAAACATTCATGTAAACTGAGTTCCTAGAATTTTAAATAATGTTATCCATACCTTGGTCAAATGGTCTCTCAATCATAATATGTTTCATTCTTTTGATATAGATTGCCGCTTTCTTGTTTAGAATTTATTATTAGAGTTGAGATAAGCAGTCCTGCTTCTTTGTAGCTTTTCTTTTTCTTTTTCTTTAATAATTACTTCCTTTCCATAAATGTTTTTTTTTTAAAAAGATTCAATTAGTATGGATGCAAAATTTGTGGACATTATATACCCAAAAATTGTAGACATTCTAAGTTCAAATACTCCAAAAGAGGGGAAAAAAAGGGCTGTTCTAGATATTTTTGTTGAAAAATCTATAGCCTCTTCTTTAATTAATTAAATTAAATCTGTCAGATCATCAAACTCAATAGTAATCACTTATAGCTAGTCGGTCCAAACCAAAGTCACGGGGTGCTTATCTTTGAGACTTTGAATGTGAACCACATGAAATGTGACATGTCTGAAAAATGTAAAATCTTTGAAAATTCTGCAACATGCTGAGACAGCAAGCACAGTTTGATAAGCACGCTTTTCCCAAAAAAATAAGATATTTGGTTCTGCTTATTGGTTTCCGTTTCACAAAGAGAGTAGTGGTTGTTAAAGTAATAAGCAATTGATTGGATATCATTATCAGCCGTGCGTAAATTGAATACGGGCTGTTCCTTTTCACGATAAATTATAAGTTTTCCGTGAAAAAATAACGTAGTTTATCATCTTACTAAAAGATTTTTATTTATTTAAAATTGTTGAATTAATTTTTTTTAAAAACAGAAATTAATTACCGATTCAGTAATTTTAAACAAGTAAATTTTTTTTAATAAAATGATAGGCAAATGATGTAGTCTACCAGATAATGATATAATTTCTCATGTTTCACGTTTGATTCTCTCTTTTTTGAAAGGGACATTAATATGTTAGGCCCCTAAAGTCCAACCAGCTCAACCTACCAACTTGGAAGTTAGTAAAACTAAAAGAAATGACTAAATAAATTACACCCACCAAAGTTTTTTACTTTAATAATGACATTGACTCTATCCCGTAAAACTAAAAGAAATGACAAAATAAATTACACCCACCAAAGTTTTTTACTTTAATAATGACATTGACATCCCTCTGTTGTCTCCTATAGCTTGAAAATTTTGAAAGGAATTGCATTCAATTGTGTGCTTTCTTCTTTGTTGTGGATTTCTCTAACCAATATGACTTTTCCATCACCACTTTATTCAAAGAAGAAAAAGAGAGGTAATAATGGATATCAAATTTGTCAATACACCTTTATCTATTAGTGGGTTTTATGGTAGTTTTGTTGAATAATAATAGGAAAATATTGTCAGGTGTGCTCCAGCATTCACATCAATCCATGTACAATAAAAAAATATAAAATTTACACAATTTTATCTAAAGGTGTATAATTGTGTAAATTAACAAATTTGCTATAGTAATCATATAAATTTATATTGATATTATTAATTTTGTATTTAGTTTTTTAATTTTTCTTTACGTACCTCGAGAATGAAGAAAGTGAGTAGATGGTGGTTGGTGTGTGTGAAGAAAGAGAAACAATTAAAAAGATCAATAAAATTTGATATTTTAATGAAATATAGTGTAAAATAGATAATTTGATGTGAGATGTTTTGAAAAATAAATATGTAAAATAGAAAAAGTACATTTTTATATTAAAATGATAATATTTTTGCATGAACTGATGCAAATTCTCTTAAGGGCATTAGTTTAGAAAGTATTTTTAATTTTTTTTTGGGGAAAGAAAAAATGTATTTGATTTTTTAAAAACTTTTTAAATTTTTTTATTTATAAAAAGTGATATTAAAATTTTTTAAAAATAGTCTATTAACAAATGCCTTAGAAGCACCAGTTAACTGGACCCATTAATAATATCTTTATTACTTAAAATTAATTCCTAACTTTTTTGTCATATTGTATTGATAATGATTCAACATCTTGTTAATTGATTATGTGGTATCTTTGTTAAGTAGGATTAGGATAATTTATTTATTTATTTTTTTTTTTGAGAAACCTGTTAATTGATTATGTGGTATCTTTGTTAAGTAGGATTAGGATAATTTAGATTTAGTTATTAGGTTAACTCTATTGTATGGTTCCTAATATTTTATTCTTTATCATTAATCTTGATAGTATTAAAAGATTATAATCCATATAGCATTATTTGTATCTTTATAATTTAGTTTTTATAAAATTTTAAGAGTAAAATGTACTAAGATTCTTTGAATTTTTTATGTTGTTATAGGCTTTTATTTAGTAACATCCTTTTAAATTTTATTTTTTTATTTTGTCAATTTAATACATAAACTCCAGTATTATAGAATATATATATATATATATATATATATAGTATTAGATTCTTATCCGTAAAGCATTATATTTATCTTTATATTTTAGTTTTTATAATTTTTTTAGGAATAAAATACACTAAGATTCCTTGAATTTTTATAATGTTATAACAACCTCCCCTTAACTTTTTTATTTTCTTAATTTAGTACACAAACTTTATTACTATACAACAGAACATAAATGTGCAGGAGGTCTTGTAACACATTTTGCACATTTTTAATTTTCTAAGCTGCATAAGACAACTTATATAGAAAGCCAAGTTTTCTATATTCTTTTATGTAATACAGTTTTTTTCCACTTCTCAACTAGTTCTGCATTTCTGACTCTAAGTCTTGTCATCAATGCGTGGCGGTGGCGTTTGCAAGAACATTAATATTGCTGGTTTTAGAATAGCGTATATGGCCTCTGCCTTCATCCACAAAATGGGTATGTGTTGCTTCGTGTTGCAGAAAAACTACGCAGTTATTATTTTGCTTGTCGTGTAAGTTGTACGTAATGCGTTGGAACTTGGAAGTCTTGTTTGTGTTTGACGTTGCATGATTTTGTGGTTCATGTTTTGGGGATATATACGACCATTTCAAAACTTGTCAACTAGGAGGAATTTTCCCGAATTTGCTTGCATGAGTCATTGAGTCTCAATCATCTGAAATGGGCATGGAAAAATATTGTAATATAGCATATGCATTTGACCATTTGAATATGATTTTTTATTTAATTTTTGAGACACGGAAATAGTGAGAGAATGAGAGGTATACGTAGGGTTTGAGCTACATATATAAAACGCTGCAAATATTGCTATTATTATTTGAACATTTTTGAACTATGGATACTTTTAGGTCATTTGCTAATAGATTATTTTAAGAAAATTTTGATACAATTTTTATGAGAAATATAAAAAGTTTTCAAAAAAATTATTTTTTTACTCATAAAATGTTTCCAAAATATTTCTTAAACCAATGCCCTTAGGACATCTCTTAATTTTTCTCATTTTGTATTTGATTAAAATGAGTACTTAGCAAAACAACATATTTAATAACAACTTACAAGGCATTAATTAGAGGAGTGCAAGCTGTTAACCTCTAATCAATACCATATTAGGGTCTTCCGATCTTTTGGGGAAATGATTAATTCAACACTTGGGGGTTTGGATGAATGTAGGGTCCAAGGAACAAATTAATGGTATCGATGTGTGATGTGAACAGAACCTAATAGGATCCTTCTGTCCTCCTCCTCAAAAGTTTTAAAGGTTAAACTATTGAAAACAGCTCAAAAGAACCACATTAGTGGGTGCATATATGCATAATATGATTTGTAAATCATAAAATTGTGTTTTGTTAGCCTTTTTGCCCACTTTACACGAATAATATTGTACTAGATCTAGATTATATTAAAGATTTAAAGTTTACTTCTTAATATTATTAAAAAAATAAAAACCGTTTGTTAATTATTTTTTCATCATACTTATTGACTAATACCTAATCCCACAATTCCCATTATAGATTGAACCCCAGTTTTTATATTCGAAACAAGGAGAAAGTCGGCACAATGCTCCATTATGAACTCTCCTTGCATATCCCTCAAATATACTAGGCTTTGAATAAATTTTGATAAATTTGTCAGTGATTGTTTTCTCCCCTTACTATGTAATACCATTCTTTATTCAAATACAAAATAACATTTCTTTTCGGTATTATTGCAAATACTTTAATAGATGGGATGAGAGGATTTAAATTCTGAAGGTCTCTGTTGAAAATATAAAGATGTGTCAACTAATTGAACTACAAAACTCTCAGCAATTTGAGATATATTTTTGGTACAAGTATGTCATTTCAATTTTGAGAATGATAATTCTATACAAAAAAGTCATTTATTATACTGTGTATCCTTTTAAAAAAAAAAAAAAAAAAAGGGTTTTGTGTGTGTGGTCATTGACCCTACTCACTTAAACCCGAATTCAACATGGCATGGGGCACCCCTAGGTATGTTAGGGTTATTCACGTCACAACACAACATTTTTTTGCTGAAGCGTATGACTCAAACTAGCACACCCCTGCAAGCATCACGTGATGCCAGTTTGGGACTCCTACTAATGCACTATGCTCCCAAAGGGCATTACGACTGTGTATCTTTGTTCTGCTTGCATTGGTTATACCAAATACCAATATGAAAACTCTAATTACAATTTTAAAGACCAAGATAAAGCTTTTTTTTTTTTTTTCCCCGGTATTTTAATTAGAACATCTCCAGTAGATTCTCCAAATTTTTGTATTGTTTGGAGAATGAACAGTGACTTTTACCTTTTAACTACCCACTTTTTCAAATATACTTTCTAACAGATTCTCTATCCCATTCTCTCTATTTCATTTAAATATTATTTCTTCATTCATTCTTTATTCTTTCTATATTCATTCCCAACAATTATATTTTTCAATGAAAAGTGTTATATTCACAACATTTTTCGTAATACTTTCACAAGAATCACATCAAAATCTAATGTGGAAAGTTGTTACTAGTTCTAATTTGAACCCACTGCTGAAATTATTTTTTTATTCACCAATATTAGCTAATTACTTAAAATTTATTGTGAAAATATTGTGGTAGTATTTCTAAATGGTCATTTCTTATTCTTTTCCTTTCTTTCATCCATACATTTCCTTTTTTTTTTTTTTTTTTTCTCTTGTTTTTTCTCCACCACACACGTATACCCATATATCTCCATCATCTCCTTTTTTATCTCTACTTTCCACTTGATTCCAGAACCTCCCTCTCTCTTTCTCCTCTTCTTTTGTGCTTCCTTTTTGTTTTTATTTTCTTTCCTCTTCGGCTCACTTCACACACATAGCTGGCCATGATCTTTTGACTTCTCCTCTATGTTTGCATTTTTGTTTTTTATTTTCTTTCTTCTTCATCTCACTCCACTCACACACACAGCCGGTAGAGAGATTGGCCTTCATCTACCTTTTTTTTTTTTTTTCTTCTTGTTCTGATTCACTTTCTTGTTACAATGGAGCTTAGATAGGCTTTCATGTTCTTGATCTGTTGATTTTGTTTTGATTTTAGATTTGTTGTTCTAATTAAATTTGTATTTTTCTCTGTTCTTGATCTGTTGTTTCTATTCTGATTTTTGATTGTGTTACCGTTTGAGAGAGAGACAGATGAACAAAGAAGAGAGGAGGAAAGAGAAAGAATATTTTTTTATTCAGCCGGGTATTTTTTTAAGATAAAATAATGGTTTGGAGTTGCTACAGTATTCTCTAGATTAAGAGAACTATTGTAGCAACTTCAAAAAAAAATTGGAAAAGTTTTGTGTTTAGACCGGCTGTTGGAGTGTGAACAGTAAGCTTTTTTGGAGAAAAAATAGAGATAGAGCATCTATTGGAGATGCTCTTAGTAAGAAGAAGAACAAGCATATCTCCATGCAGTCACAAGACTCAACTTATTTGACTCTAATATTGTGTTAGTCCTTTGAGAAGTCTTTTCTCTTAGTCCTTATCTTGGGCATAAACTTATATACTCAAACGACAAAGCAATAAATACACGAGCCCTTGCTTCCGTGTTTGCCTTCCTTAATAAGTGGCGAAAAGTTATCACCATTTGTAGCATTTAAAACACAAAATTATACACGCTGTTTGTGTTGTGATGTTCGTGGAGAGAGATGTAGATGGTTATTAATTTTTTAATTAGAAGCGATAAGGTAAACTAATTGTTTCCTATTTGAATAGTTAAGCCTGATTTGTAAGTGCATTTCACACGTAAATATGCAAAGAAGTTGATTCTGTTGGCATAAGTCAAGAAATTAGATTAGGTCAGATACTGATCAGATTAGTTAATAATTTCATAAAATCTGTAATGTATCTCAGTAAGATAAGTTTATTGGATACACGTAGGCCTTCACATAATTAAAGTGGGTGATACAGTATTATATAGAAAAGAGGTTTTTGTTATATTGTAAATTAACCTATAATAGAAAGTCTTCCTCTATTCATTTCTTATCCTATAGATTTCAATTAGGATGAAAAAGAAATTATATATAAAATATATATTTCTTGAAAAAAAAAAAAAGAGTGAGAGAGAAAGACGGATATGGGAAGGTTGGAAACTGAAGGGATTAGTATATATTTGTGTTAATATAGAAGTAGAAAAGAAATATTAATTAAGAATTGCAAGATTCCATAATAAAGAAACTTAAAATGTAATATATATATATGTGTGTGTGTGTGTTATTTGTTATTTTTAAAAATCTTTTTATTATGAGGAAAAAGTTTACCTCCAAACTAATTTGGAGGAAACTTCCTCCAACTCATTATGTAACAGTTAAAAAAAATCATTTACGTATACTTTTAGTTACATAACTTTAAAATGAGTCATGTAACTTATTGAAATAATATATATGGATAGTTTTATAAATCGTCATGTAGTAATTTTTTTTTCCTAATCATCTTATGAGTTTAGCAAAATCGATATAAGTTATAAACTTGAGACTTATCTAATTCCTATAAATTATTACATGAGAATCATAAGTAAAAATTAATTACACTGATTATTCATATATGAAAAGCCTAGAAACAATGAATATACTATCTCTTTATGGAAATCATATATTCTTCTTTTTTTTGTTTGATTTTATTGATATGTTTATTTCATATATCAAGCTTCATTAAAAAAAATCTTATAATAATTTTAATGAGTTAGAAAAAAAACCTGATATAATTTGTACGTGAGATTTACTTAGTCACTAAAAATGATTAAATAAGAATTATAAGTGACATTTTGACTATAAAAAATTATAACATGGGTTATATATATAATTAGCAAATAAACACAATATAATGGATATACTATCTTTTTATGGGTTTCTAAAATTAAAATACCTCTTAATGTGTTCCCGAGTGACATTTTATTGTCCAAATTGGTCTCAAGTATCATAAATATGATGCGTGCATATTATGTTCATGCACGATGTTTACAAATTTATGTATATCCGTCGGCATATAGAGACAATGCACGTTAGCTATCAATTTTGTCCTCTAAAGTTAAATCTTGACTCAGCCACTGTGGAGAAGTGAACAAGAAAAGAGAAGATAATGAGATAATGCAAAGGGAATTTGGATCTTTCAGATATATACCATGTAGATTGTGTTCTTGCATAATGTTTACAAATCAATATATATCCGTCGGTATATAGAGACAATGCACGTTAGCTATAAATTTTGTCCCCTAAAATTAAATCCTGACACAATTACTGTGGAGGAACAAGAAAAGAGAAGACCGTGCAAAGGGAATTTGGATCTTCTAGAGTACAAGACTATCAGCTTGCTCACCTAAGGCCCACTCAATTCAAAGAAGCCATGGATGGCCGTTGGGTCCCACCTACGTATCCCTGGTACAAAGTTAACGTAGATGCTGTTGTCTTCTCCCAACTTGGCATGATCGGCGTAGGTGTGATCATCCGGGACCACGTTGGGTCAGTCATAGCAGCCCTAAGCAAATGCCTCCCTCTTCCGTTGGATCCCTTGGAAGCAGAAGCTAAGGCAATGGATGAAGCCACTATTTTTGAATGGGACATTGGTGTCAGAGATGTCATTTTCAAGTCAGATTCCACTATGGTCTGCCATGCTATGGAGAACCCCACTGATGCCCTGGTCTCCATCTCTACTGTGGTCTCGGGTTTTTGCTCTAGACTTCATGCATTTCATACCTTCCAATCAACACATGTGGGCAAGGTTGTTAAACCCGGACTGAACCGTACGTTCCGACCGGAAAACCCTTGAACCGTTCACCATCACGGTCCATTTAAGGTGAAGAAAAGTTCCATGCGAAAAAAGCATGGATCCGTTCGGACCGTGGTCTGACCGTCCGGTTCTGTGAACTGTGACCGGTTCACACGGTTCAAACAATTGGCTTGTTTCAAGCCTTAAAACAGCGTCGTTTCTCCTTTCCCCCCCCCTATACGGCGTCGTTTGGAGCATAACCCTGAAAACAAAAATCACTCTCAATCACTCTGAAACCCTCGCCTCACTCTCTCGTCTCTGCCTCACTCTCTCGTCTCTTCGCCGTCGCAGCTCAGCCCAGATCTCTTCCTCACTCTCTCAATCACTCTCTCGTCTCTGCCTCTCTCCCTCGTCGTTGTCGCAGGTCAGCCCAGATCGCAGCTCAGCCTAGATCTCTTCCTCACTCTCTCAATCACTCTCTTATCTCCGCCTCTCTCCCTCGTCGCCGTCGCAGCTCAGCCCAGATCTCTTCCTCACTCTCTCAATCACTCTCTCGTCTCTGCCTCTCTCCCTCGTCGCCGTCGCAGCTCACTCTCTGCCTCGTCGCCGTCGCCATCGTTTGGTACTTTATTACCTCTAATTTGCTTTTTATTTGTTAATATTTGCAAGTTGATTGTGGATGATGATATAGATCTAAAGTGGTGGTGTGTATATTGATTTGGGTCAATTGAAAATGATTCAAAGTTGGATATTATTAGTGTTTTATGAGCAAATAAATCTGGAGTGTTGGATATTAAAGTTCTGATAAGTATATTTTACAATTTTTGTTTGCAAGCACAAATGTGTTTAAATTTGTGCTTTAATCTTTAACCTGTGAAAGTTGTGAATCTTGTGATGGGTCTGTTGTAAAAAATTGGTGAATTTCACTATTTCAAAAATTGGTAAAAAGTTGTGAAATCTGCTTTTGGATTAACAAACACTGTTAATGCACACAGTTTATGCATAGTGTTTGTACAGGTTATGTTTGGATTAACAATGTTTTATGCACACAGTTTATGTTAATCCAAACACAAACATAGTTTATGCACAGTTTATGTTTGAATTAACATTGTTTTATGCACACCGTTTATGCATGCAGTTTATGCACAGAGTGTGTAGTTATTAGAAACAATGTATAGTTTATGCACAGTGTGTAACAATGTGTAGTTGTGTACTATATTTTTGTAAGTTTTTTGTATTTTTTAGAAATAAGCTTCTCTAAATGAATTAGACTATTTTAGTTAATTTTTCTATTTTTTTTATTAATTTAATGTTTTTATATATATTTAAAATAATTATTAAATTAATTATGACGTCATCACGGTTCGACTTTAAAACCCTTGAACCTCTCTCTTTTACGGTTCAATGAATGATCCGGGTTTGAAAACCTTGCACGTGGGGAGACAGGGAAATAGACCAGCTCATACTTTAGTTGCTTTTGCAAAAAATATTGACTCTTTTGTAACTTGGATGGAAGAGTGTCCACATTTTCTTGTATCTTTGGTTTCTCAAGATGCTATGTATTTCTTTGAAGCTTAATTAAAAGCAAGTATTTCTTATCAAAAAAAAAAAAAAAAAAATCCGAGGGGAGCTAAAGTGGATCTTTATTTGTTATTTATCTTTTGGTCCAGATAGTGGAGTTCTCCTTGGTACCTTGCATGTAAAAAACCTAATATGAGTTTGAAAATCATTGATGTTTACATGAAACTAGCCCAATTAATTTAGAAGCTGTATATACAAGTATTGTGGTTGTTAGGGAATAAACAAAATATATGGTCTAGGTGTATGAGTCCATATTATTACAGGCTATCCACCAATTATTCTCCTATAAAGACAGAGGAAATGAGTCCTGGCCAATCCATACACATGAGCAACTAAAATGTAAAAAAGAAAAGGAAGATTGTATATATGCTATATATATACCAACTTGTCCACTGCTAGTGCTAGGTAGATCCTCACTTCTCTCCTCCTCCTCGATTCACATGCTATGCAACCAAAGTCCTCAAATCACTTTTATATATTTCTCAACCAAACAAACTTCTCATTTTTGTTAATTTCAACCATGCATGCCTGCCTTTTGCAATCATTGTTAATTTGTTCACTGTGAAATTGTTGCTCCGAGGTAGCTTTGAGGCAACGTCTCGCTCTTGCCTTGAGACGACTTTTAAATAGGATGTTATTGGATTTCGTGTTTAATGTGATAATGTCACAAAGAAGAGAAGACAGGCTATGGCATATTGGCATAGGAATGTAGTGTAGGTTCGAGGATCATGATATGAATACTCAAAGATATTCTAAGAGGTTAACTAAATGGTTCCTAAGGTCTTATGATATTCATGATTTTGGGTTCTTTGTCATAATCTGGTGTGTATAGAATAAGGGAACTGAATACATCCGAGGAAATAGTCAGATATTCGAAGATGTCTAAACACTCTCATTTGTCAAATAAGAAAAGTTATATTAAAATGACTACAACCACATGCATATATATATATATATATATATATAATTGATGTAAAATACGAATACTCAAAGCTAAATTATTCCAACTACGTTACCTTTAGGTAAACCATAGACATTCACTTACTAACATTAATGTAACTTGATGGGTTATTTAGACTCCTTAAACAACCAGATTGCGTAGCCTAGTTAATTAGCCAAGTTGTTACTTAGTCAAATTAAGCAATTCTAGGTTAAAACAATCCAAACAATCATATCAAGAATATAAAGCAGCGGAAAATAAATAACACAAGATATGATCACCCAGGAAACCACACGGTAAAAACCTGGGGAGGATTTGACCCACCGATCCTCAAGGCATAACAGAATTCACTATGAAAGAATTGAAGTTCTTACAAAAGGACTACAAGCTCCCCGCTCGACTTCCTAATGCTACCCACCAGTACGAACTTCCTGACACGACCACGCGCAGGCTCCGAATCCACGGACTACTTCTTTCTTGAATTCTTTAATCAGCTACAAGCTCCCCGCTTGCTTTTCTTTTAAGTTCCAATGGTTGCAATTATGTTGATCATCAAGATATTGACAACCCTAAGTTTATGTGAAGGAAAGCTCCTCAAAGATCTCACAAGAGATTCACACAAACAGCAAATATGAGCAACAAAGACTTAGAGAGGTTTGGGTACAAAACCCTAATAAAAGGAGGCACAAGAGGCACTCTAATCTCTCATCCAAAAGTCTCAAAAACGTGGCTTAGGGTTTCCTTTATATAGTGGGAGAAGTAGATCTGAAACCCTAATCCTTAATGGGCTTAAGCTGCTGTTTGGGTCGACTTAAAATTCTGCAGATACGATTTTCGATCGATCGAGCCTGTTCTTCGATCGATCGAACCAGGCAGAATACGAAGTCTTCTTCCTGCAGCTTGTATGTTCTTGAATCTTGACTTGAATCACCTTGAGTATTGTCTAATAAAACCTATAGACTCTAAGATCTATATCTAGTCAAGTTTGTGTTCACGATTTGCCAATTGTTCTAAACATTTAGAACCTAACAATCTCCCCCTTTGGCAATTCGTGACAAAACTTTCATACAGAATGAAATGTGCAAATACAAGAACAACCCAATACAATAAAATGATCATTACAACAAATTCAACCTAACTACTATCCATCAGTTGCAAGTGTAGACAGCAGCTCAATTGAATCAACCTGTATATTTCCTGAAACACTCAACAAACGCATAAACGCATGTGTGACAGAAAAACAAGTAAATCAAAATTAAATTCTTGACTTCACAAAACACAAAACAAAGACATATATCATGAATAACTCATAAATATAAATCAATGAGCAGTGAACAAGAAACAGAAATAAAAACATAAGTAAACTAACTCTCCCCCTAAGTTAGATACAACAAAAAGTTTTTATTTATATTCACCCCTTTCAAAAATAATTTCAACTCCCCCTAAACAAGACAAACATGATTCCCATAAATCAATAATTTCTCCCCCTTTTTGTCACGTATTGACAAAGACAACTCATACAAAGAGTAAACAGTCAACATACGCAATAAATGATAAGAGAAAATAGAGAATCAAGGGGAACACAAAACAATCCAACTCTATAGAAAATAGAGACAGCTCCCCCTATGAACAACACAGGTTAAAAAAACTTTTCTCCCCCTATAAAAATAGGAAAAACAAAACAAGTTGTGGGAAAAACAGTTTTGGGGAAAAATAAAGGAGGGGGGGGGATCAGCAGCATCACCAACAGGATCAGGAACATCCTCACCAGCAGGACCAAAGTTAAAAACACATAATCCAAAGTTAAAAACTAAGGTGAGGATACACATGAAGAAAAAATATTCTCTCTTTCAATAAAATGCAAACATGACATTATGTGACCCATAAACAGTTGCATGAGTAGAGAAAATATTTGCACATTGATTATCCATCATATCTCTTAAGAAAAATATTTTCTACAGTTCACACATAAGAAATAGCATATACTAGAATGTACAAAACTCAAAAATTAATCAATCAATTTTTAAATCAAGTTGAGTACCCAATGTAGCAAAGTGTATGCATGTTATGTGTGAAAACAATAAGAGATATGACTGCAAAACTGCAAGATGGATACAAAAATCAATGTAATGCATGTGAATCCTAAACACAAATGATGCATGTACGAATGCAGTGAGCAATTAAGTTCAATTGAGATATAATTGACAAAATTGGTTTGAGTATAGAGTTTCTAACAAAAACCCCAAAAAAAAATTGAAAACCACTTGTTGAATTTTTAAACAAATTGATGAATTGAGCATCACATAACACAACTCACAGAGTATAATGCTTAATTACATCCAAACAACAAGCCAATTTCATCAAATTCAACTCAATTTCACAAAAGCCCCCATTCGGATCAAGAACAAATCCTTTTTAAAAACCTGATTCGCGACTTTCGATTGATCGAAAAATACATTCGATCGATCGAATGAAACAGTCATTTTTAAACAAATTAAAGCATTTTTTCGATTGATCGAAAATCAGATTCGATTGATCGAAACACACAGTCATTTTGAGACAAATGAAAGCACTTTTTCGATTGATCGAAAATCAGACTGGATCGATCGAAATGGGCAGAGGCTCACTAAATTTTGAGAAAAATCACAGTTTTGAAAGACACAAACCTAATTTTGAAAAACAACTCCTCAAAGCATTAAAGTATAGAAACAAAATGCATGAGTATGAGATGGAATGCTTTTTCAAAAACCCAAAATTTTGAACCCAATTTTCTCAAAACAAATTTCAATCATTCTCCCATTGAATTTTTCTTAAGCAACAAATATGTTCTGGACAAATCTCAAGATATTTTCAAATTTTTTTTTTTTTCAAACTTGAAACACATTTTGCATTAAAATCAAGGAACTTTTAATCTTGGATGGCCACAACAAAATCACACACAATATAATGTACCAAGTTTAACAAAGAGTAACTTGTGTAGTGTGTGCAACTAGCAAAAGCTTGAGATACATGTGAGGTGATATGTGAATAGCAATCAATCACAAAGTCTACAAAATTCATCACATAGAATTTAAAAGAGACTATCACCTAAAGAGTTACATCCTATAACTCCCACATCTCCTAGAACAAAAGCTTGCAATCATGTAAGTTTCTTGTATTTTGCCCCATTATTTAGGTGAAATTCGGCATCAAGCCTAATGGTACACACCAGATTAAATTATGTGAGATGGCATCAAGCCTAATAATACACACCGGTTTGAATTAAGTGAATTGGCATCAAGCCTAATAGTACACACCAGTTTTAAGCATTAAGCAATTAATCCGAGGCATCACCTTATGTTCTTTTTGTGCATGTGTAACAAGTACACAAAATCTTATGATATGCACTAAGGTGTTCATGATTGGCTAGTGAACAGTGGTGAGATGGTTATTTATGCCTTTCTCAAAAGGATCAAGTCTGACAGTCAAATAACATATGACTTCAAGATTAAGACAAAGTGATAAGCACCATAAACATCTTTCCCACACAACATGCACTACAAAACTTCAACTAGTAAAGTGCAATAAATAAGCTCATCAAAGCTAAACAAGGTACATAAACATGTTATGTAAAGATAATATGGTCAATCCTTGATTATAAATCCAAGATATATAACACAAAACACAAAAATCTTTTTGGTTTTAACAAACTTTATAACCACTTGTTGAGATTTTAAAAAAATTTATGACCAAAGACAAAAAGCACATATTATGCTAAATGAACAATGCAAAAGTAATGCATGATAGTGCAAAAACTAAGCTATAGAAGGTACACAAACAAGAAATATCAATTTCTTAATTAACCCTTGAGTACATGTACAAACTAGTACATACTCACACAAAATCAAAAATAGCTTAGCACAAACTATTCAAGTTTCTCCACAATGTCAAGCATATTCTAAATCAAGAGAGATATCATAATTCATGTAATCCTCAAGAAAAATAAAACAAGACACAAAATAAAATATTTTTGTCTTTTTTTGAAATTTTTCAATGTTTTTGGATTTTTCTTTAAAACAAAACAATCAAAGAAAATAAAACAACCAAAAACTAAAACAAAACATGTCCACAATTAATTGAAAAAATTAAATCAAGGACAAGTTAGCAACACTCACCTTGGAGAATCTTTTCTCACCCATTTAGCACGAGTATTTGGCTTTGTAGGTGAAAATCCATGTGAAGCAGAGTGTATTTGAGAGATTACACCAATCTTCTGAGAAAGATTGAAATCCTGCAAATTCCTTTCACAAGCCAACAAGCTCAAATTTTTCAAAAGCATATGAAACAATTTATATGGACTTATGGCAGGAGAAATATCATCACATATCCTAGATTGACATACAGAATGCTTAAATTTCATTTTATGACAATTAGGACGAATGTGACCACGAACACCACAAAAGTGGCAAACAGGAACAAATTTAGGAACATCAGTATTCCTAACAGCAAATCTAGTCTCAGATTTTGATTTTTGCCTCAACAAAGAACAATTTGGTCTAATATGACCAACAACACCACAACGGTGACAAGTAGGCACAAAAACAAAATTCTTATGCTCTCTAACAGTAGGTTTAGACTTAGGTGTAGAAACTTCAGCGTCTACATCAGAACTTTTACCTTTGTCTAACCTAGCAAAATAAGCCTTTTCATTATTATTCCTCTTGAAAGGAAGGATATAAACTTTCTCAGTTTTAGGCTTAAGAGAAACAGAAACACTTCTGTTATCATCAGCAAGTTTGGTATTAGACAAATTTTCCAATTTAGCTTCAGCCTCAGCTAACTTTTGTTCCAAACTTTTCATCTTCTCATCTTGAGAGGAAATTTGATTTCTCAAAAAATCATTCTTTTTATTAGACTCATCTAATCTAACAAGCAATTCCTCTTTTTCAAGATTAGTCAATTTTAACTCTTCTTTGAATTTCTTAGCAATTTTCAAAGATTTAGATAATTCCTTACGAAGAGTTTCAAAAGCATCAAAAAAATCAGCAGAAACAATAGTGTCCTTTTTATTCAAAACATCACAGGCATCAATAAAATCAGCAGAAGCATGAGCAGAAACATGATCAGAAAGACACTTCAAATTATCCATGACAGCAGGGGTCAAGGATCAGCTCTTAGATCAAAAGATCTACAACAAGAAGAGCTACCCGCTCTGATACCACTTGATGGGTTATTTAGACCCCTTAAACAACCAGATTGCGTAGCCTAGTTAATTAGCCAAGTTGTTACTTAGTCAAATTAAGCAATTCTAGGTTAAAACAATCCAAACAATCATATCAAGAATATAAAGCAGCGGAAAATAAATAACACAAGATATGATCACCCAGGAAACCACACAGTAAAAACCTGGGGAGGATTTGACCCACTGATCCTCAAGGCATAACAGAATTCACTATGAAAGAATTGAAGTTCTTACAAAAGGACTACAAGCTCCCCGCTCGACTTCCTAATGCTACCCACCAGTACGAACTTCCTGACACGACCACGTGCAGGCTCCGAATCCACGGACTACTTCTTTCTTGAATTCTTCAATCAGCTACAAGCTCCCCGCTTGCTTTTCTTTTAAGTTCCAATGGTTGCAATTATGTTGATCATCAAGATATTGACAACCCTAAGTTTATGTGAAGGAAAGCTTCTCAAAGATCTCACAAGAGATTCACACAAACAGCAAATATGAGCAACAAAGACTTAGAGAGGTTTGGGTACAAAACCCTAATAAAAGGAGGCACAAGAGGCACTCTAATCTCTCATCCAAAAGTCTCAAAAACGTGGCTTAGGGTTTCCTTTATATAGTGGGAGAAGTAGATCTGAAACCCTAATCCTTAATGGGCTTAAGCTGCTGTTTGGGCCGACTTAAAATTCTGCAGATACGATTTTCGATCGATCGAGCCTGTTCTTCGATCGATCGAACCAGGCAGAATACAAAGTCTTCTTCCTGCAGCTTGTATGTTCTTGAATCTTGACTTGAATCACCTTGAGCATTGTCTAATAAAACCTATAGACTCTAAGATCTATATCTAGTCAAGTTTGTGTTCACGATTTGCCAATTGTTCTAAACATTTAGAACCTAACATAACTAGATACTTACAATCAAGGCTAAATTTGATTAGTTGTGGTGTGTTTTTGTGTTAAAACCCCTTTCTCTCTCCTTGTGTGTTCATTTCTTAAAAAAAAAAGGGCTAAGTTTGATTTAAAAGGGAAACTATAAGAGAAAATAAGCAGAATATATATGGATGTTACTTGTTAGATGTGTCTTTTTCTAAAATGTCAAACCTTATTTGTATTTGAGGTTTGAAGGTTATTAGTGGTTATTGTAAGTCATAAATGTTACATTTGCCCCGATCTTATGGGACACCTATCTTGATTTGTTGTTCACCCATTCCTTGATTTTTGAGATAGTTATTCAATTGGGCTCTAACTCTCTTCCTTAAAATTTCTAATTCCTTGTAATTGCTTGACTAGTCAATGAATAGTTGCCATGTAATTAGCAAACATATGACTAATATTTCAATTAAGTAATGTTATAAACAAAACAATTTTCACAATAGTTTTTTTTTTTTTTTGGAAAAACACTCTGAGATATTATTAAGGAAGATTGGTTAAATCAGCATGAGTACATAAACAAATTGTGGTGAAATATCCTTCATCCACACATTAAAATCCAAAAGATGTAAAGCATGTTTAGATAAGGTATGAGCAACTTTATTGCCTTCTTTTTTAACATGAGAGTAATATAACTGAAGAAAACTACAGAAACGAGCTTTTACATCAGCAATGAGGAGGCCACAAGATGACAAAGGAACACCCTCCTCCGCTAAAGCACCCATGAGAACCTGAGAATCACCTTCCAGAATTGTATTGACCATGCCTAGTTCAAAGGCGAATTCTACAACAATTTTCACAATAGTTGAGTAAATAAGTTTTAATTAATTTTCACTTGGACCTATTAGTGACATTACTTCTTAATTTACTAATAACAACTTGTCAAATTGGTTGAAATTTTTTATATGGTGTCTTAGTCTACTTGATCAATGTGTGTCACCCTCTCCTCACACCACGTGTCTTTCAGCAACCAGCCAATTTATTAGGTATAACCAAAAACACCATTTTATCAACAAAAGCACTTGTTATTTGTGCACCCACAATAGCTGGTAATTAAAAATGACCTCCTTTGTCTTTGTTAGTCTAGTCCATTCCCATTGATAGTTACTATGAGTGAATAATAATAATATTACTAATAATATAATAATAATCTTTCATTCCCTTTTAATTAGGCCACAAAAGTCTGCTTCCCACATTCAGTTGAAACTCCCCCAAATAAATCCAAAAAGAATTCAATGAAAACAAAATAAAGAATCTTTAGCATGTATTTTTGATAATTTTGAGGTTGTTTGTTACTGTTGTTTAAACAATAGTTTTTAGTATTTAAACAATATTAAATGTATTTTCACACATTTTTTTACCCACATATAATTTGACAAAATAACAATAATATTATTAGAAATTTCTTACTAAATAGGTCATTTATTGCGGTGATATACATAGCCATGGCCATCAAAATGATATAACAGTTAAAAAAATAAACTAAAAAAAATTAAAGTCCCACAAAAAGTTTATAAAAAAGATTGATTAAAAAAAGAAGAGAAGCCCATGAAAGCAAAGCATGTTTCAAACATGTCCATATCAAAGACAGCTAAATTACGTTCACTATTATTAATTGTTTAGTGAAAGAGAAAACTGTATAGCCTAGTCAGAATCATGATGATATCTTCATGATTATTGTAATTCAACCTCGTCACGTTTCCTTCTCATCATTTTTCCTCTTCTTCTCCTCCAAATCTGGCTTTTCTCTGACATGAAATCCTAGCCCTCCATTCCCTCTCGCTACCCTCTATATATACATATACCCCTCACACTCTCCCACCATAACTCTAATAGTTTCAAGCTATTCTATCTTCCCCTCCTTAAACTCTCTCTCTCTCTCTCTCTCTCTCTCTACAACTCTTTCTTTTGGTTTTCATTTTATAGACGAAAGGTCTAGTTCTGAGAGCCTGAGAGTACTGCACCAATGGCTTGCTTAAATGTCTGCAGCAACAAGGTTAGTGAAACTTCATTATATTTCCATGAAACTGTGTGATAAAAATGCATACTTTCTGTTACTACATTTCTTTGGATTAATTTACAAGCTGCTCTTCATCATATTTGTTACTAATCAATATCATATCCAAATATTTTGTGTTGTTGATTCATTTTGGTATTTAGTTTTGTCATCAAAGCTCAAGATCTTCCATATATTGCATGGGATCCTCATGTAACATGTTGCACTTTTGGGAAAGTGTTGGCATGTATATTTCGACTCTGGACATAGTAACGTACCCCTAAAATGTTGCAGAAACCTCTCTATCTTTTTGTTTCCTTCTTTTTTTTCATGGTTAAACAGGCAAGAACTACTTTTTTTTTTCCTTTCTTTTTGATAAACAGACAAGAACTACTTCTTCTATCTATAGAACTAGAATATATGATGCTACATATAATTCTGGACTTAACCTAATAGATCAAAAACAAGGAATATACCTAAACTTAACCTAATAGATCAAAAACAAGGAATATACCTAAACTTGTTTATAATAAAAAAAAAAAAAAATTCTGTTAAATCTTTAAAAAAATGACTAGCCACACATTATGTTTTATTTATTTATTTATTTTATATATATAAACACATTATGTTTTATCAACGTGGGTTGATGGATCCAACACCAACATACTTTGAATCCGGTTGGGGCTTGTAATTCTGGATCCTAACAAAATGAGGTGGCTCTGGCTCTGGCTCTTATCATTGGAACCTAGGTCCTTATCCAATGAACTTATTTATATTCTCTTATTTTGTTGGGTAAAAAAAAATTTGAGTTAGTGCAAAAATATAATTATACTTAAAGAATAAAATTATATTTATGATAATTATAAATTGATATTTTAAGTGAAACTTATTGAAGATCTCCCACATGGCAAGCAATAAGAAAAACCACGTACCTTGATTATTATTTTTTCTGAAATGATTCTTCAAAAGATTTAGAGCTCAAACTTTCATGTCTAAATAAGAAGTATTGAGCTCAAACTTTCACGTGGTGCCCAGCTGACGTGTGGAGATATCTTGGTTCTCTGACTCCATATAAAGTGAATCTCACGTGAGTCAAGCTGTCTCTTCACTAATTTGATTTGTTATTTTTGTTTTTTGTTATTATCAATTTTTTCCAAAAAGTAAAGATACAATATGTGTGGATGTCAAATCGAAGTCCTGAATAAATTTTTTTTTTTTACCTTAAGAATATGTTTGAATATTGTTTATTACTAAAAATTAAAAATTGTAAATTAAAATACTGTAGTAAAATAATTTTTAAATATGTAAATAGTGCCGTGAGACCCATTTTTATTAAAAATTTTGCTGAATTAGACAACTTGTGGGTCTTGTGAGCGGTGCACGGGACCCACTGATAGAGACATAATTGCGTTGAAATTTCATTTCAGCACAGTCCAAACTAACACTAAGTTAATTGAAAGATTACCTTTTTTTTTGGGAAAAAAATTATAATTTTCTTTTTTGTAAAAATAAAATAAAATATCATTTATTATAGAAATAAAAACAATAATCTACATAAAACAAATAAATTTTAAAAGTATAAAAGTAAATAGTATAAAATATTTGCTACATACAGAATTATGTAGAAGTAAAAAGAAAGTAACATGTGTAGAAGTAAAAAGAAAGCAACATGTGTCTGAGGGTCATGTTATTTTTTTTTTGCTACCACATAACCTTTTATTATGCAACAAAACTTTTCTCAAAATATAAATTTGTTTTAGCTAAAAGACATTATAAGAATAGCATTGACATGAGTTTTAATTATGAAAGCATGAATTCAATTAAATGGAAGTTAATTGATTATCAAATTGTATTGGCTTTATTTATGTACTTTTGATAAGGAGAAGAGAGTTCCTCATAATTGATTTGACATATTATGACAACTAGAGTTAACAATTTTTATTTTTAATATATAAGATGTCAATTAAAACTAGGGATTTATATTGAAGAAATAATTTATTTGTTTACAAAAGCTCTAACAAAAGGTTTTTATTTTTTATAATTTTAAATTGAGCTCAAATGTCTTAATCAATCCTATATTTAGATCTAGATCCTACCTTAATTCTACTAATTAATTAAAAAATTTAATGAGATTCATATCATTTAACAATTCTAAAATCTTAAAACTTTAAGATCCTATTGATTTGAATTGGAATTTTAACAACCACATATCGAGATCAAACCCATGCTCTCAAAGATCTAATAGTTTGGAGGTACCTATCAATTTAGTCAAAAGCTTGGTCATATCTAAAGTTTTTTTTTTTTTTTTTAGTAAGAGAAGCGATTTGAATCAATATTCTCCTCACTTGGAGAATCAGCCCATGTCACTAAGTTACAAGATCTTTGAGAATTTGTTGGTCTTTCTTGAAACTATACTTATAACAACATAAAATTGTTAAATACTAATTGCTATTTCTGTCTTTTTCTTCCTTTAATGGATTTTTTTGTGGTTTTAGCTAATATCTAATTCTCTTAGGAAAAAAGTGTTAGGTGGTTTTGACTTTTGAAACTTCATATTGTTAACTACTTACAATTCTCTGCGTAGGCTCGTTAGTTAAGTTAATGGATTATGATTAAAAAAAAAAAAATCATGGATTATGTGTGTTCTGATTCTTTTATGGTTTAAGAAAAAGAAAAAAAAAAGGAAAAAGAAAAACTGTTAGCCATAAATCAGATTTTAAAAATGATGTAGTAGTTTAATGGTACGTTCTATATATCAAAGCTTTTATTTCTTCTAATTAAAGCTTGTACTTGACCCTAAGCGACGTATCTGAATCAGTTACAAACCATGCATCATGCATGCTTCGTAAAGCAAAGGTTATTATGTGGAATGATCTCTGGGAATTGAAAAAGTCCAAACATCAAAAAACAGTTTAGCTTTTCCTTCAATTATATTTTCCAACTTCACTAAAAATAAAAGAGAACAGAAACAATTTTTGCTCATTTCTTACACACAGCAAACCTGTCAATCCAAATCCATGTCTCCAATTTCCAAAATACCCTTTATCACAGATACAAATAGTCAAAATATAAGCCCAATTAATGGTTAAAACCATCAATCAAAGAACACACAGGTTGTTATCACTGACTATCATATTCGACATGGAGTGGTTTTCTACAGTTCATTTAATGTGACACTTGTGGGTGTGGTATTTGCACGCCAAACTTGTCACGTCCATCACACTCTTCATGGCCATCTACATTTTATCTCTAAATCAAATTTGGTCCTACAATCTTTTACAAAAATAGGCTAACATCTTGGTGTTTGTGGCGTTAAAGTCGAGTAAGCTTACATAGCTTGAAATCTTCTTTCTCACAATATGTGTGGTTGATATGACCATACGTAAAGAACTGATAATTATATATTATGATAATGACAACGCACATATCACATGTATAAAATAATTATTGACGGAGCCTAAATGAATAAACCACACAAGCATAGAACTTAATTAATGATACTTCATAATATTTACTTGTTTCATTTTGGTACGAGGACATTAAATGCTCTATCACTAGCTTCTGATCGAGATTTAAAGTAGTGTTTGAGATCATATATATGTTCTTCATTTAATTTTTTGGTTGGATTGTTAGTTGAGAATCAATATGAGTGAGACATATCTATTTCCACGTGAACTTTCAGGGTGCCGTGGATGGGAAGATCAAACAGGGACAAGAGACTTGTACACTTGATGGAACTGTAGATTGGCATGGCCGCCCTGCAATTAGAGAGAGATCTGGAACTTGGGTTGCTGGAATTTTGATTCTAGGTGATTCTGGCATTCTACCCTGCTTGTGTTTTATATATTTATTAATAAACTATTTTAAAAAAGTTTTAATACAATTTATATGACAAATATAAAAAAACTGTAAAAAAACAAAAGTTATTTTTTTTTTCATAAATAATTTCTAAAGATAGTTATTAAATTAATACTCTTAAAGCAAATGTTAACTTTTCTTATAAAAGGTTTATAAAAATTGCTCATAAACTAATGCTCTTTTTTTATTAAAAATATCTTAAGATGCAAACATGAAAATCATCTCCTATTTTTTTTTTTCAACATATTCTCAGTTACCAAGAAAAGCTTTAAGTACATATTATATATATATATATATTTATCATTATGCAATTTTTTAGCAAATAAGATTCCTCTTCTTGAATCACCGCTGTGTTCTAATAATCAGCAAAGACAGCAAAGCTGCATGGAGTTTTCCTAAAAGTGCTACTAATTATGTTTTATATTTCTTTATTTCTAGATATCAATGCCTCGTGTGGAAACAAAAAGTACGAATATTATTGGCAATCGTTATGACGTTATGTAGCAAATAAGATACCCTTTTTTTGAATTATTGCTTAGTATAACTAAACAATCAATAATTTAAAGATAGCAAAACTCACGATATTTTTTGTTTGTGTTGGAAAATAATTATCACAGTGAATCAAGGGCTGGCTACATTGGCATTCTTCGGAGTAGGAGTGAACTTGGTTTTGTTTTTGACAAGAGTGTTGGGTCAAGACAATGCTGATGCAGCTAACAATGTTAGCAAATGGACAGGAACGGTCTACCTTTTCTCTTTACTTGGTGCCTTCCTTAGTGAGTCCTACTGGGGGAGGTACAAGACTTGTGCCATCTTTCAAGCCATCTTTGTCATTGTAAGTTGGCATCATTTGATATATTCTCTTTCCCATTCACGCATGCATGGACCCATAAGCACTCAATGACTAAAATGTTTTTCTTAGTGGCCAAAGATATTTTTAAAGATGAGTAATGTAACAGTTACAAATTATTTTATAACATTTTTACAAATTGTTATTGTAGCCAACTTCTTACTGGTTCTCATCTGGATCTACCAATAATATCATTTTTTTATTTACCAATAATCACTCATCACATCAGTAATTTGTAAAAATTTTTGTAAAAAAGTTTGTATCTCTAGCATTTTCCTTTAAAGATACTATAGCTTTTACTACATAGATATTACAAACTAATTTATCACCTATCAATAAAATTAAGTTAATTCAAACACTTATTTATTACGTTGATAAAGTTTACTAACCACTTTCATTATCATGTAAATTTGTAAAACTTTGTAATAACATTAGTATTGGAACTTTTAAGTTTTAACATTTGTCTTCTACTAGTCCAATTAATTATTTCTCAAAAGTGTAAATCTTACTGTTCATATGCTTATGTGAATCTCGTGGTATTTATGACAGGGCCTGATATCATTATCGCTATCATCATACATGTTCTTACTCAAGCCTAAAGGCTGTGGTAGTGACCAATCTCATTGTGGATCCCATTCATCCTTCGAGATAGCACTGTTCTACTTTTCCACTTACCTGATTGCCCTAGGGAATGGAGGGTACCAACCAAATATAGCTACATTTGGGGCAGACCAGTTTGATGAAGAGGATCCTAAGGAGGGGCACTCAAAAATAGCCTTCTTTAGCTACTTTTATCTGGCTTTAAACCTTGGGTCTCTCTTTTCAAACACTATTTTGGGCTATTTTGAGAATGAAGGTATGTGGGCTATAGGATTTTGGGCTTCAGCTGGCTCTGCCGCTCTAGCATTGGTCTTGTTTCTTTGTGGAACCCCAAGGTATAGGCATTTTGAACCTAAAGGCAACCCTCTCTCTCGGTTTAGCCAAGTGTTGGTGGCTGCAACAAGAAAATGGAAAGTTGAGATGATGCCAAGTGGAGAAGATCTGTTTGAGTTAGACGAAAAGGAAATTTCTAATAATGGGGATAGAAAGATGATCCATACTCAAGGATTCAAGTAAGTTCATATCCTTCTACCTTTAAATTACTTATGAATACTTTAGGTAATGAAGGAAATGTAACATGTAGTCAACTATGATTATTCGGTTGAGAGTTTATCACTTAATTTAAAATTTTAGGATTAAAGCTTGGTCGTTGTTAGATTGATGAAGGTTACATTGTTATGAATTAAGGGAGAGTTAGCACTATTGATACAAAAATTCAGTTTCACAATTTATGGTCTTCAGCTGTATATACATATTTTTCTAGGTAAAATTGGTACTCAGTACGTAATAAGCTATTCTTTATTACTCACTGCTAGGCAAAGCACATAATCGTAAGTGTCTTGACCAAATATGATGTTGAAGTTGCATTCATTCTAGATTTTTGACTGACAAGCCTCTACTATTTTTAGGCTTTGGCTTGAATATTTTGAAATATAGCATATATGCTAAATGGTTTTCGTACTCACCTCATCAGATTCTTCGATAGAGCTGCCGTTATCACCTCAAAGGAATTCAACCAGATTGACAAGGATGCTCGTGATCCATGGCACCTTTGCACTGTGACACAAGTTGAAGAAGTGAAATGCATTTTAAGACTTCTTCCAATTTGGCTATGTACAATAATGTATTCAGTAGTATTCACTCAGATGGCATCTCTCTTTGTGGAACAAGGTGCTGCCATGAAAACCACCATTTCAACCTTCCACATTCCTCCGGCAAGCATGACTAGCTTCGACATTCTCAGCGTAGCGGCTTTCATTTTCATTTACAGGCGGGTTCTTGACCCTCTTTTTGTCTTTACCACAAAAAAAGCTAAAGGACTCACAGAGCTTCAGAGAATGGGAATTGGTCTTGTTATAGCAATGTTGGCAATGGTGGCAGCTGGGGTTGTAGAGTATTTCAGATTAAAATATGCAACAACAGAATGTGCCCAATGTGAAGGGTCTAGTTCCTTGAGCATCTTTTGGCAAATTCCACAGTATGTATTTATAGGAGCATCTGAGGTTTTCATGTATGTTGGTCAACTAGAATTCTTCAATAACCAAGCTCCTGATGGATTAAAGAGCTTCGGAAGTGCACTTTACACGACATCAATGTCACTAGGAAACTATGTGAGTAGTTTGCTAGTGACAATTGTGATGAGAATTTCTACTAGAGGTGAAATGGCTGGTTGGATCCCTAGTAACCTTAACAAAGGTCATCTAGACCGGTTCTACTTCCTCCTAGCAGCTTTGACAATGGCGGATCTAATAGTCTACATTGCATGTGCCAAGTCGTATAAGTATATCAAGTTTGAAGGAAAGAGTGGAATCAAAGAAGGCAATGAGCTTGAGCTTAAAGTATAAGCTGTGGTAGTATATTAGTTTGGCCATATTTTGATGAAGGCTACGTTTGATAAATAAAGTAAGAAGCATTACTGTAGAAGAGAGTGATTTTTGCCATGATACTCTGAGAAATGCTTACCCTTTTCATTTCTCTAAGTTGAGCATATATATATAGGGTGTTTTAGGATGGAGATGTACTGATGTAATCATGATTTGTAACGAAAGCTTTAATGTAACTTACTTTATATATGCGTAATGAGTATTACACTATTACTTGCACGATCTCATTGTGTACATATAACATTGTCCATTGCATGTTATAACATCAAGTGCCAATACTATCAATAACAATAATTGCCCAAAGTCCTTTGTAATTTCATTGGCATGAACTCTTGGATTGGATTTTCTAAAATTTATTCAAGGAAAATATTAGTTTATATTGTACACTTTTATACAAACTAGCATGTAATGTAATCCATGCAAACGAATGGATGCATTTAAAATTAAACACAATTTTTATTATAAAATATAAATAATTAGCCATATTATTTAAAAAAATAGCATGTAACACATTAAAAAAAAAGTTAATTACACTTAAAATCTCCAAAGACATTTTTACCATTCCCCATTAATCTAACTATCAAACGAATGTTCTAAAAGCATTATAAGTTAACAAATGCCTATATGACCAAAATAAGTTGGATATAATTATTGCAATGATATCTTCATTATAATAGATAATTACTTTATTTTGTCATTGTGATAGGTTATGAAATAATTGATATCAGGTTATTGCAATGACATATTTGTTGCAGTTTCATATTTGTTATTGTAATAGATTGTAAAAGAATTAATATCTAATTATTGCAATGATAACTTCATTGCAATAAGCTATTAGTTCAAAATTTTCGTTGCAATAAATTTCAAAAATTATTGATATCAATTTATTGCAATGATTTCTTCATTTTAATTTATTGTAACAATTTTTCCTAATATATTAAAATTTCTATTGCAATTGAAAATGGTAAGTTATTGCAACTTATTATTATTGATGCAATAATTTAAAACTTTGAAATTACCATTGCAATAATTTTAATTTGTAGATGCAATATTTTGTCTAATACTATACTATACATATTTTGTTGTATTAAAACTTGATATAATAGACTTTTGGTCACTAAAAGATTCATTTTCTTGCAGGTCACAAACATCATGTTGCTCAATCCACCATTCTTCAACACAACCCCACGAACATTCTACAAGAAATCCCCACCGGCTCATCCTCCAGCACCCATCCCTACCTATCCAACTATCCTGTCATTGCTAGCCACTGTGGGAGCTTTGCATTATGGGTGGCGGTGGTCTTGGTGCTACTGATGGCACTTCTTGCATGGGCATTCATCCATGCAAGCAGAGACGGACCTACCTTGGGACTGAGGGGGGCCATGCCTCCCCCCCCCCCCCCCCCTAACTTTTGAAAAAAAACCCTTTAGTATACAAAATTTCACCAGACCACCACTTACCAAGTTGCCTTCTTCAAAATTTTATCTCTTCTGCTTTGTCTTCTTCTTTCTTCTTCTCTATCATTTTCTTTGTTTGTTCAACAGATCTGGTTTGGTCCACTTAATTTCTATAACCCTTCACACGTTGTCTTTTACAGTTTTGATTCCACCACCTTCAGGACACGTGTTAAGTTTTTAACCTCTACCTTTTTGCATCTAATTTTTTCAACATATCTAGGCATACACTTTTAAAAAGGAACAGATTATTATAATATAAAAATTGGTTTATATATATATATATATATAAAATAATAATTGTTATTATTGGTTATATCATTTTTTTTTTGGACAATAAAGATATATCATTTTTAAAGACTCTTAAAAGCCTTACAAATTATATAATAGTTCAAAAAAAAAAAAATTAACTTTATACCAAACTATTGTTATAAATAAACCCGAAATGGTATTTGATTGATACCCAAACACATTGTTCCCTTAACCAAACCAAAACGATCACTGTACGAAATTGACTCATTTTTTGTTTTTAATCTCAGTCGAGAGCTCTCTATCCTCTCTCAACTCTCATTCATTCTCCTAACTGAATGAGTGATATTAGGTATAATATAGATTTTACTACATAAGTCTTATAAATTGATGTGTCATCAATTACAAAAATTAATACAAATACAAATTTATTATTTGTTAAAATGACACTAATTACATTAATTACCACATCAATTTGTAGACTTTTTGTTAAAAATTTTCTAATAGTTTTAGCATTTTTCTAATTGCATATTAGCACGTTCATAGTTTGTTAGTGCCAAATGGATAGTAATTTGCATTTTCACTAAAAAATATATATATTCATATTCTAGCCTCCCCTCAATCAAAATCCTGGTTCCGTCCTTGCATGCAAGACGTCATCGCACACCACCACCTTCAGATGGAGCTCGAGGAAGGCACTCTCTTCCAAGCCCAACTGCCTAGTGCTTAGTAGTTAGCACCTCTTCTTAGTGGAAAAATATAAAAATATAATGTGAATGATATTTTAGAGTGATTATGTAGAAAATATTAATAAAAATAATTATATATTAGATCTAAGTATATTAATAAAGATATTGGTTTCTACTTTCTATTTTGTATTTTTGAATTTGTTGGGCTTAGTATATTTGAATTTATTGGACTTTCAAGGCCTAAAAACCCATGTTAATGGCCCAAAAAAGCTCGAGAAAAAATAATTTAGTTCATACCTATTGGGCTATATGATTAATTGGGTTCACACTCAAGTGGGTTAGGCCCACAAGTGCTTAGACAAAATATCCATTGCTTTCTTAATTATGTGGCTAACCCAAAATAAAAGAGAAAGAAAGCATCATTTGGGACACTCTCTCCACATCAGCACACATTTTTTGGTGAGACTATCCAATAAAATTAAGACACATGAACCAAATAAAAGTGCTCTATTCTTTTTGAATTCTCGATGTTCCAGACATTTAAGCCATATTCCAAAAAAGAAAAAAAGAATAAGAGGACGAGGCATGTTCAGCCACCGATGGAACCGCCCCTCACCGCACCCAGCCGCCTGCCTCAGAGCTCCACTGCATGTGTCTGGCACGGTGGTTGGCAGAATTTTCTGAGTATCGAAGCCTCCAGGTGCGGTGAGCGGTGGTGGGTTTTGCCCATCGATGAAAACAGCACCGCACTGCCTATATATATGTATGTGTGTGCTTGCATGTATTTCAGTGGCATAGAGAAAGGTCCAAGAAGAGAGAGAGAGAGAGAGAGAGAGATTGATTTGAAGGAAGAAGAAAAATAAATTGAATTTAGGGTTGAAGTTGTTTCACACATTATAAAACGAAGTTGTTTTTGAGTTTTATTTTTTAAATTTCTGATACTAAAATGACGTTGTTTTGGACTTTAAAAAAATAGAATTAAAAACTATGGAACGACGTCATTTTATGTTAGGTTAAATTTCATAATTTCACCCATTTATATCAAACAGCCTCTCATTCTCTCTCTCTCTCCTCACAGCCTCTCGTTCACTCATTCTCTCTCTCTCTCTCTCTCTCTCTCTCCTTAGCCTTTGCCACTCGCAGTCACCATCCTCTATTGCTCAATGCCTCCATTCAGTCCATTCTCCAAGCATCTTCATCTCATCTCTCCTATTTCTCATAGCTATTCTTTGGAAGTTTTAAGAGAAGGTTTTGGTGGTCAATACCTAGGCTACTATGCTTCTCCTTGCTATTAGGTATGTGAATTTATTTGATGCTCAATGTAACACCCCAACTTAATTTCATAATTAATTTTATGGGTTTATATGCATGTTATTGTCTTAATTACTTTTAAGTGCATTAAGCTTTGATATTGTGATATTATAGAACATATATGCTCTTTTAATGTGATGGATATAACTTTATAAAGGTAAGGATATATATATATATATATATATATATATATATATATATATATATGTGTGTGCAAAGTGATATTATTTTGTAGAAAAGTGTGAGTGTGAATGCAAGAAAGTTGGAAAAGTGGGTGGTGAGATTTTTCCTAAGCTCCACACGTATTCCACCCTAAGTAGTAAGTCCCCATCTCTTATCTGATTTTGCTGCCCCAAAAGTCTTCTCCCATATCTAATTTTCTTGGCTGCATCAGACCAGAAAGTCCAGCCCTCTTTCCCTACTCTTTTCCTTGTTCTTTGTTTCTTTCTTCTCCCCTTCTTACATGGCAGCCCTCCCTCTCTCACCAAAACAAAATATCCCTCTCTAAAGAAGAAATTAAAGGGTTAACACTAAAATTTCAGCTTCAAATTGTTGGGGGTAAGTTATCAAAACTTCATTTGTTTATTTCTACTTCTTTAACCTCTATCCTAATTTTATAGGCTGAATTATGATTCTGTTTTAGTGATTTGAAGGTTTGATGATATTATGGTTTATAGAATGTTTAATAACATATTTTAGTATGTTTATTATAGGTATAAAAATACCCAAATGAAATTAAGGCCTATTGCTATTTGTTGATGATTTTGTAAGAATATGTACTAAAGCTGTCTCTGTGACAGATTTGATGTTTACAACAAGAAAAATATGTATTAAATCAAATTCTGTGAATTAGGATGCTAGGAGTATTTTTTATGAATTATAAAACACATATGGTTATTATGGAAGTGGTCTCACAGAATTTGGATGAACATAAAAATAATGGTTTAATTTTTAAGTTGCAAGAAATTCTGTCAGGACAGATTTGAGTATGCTGTTTTGTGTGATTTTTAGTAAATCATGGGTTTATTCTTTGACTCCGAAATTTTTATGGTTTATACTGGACATACAGGGGAGTAGTTATGTAAAATTTCATGACAATTGGATGTGTGTGGACAGCCCGTTTGTATTTTACAAATGGAGCATATTCTGCTGAAATGAGAAGTGAACAACATATGCTACACCTGACTTTGAGGATTTAATTCTAAAGTTAGGGTGAATGATTTGAGCTATAATTTATTATACTCATCATATGAGATGTCTGGATCATAGAGTAATTTTGTATAACTTGGTTCAAGGTTTAGTACTCAAAGGAGGGGTTCTAAATCATTCGACGGTTGTATTTATCAAGCTGTTTTGTTGAACATGTTGTATGTTTTCTTAAGAGTGTTTATGGTTACATGACAATGCTTAAAATAGTGTATATTTATGCATGCATTATTGTCCTAAGCTCAAAGTACCCTTTGAAATGAAGTTGGCTTTTCTAGAGTTATGAGATAAATATGAGAATGATGGCATTTCTTTAGGTTGGTACATTATTTGTTGACGTGTGCATAATATGTTTGTGGGAACCTAATTGAGGTGGGATTAGGATTTCCTTGATTCTAAGAGATAGGCTTTGAGATGAATGTGTAAGTTTATGAATAAGGAATAATGGATAATAATAAGTTTTGATTTTGGTTTAGGTGTTACCAGTCACCAGGTCTAAGCTCCTTTGACTTTAGGCTCTCGGTTCCTCTGCTTTCAGGTAAGTGATAAGTTATATGAGCATTTGGTAAGTCATGAGGTTATTTTAAAGTATATTATGCATTAAAATATTTTTGATTAGAGATATGACATGTAAGCATTATCAGACAAAGATATGTTCGTGAGCTTTCGAAACCCTATGTATATGATTTAAGCATAATGATACTATTATTAATTCCACGAACATGATGTTTAAAGAAAAGAATGGAAATGCTATTATTATGAAATATTATGCAAAATAAGAAGTTTCAGTATGATATATAAGTATGAAAGGTTTTCGGGTTATGTCCTCTGGTGATCTGAATTCGGCCAGTAGGGGTTAATTACTGGCTTTCCATGGAAAAATGTTATCTGTTTGGCCATTTAAAGTAGAGGAAATGGGGTTGCCCATAACTCTAATTTGAACAAGACCTTCTCCCCAATGTGTACGGACAGCGGGGAGGAATAAAACCTTGAGGAGATGTGCCATTAGGCCTCTCAAAGAGGACAATATCATGCACATGAGGTCACCCAAATGTGATGAGACCTTCTTTGTACAGACTTATCAGATATGGACTAACCAATATGTTATGAACAACTATATTATGTTATTAATCATGAGAGAACTATTTTGTTTAAATGCATTGTGAAAAGTAAAAGCTCTCATGGGAAGAAGAAGTTTCTGATGAAAAGAAAAGTTGTTCATTAAAGCTAAAAGTTTCTGAAGTTCTGTCGTGTTTTAAAGATAAAGCTACTGAGGAAAGTACAAGTTTATGTTATGAAGTTATTAGATATCTGTTTTTCTTTATGAAACATTAAGTTTTATGATTATGAAGATTATAATATTTTACGAGAACAAGTTATGAAGGAAGTTTTATTATTCTTTAAGATGTTTCCAGTTTAAGGCAAAGTTACCGATTATCTGATTTAAGTTAAAATAATTATTTTGTAATGAAAATATATATGGTGACTTTGTAAGAAATAAAAGAAATTCAATCTGAAAGGTTCTGGTAAAATTATTCTGATAAGAAAATGGAGAACAACTATTTTCCTATGAAGAGCGTATAAGCTGTTATTATAAATAGTATAAAATACTATGCATGAAAAGATGTTCTCCTATCTGAACGTTGATAAAATGAAATGAATTGATTTACATGCATCCTTATTAAATTCTCATATATCTTACCTTTACTGAGCTGTGTAGCTCACCCCTTCCACTCTTTCAGTCAATAGGTTTTATTTTGAAGCAAAGGGAGCCTTAGTCGAGTTTTAGAAGGAGCTGGTTTTAGTTTTATATGTATAGATCTTAAATTAGCAATATGATGTTTAGATTTGTAGCATTGTGTATTTTAGGATCTAATGAAAGTGTATACCTTAAAACATTAAGAGCTGTATTATGTGGAATTTAGAATTTGAGTAATTGGTGGATTATGTTATTCTTTAAGTACAGTGTAGATGTTCTGAATGTCAAGTGAAAAATTATATCATTTAAGTAAAGAAACAAGAATGAAAATAAAGAGGGAAGCTTTTGTAAAAGTTTTTCTGAAAGTTTTGTAAAGGTTAAGTTGGTTCTTGTTAATATCAGGTTTAAGCTTGATATTAGCATGCCGGTCATGGTCACAAATCCGGGTATCAGGTTTGGGGCGTGACACTCAAGACCTAAGATACTAACTATGCTTTGCCTTACTATGCTTTTTAGAAAGATTGTGAATTTATTTGAGATATTTTGTGTGGGTATTTGAGAAATATTGTGAATATGTTTGTTCGTTTTTTATTTTTAATGGATATTTGGATTGTTTGATAATTCTATATGGGTTGTTTGATGTGGATTGAGAATTTTTTTTAATATTTGGGTTGCTTTTTAACCGAACTAACTGCATCAAACCGAAATGGTGCACCGCACCTTGTGTAGACTGGTTTCCACCTCCCCACAAGTGAGGTGTGGTCAGGGTTGAGGGGAAATCGCAACCTATAGATGCAATGCAAAAAAGTCCCCAAAAACTGGCCGCACCGCACTGTGTACAACCCTAAAGAGGACACTCCTTTAGTGGTGGGGTACTGAAGTTCTTGCAATTTTTCTCAAACAAGATGCATAATAGTTGTCTCACTTAGCCCTTCTTTGTCATTAAACCTAATTTTTGGTAGTTTAATAATACGTCCATATCTGACTAAAGTATTAGAAGTTGCATGATGTATCATAAATACTTCCATAATATATCACCATATTTGACTTGGTTTTGCCAACAAATGCTTGGAAAGAAAGCAATAAAATAAAAAGAGAATTGGTCTGGCTTGCATGAGCTCAAGAGAATGTCATGAACCTTGCCTACCAATGGTGATCGAGAACAATCTTGAACCTTCGAAGCCATACTTTTAGGAAAGTTTTCTTAACTTGTTATTAAAAAATATTGCTATTTTCCTATTAGGCCTTGGTGGTCCATATATATATATGAAAGAGGAATATTCATCACAAATTCATTTCATTTTTCATAAGCTTTTGAGCCACATTCTAATATTAACTCTTTGAACATGTTTCGACAATCAGATCTAATTGCCTTAATATAGGTTACGTTTTGCCTCTAGATTGGCATATTTGTAAATTTTTGGTGCTTATTTCCTTTACTAACCAAGTTGACACATTTTATCTCTCATGCTAAATTGGGCACCAAATCAAAGCTTGAAGCTATATCCTATGACAGTTTGGACATGAACTTTATTTCATATGTTTGTTGGGAAAAATTCTATATAACTGTGAATAAATTTCAGCAAGTATAGCGGAAGCACAACCACACAAGAACACAAAAAATTACGTTTTTACTTCTTGAAGGAAAAAATCACGAGACAAACTTCAAATAATTTCACTATATTAAATAGAGATTACAACATTTAAAAATATAACTTGAACAAAGAAATTTTTTTTTTTTTTTTTTTCATTCACTACTTTCTTTCTCACTATGTATCTCTCACAATTTTCTTTTCTCTTTTGCTTGCTCACTCACTCACGCAGTTCTTCAAAACTGCACCTAGTGCTCAGTTTCTCTTGGACTTCACTTCTTTCACTCTACCCCGAATGGCCTTTCCCTTTTATTTCTTTCACCTTTTCTTCTTTTCTTCCTTCCACACTCTTCCGATCAAATCACAATAAATACAAGCCACTTACTTTGACTTTGCTTCAACCAAAATCTCTTTCTTTAGCTCTCATTGGCCGAATGGCCTTAATGCATCAGCCCCTTAATTTCTTTTCTCTTCTTCTCCTCCTAAGCCAACCAACCCCAATAACTCATGCTGACTTTTGTACATAATAAAGAAAGGTTAAGAAACATGAAAGACAAGCTCATTAAATGAGCATGTCTATTACAAGCGGGCTGCACCATGGTGCAGTGCACCCAACAATGCTTGTACAATCTCTCTTAAAAGGAGCTGCATCAATCCCTTTAAAGCTCTCCTTCAAGCATCGCTTGGTCTCTACTTGTAATGCAGTAATGCTTAAGCGAGTTTAATTATGAACTCATTCAGCGGTATCATCTACAGATTCAACAGCACCAAAAGATGCTTAACAACATTAGGGAGCACCCTTACAATGTTTTTTGAAGAGCAACTAACCCCAAGAGCTACGGACTGTGCCAATCTTTGTCTACAAGGATGATTCCAACATAAATACCATATTACCTCAAAGGCTATATGACAAGGTTGGAAGAACAAAGTTTTGATACTCATAGCCAACCAGCCAAGAGAGAGAGAGAGAGAGAGAGAGAGGAAATTCTAAAATCATAAGTCGTCATTTGAAGCAATTTACAAATTGCAAAAGGAGTATCCGAACCTTCTTCAGCTTCAAAGGTCTTGTCAGCAAGTTCTTCTCTCTAAGGCAAGACAATGTGTTCTCATCATCAACATATGATGCATCATCAACAAATGCTCAACATCGTTATGCAACATCATCACAACGTTATTTGAAGAATGAACAACTCCAAGAGCTGCTGAATGTTGTTGTCCTGCAATTCCATTCCCTCATCAACTTCTTCAGCATCTTCAACCCTGATTCATCAATCTCAATTTTTTGACATTTAAAATTGCAAGTAACTTGTTTGTCTTCTCTTGCTGCTCCTTTAATGGTTTTCCAATCTCTAGCTTGAGAGAATGTTTCTCATCAAGGGCTTGTTGCTTTTCAAGTTGAAGTCTTTCTATTTGGATTAAGAGGTTATTTTGCTTCTCTCTCCACGCATCTTCTGCAGTTTTCCTGGCCTCAAAATAAACTTTTTGCAGGCTTTTAGACTCTGATTGGAAATTAGGGTAGAGCTCGCTGCAGAACATATATTCTAACTGAGAAATCTTTTGCTTCTTGAATAGTAGCAACCAGAAAGGTACTAAGGCTAGAGACGAACTTTTCCATAATCACTGTCGACAGGATATCTTAGTTTAGGAGGGTTTGGAAGGTGCCCTGCCATCTCTGGAAAACATAGTACGGTACCCAAGAGAGATTTACCATAACATTAGTATTGGACTTCAACAAAACAATAAGCAATAGGTAGTCTCTAATATAAGAAGTTATTAATATGCCAGAAATTACCCCAAACAATTGATTCTCTAAGAGAGAGTTTCGTTCACTGAGAGACTATCAGATTTCCAGTACGGCAAAAAAACATAAGTTTTGCATTAGTTGAAAAATGCAGTTTTTTTATTATTTAGTTTATTTTTGTTACTATTCATGAGCCTCGTTACATTTTTTTGGTATTATTAATAGATCTCACTGTACTATTTCAATTAGATTTTAGATTTGTTTACAATATTTTCAGCAAAAAATTTTCAGCTTCTGTTGGAAATAAAGGAGAGATAATACCTGAATTTTTCTTGAAAATTATACAATTTGATATTACTAAAAAAGATGTGACAGAGATGAGGCGTGAACCAAGTCACTGTCTTGAGACAAATTGTGCCGTCTACGGTATATCCGATGTAGTTAGACAAATAATTTTTGCACGTTGCCCCCATGATACAACAGCTCAGCCACCTTTGCTGATTATCCTTGCGAGCCTACACTGCTCGTAGGATATAAGCTCTCTATAGTACTTTCTTTTCCAAAAATTTTTTGTAAAAGATAGAATATTTTTGTGAGTAGTAAAAAACAATAGATGATAAGTGTTTGCGACAATAAAAAGTTGTTTTTGAAAAGTCTGTAGCTTTCTAAAATAAAAATGTGTGTCTTTGAAATTTTTATTTCTTTCCATATATATAGAACTAAATATGTTGCTTGTTCTTAGTCAGAAAATAAAACGTTTGATATCAATTAAATAGTCAAAACGTTATTAAAATTAATATATATAATCAATGGCTTCTTTTTATATATATATATATATATATATATATATAATATAACCGGTCAACAAAAGCTTCTGTACGTTGAGAACAAAAAAAGAAAGAACCATGATCTATGCATTTAATGTCTCATAAAGTGGCTGAAGACTAAAAGCCAAAACGTGTAATACAATTTCAAATATGCATAAATATTGTCATTTGTTTTTTACTTTCCTTAAACCAAATAGTAAACACTTGTGTATATATGGTAACATAAAATAATTCAGCAATAGTTATATATTTAAGTGCTGAAATTCTTCCATATATAACGTTATTATGTCATATTCAAATAAGATAATAAAACCAACCCATCAAAAAAAAAAAAAGAAAAAAAAAAGATAATAAAACCAAATATGCTGGCAATTATGGTATTAATATTACATTAATGTTCATAAATTTCTTGATTAAAACCATTGACAAAAGCTATTCAAATTTTGAATTAAATTTGAATTTCAAAATTTAGTATTCAACGTATCTGACATTAAGGGATAATTGATACACATAAATGAGTATCAAAATAAATATATTTTTTATAAAAATATCCAACAATCCCCCACTTATTTTTATAAAAAATAAATAGGTAAATATATATAAGAAATTTTCTGGGTTAAGTAGAACATTATGCATAATGGGAGTGCCAATGGCTTGAACCCTTATTTAGTGTTTCAGCAACATTGTTCCAAAGTTAATAGTGATCTAAATCTTGAACTATAACTTTTTCTATGGATACAAAACATTACATCACACACATAATATTCCAGTACTCTACTACGAGCTTTTAAGCCAGCACATTACGGCCTTGTGCTTTATCCCAGCATCCATGAGCTATTTAGAGAACTAGCCCCATTCTCAAAAGAAGCGGCCTCACTTCCATGCTCACTTAGGTGTGGCTATCAAGGATGTTCTTGTAACTCTAACATCCCACTCATAAGAGCTATAGTCCACATTAAGAGTTTTTATAAAAACTCATCCTATATAACGTTACAAGATACATGCACGCACATCATAGGGAGGGACATGAGTGTTATTACTCATACATATATTTAGTGCATGTTAATCAAACTACTCTATGATTAGTTTTTCCCTTTGAACTTAGTTCTTGGCATCTCCAGTCCCTAGGTAGGGTATCCTCATAGGTAGTTTATTCTTCTTTGGGTTTAAGTCCCATCCCCCTCGATGCTATCCAGATCTTTTCTCTAGCTAGAGCTTTAGTTAATGGATCCGCAATATTATCATTTGTACTAATATAATCAACATTTATGGTACCATTGTTTATGTATGATCTCACAGTACTGTGTTTTCTTCTAATAGATCTGGATTTACCATTATAGTATTTATTGCGCTCTCTACCAATAGTGGCAGTACTATCACAATGAATTAAGACGGGTGAAATAGGTTTCTCCCACATGGGAATTTCAGATAATAAATCTCGTAACCAACCCGCTTCTTCACTAGCTGAAGATAAGACAATTAATTCTGCCTCCACGGTGGATTTAGCAATAATCTGTTTTTTTTTTTAGATTTCCAACTTATTGCTCCACCACCTATTGTAAATACATAGCCAGTGGTAGACAAAGAATCACCTGATAAGGTGTTCCAACTAGCATCACTATATCCTTCAAGAACAGCAGGATATCTTTGATATAGCAAACCATAGTGCGCAGTTCTTTTTAAATATCTCATTAATTGAGTCATGGCATTCCAATGCTCAAAATTAGGTTTGCTAGTAAATCTTGCTAAAACTCTTACGGCGTAAGCAATATCAGGTCTAGTACAATCAGTAGCATATCTAAGACTACTAATAATACTAGCATATTCCTTTTGATTGTAAATATCATTTTCATCTTTAGTAGGAAAAAGATGCACACTAGAGTCAAAAGGAATACTTGCAAGTTTACAATCAAAGTAATTATATTTTTTCAAAATTTTCTCTATATAATGAGATTGATCTACAAATATGCCATTTGAAGTTCTAGAAATTTTCATGCCAAGAATCACATTAGCTTCTCCTAAATCTTTCATATCAAAGTTATTTTGAAGAAGCATTTTGGCAGCATTTATAATATCCATATTAGGACCAAAAACTAGAAGATCATCAACATATAAACAAATTATAACATGAGCATCATCAAATGTTTTATAATATATACATTTGTCACTTTCATTTGTTTTAAAACCACTAGAAAGCAAACATTGATCAAATTTCTCATGCCACTGTCTAGGTGCTTGTTTTAGACCATATAAAGATTTTAATAATTTACATACCTTGTGCTCATTACCTGGCATTATAAAACCTTCTGGTTGGTCCATATAGATTTCTTCTTCTAAATCACCATTTAGAAATGCCATCTTTACATCCATTTGATGTATCATCAAATTATGAATAGCTACTATAGCAATCAATAATCTAATAGATGTAACTTTAGTAACAGGAGAAAAAGTATAGAAAAAATCAATATCTTCTTTTTGTTTAAAACCTTTAGCTACAAGCCTTGCTTTGAATTTTTCAATAGATCCATCAGGTTTTAATTTTCTCCTAAGTACCCATTTACATCCAATTGTTTTACAACCTAGAGGTAAATCTACAAGTTTCCAAGTATTATTAGATATAATAGAATCCATCTCATCATTAATGGCTTCTTTCCAAAAACCTGAATCAGGAGAAGATAAAGCTTTTTCTAAAGAAGTAGGGTCACCTTGTAAATTATACACATAATATTCAGGACCAAAATCCTTTTCAATTCTAGGTCTTTTACTCCTCCTAGGTTCAATCTCATATTCATTAACATCTCTTGACTTAGATGTTGAACATTCAAATTTCTCTTGTTGTTCAAAACCCCCACTATTTTTATATTTAAATGGAAATTTATTTTCATGAAAAATTGCATCTCTAGATTCAATTATTGTATTATTATCAATATCATAAAATCTATAAGTTGTGCTATATAAAGAATAACCCAAAAATACACATGTAGAAGCCTTTACCCCAAGTTTAGGTCTTTTGGGATCAGGTAGTCTCACATATGCTAAGCAACCCCAAACTTTGAAAAAATTCAGATTTGGTTTATATTTTTTCCATAATTCAAAAGGAGTTAAAAAAGTCTTTTTATGAGGTACTCTATTCAAAACAAAATTTGCAGTTAAAACAGCTTCACCCCAAAAATATTTAGGAGCCCCAGAACTAACAAGCATAGCATTAGTTAAATTTATAAGAGTCCTATGTTTACGTTCAGCTACTCCATTAGAAGATGGAGAATAAGGGGCAGTAGTCTCATGAACAACACCAAGAGATTGAATATAATTATTAAGACCAAGAGTATCATATTCTTTTCCTCTATCAGTTCTAAACCTTTTAACCTTTTTATCAAAAGTATTCTCAACTTCTTTTAAGAAAATTGATAATTTTTCAAAAGCATCACTTTTATTTTTCATAAGATAGACATATGAATATTTTGAAAAATCATCTATAAAGGTTATAAAATACCGATTACCTCCACGTGTCAAATGTCCTTCAAATTCACAAATATCACTATGGATAAGCTCTAGTAATTCAGTATTTCTTTCAATTGATTTATGAGGCTTTTGAGTAATTTTAGTCATGCTACAAATTTCACATTTTTCAAATTCATTTTCAAGTTTAGGAATTAAACCTAAACCACTCATATTTTTCATATATTTATTATTAATATGACATAATCTACCATGCCAAACATTCACACAAGAAACAATATAAGCAAAACTTGAATTTTCATTCATCTCAACATTAAGTTTAAACATGTCATCACAAGCATAGCCTTTGCCAACAAACATGCCCTTTTTAGAGAGTACATAATGATTAGCCTCAAAGACTTGTTTGAAACTAGCCTTATTCAACAAAAAACTAGAAACTAGATTCTTTCTAATGTTAGGAACATGAAAGACATCTTTGAGAGTGACTTATCTCCCAGAAGTAAATTTGAGAAGCACCTCTCCAATACCCACAACTTCAATGGTATGAGAATCACCAAGCATAATTTTCTTTTTCTCATCCAAGATGGTGTATGTCTTGAACCAATTTTTATCATTACAAACATGTCTGGTTGCCCCAGAATCAATCCACCACCCTCCTAAGCCTTTGAGAATATTAATCTCGGTAACCATAGCCACAAGAGGCTCTTCAATGACATTGGCTTGAGCCATAGGCCCATGTTTTCGAAAACAACAATTTCTAGCCGAATGTCCAGGCTTTCCACATACAAAACATGCATAATTGCTATTATTAGTGTGGTTGCCATTATTTGGAGCATGCTTAGGATGGTGTGCTTGGTTCTTTCTTTGATTAGAGTGGGTCTTATGTTGAGGCTGATTTCCATTTGGCCTACGTTTGAAGTTTCTTTTCTTAGGCCTTACATAGTCATTATTTTTTGCATTGGCTTTTGACATGTTTTCATTTGAGGAGATGAAATTTACCTTAGGACCATTTGCTCCATGGAATTCAACAGCTTTGTCTTGGTTCCTTGCCTCTTCCTCCACTCTCAAACGGGTGATAAGGGATTCAATGGAGAGTTCCTTTTGCTTGAGTCTCAGAACTTTGGCAAACTCCTTCCAAGATTCAGGCAACTTGTCAATGATGGCTGAAACTTGCATTTGTTCATCTACTCTAATGCCTTCAGATCGAACATCTTGTGAAATCATTTGGAGTTCATAGGATTGTTCCACCACGGACTTGCCTTCAACCATCTGAAACCTGAAAAATCGGCTACATGCATATTTCTCGGATCCAGCTTCCTTTATGATACAATGCCTTCCACATCTTTTTGGCTGATTTGTAAGCTTGATCATAATAATCATACAAATCATCAGAAAGACAATTAAGTAAATAATTTCTACAGTAAAGATGATCCTTATCCCATTTTTAACATCTTTTTCATGTTGAGAAAGTTCTTCTTCAGTCAATTGTTTAGATTTCTTTTTCTTTGGTTTTTTCTCAGTTAACACATAAGCCACATTCAAGAGAGTAAGATAAAACAAAATCTTTTGTCTCCACCTCTTAAAGTTAACACCATGGAAGCGGAATGGCTTATTAAGATCACCCGCTCCAGAGGAATTAGACATAACATTACCATTTTCCAAGGATGATTTTGTGTTCTCCATATCGATTTGTCTCAAATTGTTGGAAATAAAGGAGAGATAATACCTGAATTTTCCTTGGAAATTATACAATTTGATATTACCAAAAAAGAGGTGGCAGAGATGAGGCGTGGACCAAGTCACTGTCTTGAGACAAATCGTGCCGTCTACGGTATATCCGATGTAGTTAGACAAATAATTTCTGCACGTTGCCCCCAGGATACAACAGCCCAGCCACCTTTGCCGATTATCCTTGCGAGCCTACACTGCTCGTAGGATATAAGCTCTCTATAGTACTTTCTTTTCCCAGAAAATTTTGTAAAAGATAGAATATTTTTGTAAGTAGTAAAAAACAATAGATGATAAGTGTTTACGACAATAAAAAGTTGTTTTTGAAAAGTCTGTAGCTTTCTAAAATAAAAATGTGTGTCTTTGAAACTTTTATTTCTTTCCATATATATAGAACTAGATATGTTGCTTGTTCTTAGCCAGAAAATAAAACGTTTGATATCAATTAAATAGTCAAAACGTTATTAAAATTAATATATATAATCAATGGATTCTTTATATATATATATATATATATATATAATATAACCGGTCAACAAAAGCTTCTGTACGTTGAGAACAAAAAAAAGAAAGAACCATGATCTATGCATTTAATGTCTCATAAAGTGGCTGAAGACTAAAAGCCAAAACGTGTAATACAATTTCAAATATGCATAAATATTGCCATTTGTTTTTTACTTTCCTTAAACCAAATAGTAAACACTTGTGTATATATGGTAACATAAAATAATTCAGCAATAGCTGTATATTTAAGTGCTGAAATTCTTTCATATATGGCGTTATTATGTCATATTCAAATAAGATAATAAAACTAAATATGCTGGCAATTATGCTATTAATATTACATTAATGTTCATAAATTTCTTGATTAAAACCATTGACAAAAGCTATTCAAATTTTGAATTAAATTTGAATTTTAAAATTTAGTGTTCAACGTATCTGACATTAAGGAATAATTGATACACATAAATGAGTATCAAAATAAATATATTTTTTATAAAAATATCCAACAGTTTCTGCTAAATAAGTAGTTCTCAAATGAACATAAGAGGAAAAAAAATATTTTTATATAAGTTTTTCTTATCAAATACTTGTGAACCCATTTGAAAGTTTACCCCCATTCGCTCTATTAGAAATGGACTTTAATCATATAGTTCAATAGATATATAAGCTAAAGTGTAAATATGCAAAAGTATTATGGCATTTCAGTAATTAAAGGAAAAATACTAGCTGATGGACCCTTTATTGTGTGGACCGAAAGTTCATTGAAGTGGGTGATGAGCTTATGAACTTTTATTAAATCCTTATTTTAAAATAGGAACCTAGGCTACGTGCTGTAAACAGATTGAACCTAAAAACTTAAAGAGCTGATGGGCTGGTAGGACTAAGCCTAGAAAAGCCACTTAAATGGCTGGGTTGGTTAATTAGTGAGATGGCCTTAGGCCACTCACGGATTGGGCCAGACCTAGGTGTGGGGAAACACTGTGGGGCTTGGGCTAAGCCCAACATGAAACAAACCCATGACCGAATCTGGTAGGGTTCCAAACAATTGGATCGGGTCAACCTGACCCAACTTATAACAGCTACCAGTCCTCCCCCTCTCTCTCTCCTCGAGCTACTCACATTTTGTGAACCGGAGCCCGACTCCATGGGTATTTAGTTTGAAGGTTACCCAAATAATCTTAAATAAATAAATATAATGTGGTTCATACTAAAGGCTTGTGTACCCTCCTAAACAAATAAAAAAAAAAAAAAAATTCTGGGGGGCCAAAGCCAACTCTAAAATAACTAAAAACAGAGTTTTTTTTTTTTTTTTTTTTTTTTGGAGAAAATACCAAGAAACTTAATTGATAAAGTTGCTAGAAAATCAACTAACACAAATTAAAATACATTGGAAGGAACTCTCTCCATTCAAACTATGACATCTGCAACCACATTACCTTTCCTATAAGTGCGAGAGAAAGCGATACTCTAAGAAGAGTTTATATAGGACAGGACATTTTTTTTTTTGGTATAACGAGGCTGAACTTCATTAGAAAAAACAAAACATACATACAAACGTTTAAGACCGGTCTTGCAAAATAACACCTTGACATACACCTTAACAAACCCATTTACATTTTTTTTTTTTTAAATGGAAAAGAAGACTTTATTGTACTGAGAAACAAAAAACAATCAAAGGCTAGCTTCCTTCATAATTACAGAAGCAAAACAAAGAGGACAGTTACCCCAATCAAAAGAACCAAAAAAATTACAAGCTAGAGACCACTTAGCTAAGGAGTGAGCTGCCATATTAGCTAGCCTAGGAACCCAAATGATAGACACATTAGAAAAAGTTACAAGAAGAGATTGCATGTTTGCTAAGATTGAAGCAATTCTCCAAGGCAGGGGCAAAATCAGCTCATGAATAGCATCATGACAAATCTTAGAATCTGTCTCAATAATAACATTCTTAACCTCCAACTTTGCAACCAAAGAGAGAGCCCATCTCACAGCTTCAGCCTTTGCCTGGAGAGGGAAGGTGGTTTTCGCTTTTTGAGAGCAAGCAAAAACCAAATCCCCTCTCCAGTCTTTAGCCACCAAGACTAAGGATGAATAATTTGAACCAATAGTTGCATCAACATTAATCTTAACAGATAGACGCCTTGGAGGGGACCAAGTCTGCAAAGGATGATTGATATTTACAGATGAAGTAGCAACCGGTCTAGAGATTTAAAATTCCATAAATAACTTCCAAACTCTAGCTATTAGTTCATCACATCTCAAGGGAAGGTCTTCAAAAATCACTTGGTTTCTCAGCTTCCAAATTCCATCACAAAGAATGGCTCCAAATAACAAGAGATCATTTTTCTGACTAAGCTGGTTGGTAAATGGGGGTGAACACAAAAATTGAATGAAATAGACTTCCGAAGAGAATCCAAAAGAATCCATTCTCAGCCCCCATTTACTACTGAACCACGTTGCCTTAGCTACTGGACAAAGAGCAAAAAGATGAAGGGAGGTTTTAATTTCCAACCTACAAAGAGGACAATAAACATCACCAATATCAACTAACCTGCTTAGCTTATCTTTGGTGGGCAAGCAACCTATAGCAATCCTCCAAATAATCATTTTGTGCCTTTCATGGAGTTTAGCTTTCCAAATACAATTCCAAAAGGGGTCAATATTATGTTGCATAGATTCCCTGCAACTCCAATAAGCTGACTTATGGAATCGAGACTTACCAACGTCTTTGACAAACAAATCGTGGCATCCTTGATACTTGTCCCATCACCCTGCATTGGTTCCGCCGCTTCAACACAATGCTTTAGGACATCAATAGGATGATCTTTGCTGCCTTGTTCACCCCTTGCTATCATGGCATTCCATGACTCTGGATTTTCTTGGATCCAGCTAGAAGCCTTTCCAATGTTTGAATCATTGACCCTTCGGCTCTCTTCATTCTCCAATTCAACCTGGCTACCAAGTTTCCTTCTAGGCTGAAATTCATCATTGTCAGCCCAAAGCCATCTACCAAAGAAGCCGGTTACGCCTTCCTTTATGAGCAAATGAGCATCCTTATCTTGGCAATCTCTTTGATCGTGTCCTAAAAGACCGCAACCAAAACAAAGATTCCCAAGTTTTTCATATTTGAAAGGAATCCATAGATCAGGGAGATGATCTCTTTCCAAGGGAAAACCAGGAACAAGCGGACAATTAACATTAACTTCTACCCTAACTCGGATATATCGCCTCCAAACTCCTTCACTAGGACCAATAAAATATGTTTCCAACGCACGGCCGGCTATACTCCCTATTTTAAGGAGGTTCTCCATGCTTTGTCTATCAAGAGGAAGACTATGGACTTGAATCCAAAACTTTGTGGTCGAAAAATCTACTTCAGCAACACTCTAGTCTGGACTGAATCGTTTAAGAATTAGGTGTTCCCCCTTTATTAGCCATGGTCTTCTATCCCAAGCAATCTGACATCTGCCTCATGATTAAAACTAAACACAAAAACATTCTTATCCACTAGAACAACTTCAAAATCATTTATAAGGTTCCAAGCTTTAACCAGAATTTCTTTAACCAGAGCCTTAGGGAAGGATTTTTTTTGACAAGATTTTACCAATAAGGAGCCGTCTAGATGATTCTTTGGATGAGGGAAACACCTCTAAATTAACTTTACCTTTTAACCAACTAAATTTTTCTGCTTGATTTGTAATGGTTTCAACATCAATCTCATCAATGGCCACAACCACGGATAGCAAAAAGACCCAAAACCAAGGACGAAATACACTATAGTATGAGAAGTATAAGATAAGAGAAAGGGGAAATTACACTTTGCAAAACACTTTGCTTACCTGTGGTTTAAAGCTTAGCACTTTACCCATCTAAGGTTAGCTTTGTTTGTCTTCCGTTACCCACACCTATTAAAAACAGGGATAAATTTGTATTTTTATTACCCTTTTATGCCTCTCTCCTCTCAAAAAATAAAAAAACTTAAAAATCAAGAAAAAAGAAGATCAAAAAGCTAGGTTTTGTAAAAATTAAAACCTAACTTTTACATTTTTTTTCATGTAACAACTTTTAGATCTTCTATTGATTTCCTAAATGTGGAACCAGGACAATGCTTTGGTTCTACTTCAAAAATCCCTGATGTTGAATGCTCATGAGCCCCAAAAGCATACTTAATATTATGAATTGCAACAGGTTAAAACAGCACCCGAAAAACAAAAAAGTTTTAGTGATCAAACCTCAAAACTATTAAATATGTAAAAAAATATGAAAAATGTAATGTAATTTAAGTGAGTTCACTAGTATGCATATCCATTACAAAATCATATTTCCTCATGGCATTTATTACCATCCCTTTGGTTGCCGAGGAAATTGAGGAACATGAAATAAATTTGTCCTTCCTAGAATATTGAGAAACTCAACCTCAACTAAAAAGCTACACAATTAAATTGATCTCAGTTTAGTAAAGTTTCATTTTTCTCAAATACCCAAACAACGATTAATTTTCTTCAACAGAAAACAACTCCTTTCCCACATCCATCAATTCTTTTTTTATTGTTATGCATTTCCAGACTCATGGTTGAGGTTGCCTCCATGTTTGGTTCATCTGATCTTTACTCATTCGAGGATTAAGACAAAGTTGCTAATGGCTTTGTTTATGTGTGTGTTCTATAGAAAGAGGGGAATGTTTTAAAATAGAAGATCTAAAAGTTGCTACATAAAAAAGATGTAAAATTTAGGTTTTAATTTTTACAAAACCTAGCTTTTTGATCTTCTTTTTTCTTGATTTTTTAGTTTTTTATGTTTTTAGATGAGAGAGACATAAAAGGGTAAAAGAAAAATACAAATTTACCCTTATTTTTAACAAAGGTGGGTAACAGGAGACAAATAGAGCTAACCTCAGGTGGGTAAAGTGCCAAGTTTTAAACCACAGGTAAGCAAAGTGTTTTTTGGGCAAACCACAGGTGGGCAGAGTGTAATTTCCCCTAAGAGAAAAGAACTCACCAGTGAAAGGGAAAGATTAGAGAGAACGAGATCCACCTGATTGCGTCACTAGACTGAGGAAAAGAAGAAAGGGAGCGAGAACCACTTGATCAGCTTCACAAGGAAGATACTAGTCTCACTAGAAGAGAGAAAGCTTCACAAGGAAGACTCTAGAGGTATAAGGCCCAAACAAACCCATTTACGCAAACCAACACATGCATGGGCATTATAAATTGTATATAGTCTCAAAATAGAGAGATTATATGTGTGTGTATATATATATATATATATATATATATTGTTAGGACATATGTGATTCAATGTTAGGAACATATGTCAATATTTTATGTAATTGGCTAATGTTTTGACAAAACACACTTTACTTGTAATTAGGTAGATCTAGGATGTGTTTAATGCTTCAAGAAATAAGATTTCAAGTTCAAGTGTTAAAGCCATGCAAGTCTGTCCAAGAATCAAGTGAGAAAGTGCAGGATTTTAAAGCTCGACAGCTAGCATCTATCAAGGTTTAAAAAGCTGTGTAGCCCGTGGCTCAACAACTAGCTCGATAGATGGCTATCTATCGAGGTTTATGAAACTCAGTTTTTCAGAGCTGATTTTCATCCAATCCGTGAGTATGTGTTTAGGCTTTCTTTTCTCATAACCCTAAACATATATAAGGATTGTTTTAAGGGCCGTCATAGCTGATGCAACTAAATGCAAAAAGTTTTTCACAAGCATATTGTAAACTAAAAATATATGCCCTAGTTCATCTTTCTCTTGAAAAAGCTGCTGTGTTTGTACACCTTAGGGTTTTGTGACCAAGCAACTTCTTAATCTTTATTGTGTGATGAACTGAAGAACTTTGCAGCCAATATCTTTTTCAAGTTGGTGATCAAGTCGCGTACTGGGATCCGCGCAATTGGTTAGTCATGTACTGGGAGCCGTGCATTAAAAATGAGAGATTGTCACTACAGAAAAAGTCCAATTGGGTATTGGGGTAAGGGTTCAACTGTAGGTTGGTATAAAGTACTGAGATTCCTTTACTTGTAATCGTTTGTTTAGATAATAGTGGATTCTCGGGAGTGGTGACCTTAAAATCACTGGTGGGGTTTTTGCCGTATAGATTTTCTCCATTCGTAAACAAATCACCGTGACAAAAAAAGTTAGGGTTTAGTTAGAGAGAAATTATTAATAGCTTGTTTCCTAGACTTTTTGAAGTGTAGAGGATAGGATTGGGTTGTTTGCTAGTTGTTATCAAGTTTATCTTATGAGTTGGGGGCTTATCATAAGTTGTATTTCCCATATGTCGTGTCCTGTATGCTATTTAAAGGGAAAAAAAATTAATAAAGATGGAACCAGAAAATTAACACTCAAATTCATTTTCGCTCACAATTTCAAGATGCTAGTTCATATTGCAGCAACTATCTTTGGAATTGCAACTTCTTATTCCCAAGTTGATTTCCCATAGTATTCTCAGCACTAGTCATTTCTAGAACTATAACAGCCCATCCAAAGCTTACCGTATGTCTTGAGCAAAAAGATTTAAAAGTTGTTCCATAGTAAGCATAAAATACAAGAACATTCATGACATCTTAGCCAAGTATAATCCAACACTAAGAGTTTAGTTAAAAATTAATATAGCTTATAAAAATCTTATGAAATTAAGAAAAAGGCAACCAAAGTGCAAAACATTGTACAATGACTACATGATTTCAATATAGAATTAGCCCTATTAAACATACCTTCTACTTGAAATGAAACTGTGTAAGAAGCAAAACAAAGTTCCTAACACTTTGTTTCAAAGGAACATGAGTTCAAAGAGGCATGAAACTTATTCGAGCTTTAAATTTCCAAAACCCAAAAAAAAGTTCAAAATTGCAACTAGAAAAAAAGAAAAGAGGAACAATAAAAAGAGAAAACAATGGAAAAGTGTTCACCCATTCAGTAGATGACTAAAAACTCTATGAAGCATTTTAACAAACACGTTCAGTGCCTACCCAAAAAAGAAAAGAAAAAGAGACGTCTAAATCACATCAACTTCAGCCTCAGCAACAGCAAGTAATTCCAACATTAAGCAAGAGGGTAGGTTCGCTTAATTCAATCCAATAAGATTGGCTAGAACTTTTTTTTTTTTTTTTTGATAAAAATGATAGCTATGGTTTATTAATTATGAAAATTTGTGTAGAATGGATAACCAAAAAAAAGGAATTTTCTAACTAGGCCTAGATTTGTAAATCCAAATGCTTCGTTTCACGTTAAAGACAACATTCCACATGAGATAGCCAGCAAACCAAATATTAAACTACAGAAATGTAGTATTACTTAATTACAAGATGTTTAAACCCACAGATCGGTAAAAGAACTAAACATTCAAAGATATTTACAGTTCCATCCAGGCCAAAAAAAAAAGACAATTTCTTGAACAGAAAGGAGAAAGCAAAACGAAACAAATCGGTGCAGAGAAGGTTTTGTTTGACCATTAAAGCATCATTACTCAGAAACAGGTGAAAAAAAAAAAAAAACTGGTCCCTAAAATTCCTTGCGATGGGGACCAAGATGAAGAGGGAGCTCGAGAGGCTATTGCAGTAGGAAGATAGGGATAGGGCGATTTGCGGCTGAACATTTTGGGCGAGGATGAACGGAAGCTGAAGGAGAGGTCACCGTCAGAGTCGGTGGGGATGGGTGTTCTGGTGGGCGAGCAAAGTACTCATCCAGGAAATATATTTGCCAATTGCCAGATTCATAGGTAAAACGGGAAAAAAATGAAAAATGAAGAATTTTTATATTCCCAAAAGTTTTAGAGACCCGCCTACTCAATTCAAATCTAAAATTTAGAAAAACTTTGAATTGGCTTTAACGGGTTAACGGATGTTAGAAGAGTTAGATTTATTGGGTTCATCTAGCAAGATGATGTCATCGGTTTTTAATGATTTGTCCTTTTTTCGTTGGCTGGGACTACAAGGTCAGCTTGATTATCTTGTAGTCTCCAACTGCACAATAATTTCCATTCTTTTTATGGCATTAGGAAACATTATATTTCATGGTTATTTCAAGAATTTATGGACTGCAAAACCGTTTAAATCAGCTGACTGGACATCATTGTACTGCTTGGGTTTTTCTTTTTTTCTTTTTTTAAATGGAAATTTTGACTTTGTTCATTAACACAACTTGCTTCAGTGATTACATATATTGAGTTATTGACATAATCTAATGTTTGCAATCTTTACTGAATGAAAGTTTGATTATTTGGTTAGAAGAGCCACTAACATGATTGAATGCTATAGTCGATTCATATATCATTTATGATTGTCCACAATAAATTTGAGAATATGAAACACCAAAATTGTTTATCTCATTAATTGCAATTCTTTCCCCCAAAAACGTTGTATATAACACACTATAGAGCCTATATCCTGCAATTCTATTGAGGGAGAGAATGTGAGGTCTTGGACTCTTAGTTGGAGAAGTGAAAGGCATAAAAAAAAAAATACACACATTGGTAATAGGAAATGGAATTTTTTTTTTTTTTTTAAGAGGGTTTTAATTTATAGCGTTCCCTTCTGATGATTGCTATTTATTATCAAACCAAGACACCAATCAGTTTTTTGTGTAGGCAGGGATTGAACCTCAAATCTCTAAAAGAGAAGAAGAAGAAGAAGAAGAATAGACATACATGTCATTATTTATTTATTTATTAAGGTTTGCAACAGAAAATGAGTCATTAAATATGACCTTTTTTATTTTTTATTTTTTGCATTCTTCACAGTTCACACAAATGATCTCAAATAAATATGATAGTTAGTAGATGTAGATGTGTGCACACATGGCAATAGTATATCATTAAATATATTATAGATAGATTGATATGCTTTAAATGCTCTTAAAAGTTAATGAGTTTTATATGGCATGAAAATTAAATATAAAAAGCAAAATAATCAGACATTAATATTTTAAATAAGTGTTGGTACATTTTTGTAAAAAACAAATCAAAGAGGCCCAATTAAGTAAAACTTATCTGTTTCTCAAAAAAAAAAGAAAAAGAAAAAAAAGTAAAACTTATCTCTTTCTCAAAAAAAGAAAAGTAAAACTGATCTATAATTTAAATTTTTTTCTTAATAAAAAGGAGGAGGGGGCAAATTTCCAGCTCCCCTTCGTCGGCCTCTGCACATGTTCATATTTTAATGCTAATGCTTGGTTGACTTTCTATTAGGTGACGTTCAAAAATTTGATGTGCATATCTCTATCTTACCAGCACTTTCTTTATAAATAGCGTTCAAGTTCATGGTAATGTTCATACATATTTACTTTGAATTGGTGTGATAATGGAGTTCGAAAAAATCATCCCAATTGTGGTTTTGTACCTGTTTTTTGCGAGCAGAGTGAGTGGAGCTCGAATTTTATCCAATGAGGATGATTTAGAGTTGGAAAGGCAACTCAAGCTTATCAACAAACCTCCTGTTAAGAGCATTCAGGTATAAGAGTAATATTTTCTTTCTTTTTGTGAATCAAGTATTAGTGTAATCAATAAAGTTAGCCACAACAAAAATTATTCAAACCCTTACTATACTAAAAAATTAATTAGTATCTTGATCTAATGATAATCATTACTGAGCATACACCATAGAGTGAAATTCTATCGTATCTATAAATAAATAAATAAAACCAATAATTTCATAACAATTCTAAATTAGCAAACCAACTCACACATGGGTTTTTCACAATCTACAATTTATTTATTTATTTTGAATGGTTTGTGCTTGAGGAGATAGCTTTTTTATTTTTATTTTTATTTTATTTTATTTTTATCTTATATATTTGATAGTTACAATGTGATAGGCTTTCAATAGAATTTGTTTTTTTAGAACTTATTTTCTTCTTGTAATAGAATCTGTTGATCTTTGATTTTGTAGACAGAGTGTGGGCACATCGTTGATTGTATTGATATTAACAAACAAGCGGCCTTTGACCATCCTTTATTGAGAGATCGCAAGATCCAGGTACTTTATCTTTGTAACATCCCTAGTCTCTTTTCAATATTTTTCTTCCTAGAAGATGGTGATCATATACTTGTCACTTTATTCAACATAATAAATAATTTTTTTTTCGTGGTTTATGTAATTATATGTAGTAGAATAGTGCTAATGTTAGCATATGCTAATTGTATTTCTATCAGTGAAAGGAAAAAAAAAATTGAGTTTGGTGCTTTGCGTATGATGGTTGGTAGTGTATTATTATTATTGTTCGTTCTTCTTCTTCTTTTTCATAAAATCTTTAGTGCTTTCTTGCAAATAAAGATTTACAACTTGCTTTGGAGATCATATATTATTTTTGGCAAAAATGCAAAACTGACCATTTAACTTTCAGCATTTTTCATATCAATCCTCTAACTTTCAATTTTGTTATTTCAATCCTCTAACTTTCAATTGTTGTCAATTCGGTACTCCGTTATACCTTAGTTATCTACTGCTGTTAAGTGAGCCAAAACGACGTCGTTTTAGCTCTTTTTTTTTGTAATTAAAAAAAAATTAAGAAAACTGTTATTAAAAAAAAAATTCATTTTTTTTATTCTCATTTTCTCTCTCGTCGTACTCTCTCTCACTTTCTCATTCTCTATCTCTCTGTCTCACAGGGCCGTGGTGCAAGGCCTCACCGCCGCCGCCGGCCTCCACACACACCGGCGGTGGCAAGGAGGTTGCTCAACAAAATTTATAAAGATGGGGTTTTTAGTTCGAACCTGCCGCAGAAACGCCAATCGCTCGTGCAATCCATTCTCTTGATGCATTCTCCAAACCCGCCTTTCCATAATTCGAAGCTAAAAACGGAAGCTTGTTGCCACTCAACGACACCGTTGTAGCCGCAACTACACCTCTCCCTTCTACAAATATGACAAGTCGGTTTCATCAAACATAAATCTCTCACTCCAATACATACAAATTATTAACCAAAAAAATTCACACAGGCACAACCCAAATCACCAAAGAAAACATATTTTAGAAAAGAAAAAATTATGAAACCTTTCAAAGAAACCAAAAATCAATAAGCATAATCAACAGCACAAAAACTCGATCAGTGCTATTTTATTATAAAAAATTAAAAATTAAAAAAAAAAAAGTTTTTTGCTAAATGGGTTTCTCATAAAACAATTTTTGAGCCGACAACTATTACACAGATCAAAGATTAGCTGAGAAAGCAGAGTGTAAAAGAGAATGAGCTAAAGAAATTACCACAGTGAAAACGAGAGGCCTTGGAGGAGGAGGAGAGGATTGACCTGACAGCTCTAGAAGTAGATTGAAAAATCTGAGGAGAGCTCATTTTTTTTTTTTAGTTTACTTTTTTTGTTTTGGTTGAGGCCGGCGGCGGCGGTGAGGCCTTGCACCATGGCACTGTGAGACAGAGAGATAGAGAATGAGAAAGCAAGAGAGAGTCCAACGAGAGAGAAAATGAGAAAAAAAAAATGAATTTTTTTTTTAATAACAGTTTTCTTAATTTTTTTAATTACAAAAAAAAAAAAAAAAAAAAAAAAAAAAAACGATGTCGTTTTGGCTTACTTAACGGCAGTAGATAACTAAGGTCTAACGGAATACCGAATTGACAACAATTGAAAATTAGAGGACTGAAATGACAAGACTGAAAGTTAGAGGACTGAAATAAAAAAGGCTGAAAGTTAGAGGGTCAGTTTTACATTTTTGCCATTATTTTCTGTTAACTTTTTTTCTTCATAGAATGTTCCCTTTTTTAAGAAAATGAAATAGAAAAAACATAGTCTCTATTATTATTTACATCTTAATTTGAAAATTATAATATATTTTTTTTTCTCAGCGAATACCTAGTTTCTTAAGGAAAGCAACAAAGAAGGTAGATCTCTCACAACCTAGACCTTCAATAATTGGCTTACCAATGGGTGCTTGTCCACTAGGAACCGTTCCAATTCGCAGGACAAAAAAAGAAGACCTTGTAGCATCAAAGTTATTGCTAAATAACGTTCATCCTCAAGATGTTGTATCTCCTGGTAGTTATGTAAGTTCTCCATTATTTATTTTTGGATGCAAAAAATTGTGGTCACAATTGGTATCAAGAAAAAAAATATATGTACTATTTCAAAAGTAAAAAATAAAAATGCAAGGCTATATAACAAATTAAGTTGTTCATAAACCATTAGGGTTTCTTGAGCTTTCAACCTCCTTCAATAAATTTAAGGCAATCGGTCTTGTGTGATAATTTTTCCCATTGGTGGTAGGGGTGTGGGTTTGGCATTTGATTGAGTGACATTTGGTATTTGAACTGTGTGTGATGTGGGCGGGAGAATTTCAAGTGAAGTGCAATATGGGTGGCAAGTGGCAACATGATTTTATTAGTGGTTTTAAAGTCTATTTTTTGAGATAGGTAATAGTGGGAAATGGGGAGATGAAATTCGAACTATAGACATCTAACACTGCAAAAAATACACATATCATTAAGCTATCACTTAAACCCTAGTATTGAGGGTTATTTTAAAGAAGGGACAACGGATTAAAGGTGGTTCCAAGAAAAAGATAAGGTATAAATAGGAAAAAAAATGAGTATCTTTAAATTATTTTTTATTTAAATAATCATGTGGAAGTGAACTGGAAGAAGTAATTTGGTTATTTCTCAAACTCTAGGATTGGATAACCCTTAAAAATATCCAAAATTCAGGGATTCTTCTTACATTTTGTCTTATATTATTTAGCTTTACAAAATTTGTAAACAATCTTGAACTTATTCAAACAATTAATGAACCAAACTTGAACATGAGAATTAAGCAATGTTTGATACTCAAGCTCAACTATAATTCAATAGCAAAGAAAACAAATCAAGTTTGAACACCTTAGTGCTTCACTCGGATAGACTCATTTGTAGCTAGGGTTGTGAATGGATTAAGTGATTTATGAACAGTTTAGGTTGGACTTGAGAAAAAAATTTGTTTATGTCTATTTATTTAGCAAATAAGTCAAACTCAAATTCATGGTTACTCGATTATTAACAATATAGGTTCATAAGTAAAAATGTGATCATGAATAAGCTCATGAGTATGAGACTTAATTCAAATATGTGTGTGTGTGATCTTATTTAAACCTGATATTGAATTGTGTAAGTTTTGGTAAATAAGTCCCTACAATCAATCAATCAATATATATATATATATATATATATATATATATATATATAAGCAGAGACCTCATGTGAAAATGCATGAGGTCCTGCCATGGGACGCTTTAATTTTGCATTTAACATTTTTTTTATCTCTTTTCATTATTTTTTATTTTTTATTTTTTTATAGTTACCCAAAAGTTTACATTAACTTATTTTTACTGTTATCTCATTAATTGCTTGAGCTACTATATTAGTATTAAAAACAAAAGCAAAAAATAAATAATTAATTAATTAAGGACTATTAACCATGGCATGGTCCTGTTACTCTTTTGCATTTATTTTTGTTTTCATGATTAAAAAAAATTAATATTACCTTGAGAATGCTACCAAAGTATAGTGAAGCTACTAAACTAATTTTTAATATCTCAAAATATATATGTTTCTTTACTCTCATTTAGTTTACTTTTTCTTTATAATATATGTGCAAGATTCTCCAAAAAAATAGTCTAGTTTATTAATAAATAAAATAAATTAGACTAGTTCATTAATAACCTCAAACTCAACTAACTATTTTATCCCAGGGTAAAATGAAAATAAATTAAATAAAAAATAAAAATAAATTAATAACCTCAAACTTGGCTCATAAAAATAAAAATAAATTAACCAAACGTAAAAATATAATCTAGTTTATGATCAATAAGCCCAAGCTTGACTCATACGTGAAATAAAATTATGAACAATCTTGAATTGTTAAAATAATGAACTCAGCTCAACTTGTTTATATCCCTGTTGTAGCTTACAAAAATGTAAAACTATTGTGATAAAATATTTAAATTCCTCAATGGGTAATGTTGACAATTGTTATAGGGACATATATTTTCCTATCTGGTTGTTGACTTATTGAATTTTTATTGTATAGCGTGCATTTCTTGAAATGGAAAATTCTCAACATTATACTGGAGTAGAAGGGAATATCACTGTGAATAATCCTCAAGTGAACGATGGACAATCTTATGCCCAAGTATATGTACAAAATGGCGAAGGCGAATATGCTAATTCGATTGCAACAGGATGGATGGTAACTTAAATTTTTATCTATTTTTTTTTTAAATTTATAATTCTACTTATTATCCTGATATTAACCTAAGTTGGCAATCAACTATAAATTAAAAATCCCATCAAAAAAAAAAAAAAAACGTACAAGTGAAATAAGGCGATAAATAAAATTTTTTTTTTTTTTTTTTGAGAACAAGATAAATAAATTTAGGGCTTGGTATCTCGTAATTAATCATATATTATATAAACTTTATATTTTATAATGAAATTTTCCATAGGTATTAATCCAAACTTGTATGAACGTGGTAACCAATTATATTTTCAGTTAACATACCTAAAATGTTACTGTAATACTAATATGCATTGCTTCAAATAGGTAGCTCCGGTTTTATACAATGATACTTCTTCTCACTTCTTTGCTGTTTGGACGGTAAGTTCTCGATACTTTTCAAAATTTGTTATTTTTTAATATTTCATATTCCAAATCAATTATTTTTTAAGTAAATCTTAGAAAAAGAATCATATAAATTTTAATACTAATTTTTTATCCAAGCCTTGTTATCCAATTGAGTAAATAAGGACAGTAGGGTTGCAACATTGTGCAGAACGGCTAGGATGCATGGGTTGAAATCAATATATTGTAAAGTCTAGCAAACCATTTTTGAAACCATTTTTTTTTTCCCTATAGCAAACAGGTCGGGTGTCAATCCCATTTTTGTATAATTATTAAATACTTTATCAAAATTTTTTAATATATAGGAATAATTTTATCAATTAAGCTAAGTTAAAAACCAAAAAAATTTGTTATTCAAATTCAAATAACTAGTATTTTATAGATTCCTTTACCAGAAGAGTAAGGGTTGAAATTTCCCTCTCCACTTATGGTAACAATTAGCAAGTATACAGTTAAATGTCTCTAATGTTTTGCAAACTATTAATGTCTTGAAAATTACAGTCTGATGGTTTCAAGAAGACAAGCTGCTTCAATAAGGGCAAAACTTAGGTACAGTACCTTAGATACAGTATTTTAGGTTCCCTACTTAAAATTTTGACATCTGTCCAATTTAACAACCAAGCAAACGGCGTTAAAATTAAATTTTTTTTCCCCTTCTTCCTTCTTTTCCCTGTACTGCAATTGCAACAGAACCCATGGCTTCAGATCTTTCAAATGGTAGGATCTGTGCCTTCCGCTGAAGAATAAATAGATATCATCATCAAAAGCAAACAAAAAAGCCCCAGCAAAAAAAAAAAAAAGGAAGAAAGGGGAAAAAAGCAGAAAGCTTCATTCCTAGACTCAGCTCTTGATCTTTGAGTCCAACGACATGCCTCTTCTCAAAATCGTCACCTTCTCCATCGCCGGACCGGTCTTCGCCACTCTCAAATCGTCCATAGAGCTCAACCTCTTCAAGACCGACGGCTCCACCATGGTGACATACCTCTTCTTCTCCTGCCGGACCGCCAGTTTCCAACTAGATCTAGTGTTAGAATAGTTAAAGTTAGGGTTTCCATAGTTTCTCCGGCGATAAAAAACCGCCGGCTTCTTTATTTTCTCCTTTCTTCTTTATTTTTTTGCTGGGGATTTTTTATTTGCTTTTGGTAAGCACCGTGGGAAAGCAGAAAGCATAGCTTTTGATGGGCTGAGATGAGAACAAGTTTACAGGTGATGGACTGCAATCCCTTACAAATAATCTTTGCAACACGTAAATTCCTTGAAAGTTGTTTTAGACTTCTTTGTTTTCCTTTTTGTTCTCTCAAAAGGAGTACCTCCACTGTCTTCATGGTTATTTTTATTATTTTATATGGTTTTAGTTGCAGTGAGCCAGTGACTATTGGATTTATTTGTATTTCCCACGGTGATTTTTGTTTTTTATTTTTTTTGGATTTATTTGGAGTAGAAAGATCTGAAATTTGAAGCCGTGGGTTATTTTGCAGATGTAGTACAGGAAAAAGGAGGAAGAAGGAAGAAGGGAAAAAGAAAAGAAAAGAATTTTTAGTTTTAACTCCGTTTGCTTGGGTGTTAAATTGGACAAATGTCAAAATTTTAAGTAGGGAATCTAAGGTACTGTATCTAAGTTTTGCCCCTTCAATAATTTGTGCCCAGGTTTTGTGCAAACACACGGTAGCATTTATCTTGGGTATCCAATCAGTAATGTACCTGTCCCTGGCACACTTCCAAAAAAAAGTAAGATATCTGTCCCTGGCAAACCTCAACTCCTTGGGATCTCTCTCCAAGAGGTAAAAGAATCTATTGTAAATCATAATTGCATATTAGTATGTTATTTTCTACAATATTATTCTTCTAGGTGAAATTTCTTGAGCACATGACAGTGACACATGACATTTTCAACTATTCCAAATATTGGGTCCATATTTTTAAATTCATTTAAATTGAGTTTTTTTTTTTTTTTTTTTTTTTTTGGAGAAGAATATAAATTGAGAATTAAAGTTGAAAAAAATGTATGAACATATATAGTTTTAAAAATCGGTATAGTCAAAGAATCATTTTTGTCCCTATTTTCAGTTTTACCTAGTTTTGACCGGTTTAATTTAGGAGTTTTTACCAAACCGGATTGGTGTCTAGTTCCTAGTTGAATTGGCTAGTCTGGTCCGGTTTCTAAAACCATACTGTGGAGTTTAAAATATTTTAAGTCTGTATAGTACGTACTAATCAAATATTCTTACTGCTTTATATGTTAGGACTCAAATTATAACTAGTGGATATTAATTCATAAAGATGTCGTGGGATATTATCCGAGAGGGATTGTATTTGATTTGATAAAATCTCAAAGCATTGGGTGGGGAGGGAACGCCGCTGGTCCTCCAAATGGAAATAGCCCACCCATGGGATCTGGAGTATTACCAGGCAACAATGGTGCAAGTTTTTTTTGCAAATATCAAATATAGAAATGAATTGAATAACACTCTTAACCCTGAACGAACCCATTACAACATCATTGTGGACAGTCCCAAGTGCTATGAGTTGAGCTATGCAGGAAATGATGATGATGAGTTGGGATTCACCTTTCAATTTGGGGGACCTGGTGGACAGTGTGCCAATTAAGAAAAATTCTGCACCAATTATTTTTCATGAATAAATTGGAAAATTGTTTTACAAGTATTGAATATAATTTTGTAAGCCTTGGGACTCCAAGAAAATCTTTTACATTGCAACCCTATATATTTATAAGTCGTACTTTATGCTGATATGAATTCATCATTGCATAATTAAGTCCATTTCCTTTTTTCTTTATGTGATTAAATCCATTTCTTGACAATAGTTTTTAAAAGAAATTACATTTTAACACCCTAAACTATACCCATGTTACACTTACTTATCCCTTCTACACTTTGCACCTTACTATTAACTTACCTGTTAACTTGGATGAAAACCAAGCTCATGTGCAAGTCACATGACTCTTGAGTACATGGACAAAATTGTCCAAGTCTCTTAAAACATCCAACTAAAAGTCCTACTTTGTGGCTGTCGTTAACAAAACTTTCCCACTTTGCCCATCATCGTAATTACTCTGTACTCATGTCTTTCTTCTTTGTCCTCTTCTTCTCCTATATGTTGTTTAGCTTTATTTTTGTGTTTGCTTTTATTGCTGCTGAGTTTGAAAGATTGAATTTTTACCATTAATTGCCTTAGATTTTTAAAATTAAAATTGATATTTGATTGGATTTTTTTTTTTAATATAACACCATTTTGCTAACAATTTTGTTAGTTAGCGACGTTTCCAAACTATTTAAGAAACTAGCATCTCGAGACTCTTAGACTCGAGTTATTGTAGCAACTCGAGCTTAAGAAACTCGAGTTGTATGTGATGACAAAGCTAGGGTAGAATTAAAATCCACATGGAACTCGAATCTCTAAGACTCGAGCCCCTGCTCCTTTCTTATTCCTTCATTCTTTTTCTTCTCTCCATCTTCATTCTTTTTTTTTCTTTTCTTTTCTCCACTATCGTTCCACTCTCTTCTTCCAAGCCCCCAAAACTCAAGACAGCTCTTCCCTTAAAATAATGATCTCGAAAGCGAAGCAAAAACCCAAACCTAAACCCCTTAAAATAACGATCTCAGAATTGAAGCAAAATCCAAACCCAAACCCAAAAATCACGATCTTAGCACTGGGTTTGACAATCATGGCATCGGGGCTGCTTAAGTTTGACGATCTCAACACTGAAGCAGCTTGGGTTTGTTGATCTCGGCACCAAAGGTTTGTTTTCTGTGTTTTCTAGTTTGGTTTGTCTTTGGATTCGTTTTCTGTGTTTTCTGGACTGGTCTATCTCCGGTGGGATATTTGGGTTTGTGGGAATTCAAGTCTAAAAGACTCGAGATGTTAGTTTCCTAAATAGTTTGGAAATGAAGTTAACTAACGAAATTATTAGCATCTTAGTGTTAAATTGCAAAAAAAATCCTATTTGGTCTAGGTTTTTAATCTTTTTATCTGAGTTTAAATTAATTTGTAGACTTGTGTGTTGTTAGTGCTTGTTAAAGCTTTGTTTACCTCTATGGGAAAATACCTATAAAAGCTTTCAATGAAAAACTAGGTTTAATAAGACTGTTTAAGGAAGAAAATAGTAATTCATGGTGTGGAGAGGCATTTGTGTTTGTAAGAATTAAGAGGGAAAGAAAAAGAAAGTGCTTTTAGAATATGCTTAAGAAAACAAAGTCTTGAATTCTTTGGTATTTTTTGTTTTTTATTTTGGACACCGACAACAAAAAATTCAAAAAGGAGAGCTAAAATTTAGAGAAAGTGTATGTTTGCAACAAATTAAATGGACGTTCTTCTCCCAAAAAAAAAAAAATTAAATGGAAGTTATGCTTTTTGTTTGTTTTTAAACTTTGCATTTGTAGTTGTTGGAACTTGGAAGGAATTATGGTTATAATAAGATAGTACTAAATGACTTTGCCCTTGCGGTGTTCATTCATTTGTTTAGTTGTAAATATTCTCACCTTTTTTGGTTGATGAGAAGTTGTAGTTGATGAAAGCAAGAGACATGGAATAGGGGCAATTTAGTCTTTTGATTATTGCAACTGTCACATGACTTGCACATGAGTCTAAATTTTGTCTAAATTAATTGTAAACTATATGTTGGAGTGCAAAGTGTGCAAGGAGTAATAATTTAAGAAGGTATGTGTGCATTCACATATTTTAGAGGTAAGTGTAACATAGGGTATAGTTAAGAGGTGATAAAGTGTAATTTTCTCTAGGTTTTGGTGAATCTTGAAATATCTGGACAATGCCTCAGAAAACAATAGTTAAAATTATTTTGAACATTGTAGTAAAAATGTTTATTGAAAGAAAAATCTAACCTAGTCACTTCATAATTCGTTCTCATGGTTGCTGGGTATCAAACCATGCATATGAAATACCATGTTAGTCGACCTCTGTTTCCATTTTCAGGTATTTAAGTGTTGTTAATTTAGTGTGTACATTATACTCAAAATTGTGCGTTTAAAAAAAATATTTTTAATAAACCTAAAATAACAAGGTCAATAAAAATTGTTCAACACTTCAATAAAGTATGAATCCTGTTAAGAATTTTATAATGCAGTAGTATTGTCTAGTCTCCTTATTATAGGAACTAGAATTCTCTCCATCCCTTTCTAAATCTCAATCTTATCTTTTCTTTCTTTTTTTTGTTTGCTTTCTTTCTTTCTCTCTTTCTTATTTTGGATAATCAGGTAAGGGTTTTTCTTTCTTTCTTGTATACTCCGCTTGCTTGAGTATGTGGATCGACTTATTTAATGAGCCTGCCAATGGCTCTTTCTGGTGCCTCTCATCTCTCTCATTTCTCTCTTTCTGGTGCCTCTCATCTTCTCTCATTTCTCTCAAGCTGCAGCTGGTCACAAACATCATGTCGGTTGTCAATCCACCATTCTTCAACACAACCCTACAACCATTCTTCAGGACATCCCCACCGGCTCATCCTCTGGCACCCATCCCTACCTATCTTATCAGTGCTAGCCACCGTGGGAGCTTCACATTATGGGTGGCGGTGGTCGTGGTGCTACTGATGGCATTGATGGCACTTCTTGCATGGGCATTCATCCATGCAAGACGTCGTCGCACACCACCATCTTCAGATGGAGCTGGAGGAAGGCACTCTTCCAAGCCAACCTGCCTAGCAGTTAAGTGATTATGTATTTTTCTTTTGCTGAGAAGAGTGATTATGTATCATCCATGGTTATTGTAGCTTACATAATAACAATATAGGCTTGGCTTAAGGACTGTTCCATTCAAAAGAGTGTTTGTGTGCATTTGTGAGAGAGAGAGAGAGAGAGTCAAAAGAAAAACTGTTGAATTGGAAACTGTTCCATCATAGAAGTATCCTTGCTACATATGCATTGTAACTAATGATTTTAAATCAACATTTTGAACTTACTACCCGTTATGGCCACAACTCAACTCAGGAGCCCCAATCACAAAATTATAATAGCTGTCATTCACTGAATAATGATTTTTTTTTTTAATGTGATGTTATCACTGAAGAAGAAAAACTGTAGTTGATAGTATACTAAGTATACTAAAAATCTTTTAATCATTTGAAAGATGTCAACATTTTTGTGTGTGTGAAAAAATCCTATGTGTTTGGTTCATTATAAGTCTATTAATGCTTTGCTAAACTTTGCTGAAGGATATTTAACTTAGAAAATTTAGAACTAATTTACGGTGGGTGTTGTAGATGGTGGTTTTGTGGGTGTTTGGTGGCTTGGGTATACTGATGAATGGTAATCTTTGATTATGGGGGTGGCAGTGGTGGTTTTGTAGATTTAAGTGTGTGTTGTAGATGGTGGTTTTTATGGTGTTTGGAGGCTTGGCTGGGCAGAGCAGGTAACAGTGGGCCATTTGGGGGCAGGGGCAAGGGTGAGGAATGAGATTGCTGCTCCAAACCCACTCCGTCGTCATCCCTAAATGATAGATGTCTAACTTCCTCAAAAGATGCAAGCCACTACACATAAGTACGCAATTGTAGATCTAAGGGGTACCACTACCAAAGATATATTCCAACAATCAGGGCTGCATTTTGACATTTATAATAAGGAATTTTTTTAGCAGCAACACACACAAACACACCTAATGGGTCTTGAAACCACGGCTTCACCCTCAACCCTGTTCTTGGTGAAGGGGCTGGAAGTTCCACTTTTGGTCCAGTAATTATTGGCAAAGTAAAATTTACAACAATCTTTGATATAACCTTCACCTAATTGATAAATAAATAAAAAGACACTTCTCCTAAAGTTTGACACTACAAGCATTCTATTGCACCGTAAAAAAAGAGAAAAGTAAACTAATGGGGGTGAGAAAGACAGATGGGTGGTCTAAAAAGTTTTTTCATAGATTTCCAAAGAATAGAAAATCTGCTTAATGCTATAGTACTGCTCACCTGAAACAAGCATTGACATTCACATTAGATTTTACATTATCATATTACAACTGGCTAGTAAATGTTCATGCCTACTGCCTAGTCAAAGCAATTCAACAGCTCAGTTCTGCATTTCTGCACTATCACATTATTGAGTACAGTGTCCTTTCATAAACTCTATTAACTAACTTCTTCTTTCTTTCTTTTTTCTGAATAAAAACTTTATTGCTCAAAAAACTCAACCCGATACAAGGGAGACACAAAAAGATCGGGCTTGGACCCATCTCTAACAAAGGCCTGAGATACATGAGAAGGTAGATTGGAGATGGGAACCGGCCCAAACTAATTTACAAAAGCTGCCCACTAAGCTAACAAATGAGCAGATACATTACCCTTTCTATGAACAAAAGAAAATTCAACATTTGAAAAACTATTAACAAAAAGCAAAATATCTTCTAGAATAGACTTGATACTCCAATGCAGGGTTACATCTAACTTTCTCAGCGGCTCAATGACATTCCAGGCATCACCCTCCAAGATTATATTATGAAATCCTTTCTTCACAGCACACCTCATGGCATACCAAGCTGCTCTTGCTTCCCCAAGCAGGGAATTTTCACTCTCAAATTGCTCTGACCATGCCAACAAAAGGTTGCCAGCTGTATCTCTTCCCACAACTGCAACTGTGGTTTTTTTTTCACGGATTGCAGCATCAAAATTTAGCTTGATCCAGCTCTTTGGAGGGGGAGACCAGACCACATCTTTTGATGGTTTCTCATTTTGCTCATTCCAAGCTTCTTTATGCTCCATGAAGACTCTAAAAATTTGCCTGGAAAGATCAGTTGGATCACTTTTGGAACCCTCTACTCTAGCTTTATTTCTAGCCATCCATAAATGATCACAGAGAATGGAAGCATAAAGTTGGAAGTCTTTGACAAATTCTTCATTCAACCCCAACATGGATTTTGGATTTAAAATAACCTTAATCCAACCCAAGATAGATAGAGAGGATAACTTACTCATATATATAGGCCATGGGGCTAGTAACCAAAGCTGGACAGCCCATCACACTGCATAAACAAATGCTCAATAGTTTCAGGGGCATTATTACCAAAAAGCAATTTAAAGAAGAAATGTTAAAACGACTGTTAAGAACAAAACAAGTTGGAAGGATGTTCCAGCACATTTTCCACAAAAGGTTTTTAAGTCTAGCATATACTTTCAGCTTCCATAAATCCTTCCAATCTTTACTGAGCATGTGGGGGTGGCTTGGAAGATTCAGCCCTCTTATAGCATTATGTGTGGGTTTGGATCTGGCGTCTGTGTTTTCAAAGCGCGTTTTCTCTTTTCTTTTTTTTCTTTTTTTTTAAAAGCCGCAATTATTGACTTTTAGAGACAATATTTACTGTTCATGAACAGTGCATGCAATGTTCACGCATTGTGCATGCATTTAAAAATATTAAAAATGGGTCCCACAGTACTATTTACACATTTAAAAATTATTTTGCTACAGTGTTTTCAGTTTTCAGTTTTCAGTTTCAGTAAAAATAAGTTGTATCCAAACGGACCCTATAAGTGGATTTCACTAAAAACTCACCTGAAGGAGTAAGACACCAGAATACTTGGTCATTCATGGTTTGATGAGATAGATGGATGTTTAGGATTTTATTTACTACGGGAGGTTCAAACAATATTGAAAGTTTACCTCTATCCCATTGTCTGGTATCTTGATTAATCAGATCTGCTACCAAGTGAACATCAATAGAAATACCGCTTCTTGTTTGGGTGATGAACCCTGGCTCGTTAAGGACCCATGGATCTTCAAAGATCCAAATGTTAAGGCCATTGCCAATTTTATGGCACAAGCCCTTACTGATAACCTTCCTGCACTCAAAGATACTTTGAGCTGCCCAAGAAGCATTCTTCGGATTGGGCATTTTCATGAAATTTCTATTCCGAACATATTTCTTCTTGAAAACCAACACCCACATTTTATCACTGTTATTGACCACATCCCAAGTACCTTTGATAGGTCCTGGTGATTGATGAAGGGTTTGAAAGGCGATTTCTCTGATATAAACCTTGCTTCCAGTCTCGGTTGTCGATCAACAATCTGATGTGTACCACGAAATCATTTGTATCTGAATGTGGTCCCTTTATCCATTCAATCAAACTAGGGAAGTGGTTAGAGAAGATCTTCTATTTTTTTAATGCCAAGACCTCCAACATTTTTTAGAGTGCATATTGAATCCCAACTTTTGAGACAGCAACCTTTCTTACTATCATCCATTGTACCCCACCAAAATCTTCGGTTAGGGGAATCAAGTTTTGAACAAACTTCATTTGGGAGGATTAGTGGTGAAGCTTGGTAAGATGGCATGGAAGAAGCCACAGATGAAATAAGTGTCGCTCGACCTGCTTGAGAGAGTGTTTTCATTTTCCACCCTTGCAGCCTTTGCTTAACTTTCTCAATAATCTCTTCAGCTGCTACTTTTTTGTCTCTACCAGAGGCTATTGGAATACCAAGATATTTCTCCTTCTTATTTGAAGCATTAATTCCAATAGAGTTTGCTAACCGAGATTTCAAATATTGAGGAGTATTTCTGCTATAAATTATAACAGATTTAAAGAAATTTATCTTCTGCCTCGACCGGCTTGAAAAAATATCCAAGCACAACTTTATCCTTTCCAAATTTTCCTCATTAGCTTGAGCAAAGATAAAAAGATCATCCGCAAATTGCAAATGAGTAATAGGAGTTAGATCTCTGGACAGCTTAAAACCCCTTATCCCATTACACAAGGCTTCCCTCTCAATCAAGCGAGCCAAAACCTCCCCTGCTAGAACAAAAAGGAAGGGAGAGAGAGGATCACCCTACCTCACCCCTCTTTGAGGTCTAATAAACCCAAACGGACTTCCATTTATAAGGATGGAGAAGGATGTTGTAGAGACACATTGCATAACCCATTGTATCCAAGTATCAAGGAACCCAAAACAGCGAAGGACTTTCTCAATAAAGCCCCATTCCAGGCGGTCATACGCCTTTTCCATATCTATTTTAAAGCCATCCAACATGTTTTACCCTTCTTCTTCTTCATTGCATGGAGAATTTCTTGAGCCAAGAAGGTATTTTCTTGGACTTTACAACCAGGAATGAAGGCTGTCTGCCAGGGAGAAATTAACTTGTTAAGGACTTGCTTGACCCTATTTGCAAGGAGTTTAGAGATGATGTCTCCATAAAGTTTCTTCTCTAATCAACCATTCATGGAGCTCCAGATTTATACTAGCTTCTTTTTCCAAATTCTCCTGGGTAGGTTCTTCATTCTGGATTTTCTCTAGTTGATCTCATTTCTCCCTAATTTTTGTCTGAATATTCCCAAACTATTCTCTGTTCCATCTATGAAATTCATCTTTTGTTTCCTTGACCTTTTTACAGACTTTGAACATAGGAGTCCCATTTAAAAAAAATTTCCATGCCTTCTCCACAACTAAAAAACTAGTTTCATCTCTTGTCCAAGCTTTTTCAAATTTAAAGGGCCTTTTAATCTACCTCTATTCTCTTTCAATGTGTATAATTATCGAGGAATGATCTGAAGACAAAGCAGGAACATGTTGAACCGCTGCTCTTGGGAACATAAATCTCCATCTCTCATTTGCAAAGGCTCTATCAAGTCTTTCTTTAACATTTGCTAATCCCTCCCTCCTATTAGATCCACTAGGTTGGTTTAATTGGTGTTGATGACTTGGGTTATTGCTGGCAATATCAGAATTAAGGTTTTGTGGTTGTTGGGATTCAATGCACTGTGTGTCTTGGGAGGGAATATGTGGTTGATTTTGATCTGAAGTTGAGGAATTGATGACATCAGAAAGTTCAGTTTCCATGGGGGTTAAGGTATTAAGAGTGGTGGGAACAAGGGATTCATTTAAGGGATTTTGGTTTTTGTAACTAGGATGGTTTTCTGGTTTGTTGAGAGAGGGAAGCTAAAGACAATTACCTGAGCATGGCTGGTTTGAAGTGACATGGTTTGCCAACCTTTCAAAGTTTGTCAGGGACCTTCTTGAGCCTTCCACCTGCCCTTCCTCAGTTCCTGCTTCACTTTGCGCGTACTCAACACGCTCTTCTTCTACATGCTTCTTTGAATTTTGCTGCTTTGCTGTACTTTCTTCAGCTATGAATTCAACCCATCTTGATGTTTTTCTCTCTGAATACTCTGCCTTCATCCAATGCCCGAATCCATATGGCTCTTTTGATGGAACTTGGGCATCTATATGACTAACTTTCAAGCATCTAGCCTTTAAATGCCCTAACCTACCACATTTATAGCAGAATTCAGCCACTCTCTCATATTTAAATTGAATCCACAGATCAGGTTGAGGACTTCTGTCAAGATAAAACCCACTTCGGAGAGGGTCATCTACCTTAACTTTCACTTTAACTCTTAGGAATTTGCACATACAAACTTCCCCATTGCCTGTGAAGTCAACATCTAACACTTCTCCTACCAGTGCTCCAATCTCAATTGCATTTTCTTTAGACATGTATTCAATGGGTAGATTATGTACCTAGATCCAAATCGGTAGACTTGAGAAGTCCAGATCTTCCACCACCATATTCTGATTCCATTGCTTTAAAATGAGAGGGAAACCCTCAATATTCCAAGGCCCTAGTTCCACAATTCTTCTTTTATCCCCTTCACATGCAAATTTAAATAGGAATATATTTTCTCTAAGATCCACTATCTTGACCCCTCTTGATGTTCTCCATGCCTTTAAGATGATAGCTTTCACTGCATTTTTGTTAATACTCCTATCTGCCAATAGCTTACCCACAAACCCAGTATTGTATAGTTCTTCCACCGCTTTCTCACTTGCTTTCAACTTCAATGATTTACCCAAGAATCTTAGCTTGTTGGTTTCAGTATTGAGTGCTTCCACCAACTCATCTTGTTGAGACATCACGACTAGGAATCCGTGGTGAAGGGGAAAACCCCCAAACCACAAAACAAGAAAATCCCTAACCAATAAGAGGTTTCAAATGAATTTGAGGCTCTTTGGCTGATGTGGATAGAAGATAAGACAAAACAGATGAAGGTAGAAGTTTGAGAAAAGTTGAGAAAATAAATTTGGGGAGGATATGGAAGACAGAATGAGAGCAAGAAAAGCAAAGAGACCTCGAGACACGCTCAGGTCAGAGAAACCTTGGTACCAATCCAAGGAGAGTAAAGTTGCCAAAGCAACTAGTGACCTGAACACGCAGTTCCTTAACTCTATTAACTAACTTTGGGTTATGGAGTCCCTGCCATGTGATTTTCCAGCAAACTATGCAAGTATTTGTACACCAAAAAATAAACTAATAAGAACAACCTTAAAAAAGAAGCTTTTGAGGTAAAGAAACTAATGGAAAATGTATTTTGCTTTGTTTCCTTAATCAATTCTAAGGAGAAGCAGATTGTATTTATATTCAAACGTATACAGAAAATATTTGTTTTACAAGATAACAAAACAAATAACAATACTGTAGTGTTTGGATAACATAACTCCTAAACATTATCAGGTTGTTTTGGAGTTGTAGACTGTGGCTGAAGATTATTTGATTCCTTGATTTTAGCTAGAGATGCGTTAGCTGAAGGTGTTGTCTCAATATGAGGGATTTAAGAAAATACATATGCATGTACTTAGAGCATTCTCATTAACTATCTCATAAAAAATGCCATTTTGACACATCAAACACCAACTTTATCATTTTACCACATCATTTTACAACATATCATTTATCAGGTATTCTATTCTTTCATTCTAAACATTAAAATAATATATACAACACATTAAAATATCATTAAAAAAAACTTCAAACAGTAATATATACTACATAGCCCACCACCACCACCGCCGCCCAAAGAACAACACCACCACCACTGCCCATAGTAGCCCACCCCTACAACCACCACAATCCACCACCACCGACAACCATAACCAAAACCCAAAACCCAAAATCAACCAACCAACCCACTACCACCGACCACCATAGCTAAAATCCAAAATCAACCAAACCACCAAAATCAGCATAACACCACCACCGTTGCCCATAGCACACCACCACCACTGCCCATCCGAACCCACCCATCAAACCACAGCCAAAAAAAAAAAACACAGAAAAACCATGGCTAGAGAGAGATCGGCGTGGAAGTGATGCGTCGGAGGTGGGAGACCCATCAAACCCAAATCAAACAGAGTTGCTTGATCGCGAGGAGGAACTGCTAGGCGGTGTCGCAGACGGGCTGTTTGGCGTCACCGAGGCACTCGACGACGGAGGGGATGAGGCCGGTGTTGAAGTGAGCTTGAAGTGGTCGCCGGAGAGCACGGCAGCGGAGTCCAGAGCTTGGGAGACCCATCAAACCCATCCCAAACCAAACAGAGCTGCTTGAGCGTGAGGAGGAACCGCTGGGCGGTGTTGCGGACGGCCTGTTTGGCGTCACTAAGGCGCTCGACGACGGAGGGGACGAGGCCGGTGTTGAAGTGAGCTTGAAGTGGTCGCCGGAGAGCACGGCGGCGGAGTCCAGAGCTTGGGGCGCGCCTGGGAGACTCTGAGATAGAGAGAGAGAGAGGAGAGAAAAGGGCTGAGAGAAAAGTGAGGGAGGCGGACGAGAGAGAGAGAGAAAAAAAAGGAGATAAAATGCCAGAGAGGAGAGAGAAAATTATTAAAAAATTAATATTTGCATATAGCATTCTGGTCATACCGTTCCATTTTTAGAATGGAATTGTTCATATGTGCCAAATGTTTTGGCATTTGGCATACCTCATGAGAGACAATTTTTGGTGTTTGGTGTGCCAAATGCCAAATATTTGGCATTTGGCACACCTGATGAGAATGCTCTTAATTACTTATATGTGCGTATTAGAATCTAAAGATAAACTTGATATATGATGCAATTCAACGATTTGCAAGACAACACAACAATATGCCAATCAAAAAAGTGTGAAACAACTTTATAGACTTCAAAGGAAAAAAAATAAAAAATAAATAAATATAGTTGCAACTTGCAAGTATATAATACTGAATACAAGCTGTCAGGACACATTCGAAGGCCCAAACAGCTTTTACATATTGGTGCTAACAGCACGACACAATTACAAAATTGTACACATGCAAATAATTGCCAAAGCCTAAGAACACATTTACATTAAAGATTACTTGCAGTTATACATTTCATCATCAAATTCTTTTGTTATTCTGTCCAATGGGTCCATGCGTAACTCACCAATCAAAAAAAGATTATGACTTTGGGCCATAGCATTGATTAACATTTGGAAGCTGAACATGGAAATCTTAAATAATAACAGCAATCCCTAATTCTTAATTTTGTAATCTTGGTTTATGATGGAATCACTAAATCAGCAGAAGAAATAATTTAAAGTGCACTCATCTCAAGACTTCAAGGAATGAGGGCATACTAAGGTTTTTCATTTTAATGTGTAATGTTATGATACCTAGTATTCATCACCATTTTCTTATAGAATCACCAAAATGAATTAATATTCTTCTTCTTCTTCTTCTTTTTAAATTTAAAAAAAAAAATTTAATTTCACAAATATTCCCATCTCTCTTCCAAATGATGCTTCATGTTACTTTTATTTTTCTATGAACTGTAGGAATTCTGTAAAACGAAATCACAAAGCATAAATAGACCAAAATCTAAATAAATTGACACTGACAAAGGCATTTTTCTATGATAATCGAAAACCAACTGTCTTAAATGATTAAGCAATCTTCAGACTACATTAAGACAAACCCAATGAGAATTATTTTTGACGTGCTTTTGGATATTTACCCAGAATGTAAAAGACACTTAGAAGATAAACAGAATGCAATACCCAGAATTATTTTTGACGTGTTTTTAGAAGATAAACAGAAGACACAAAGCGAAGAAGCACCAAAATTACTGTAGCATACGAAACTAAGCATTCTATACTACATGTCGTTGATAGGAAACTGTTAGTAACTTAATGAAGACACGTGCTAATCACGTGCTTTTAGATTAGCTTGTAAATTCAATTAGTTAGTTAATATTCCCGCATTTTCCGTGTTTAGCTTAGAGTTAGTTATTCTGTTAGTATAAATACTACCCAAGTTGTAATTATCCTTCATTAATGCAATATACAGATATTTTTCTCTCAATTTTCTGTTATGGTATCAGAGCAATGGTACTGAAGAATCAACACCTCACAATGTGTCTTCTAATCCCACTTTTCCATTCACACAGCAAATTTCTTTCTATGCTGGGTTCTCAGATTCAGGCAGGGAATTTTGGTTCCACAATCACTGAATTCCACATGGCTAACAATGTCCACCTCCATGATAGGTATACTACCATCCCTAAAGCATTCTATAATTTCTGTTCAGATAGTAAATAGGCATGCTTATGGGAATGAGGTTTGGGTTGTGGACATTGGAGCCACTGATCACATTGTTCACTCCACTACCTTGTTTGTGTAGTAAAATTACTGAAACAACAATGGTAACTCACATTGGAACTGTCAAGCTTTCAGCCACCTTGATTCTTGAAAATGTTCTTTGTGTTCCATCTTTTTCTTTAAATTTGATTTCTGTCAACAAACTCACTCAAACCAATCTTTGTTGTTTGCTTTTCCTCTCCACCTATTGCTTCATACAGGACCTTACCTGTTGGAGGACGATTGGTGTGGGTGAGGTTCTTGAAGGTCTATATCTGCTGCAACAATCCCAGCTTGACTCTGTGTCTTTAGCTTCCTGTATGTCAAAATTTCCTGTTGTTTCTGCAAATAATTCTATCACTGCTTCTACTTTCTTTCCTTTCAAATCTGTTGTAAATAACACTGTGAGTCATAGTGATATTAACAAGCTATGGCATCTTAGGCTGGAGCATCCCTCAGATGCTACATCTTCTCTCTCGAAACATGTATTACCTGTTTTACACAATCATTCAAATAAAGCTTGTGATGTTTGTCCTCTGGTAAAACACAAAAGATTGCCATTTCCTTTCAATAATCATGTTTGTGAATCTTCCTTTGATTTAATTCATTGTGATGTTTGGGGGGCCATATGCCACACCAACTGTTGATGGTCATAGATACTTTCTCACTATTGTGGATGATCACACTAGGGCCACTTGGGTTTATTTGATGAAATCCAAAGCTGACACTAGACCTTTACTTGAATCTTTCTTTCATATGGTCAAACTACAATTTATTACATCCATTAAAGCTATTAGAACATATAATGCCCCTAAATTCTCAATGAATGATTTTTTTTAGTTTTCATGGTGTTATTCACCAACACAGCTGTGTTGCTACTCCACAACAAAATTCTGTAGTGGAAAGAAAACACCAGCATATCCTTACTTGAATCTTTCTTTCATATGGTCAAACTACAATTTATTACATCCATTAAAGCTATTAGAACATATAATGCCCCTAAATTCTCAATGAATGATTTTTTTTAGTTTTCATGGTGTTATTCACCAACACAGCTGTGTTGCTTCTCCACAACAAAATTCTGCAGTGGAAAGAAAACACCAGCATATCCTTTGTGTTGCTAGAGCCCTAAGATTTCAGTCTAATGTTCCTATTGTTCATTGGGGTGATTGTATTCTTCATGCTATTTACCTCATCAATAGATTGCTTGCTCATTTACTCAAGGGTAAATCTCCTTTTGAGCTTCTTTATAACCAACCCCCTTCATATTCTCATCTTATGGCCTGTTTGGACGGAGGGAGGAAGAAGGGGGAGTGGAGGAGAGTAGAGTAGAGTTGGTATTCTTCATGCTGTTTACCTCATCAATAGATTGCTTGCTCCTTTACTCAAGGGTAAATCTCCTTTTGAGCTTCTTTATAACCAACCTCCTTCATATTCTCATCTTATGGCCTGTTTGGACGGAGGGAGGAAGAAGGGGGAGTGGAGGAGAGTAGAGTAGAGTTGGCTAAAAATAAGCTAATTTTGTGTTAAATCTACTCTACTCTACTCCCCCTTCCTCCCCCTCAATCCAAATGGACCATTAAAGTCTTTGGATGTTTGTGCTTTGCTTCCACTTTATCTCATAATAGGTCTAAGTTTGCTCCTAGAGCTAAAAGATGTATCTTCCTAGGTTATACTTTTGCTGTTAAAGGTTACAAACTTCTTGATCTTCAAACAAATACTTGTTTCATTTCCAGATATGTTATTTTTCATGAGACTTCTTTTCCTTTTGTCTCTTCTTCTACTTCTGGTTCTTTTGATCCTTTTGCCCCAGTTTGTATGCCAGCAGATTGTCCTTCTTCCTCATTTCTTGATTCTAATCCTGCTCCACCTGTTTCCACAGTCACTTCTGACACAGCTACAGAAACTACTAATACACCTATTTGTGTACCTGATCCTATAGCTACTGATGTTCCCATAGTTGTTGATGCACCAGTAGTTACTGACCCTCCTATTGTTGATGTCAATCCCAATTCCATTATTACCTCTATTCCATCTCAGCCTCCCCTTAGAAAGTCCACTAGGTAGTCTAAGAAACCTGCTTATTTGCAATCTTATTCTTGCAATCAGGTTCAACTTGAGTCCTCTCTTCCTGTTCAGACCAATCCTTCCACTTCTCATCCAATATCAGCTTTCTCCAACCTATGCTAGTTTTTGTGCCTCTATTTCTGCTCTTACAGAACCTAAATCATATAAACAGGCTGTTGATGATCCTAATTGGGTAGCTGCTATGCTAGCTGAGTTAAATGCTTTGGGAGCAAATAACACCTGGACCTTGACCTCTTTCAAATATATGAAAATATTTTTGGTTTTTTATTTAATTTTGAAAAACTAAAATCACTAGATGATGATAGTTTGAAAAAAAATTGTCTAAATCTTGAATGTTTTCTCACACATGAAACTTATTCCGATATTGATGGCTTGGATTTATTTTCAGAACTAAAAGTTTTAAAAGAAGTTTTGCGAATAAATGAAAACTCTCCAATTAATGTACTAAATTATATAAAGAGGCTAGAATCTTTTCCAAATGCATGTATTACTTTCAAAATATTACTAACTATACCTGTAATAGTTGCTTCCGCAGAAAGAATTTTTTCAAAATTAAAATTAATAAAATCCTATTTAAGATCAACTATGTCACAAGAAAGATTAAGTGGATTAGCCATATTATTAATTGAAAAGGAAACGTTGGCGGAACTTGAATGCAAAAATTTAATTAGTAATTTTGCCTCTCAAAAAGCAAGAAAAATAAATTTTAAATGAAAAAAATATATGAATTTATAATTAAATATAATAAAATGCCCCATTTAAAGCTTTCGCCTAGGTCCTCCAAATTCATTGAGCTGGCCCTACTATTTGACCCAAAAACCAACACCATTTATCAGAAAACCAAAAACTAGGATGATGTTTATGTGGGTTTACCAAACACTTTATAATAATAATTGTAGAATTTGTCCTACATCTTTTTTGGGTTGTAGTCTTGCATAATATTGGTGGAATAAGACTAGTATACAACTAATGCATGCCATGTTATCTTCACTAATTCAATTTATTTATAACAAAAGAAAAATACCTAGTTATCCTTGCACTTGCAACACATGTAAAGGTCTATATGCCTTAAAAATATTAATGAAAAGATGATTAACAGCCTTTTAAAGTAGATTATTTAGAAGAGTGCAGTAGCGCAAACTTTATCTTGTAGTGAGTAAAGCAAGCCTGCAAAAAAAGCCCATGTCAAAGGTTCTAAGAGCATTCTCATTAAGGGTGTCAAATGCCAAATATTTGGCATTTGACACCCCAAACTCTAAAAAGTCCCTTCCATCAAGCATTGTATATGCCATAATTTTTGGCATTGATGAACAGTGCGGTCTCAAATTTGAGACCGCACTGTTCACCAATTGTATAAGTTAAATTATTTTTTTATTCCATGGGGCCCACTTTATTTTCTGCTTATTATTTCTTCTTTCTCATTTTCGTTTCTCTGAGCCAACATTTCTTTGCTCTCTGTCTCCCTCTGCTCGATGTCTTCGCCTCCCTCTCCGACGAAACTCAGATCGGAGCATCAAGCCAACCAAGCCGATCGAAGTAGTCGTGGGTCAGAGTGTGGGTTTTTGGTTTGAAGCGTGGATCGAACTGACTGTTCGTGGGTCGGAGTGTGGTTTGGTCATGGATCGAACTGATTGTTCGTGGGTCGGAGTGTGGTTTGGTCGTGGATCGAACTGATTGTTTGTGGGTCGGATCGAACTGATTGGTTGGAACTAATTTGGCCGTGGTTTGTGGGTTTTTTTCTTTTTTTTCTTGCTGTGGTTGGTGGTGATGGGTGGGTGGATGTGGTGGCCGGCGGTTTGATTTGGCCATGCTTTGGTCCGACGGTGGATGGTGGAGGTTTTTTTTTTTTTTTCTTTTCTTTTCTTTTCTGCCTGTGGTTGGTGGTGGTGAGTGGATTTGGTGGTTGTGGGTGGATGTGGACGTGGATGTTAGTGGGTGAGGGTTGAGGTGAGACGGCCTCCGTGGAATTCCCTGTACACTAAAAACGAAAAAACCGGGTAGCGCATTTAGACAAACAGGTGGTGTGGGTTAAGAAAACTTGATGCAGATTAAGCTTACCTTGAGAATTCTGCGGCGGCGGTGGTGCAGCAGAGGAAGTTGTTGATGATGATGATGATTTGAGTGAGAGACACTGAAGCATTTTTGGTATCTTGATTGTGGATTCTACTGTGATTTTTTTTTTCTTTTTTTGTTAGTGGTGGTTGTGGTATGGGTTGGGGGTTTTTGGTGGGTGGTGGGTAGTGTGGTGCCGGCGGTGCTGTGAGAAAGAGAGAGACAGAGGAGAGAGAAAGAGAAGAAAAAAAAAATTATTAAAAAATAATAAAGATACATTATTTAAATGAAATGCTAAAAAAATTAGAAGTTTTGATGTAGGTTGTATTGAAAAGTGGGGTGTTATATGTTATAAAATTGAGATTTGAGAGGGTATATGCTAAATTTTTTAGCAATCTTGATAAGAATGCTCTAAGTAGGGATGGTCATGGGTAGGGTATACCCATACCCAAGCCAATCAATTTATCCATAGATACCCAATTAGTACCCATACCCAATTATTACCCGATTTGTTTACCCATGAATATCCATACCCTACCTAAACTCGATTTCTATAAAATTACCAAATATTGTCAAAAACTACTAAAATGACCAAAATATCCTCAAAATCACTAAAATGAGAAAAATACCCATGAAACCTCTAAAATGACCAAAATATTATTGGTATCTCTAAAATCACCAATTATGCTAAAAAAAACCACTAAAATAACCAAAATATCCCAAAAACTCTAAAATGAGTAAAATACCTATGAAACCTCTCAAATGACCAAAATACCCCTGAAATCACCAAAAATGCTCAAAACCACTGAAAATTACCAAAATACCCCCTAAACCTAAAAAATGACCAAAATACCATCGAAACCTAAAAAATGACCAAAGTACCCACGAAACCTAAAAAATGTCAAAAATACCCCCGAATCATAAAAATTAACAAAATACCCCCTAAACGTAAAAAAAAAAGATCAAAATACCTCTGAAACCTAAAAACTTACTGAAATACCCCTGAAACTTGAAAATTACCAAAATACCCCTAAACCTTAAAAATGACCGAAATACCTCTAAAACCTAAAAACTGACTGAAATACCCACGAAACTTAAAAAATTACCCAAATACCACCCTAAACCTTAAAATGACTGAAATATACCCAAAACCTAAAAAATGACCGAAATACCCCCCCCCCCCCCCCCCCAAAACTATAAAATGACAAAAATGCCCCAAAAACCTATATGATGATAAAAAATACACCATAACCTAAAAAATGACCGAAATACCCTCAAACCTATAAAATGACCAAAATACCCCTAATCCTTTAAAATGACCAAAATACACCCAAAACCTCTAAAATAACCAAAAATAACCCCAAACCAATGAAATTACCAAAAATACCCCAAAACCTATTAAACGACTAAAATAGCCCTAAATGAGGGAAGGAGAGAAATTACATGCACTCTGTTGATTAATTTAACTACCACCAAACCTATTTGACTTTAAAATTCTAACAAAATTCGTAAATGTCTAGTTATTGACTTATTGTTTGGATGTTGATTTTTTTTTTTTTTTTTTTTGGATACCATATAGAGGAAGAAAAACATAGAGTTTATCATGGATACAAAACGGCTGGATTGGACCAACATTGGTACACTGACTTAAGCTAGAGGATCAACATATTTGACTTGGTTTCACCAACAAATGCTTGGAAGGAAAGCCATAAAATAAAAGAGAATTGATCTAGCCTGAGCTCAAGAGAATATCATAAACCTTGCTCACGATGGTGGGAATAATCTTGAATTCCAAGTCATACTTTTAGGAAAAAAATTTTAACTTGTTATTAAAAAGCATTGTTGTGAATTCCAGTTAGCTCAATTGGTAAAATCTCTGATGGTCTAATAAGAAATCTGAGGTTCAATTTCCGCCTATACCAAAAACTGATTGGTATCTTGGTCTGATGATTAAAAGTTATCATCCATAGGTTCAAACTCTCTCCAAAAAAAAAGCATTGCTATTTTCCTATTAGGCCTTGTGGTCCATTTATTCACATTAAAGAGGAATATTCATCACAAATTCATTTCATTTTTCATTTCATAAGCTTTTGCGCCACATGCTAATATTAAATCTTAGAACATGTTTCGACAATCAGATCTAATTGCCTTAATATAGGGTACATTTTGCCTCTAGATTGGCTTTTTGGTGCCTATTTCCTTTAATAACAAAGTTGACACATTTTATCTCTCATGCTAAATTGGGCACCAAATCAAAGCTTGAAGCTATATCCTATGACAGTTTGGACATGAATTTTATTCCATATGTTTGTACAATCTCTCTTATAAGGAGATGCAGGAGTATCCGAACCTTCTTCAGCTTCAAAGGTCATGGCAGCAAGTTGTTCTCTCTAAGGCTTCGAGACACAAGACAATGTGTTTGGTGCTTCCAAACGAGGTTTGAGCGTGTTCTCATCATCAACATATGTTGCATCATCAGCAAATGCTCAACATCATTATACAGCAACATCACAAGGTTGTTTGCAGAATGACCAACTCCAAGAGCTGCTGAATGCAGTTGTCCTCTCTCTTTGAGTTCATTCCCAGGAAATAAAAGGTTGATGCTGAGGCCTGAGATGTGCACGGAAGCAAGCATGGCAAAATCTAGAAGCCTTAAAGGATATTCGAGAAAAAGGCTCTCGAAAAAAGCCTTAATGTTTTAATCTTAATTATAATTTTATTATTAATCCATCAAAATAGATTTATGAGGTTGGTAGAAAAAATTTAGTCATAATATTTACTTTAGACAAGGAATTAATAAATTAATTAAATACCTCATGAACAAGGTAAACTTGTTTTTACAAAAGATTGGGTTGCTTACCACACTGTAAAATTTGAACTTGGGCCAACGCTGTCATGTCTTGAAATGGTGAAGATGTTTCTAAGAATTATATTCAAAATGTTATGAAAAGGTTTTATATTTTCCGGGGATCAGAATGTTATTCAAAATGTTATTTACTGTAGCCTAATAGCACTACCATCAGAATGATATGTATCTTCTTTTTTTTTAATTACAAAATAGAAATTCTACTTTAGCCTACTATCTATATGTGTGTGAAACTCACTTCTGAATACTTGAACCTCGGCCCTTGCCCCCCGCACCTCACAAGCACTTAAACTTGTAAAGTGACCATTGTACCAAGGGTGCACGGTAGTGATATGTATCCTTGAAATACAGCATTGATGGGTTTTTCTTGATTCACTTTTATCATAACAATTGGAACCTAGGTATTCAAAATACATTTAACCAGACAAAAAAAAAATTCAAAATCTTATGCCACAATCATCCAGAGACGCAAAGAAGAACAGTCCTTAAGCAGAAACAGTCCACCTACCTCATCAGCTCGAAAACATTTATTCATTCCTCAAATGAAAAATAAAGCCATATTATGAGATTGATTTATAAATTAATATGAGCGAAAAGCAAGTATATTATTAGACATTTACTTTATGGAAATTTAAACCAGACTAGGTGAAATATACATCATACATCAATAGTCATTCTACGAGCATACTTTCTTTTTTTTACTTTCATCAGTCACTCTCTCAAAAGAAATAAAAATAAAAATATATACATAAAAAAAGGGGGGGAACTGAGAATCTTTTGAGACCAACATGGGGTTCAATTGGAGCTCTTGAAAAGAATCTATTCCATAATCCTGTAAGTGTACAAAGCTTTAAACAAAAAAATGACTGAAAAGCAAGGATTATGAGGCTAATACATTTTGATTTCATTATTAATTTCTGTTTCCAACAAGGCAACTATGATACCGTAATGGAACTAAAGAGAGTGCACAACCGATGAAAATTGCTCAGTCAATACCCAAGCTGGAATAGGGTTCAAAGCCGCCCTGAAAATTGGGGGAAAAATTGAAATTACTCACAACACCATTGCTCTCAAACTAGAAAACCTATGCAGGACTACCCTGATAAGCCACCTTTTTTGTATATATAACTCAAATGATATAAATTAGAAATTGATATATAACTCGAATGATATAAAATAGAAATTGATATATAACTCAAATGATATGAATTAGAAATAGGACACTATAGAGCACAGACAAATTGGACTCTTGCCTTTTAATTTTTTTTCTTTCTGTTTTTTGGTAATCTTGGGTATCCAAAGTTTCAACCTTTTCAAAATTCAAAATTGTGGACTATGGTTAAGGCAATTATCTTTCAGCAGGTCTCATTCTTCCATTTGCTTATGAAAGTATCACTAACAAAGGAACATAGCCGCAAATCAAATGTAACAGATAAACCCCTACGCGTTTTAAAGGATGAACTTGTTTTAATTTTTAATTTTTTCCATTTGGTTAATTTATTATTACTGAAAAATTCCACTTACAGAGCAGTCGTCGTGAACCCGCCATATGGTCTCCCCAAGGAGGTTTGCTACTGACAAGATTGTCAATTGAGGAAAATAGTTTTGCTCTGACACTGGAATGGTGTTTGTTATGATCACCTCTTGAAACAAACCACTCGACAACCTCTCTATAGCAGGAGGACTGCAACCAGAAAAACAATGCACTAAATCAGGTTGAACAATAAAAAGATGCACGGAGATCAAAAATCAAAAGATGCATGAATATTTTTATTGCATTTATTAAAGTTCAAGATTTTATAATTTGATATTCATAACCAAATTTCTAGACAAACACACCATAATTTTATTACAAATCATAACAATGGCTAACCAATGATTTCATGATCCATTTAAAAATATTGCATACCAAAAAGAGGAATGAGTGAAAGAAGGCTTTGCACAGAACCTAGTAATCATGATATCAATCAATTAGAGGAATTTAACCAACAAAAGCAAGGGACATTTCTTAGGTTCTTAATCATGCCTAAACTATATTTCAAAAGACATACAGAGCCTAGAAGTATTTATGACCATCCAAAAAGTTACTTTGCTACAATCACAATGATAAATCCATTGTAGCATCAAAACTAATGTGTAAATAGAATAATTCCTTAACTTTGTAGTGCTTGGAGACTACACAAAAGTGATAAAATGTTTCTACCGACTAACAAAATTAATTTAACTGATGTCATGGAATTCCAAACTACTTGAATTGACATACTAGATTTCTCAACCTTAACTCAAAATAGAAAGGCAAATACATTCAAACCAGAGAGAAGGAAACACCTCACTAGGGAGACAAACAATCATTCCCAGTGTACCACTATTCCACCTACTATACCTCTTAATCTCAACTTCTCAACTGTCCACGAGCCTACCTATCTTTGCTCACAACAGGACATACAAATCATACTACACAGCTATAAAAGCAGCGGCAGACATATGAACAGAAAACAGTAGCTCATGACAAATCCTGCCATGAATAACTCTCCATACACAACACAAGCATATATTTCATAAGGGTTTACAAACTTTCTTCATCATGACCAGCCTAAATCTAACAGCTTTTCCTTTACCCTAAAAGAAGAAACAACCAACATCGTGCAATTGGCAGCTTCTGCTAATGAAAGTAATTAACATGTGAACAAAAAAGAATATTCATGCACTAGAAAGGATCTAGATACCTAAAAACAGCATGTGTACTGCATGCATACACTTCCCTAGCACCCTCTTGGTGTAAAAGTGCTGCACCTTTCGAAATAGTCCCTGAAAGCCACAAGACAAACAGAGTTGATGATAACAAGGAAAAGCAACACTAATTTAGAATTCTGAAAACATGAGACATCTAGTCAGGTCCCTAAGGTAGTTGAAATATCATCCACGGTTATTGTAGCTTACATAATAACAATATAGGCTTAAGGACTGTTCCATTCACAAACTTGAAAATTTACAAACAAGATTGTCACATGATGAGTAAGATTCATTTATCAACCTATGTATTAATTGCGGGAACATTCAAAGGAATGTTTGTATGCATTTGTGTGTGTGTGTGTCTGAGAGAGAGGGAGAGAGAGAGAGAGAGTCAAAAGAAAAATAACTAATGCACTAGTTAGAGTGACGATAGTAATTTCAAAATGACAAATTGATTTAAAAATTGGAAGATACTCAAATAACTACTGCATGCAGGTGAGGCACAACCCAAGTAGCTCATACCCAGAAGTCTACCTGCTAGAGAATCAACAAAATAATGCAAGCGCAAAGGTGCATGGCAAATAATTTAAAAAATCCATGCACACCATTGGTTCTTGTGAAGTGTATCCAAATTAGTTTTGCACAAAGGTTAGTGAACTTATCATCCACTTGGACTCCTATTGAATCATTACACCACTCTCCACTCTTTCTTGAACACAATGACAATTCATCTCTATATACTTGGTCCACACATGAAATAAAAGATTAGAAATAATGTGAATCACTGTTTGATTGTCACATACATAGTCATAGGCAGCTTCAAATCAAACATCAACTCCTCAAGTAGGTTCTTAGATGTTTGCGCCATAGCCTAGTACTCAACCACTATACTAAATCCAAATAACACTCTCCTTACTTTTCCAACCTCACCACCTGTGATGCCCCAATTTAATTGATTGTGTAATGTGTGTGGGTGTGTGATGAGTACCACATCGGGTATTTACTGGGTAGATCTAGACTTTATAACAACTACAAGGAGCTTTAATTGTAACTAGTCTTTTTGAGGTTTAGCGCAGATGTAGCTAGCGCTTTTCTTTGGGTCGTTACATATGGTATCAGAACCAGCACAGTAACCCTGTGTGGGCTCAGAGACGCTACCCAACAAAATGGGCCCTAACGAGGACGTTAGGGATTTAAGTGGGGGAGATTGTGATGCCCATTGTGTGATATGTGTGGGTGTATGATGAGTCCCACATCGAGTATTTACTGAGTAAATCTAGGTTTTATTAACAACTACAAAGAGCTTCAATTGTGACTAGTCCTTTTGAGGTATGGCACAAATGTGGCTAGCGCTTTTCTTTGGGTCGTTACACCACCATCATACTACCACAATTGTGAAATCATTTTCTCTACACAAAAAGCATTCTATAAGTCCCAAATTCCAATGTGTTTTTTCTTTTTTCTAGGAATAAATATTGTCATATGTCATTCAATTTTGTTGGTGATGGATTATCAAGAACAAAACATAACCATAACAAGCAAGAACTTTAAGATTGCTATACCCAATAATTAACTTTAATTCTTAGCAGTGGTCATATCTTTTTTTTTTTTTTTTAAAGGTGGAAAACCCACCAGCAGTGTCAATCATATCATCCACCATAACTGCTACTTTTCCCTTCACATCGCCAATCAGATTCATCACCTGCATGATGACATTCAATATACTTTTGTAAATCTAACGAAAAAATGTTTCAATATGGAAACAAACAAGATAACATCATAGCAAAAAATTTATAGAACAACAATTTTTAGCAGGTTTCCTTCAAAAGACAATCATTATTTCCTTCCCAAGACGTTGCCTTTTCAATACCACCACGTGCTAAAGGCCTTTTTTTCCCACATTTATTGCATAAAAAAGAGCCATGTTTATTTCATTTCAGCAGAAGTGAAAGTAGACATGGACTTGGACTTGGAAATCTAGAGCATTTTGGTTCAGGTTTAGAAATCCAGGACATGTGGAAAGTCTACAAAAATATGCTTGTGGGAGTGAAATTATCATTCTACAAGAAAACATTTAAAAATCCCTATCAAGCAGATATACAAATCTAGCATATGGATACGATGAAATATGGACACTCATATGACACTTTGAAAAGTAGGAGATGATACACTAAAATCAGGACACATTTTGCTAGGGATAAGATGCTAAATAGCAAATCTCTATAATTTTTTTAACTGCTTTATGGTTTGAACTTATAATAACTCTGTCTATAGATATTGATGTTTTGCATATCGTGGGGTATATGAGAAGTACCAGTATCCAATAAAACTACGATCGTAGAAGTATCCTTGCTTCGTATGAATTGTAACTAATAATTTTAAATCTACATTATGAACTTACTACTCTTTTCCGCCCACAACTCAACTCAGGAGCCCCAATCACAAAATTTTAATAGCTGCCATTAATGGAATAATGAATTGTTTTGGATGTGATGTCATCTTTGAAGAAGAAAAATTGTTGTTGATAGTATACTTAAAATTTTCTAATCATTTGAAATCTGTTGACATTTTTGTGTGAGTGAACAAATCCTATGAGTATGGTGCATTATAAGTCTATTAATGCTTTTCTTAACTTTGCTGAAGGATATTTAACTTAGAAAATTTTGAACTAATTTATGGCGGGTGTTGTAGATGGTGGTTTGGGTATAGCAATGAGTGGTAGTCTTTAGTTGTTGGGTGGCAGTGGTGGTTTTGTGGGTTTAAGTGTGTGTTACAGATGGTGTTTTTTGTGGTGTTTGGAGGCTTGGCTGGGCAGGGCAAGTAACAATGGGCCATTTGGGGGCAGGGGCAAGGATGAGGAATGAGATTGCTGCTCCAAACCCACTCTGTAGTCATCCCTAAATGATAAATTTCTAACTTCCTCAAAAGATGCAAGCCACTACACACAAGTACGCAATTGTAGATCTAAGGGGGTACCACACCAAAGATATATTCCAACAATCAAAGCCGCATTTTGACATTCATAAGAAGGAATTTTCTTTTAGCAGCAACACACACAAACACACCTAATGGGTCTTGAACCCACGACTTCACCCTCCACCCTGTCTTGAGGTTGGGGCTGGAAGTTCCACTTTTGGTCCAGCTTATTGGCAAAGTAAAATTTGCAACAATCTATTGCACTGTCCAAAAAGAGAAAAGTAAACTAATGGAAGAGAAAGACAGCGATGGGTGGTCTAAAAGTCTTTTCATAGATTTCCAAAGAATAGAAAATCTGCTTAATGCTATAGTACACCCTGCTTGCATGATTCCACCTGATGCAATTTGGCAAAATTTATGTCAGAATAGTACTTGTGCTCCATAAACAAGCATTGCCATTTATATTAGATTTTACATTATCATAATACAACTGGCTAGTAAATGTTCATACCTCCTGCTTAGTCAACGCAAATCAACAGTTCATTTTTGCATTTCTGTACTATCACATTATTGAGCACAGTGTCCTTTTATAAACTCTACTAACTAACTTTGGGTTAGGGGTTAAGTCCCTGCCATGTGATTTTCCAGCAAACTATGCAATTATTTGTACATCAAAAAATAAACTAATAATGAACAACCATAAAAAGAAGCTTTTGAGGGATTTATTTAAATACATATGTATGTACTTGATTACTTATATTATATATGTGTATTAGAATTTAAAGATAAACTTGATATATGATGTAATTCTACGATTTGCAGAACAACATAGCAATATGGCAATAAAAAAGTGTGAAACAACTTTATAGACTTCAAAGAAAAAAAAAAAAAAAAAAAAAAGCAATATAGTTGCAAGTATATAATACTGAATACAAGGTGTCAGACTAGATAGACTTTGGAGCTCATTTTGGTTGGTTGGGAAATAGAAGCATATAAAAAATATGTCAGGGATGCTTCAGACGGTACGGGATTTCAAAGTTTCTCAAGTACATCAAAAGTAAGTCCTTTTTTTTTTTCTTTTCTAAAATTGTAAAAATGGTCTGTTTAGAAAAAAAAATGGACATATTGATATTCTCCAGGACACATTTGAAGACCAAAACAGCTTTTACATATTGGTGCTAATAGCATGACACAATTACACAATTGTACACATGCAAATAATTGACAAAGCCTAAGAACACGTTTACATTAAAGACAACTTGCAGTTATACATTTCATCATCAAATTCTTTTGTTATTCTGTCCAATGGGTCCATGCGTAACTCACCAATCAAAAAAGGATTATGACTTTGGGCCATAGCATTGATTAGCATTTGGAAGCTGAACATGAAAATCTTAAATAATAACAGAAATCTCTAATTTTTAATTTTGTAATCTTGGTTTATGATGGAATCACTAAATCAGAAAAAGAAATAATTTAAAGTTCACTCATCTCAAGACTTCAAGGGACGAGGGGATACTAAGGTTTTTCATTTTAATGTGTAATGTTATGATATATTGATACCTAGTCATAACCATTTTCTTTCAGAATTACCAAAATGAATCAATCTTCTTCTTTTGTAAAAAAAAAAAACAAAAATAATTTCACAAATTTCCCATCTCTCTTCCAAATGATGCTTCATGTTACTTTTTTTTTTTTCTATGAACTGTAGGAATTCTGTAAAAAGAAATCACAAAGCATAAATAGACCAAAATCTAAATAAATTGACACTGACAAAAGTAAATTTCAATAGATCCTACCTCTGCAACATTGTGTCCATGACGCCTTTTATCTACAATGGCTAGAGGGGCATCAGATAACTTTTTGGCAAAAGCACGGGCTCTGGCAACACCGCCAACATCTGGTGAGACCACTACCAGATCATCAGAACATATATATTTGCTGGCGAGGTAATCAAGTATCACAGGCTGGTGATGCACAAAGTAAAAAATATTACCAATTGATTAATTAGTTTATAATTAAATGTTACTAAAAAATAAACATTGGTTGTTTCTATAGGTCATGCATCAAGGATCAGTCTGCAGCTGAGAGCAACAAAGAACTAAGGTATATCTAACATTGAAGAAGACTCGCAGAGTGAAACAAAGCCCCCTAATTGGATGCTCATCAAGCAGACTCGTTATTTACAGTACTCAAAAAAGCCAAAGGCATATTTCTATGATAATCGAAAACCAACTGTCTTGAATGATTAAGCAATCTTCACACTACAATAAGACAAACCCAATGAGATTTTTAATTAAGTTGTTTTTGGATATTTACCCAGAATGTAAAAGACACTTATAGAAGAAAGTAATATAATCATTCTGTTTTAGCTTTTTCAGCAAAGCCAAATTCTATCTCAATTTGATTTAACTTCAGCTAGCTTTGTCGGAGACAAGAAATCCTTGTCAAACTCCAGCACCCTCGTATGTAAATACTAAAATAGCAAAGACCCTTATTGGATGCTCATTAAGCAGACTCTTTAAGTTATTTATTGTACTCAAAAAAGCCAGAGGCATTTTTCTATTATGATCATAAACCAACCATCTTGAATGAATTCACAATCTTCAGATTATATTAAGACAAATCCATTGGACAAGTCATAACCTTCGCAAGATTAAAAGGGAATAAGCTCCCAATGTGTGTTTTCTCATGGAAACACAGCTAGATAAAGAAGGGTTTGAGAAATTTTACAACAACTTGCCTTTTCCGAATCAGATTATTGTTAAACGTACAAATTCAGGGAGAGTAATAGCTTTTATTTGGAAGAATGACGCATCAATGGAGGTCATTAATTTTACTGCTAACCATGTTTTGGCTAAGGCGACAGAGGATGATGGTTTTACATGGTTTTTGACTTGTTTTTATGGGTGGCTGGCAATACAAGAATAGGAAAAGTCGTGGAAGTTATTGGCTCACTTGAGAACATTTGTAGACGGACCTTGGCTATGCATTGGTGACTTCAATGCTTTTATTCATGCCTTAAAAAAGCTAAGCAAATGATCACCACAAACATTCCAGGTCAATGCTTTTCGAGATGTATTGGAACTATGTCAACTTGAAGATTTGGGCTTTAGGGGCTATCCATTCACCTGGAGTAATAAGAGACCTGGTGATGCCAATACGAAGGTGTGGCTTGACCGGGCTGTAGTCACTCACCTTTCTTCTCATGCTTCAAACTATCTACCCATTGTACTTCAAACCCAAAGCTATGGACAGCATAGACAAAGAAGAGAAAAGAGTTTCAAATTCAAGGAAGCATGGCTTTTATGAGATGATTGTGAAACAGTGGTCGTGGATGCATGGAACACGGTTGGGAATGGGGAATTTGGGTTGGCTTTAATCAAGGAAAAAATTAGCAATTGTGGAATAGATCTAATGGCATGGGGAAATGCCAAGTCTGACTTGAATGTTGAGACAATTAAACAGCTTCAAAAACGAGTTGATGCTCTGAGTGAAGCTGAGACCATTGAAGAGAACGGGGCCGAGTACTTGGAAGCATGCAAAAAAATGGATGAACTCCTTCTGAAGAAGGAGATCTATTGTGCGCAAAGGTCAAGAATCCCATGGTTAAAATATGGGGATAAAAATACAAAAAAATTTCATTCCAAAGCAACCCAACGGAGGAGGAAAAATCACATCAATGGAATAAAAAATGGAGAAGATCAATGGGTGGAAGATATGGAGGATATAGTCAAGGTAGTTTCGGATTACTTTGATAATCTATTTAGTGCAGGTCCATGTGATCAGATGGAGGAGTGCGTAAATGTGGTTTCTAGAAAGGTGACCCCTAATATGCAGCAGATATTGTCCAGTGAATTTAGTGCGGATGAAATTAAGGCGGTGTTATTCCAAATGAGACCAACAAAGGCTCTTGGACTTGATAGTATGAATGCTCTCTTTTACCAAAGATTCTGGCATTTTTATTAAAAAGCATTGATGTGAATTCCAATTAGCTCAATTCGTAAAGTTTTTGATGGTTGAATAAAAGATTTGGGATTCAATTTTTGCATACACCAAAAACTGATTGGTATCTTGATCTGATGATAAAAAGCTATCATCAAGAGCAAACGTCATAGGTTCAAAATCTCTCAAAAAAAAAAAAAAAGCATTGTTATTTTCCTATTAGGCCTTGTGGTCCATTTATTCATATTAAAGAGGAATATTCATCACAAATTCATTTCATTTTTCATAAGGTTTTGCGCCACATGCTTATATTATTAATTCTTTGAACATGTTTCGACAATCAGATCTAATTGGCTTAATATAGGGTACATTTTGCCACTAGATTGGCATATTTGTAAATTTTTGGTGCCTATTTCCTTTAATAACGAAGTTGACACATTTTATCTCTCGCGCTAAATTGGGCACCAAATCAAAGCTTGAAGCTGTATCCTATGACAGTTTGGACATGAATTTCATTCCATATGTTTGTACAATCTCTCTTATAAGGAGTTGTAGAAGGAGTATCCGAACCTTCTTCAGCTTCAAAGGTCATGGCAGCAAGTTGTTGTCTCTAAGGCTTCGAGACATGAGACACTGTGTTTGGTGCTTCCAAACGAGGTTTGAGTGTGTTCTCATCATCAACATATGCTGCATTATCAGCAAATGCTCAACATCATTATGCAGCAACATCATTATGCAGCAACATCACAAGGTTATTTGCAGAATGACCTACTCCAAGAGCTGCTAAATGCAGTTGTCCTCTCTCTTTGAGTTCATTCCCAGGAAATAAAAGGTTGATGCTGAGATGTGCACGGAAGCAAGCACGGCAAAATCTAGAAGCCTTAAAGGATATGCAAGAAAAAGGCACACGAAAAATGCCTTAATGTTTTAATTTCAATTATAATTTTATTATTAATCCATCAAAATAGATTTATGAAGTTGGTAGAAAAAGTTTAGTCATAATATTTACTTTAGACAAGGAATTAATAAATTAATTAAATACCTCATGAACAAGGTAAACTTGTATTACAAAAGATTGGGTTGCTTACCGCACTATAAATTCGAACTTGAGCCAACGCTGTCATATCTTGGAATGTTGAAGATGTTTCTAATCCAACAACTGTTTCTAAAAATTATATTCAAAATGTTATGAAAAGGTTTTATATTTTTTGGGGATCACATCTTCTGAGAAATTGGCTTAACATATCAGAATTTTTTTTTTTTTAATAACTGTAGCATTTATTTCATCTAAGACAATTATTTACTGTAGCCTAATAGCAGTGCCATCAAAATGATATGTATCTATTTTTTTTAATATAAAATAGAAATTTTACTCTAATCTAAATATATATTTGTATAAAACTCCATTTTGAAAACTTGAATTCTAGTCCTTGCCCCCCACACCCCATAAGCACTTAAATTTGTAGAATAACCATCGCCCCACAGATGCACAGTGGTGATATGTATCCTTGAAATACAGCATTGATGGGTTTTTCTTTATTCACTTCCATCATAACAACGGGAACCTAGGTATTCAAAATACATATAACCAGACAATAAAATTTCAAAATATTATGCCACAATCATCCAGAGTCACGAAGAAGAACAGTTCTTAAGCAGAAACAGTCCACCTACTTCATCAGCTTGAAAACATTTATTCATTCCTCAAATGAAAAATTAAGCCATATTATGAGATTGATTTATAAATTAATATGAGCAAAAGGCAAGAAGTATATTATTAGACATTTACTTTATGGAAATTTAAACCAGACTAGGTGAAATATACATCATATATCAATTGTCATTATTCGAGTATACTTTCTTTTTTTTACTTTCATCAATCACTCTCTCAAAAGAAATAAAAAATATTAGGGGGAACTGAGAATCGTTTGAGACCTACATGGAGTTCAATTGGGGCTCTTGAAAAGAATCTATTCCACGATCCTGCAAGCGTACAAAGCTTTAAACAAAAAACCAACTGAAAACCAAGGATTATGTGGCTAATACATTTTGATTTCATTATTAATTTCTGTTTCCAACAAGGCAACTATGACACCGTAATGGAACTAAAGAGAGTGTACAACTGATGAAAATTGATCAGTCAATATCCAAGCTGGAATAGGGTTCAAAGCCGCCCTGAAAATTGGGGAATAAATTGAAATTACTCACAATGCCATTGTTCTCAAACTAGAAAACCTATACAGGACTACCCTGATATAAAATAGAAATTGATATATAACTAGAATGATATAAAATAGAAATTGATATATAACTCAAATGATATGAATTGAAGATAGGACAATCTAGAGCACAGACACATTGGACTCTTGCCTTTTAATTTTTTTTCTCTGTTTTTTAGTAATCTTGGGTATCCAAAGTTTCAACCTTTTCAAAATTCAAAATTGTGAACTATGGTTTAGGCAATTATCTTTCAGCAGGTCTCATTCTTCCATTTGCTTATGAAAGTATCACTAACAAAGGAACATAGCCGCAAATCAAATGTAACAGATAAACCCCTACGTGTTTTGAAGGATGAACTTGTTTTAATTTTTAATTTTAATTTTTTCCATTTGGCTAATTTATTATTACTGAAATATTCTACTTACAGAGCAGTCATCATGAACCCGCCATATGGTCTCCCCAAGGAGGTTTGCTACTGACAAGATTGTCAATTGAGGAAAATAGTTTTGCTCTGACACTGGAATGCTATTTGTTATGATCACCTCTTGAAACAAACCACTCGACAACCGCTCTATAGCAGGAGGACTGCAACCAGAAAAACAATGCAATAAATCGGGTTAAACAATAAAAAGATGCATGGAACTCAAAAATCAAAAGAGGCATGAATATTTTTATTGCATTTATTAAAGTTCAAGATTTTTTAATTTGATATTCATAACCAAATTTCTAGACAAATACACCATAATTTTATTACAAATCATAACAATGGCTAACCAATGATTTCATAATGCATTTAAAAATATTGCATACTAAAAAGAGGAATGAAAGAAAGAAGGCTTTGCACAGAACCTAGTATTAGTAATAATGATATCAATCAATTAGAGGAATTTAACCAACAAAAGCAAGGGACATTTCTTAGGTCCTTAATCATGCCTAAACTATATTTTAAAAGACATACAGAGCCTAGAAGTATTTATGACCATCCAAAAAGTTACTTCAATGATAAATCCATTGTAGCATCCAAACTACTGGGTAAATAGAATAATTCCTTAACTTTGTAGTGCTTGGAGACTGCACAAAAGTGATAAAAGGTTTCTACCAACTAACAAAATTAATTCAACTGAAGTCACGGAATTCCAAACAACTTGAAGTGACATACTAGATTTCTCAACCTTAACTCAAAATAAAAAGGCAGATACATTCAAACCAGAGAGAAGGAAACACCTCACTAAGGAGACAAACAATCAGTTCCAGTGCAACACTATTCCACCTACTATACCTCTCAACTTCTCAATTGTCCACAAGCCTACCTATCTGTGCTCACAATAGGACAAACGAATCATACTACACAGCTATAAAAGCAGCAGCAGCAGACATATGAACAGAAAACAGTAGCTCATGACAAATCCTGCCTTGAATAACTCCCCATACGCAACATAAGCATATATTTCATAAGGGTTTACAAACTTTCTTCATCATGACCAGCCTAAATCTAACAGCTTTTCCTTTACCCTAAAAGAAGAAACAACCAACAGTTATTGGCCGCAGTTTCAACTAACAATCATGTACATCGTGCAAATGGCAGCTTCTGCTAATGAAAGTAATTAACATATGAAAGGATCTAGATACCTAAAAACAGCATGTGTACTGCATGCATACACTTCCCTAGCACCCTCTTGGTGTAAAAGCGCTGCACCTTTCGAAATAGTCCCTGAAAACCACCAGACAAACAGAGATGATGATGACAAGGAAAAGCAACACTAATTAAGAATTCTGAAAACATGAGACATCTAGTCAGGTCCCTAAGGTAGTTGAAATATCATCCATGGTTATTGTAGCTTACATAATAACAATATAGGCTTAAGGACTGTTCCATTCACAAACTTAAAAATTTACAAATATGATTGTCACGTGATGAGGAAGATTCATCTATCAACCTATGTATTAATTGCGGGAACATTCAAAGGAATGTTTGCATGCATTTGTGTGTGTGTGTGTGTGTCTGTGAGAGAGAGAGAGAGAGAGTCAAAAGAAAAATAACTAATGCACTAGTTAGAACGACAATAGTAATTTCAAAATGACAAATTGATTAAAAAATTGGAAGATACTCAAATAACTACCACATGCAGGTGAGGCACAACCCAAGTAGCTCATAACCAGAAGTCTACATGCTAGAGAATCAACAAAATAATGCAAGCGCAAAGGTGCATGGCAAAAAATTTTAAAAATCCATGCACACCGTTGGTTCTTGTGAAGTGTATCCAAATTAGTTTTGCACAAAGGTTAGTGAACTTATCATCCACTTGGACTCCTATTGAATCATTACACCACTCTCCACTCTTTCTTGAACACAATGACAATTCACCTCCATATACTTGGTCCACACATGAAATAAAAGATTAGAAACCATGTGAATCACTGTTTGATGGTCACATACATATTCATAGGCAGCTTCAAATCAAACATCAACTCCTCAAGTAGGTTCTTAGATGTATGCGCCATAACCCAGTACTCAAATACTCTACTAAATCTAGATACAACACTCCTTACTTTTCCAACCTCACCACCATCATACTACCACCATTGTGAAATCATTTTCTCTAAACAAAATGTATTCTATAAGTCCCAAATTCCAATGTGTTTTTTTTTTTTTTTTTTCTAGGAATAAATAGTCATATGTCATTCAATTTTGTTGGTGATGGATTATCTAGAACAAAACATAACCATAACAAGCAAGAACTTTATGATTGCTATATCCAATAATTTACTTTAATTCTCAGCAGTGGTCATATCTTCTTATCTAAAAAAAAGGTTGGAAAACCCACCAGCAGTGTCAATCATATCATCCACCATAACTGCTACTTTTCCCTTCACATCGCCAATCAGATTCATCACCTGCATGATGACATTCAATATAATTTTGTAAATCTAACGGGAAATGTTTCAATACGGAAACAGCCAAGATAACATCATAGCAAAAAATATATAGAACGACCATTTTTAGCAGGTTTCCTTCAAAAGACAATCATTATTTCCTTCCCAAAACATTGCCTTTTTTTCAATACCACTACATCCTAAAGGCCTTTCTTTTCCACATTTATTGCATAGAAAAGAGCCATGTTTATTTCATTTCAGAAGAAGTGAAAGTAGACGTGGACTTGGACTTGGAAATCTAGAGCATTTTGGTTCAGGTTTAGAAATCCAGGACATGTGGAAAGTCTACAAAAATATGCATGTGGGAGTGAAATTATCATTCTACAAGAAAACATTTAAAAACCCCTATCAAGCATATATACAAATCTAACTTATGGATACGATGAAATATGGACACACTCATATGAAACTTTTTGAAAAGTAGGAGATGATACACCAGAATAAGGACACATTGTGCTAGGGATAAGATGCTAAATAGTAAATCTCTATCATTTTTTTAACTGCTTTATGATTTGAACTTATGATAACTCTTTCTATAGATATTGATTTTTTGCACATCGTGGGGTATATGAGAAGTACCAGTATCCAATAAAACTACGATCGTAGAACTATCCTTGCTATGTATGAATTGTAACTAATAATTTTAAATCTACATTATGAACTTACTACTCTTTTCCGCCCACAACTCAACTCAGGAGCCCCAATCACGAAATTTTAATAGCTGCCATTAATGGAATAATGACTTGTTTTGGATGTGATGTCATCTTTGAAGAAGAAAAACTGTTGTTGATAGTATACTTAAAATCTTCTAATCATTTGAAAGCTGTCAACATTTTTGTGTGTGAATAAATCCTATGTGTATGGTTCATCATAAGTCTATTAATGCTTTTCTTAACTTTGCTGAAGGATATTTAACGTAGAAAATTTTGAACTAATTTACGGTGGGTGTTGTAGATGGTGCTTTTGTGGGTGTTTGGTGGCTTGGGTATAGCAATGAGTGGTAGTCTTTAGTTGTTGGGTGGCAGTGGTGGTTTTGTGGGTTTAAGTGTGTGTTACAGATGGTGATTTTTGTGGTGTTTGGAGGCTTGGCTGGGCAGGGCAAGTAACAGTGGGCCATTTGGGGGCAGGGGCAAGGATCAGGAATGAGATTGCTGCTCCAAACCCACTCTGTAGTCATCCCTATATGATAAATTTCTAACTTCCTCAAAAGATGCAAGCCACTACACACAAGTACGCAATTGTAGTTCTAAGGGCATACCACTACCAAAGATATATTCCAACAATCAAAGCCGCATTTTGACATTTATAAGAAGGAAATTTTTTTTAGCAGCAACACACACAAACACACCTAATGGGTCTTGAACCCACGACTTCGCCCTCCACCTCGTCTTGAGGTTGGGGCTGGAAGTTCCACTTTTGGTCCAGCTTATTGGCAAAGTAAAATTTGCAACAATCTATTGCACCATCCAAAAAGAGAAAAGGAAACTAATGGGGGAGAAAGACAGTGATGGGTGGTCTAAAAGTCTTCTCATAGATTTCCAAAGAATAGAAAATCTGCCTAATGCTATAGTACACCCTGCTGGCATGATTCCACCTGATGCAATTTGGCAAAATTTATGTCAGAATAGTACTTGTGCTCCATAAACAAGCATTGCCATTTATATTAGATTTTACATTATCATGTTTGATGCGGGAGATGCAAGAAAATTATTATTTAATATTATTTATGTGTGCAAGTCAATTGTATTTTTATGTTTTAGGTCCTAGTAGTTTATTGGGCTATTAGTATTTCAATTTGGGAAGCAAGGTTATTTTTGTAATAAAGCAATTAGGGTTTCCTAACCAGTTAAAACTAGGGTTTAGCAATCCTTTATAAGCAACCTATTGTACTCCTTGAGGAGATGGTTGATATGTTGATGAATGAAAACAATGGCCGTTTGGTCTTTTCTTGGTCTGGTGCTGACTCCAGGTCTACCCTAGGTGCTGACTCCTAATGGTTTCCCCGCTTGGTGCTGATTTTAAGCAAGGCCTAGATGCTAACTCCTAGGTCATATCTTTTATTTTTCTGTTATTTTAGTTTTGTTCTAGTTGTCCTGTGTCAATGTTACACTGACTAGTAAATGTTCATGCCTCCTGCTCAGTCAACGCAAATCAACGATTCAGTTTTGCATTTCTGTACTATCACATTATTGAGCACAGTGTCCTTTCATAAACTCTACTAACTAACTTTGGGTTAGGGGTTAAGTCCTTGCCATGTGATTTTCCAGCAAACTATGCAATTATTTGTACATCAAAAAATAAACTAATAACAACCTTAAAAAGAAGCTTTTGAGGGATTTAAGAAAATACATATGTATGTACTTAATTACTTATATTATATATGTGTATTGGAATTTAAAGATAAACTTGATATATGATGTAATTCTACAATTTGCAGGACAACACAACAATATGGCAATAAAAAAAGTCTGAAACAACTTTATAGGCTTCAAAGGAAAAAAAAAAAGCAATATAGTTGCAAGTATATAATACTGAATACAAGGAGTCAGACTAGATAGACTTTGGAGCTCATTTGGATTGGTTGGGAAATAGAAGCATATAAAAAATATGTCAGGGATGCTTCAGAAGGTATGGGACTTCAAAGTTTCTCAAGTACATTAAAAGTAAGTCCCTTTTTTTTTTCTTTTCTAAAATTGTAAAAATAGTCTTCTTAGAAAAAAATGGACATATTGATATTCTCCAGGACACATTTGAAGACCAAAACAGCTTTTACATATTGGTGCTAATAGCATGACACAATTACACAATTGTACACATGCAAATAATTGACAAAGCCTAAGAACACGTTTACATTAAAGATAACTTGCAGATATACATTTTCTTCATCAAATTCTTTTGTTATTCTGTTCAATGGGTCCATGCGTAACTCACCAATCAAAAAAGGATTATGAATTTGAGCCATAGCATTGATTAGCATTTGGAAGCTGAACATGAAAATCTTAAATAATAACAGAAATCTCTAATTTTTAATTTTGTAATCTTGGTTTATGATGGAATCACTAAATCAGAAAAAGAAATAATTTAAAGTTCACTCATCTCAAGACTTCAAGGGATGAGGGGAGACAAAGGTTATTCATTTTAATGTGTAATGTTATGATACATTGATACCTAGTCATAACCATTTTCTTTCAGAATTACCAAAATGAATCAATCTTCTTCTTTTGTAAAAAAACAAACAAAAATAATTTCACAAATTTCCCATCTCTCTCTTTTTTTTTTTATAAGTAATAAAAATATATTAAAAAGAAGAGGGGTGTCACTTGAGTATACAGGAAGTATACATCAAAGACAGAAACAAATCAAGTGCATAAAGTACAAAAGTCCATGAAATCATGGACTGAAGAAAAAGAACAAAAGCCTAACACTATAACCCAATCCAGAAGAGTTTTAAGGAAGAAAAGTTTAAGATCTGAAACTGATCTCTCTAAATCCTCAAAATGCCGGTTATTCCTCTCCCTCCAAATGCACCACATCAAACAAACGGGCATAGCCATCCAAATAGCAGAATTTTGATGCCTCCCAAACTTTCCTTGCCAACAAGCCAACAGCTCCACCACTATTTTCAGCATAACCCAATGAATGCCAAACAGAGTAAACACCATAGACCATAAATCAAAAGCAATAGAGAAATGGATGAGGAGGTGGTCAACTGATTCCCCATTTCTTTTACACATACAACACCAATCCAAAATCAAAATCTTCCGTTTCCTAAGATTATCAATAGTCAAAATATTCTCCAAAGCTGCAATCCACACAAAAAAAGCAACTCTAGAGGGGACCTTAGACTTCCAAACAGTCTTCCAAGGAAAAGACTAATCGAAACTTTTTGTCAACACCTGGTAATAAGAACGAACAGCAAAACCTCTTCCCATAGCAAGTTTCCAACACATCTTATCGTCCCCAACTCCTTTCAAAGAAGCTCCATAAATTCTAGACATTAAACTATAGAAGGATTCCAATTCCCAATCCTTGTTGTATCTTCTAAAAGTTAGATCCCAAAAAAGAACACCATTTGGGAACTTCATCAAATCAGCCACATAGGCCTCCTTATTTCGACTTAAAGAAAAAAGTCTTGGATAGAGCACACACAAAGAAGTGTCCCCACACCAAATATCCTGCCAAAATCTAACAATAAACCCAGCCCCAACCTCAAATTGGATGTGAAGAACAAAAGATGGCCAACCACGACTAATAGACTTCCACAAACTCACTCTATGAGGGCCAATAACGGGAAGAGAGCCCAACCTCCCCCTTCACAACCATATTTTGCCCCTATAACTCTCCTCCACAAGGCCTGTCGCTCATTCCCAAATCTCCATAACCATTTTCCAAACAAGGCTTTATTAAAACTTCCCAAATGATGCTTCATTTTACTTCGTTTTTTTTTTTTCTATGAATTGTAGGAATTCTGTAAAAAAGCATAAATAGACCAAAATTTAAATAAATTGACACTGACAAAAGTAAATTTCAATAGATCCTACCTCTGCAACATTGTGTCCATGACGCCTTTTATCGACAATGGCTAGAGGGGCATCAGATAACTTTTTGGCAAAAGCACGGGCTCTGGCTACACCGCCAACATCTGGTGAGACCACTACCAGATCATCAGAACATATATATTTGCTGGCGAGGTAGTCAAGTATCACAGGCTGGTGATGCAAAAAGTAAAAAATATTACCAATTGATTAATTAGTTTATAATGAAATGTTACTAAAAAATAAACATTGGTTGTTTCTATAGGTCATGCATCAAGAATCAGTGAGACTGATGCAGCTGAGAGCAACAAAGAACTTAGGTATATCTAACATTGAAGAAGACACGCACGGAGAAACAAAGCCCCCTAATTGGATGCTCATCAAGCAGACTCGTTATTTACAATACTCAAAAAAGCCAAAGGCATTTTTCTATGATAATCGAAAACCAACTGTCTTGAATGATTAAGCAATCTTCAGACTACAATAAGACAAACCCAATGAGAATTTTTTTTAAGTTGTTTTTGGATATTTACCCAGAATATAAAAGACACTTATAGAAGAGAGTAATATAATTATTCTGTTTTAGCTTTTTCAGCAAAGCCAAATTCTATCTCAATTCGATTTAACTTCAGCTAGCTTTGTCGGAGACAAGAAATCCTTGTCAAACTCCAGCACCCTCGTATGTAAATACTAACATAGCAAAGACCCCTATTGGATGCTCATTAAGCAGACTCTTAAGGTATTTATTGTACTCAAAAAAGCCAAAGGCATTTTTCTACGATGATCGTAAACCAACCGTCTTGAATGAATTCACAATCTTCAGATTATATTAAGACAAACCCATTGAAATTTTTTTAAAGGAATTTTTGGATATTTTCCCAGAATGTAAAGACACTTATGGAAGAAAGGAATATAACATAAGTGTTCTGTTTTAGTTTTTTTAGCAAAACCAAATTCTATTTCAATTCGATTCAACTTCAAGTATCTTTGTCAGAGACAAGAAATCCTTGACAAACTCTGGGGCCTTTGTATGTGGATACTAACATAGAAGAAATGCAAGTAGCATACATTTCTTACCTGACCATACACGTGATCCACTGGAATATCAAAATAGCCCATGGACTGCCCTGAATGAAGATCACAAGCAAGAACACGGTTTGCACCTGCTTCCGTAATCAAATTTGCTACAAGTTTGGCTGCAATTGATTCACGCCCTTGAGTCTGAAAGATCAATATTTTGAAATTATGAGTAAAACAAACTTGAATTCAGCAAAGACTTATCTTGAGTATCAATGTTGACTACAACCACCAGCTCTGGAAGAATTCCTAAAAAAATGCACATGCAGAAGCTAGTAATTATCTTAGGCTTTAAAATTCGTAACAATTTTTGCTTTTAAAAGCTTTCCTACTTGGTAGTAAATCTGTTATTCTTTATGCTTCAGCATTTTATAAAAATTATGATATGGGAAATGGATACTTAAAAAGCAAAAAATACACTGGCAATAAAGTAACATATACCACAGTGATTGATCACAAACTCAGAGAAGAAAACCCGATGAAGTTGATCACTTATCAATGATGTAGTATAAGGCCCTTACTGGAAGAAATGAACATAATGAAACCTGACCATACACATTATAGGATTTTAAGGCCATGATTTGCTATAGCAAAAAGGTAAGCTATTATGAACCCAAGAAGAGATGTACACTCATCTTGTTATCCAATTTAACAATTTGAACTAGGAATTGACAGAAGACCCATAAAAATACGTGTTTGCACAATTGATTTGACGCTAAACAAGATAAATTCCCTTTTTCAGATCCTTTGCTAATCATACAAAGTTACCTTTCTATCAGCCCTGGCATATCCAAAATATGGAATCACTGCAGTAATATTTTTGGCTGAAGCCCTCCGACAAGCATCAATCATTATCAGAAGCTCCATAAGATTCTCATTTGCAGGAGGACACGTAGGTTGCACAAGATAAACATCACACCCTCTAACACTCTCTTGCAACTGAACATATATCTCGCCATCAGCAAAACGTTTAATCTTAATTCTTCCAAGCTCCAGACCCATGTAGCATGCTATTTCCTATTGAATATGTGATGAAACATCAGAAATATGTACATAAGAATTTTCTATGTATAACACTAAAAGAAGTACAACAAAAATATGAAGCAAAACACCAAAATCAGTCATATCATTAAGAATAAGGTGTACATGACATATACAATTCAAACAAAATTGTATTGTGCAAAAAAGAGAGATTTGTCACCATTTGATCTGTTGTAATCATAATGTTAATGACAATGCTAAAGATTTACATGATACATGCTATTAGAGTTTGGATGATGATAGAAAGATTCAACAACAATGGCAGCTGCAACAAGTGACATTAAGGGAAAATAAGGAGAATGAAATCCACTAATCTTGCTCTTATTTTTTCCAATACACATCATAAAGTCTTAACTCGCCAAAAAAAAGTCTCTTCCACCGACCCTTAAACCCAAGATGCAACCCACAAACTATTAACCCTTGGGACAATCAAACATAACACACAAAGGTACCGAGGAAATGCAAAAAAACCGTAAGAGAAACTTCTTTTGAAATAGAGCTGTAGAGTTCTCAAACCACCCAATTGCCCAATTGATTTTTAACAATCTTGTTTCGAAACCAAAAACAAAAGCACGCAATTCACTTCTTAAAATCAACTTCAACCTTCACATCACTCATTTAACAGTTCCATTCGATAACCTCTAATTACATCCTAGTTTCCTTCTTAACATCATAACTACTTCTTTTATAATTCTTGCACGCGCTGAGCTCAATTCTTATGTTCACTAAAACATTTAACACCGCCGTTTTTATTTAATTACATTGTAACCCCCAAAGTTAGAACCACGATTCTATTGATTTTTACTAATCACTTCCTAATTATCAACTTCAACCCTTCCACATCACTCATTCAACAACTCCATTTTCAGTAACACCCTAGCATAACCTCCTTTTTTAAATCTCGAGCTCAATTCTTATGTTCACTAGAACATTTTAATCGCATAAATGTTTGCATAAACTAAAAAGATGAGTGAAACAAAAAATGAAAATTGACCTGAGAGAGAGCGGGATTGGCGGTGCCGGAAAATATACGGAGCCTGGTGTCGTGTGCGTTCTCCGAATAATGCGGTGCGTTTGAAATTGAAGGCGTTGTTGTTGTTGTTGTTGCTTGGTCAGTAGTAGTAGTGCTGCTGCTGCTGAGATATGGAGTGTACGGCTTTCCGTTCTCGAACTTCAACGGCTCCACCAAATTACATCTCTGAAATTGAAAATTTTCAAAGAGGAACTGAGAGTGTGTGATTTATAAATAAATAAATAAATAAATAAAAAAGGACCTTAGAGGAGGGAAGAGAGAGCTGCTTTGCTTACGACGCCGTTTTGGGAGGCAGGGATTCGAGAGCTTGGGAAGAAATTCAATTTCAAAGAGGAACGAGAAGTGAGAGGTGATGACGATGACGAGCAATAAGAGTGATGCAGCAGAGATGGCATTTTTCTTTCTTTCTTTCAGTTATTGCAAAGAAGGAACGGATTTTTTTTAGTGTGATTGAAAATTTCTGAAAGATTGATTTTTTTTTTTTTTTGGTTTGGTTTGGCAGGTGAGTGGGGTTTGTGAAATTGTGAGCTTAATATAAGTAGTATTTTTTATTGGAGAGAAAATGGAGTTTGTCTGTAGAGAGTACAGGGTTTAAAGTTTTAAACAAGTGAGCCTCATCCGTTCATTTTTATTATTTTTTTCTCTATTTATACTTTTTTCCTATTTTGGTTTTATGGTTATACTGTTATATAGTTATTAATAGATTTTTTTTTTTTTTTTTTGATAAGTGGTTATTAATAGATTTCAATTTCACGGAGGACTTTCTTTGTATCGTAGGGAGTTAGATTTGGCGGATTGAAAGACTCAAGAGTGATACCGACCTTTAGACTTTGACTACTTTTTTTTTTTTTTTTTTTTTTTTTTTTTTGGGATAGGCTAGTTACACACTTATTAGAGCACTCACAGCAGCAATAGAGCTAAAAAATTATATAGCTATTTTAGCTCTACAAAAACACAAAAAAAACTCATGCAGCAGTGAAGCTAAATCTATTTTTTTTTAACTTCATTGCTATGTGCACGGTAGCTTAGAGCTAAAAAATAATAATTTTTTATTCAGCCAGCCATTAAAATAATACAACTTTGCTTCTTCTTTTCATTCTTTTATCACACTGTGTCTCTCTCTCTCATTCACTCTCACCTCATCTGAAACTCATCTCTCTCAACTCCGATCTCTCAAGCTCACTCACTTCGATCTCTCAAGCTCACTCTCTCAACTCCGGTCTCTCTGAAGCTCGACGTCACTGACCCACCAGCCATCCCAAGCTGCCAATCAACCTCAGACCCACACCGCCATCCGCCGCAGACCCACGTCGCTGATCCTCGTCACCAACCCATCTCGCCCTTACTTGGTTGTTTTTTTTTTTTTTTTTTTTTTTTTTTTTTTTCCTGCTGTGGGCTATGGTGTGGTGGTGGTTGTGGTTGTGTGGGTAAATCGGCAACGGTGGGTGGCTGGGTTCATCGGCATTAGTGGGCTGTGGGTTCATCTCTCTCAACTCCGGTCTCTCAAGTTCACTCACTTCGATCTCTCAAGCTCACTCTCTCAACTCCGGTCTCTCTGAAGCTCGACGTCACTGACCCACCAGCCATCCCAAGCTGCCAATCAACCTCAGACCCATACCGCCATCCGCCGCAGACCCACGCCGCTGATCCTCGTCACCAACCCATCTCGCCCTTTACTTGGTTGTTTTTTTTTTTCCTATTATGGGCTATGGTGTGGTGGTGGTTGTGGTTGTGTGGGTAAATCGGCGTCGGTGGGTGGCTAGGTTCATTGGCATTAATGGGCTATGGCTAGGTTTGTCGGCATCAGTGGGTGGCTCGGGTGGGTTTCATGGTGGTGGGTGTGGGCTTGGTTGATTTTTTTTTTTTCTTTGTTGTGGGCTGTGGTGGTGGTGGTAGTGGTGGTGGTTGTGGTTGTGGTTGTATGTGTGGGGCTGTGATGGTTGTGTGTAGTGGATATATTATTTAATTGTAGTAAATATCTTATTTTATTATGATATTTATATTATTTTATTGCGTTGAAAGCTAAAATAGATCCACTACTGCAGCATGTGTGTAGGTAAAATAGATAAAGTAACTTTTGGTGGAGCTAAATAGTTAAATTTTTAGCTCTACTGCTGTAAATGCTCTTATACTTTTACTTATATAGTCATCTATGTGGCGTTTGGTACGGATGAATCCATATTACTCTTAACATCCAGGTTCCTAGGAATGTAATTCCTTGCAATCTGGATACCTAGGAATGTAGTTATTCCTATGTTTAGTTTCATTGGAAATCTCTTAAAATTCTTAAGAATGTGAGATGATAATGTTTGGTTTATTCCCAAGAATTTTAAATAAATTATTTATTTTTCCCATTCTATCCTTAGATTTGAATGTGAACTATCAAGTCCTTTAAAAAAAATCTTCCTCTAAATAAATAATGAAAAACAAAATATAAATTATTAATAATTTGTTGAGCAACACACACACAACAGCAAAAATGAATACCTGACAATAATGGAGGGTCCCCTTTAAACTTTTTTTTTCCCCACACATGAAACCTAAATAGAACTTTGTTAAATAATATATCAACAGAGTTGTCTATTCTGTTTATGTTATTTTGGCGGGAAAAGATAAAGACAAGGGAAAATATATTGATGATTTGTTTTATATTTTATCTTAATTGCTTAAATGATAAAGAAAAAGGCTTAAATTTGTCAATTTATAAAAAATACAATTTTCTTTAAACTTGGGAATCTAGATATCCACCTATTTTAAAGGGAATCCACATTCCTACTTAGAGGGGTTTAAAGGGGGAATCCGGATTCTCCTGGCATTTGATTCTCTGGTGTGATTTGCAACCAAACATGGAAATCTTTAGACATTTCTGGGAATCCTAAAACATTATCTTGTATCAAACGCTACACTAAAGTATTCTTTTGATTTTCAAATTTTATAAAAATTAAAAAATATATATATATATAAGAGTATTCTTTTTTTTTGGTAGGCCATTTTGAATGTGTACCATTGTAAATCCATCCAATGTTGAGAGCTTAATACCAATTTTAATTTTTTAAGTATTTTTTTACACTTTCTCCCACTTTTTCTTTTTATTATGTGTTTTTTTTTTTCTTTCTGCAAGAAACTTTTTATCATAGAACAGAGACAATTTTTTCTCTTTTTAGGGCTCCTTAAAAAAAAAAAAAATCTTATATTTCTCACTCATTTTTTCAAGGTACATAATTGCTTCTTTTCTTTTCTTTTTTCTTTTCTAAAAAATCAAGTTCCCCAAAAATCATCTTTGTTAGTAAAAATAGATTTTTAATGCAACAAGTTATTCTTTAAAATGAATCTCTTAACCAGTCTAGCCTTATAGATCTAGGATCAAGATTTTCTAAAGTTTTTAGTGTACTCTATCATGTAGAGTTTTTTAAATTCTCACATTTATTTTATAATAAAGATAAATAAAGAGTGAATTACATTTTCTTTCTTTCTTTTAGTTATGAAAATTGAAAAGAAATCAAAAGAAGAATAAATTTATTATATAGGAGTAATTCAAGGGTAAGGATAAGGGTTAAAAAAATTAGAAATGAGTTGGTTTTTTTTTTTAAAGAGTAAAATCTCCTTTCTCCAACATTATTTTATGCCCCTCAACAAGCTAGAGTCACCCATGACCCATGTACTCGAATTTGGCTTTCCTCCAACCAAACCTATGAGGCTAGTTGAAGAAATTTTTTGCCCTCATCCAATATCGTGGAGCTTTTGAACAGTGGATTCCGGCATATGCTCATCATTCTTTATGATAAAGGAAAACCATATAAAGACAACCAAATCTATCAGAATATTTTCGACTACATGAATATGATGCTCGACAGTGAATACCTAATATTAGTATATTACTATTTGACCCAAGAACAATGCCGGCCCTTGACATTTTGGGGCCTTAGGAAAAATAAGTTTTTTTTTTATATTTATGTATTAATTAAATTAATATTTATTTAATATTTTTATATTATAATATATTTCTTTTAAAATCTATTTTTCTTGTCTTTTGAGATACAAATTGACTAATTTAATTTTTGTATTCAAGTTCTTATAACATTTCATTTTCAATCGACGGTATAGCTAATTCACTTAATTTTTCTTGAGACATTATCAATCTTAGATATGATTTTATTAATTTTAATTTTAATAAACTTCTTTCTGTAAAAGCAACTATAACAGGTATTGTTAGTAAAATTCTATAAGCAATACATGTATTTGGAAATGAATCTAACCTTTTTTTTTATATAATTTAGTATGTCAATTGGAGTATATTATTTTATTTGTAAAATTTCTTTTAAAACTTTTAACTCTGAAAATAAATCTAAACCATCAATATTATAATAAACATCATGTTTGAGAAAAAATTCTAGTTTAAGACAGTATTTTATAAACTATCATCATCTAGCTGAGAGAGAGAGAGAAAAGGTATGAGTAAATTTTAGGGATTTGAGATTTTTTATTTATTTTTTATTTGAGACTGTTTTGTGGGTATTTTTTAGACCGGATTTGCACTGTATCCAATTGATTTTTGATTTGTCTAAAGGTTAATGATAATTTTTTTAGGATAATTGATTTTGTTTAGACACAAGAATTTATTGGGGTACCAATGTTTACAAGGATGTTCCAGATTTTTTGTTCTTTGGTCACAAGGATGCATGGTTGTCAAAATCCCGATCTGGATCCTATGATCCTACAATTTTATGATCTCACCTGCCGAAAATGATTCAGATCTTTCAAGGATCTTTGCGATCATTCAGGATCGATAGGATCATACGATTTTGACGATCCCAAATAACCTTTGTTTCTTATAATCTTTTTTAACTTGACAGAAAGCTTAGTTGGACCTAAATGAAAAATAAAATCCTAATAGACCAAGTTTTTCCACTCTAATGTAGAAAGTGTCAGTTGGACCCAAATAAAAAATTATTCTAGTAAAGTGTCACGTTTTGAGGTTTTTGGCATCTTTAAATGATGCTTACAAATAGATATAGTGATGTATGGTAATTATATCAATGAATGTATGATTTATGTAATTATTTAACATACTAATGTGTATTTTTTTTTCCCAAATAACGTAGGATCTTACAATCTATGATCCGATCCTACGATCCATGATCTCACCTACCTCCCACGATCCTACGTAGAATCCCGATTTTGACAACATTGGAAGGATGTATAAGATTTTTTGAAGTTTCATCTGAAACTAAATTATATATATATATATATATATAAATTTTTTTTTTTTTCTCTACTATCCCTTCTTTTTCAAAATTTTAGAGTCTATTTTCACATGAGGCCTTAGGCAATGGCCTAATTAGTTTAGTGAAAGGGCCGGCCCTGCCCAAGAACCAACACCATTTCTCAGAACTGAAAACCAACGATGATGTTTATGTGGGTTTACCAAACACTTTATAATAATTGTAGAATTTGTCCTGAATCTATTTTGGCTGTAGTCCTGCATGTTGGTGGAATAAGAATAGTATACAACTAATACATGCCATGTTATCTTCACTAATTCAATTTATTTTTTTTAAAAAATACCATGTTATCCCTGTACTTGCATTGCAACACATGTAAAGGTCTTTATGCCTTAAAAATATTAGTGAAAAGAAGACTCTTTGAGCTTTCACTTCAGTTCGTTGTTGACCCGTGCTTACACGGTTTTTTTCTTTATAAATTATACGATAAACTTGTTCGACGCACGTGCATATATAATATATCCTATTTGGTTTAGTCTCAATTTCGTTTTTTTGAGTTGTGTATATATAAGAAATATCTTTAGAATATAGACATTGAAAAATTATTGTGTTTACTCTTAAAATCATTACGAGACTTTAACGGCGGAGTCGAGGTTGTACTTGACTAACGAGGAGTGAATGTTTTTCATGGCGGCTACGAGGAATTTTGTGGTGTTATGTTCGAGTTGGTGTCATAGAGCTTGACTCGGGTGAATCTTTGTGCATATTGAACCTGACTCTGCAATCACAAAAAAAAGCATAAAAATGTTAGATTGTTACAAACACGTATAGTTTTTGAAGGAAATAAGAAGAGAGTGATTGATGAGAGAAAGACCTGCAACGGTTGAGATTGTGAGGAGTAAAAGAAAGCATGAGAAGCTGATGTGGGCTGCCATGGTCTGATTCTTACTAGAGAACCAGAACATGAGAGAGAGCGAGAGAGAGCGAGAGAGAGAGAGATTTGGTTAAAGATCGGAGCAGTTGTGAATTTATAGAAGAAAAACAGAGTGGGCTTAGTGGGAACGAGAGAGAGGTGGAGTGGTAGGGTTTCGAAGTGAGATCTAAACACGATTGTTTATTTATTTTTAAAATTTATTAACATGATAAATAATTGTTTATAAAAAAAATTATAAATAATTGGATAAGTTTAACCACACTTCAAATTTCATAATTTTTACCATAATTAATAATTAGATAAGTTAAAGCTTACTAGCCTTATTACACGCGCTTCGCATGTGCGATGAGACTTTTTTTTTTAATTTTATTTTAGAGGTCCTATTTAGTATTTTGTAGCAAAATAAAAATTTGTATTTTTATTTTATATATATAATTTTTATTTTGAGGGTCTAATTTATAAGTAGATAAAACAATTTGAAAATTAATAGGAGAATTTTCAAAAAAAAATAAAATAACAGGAAAGTGACCCTATTTTTTAGGCAATGTTTTAGTAGGAGTTAGAGTTGCATTTTTACCGGATTGTCATTTAGTTTTATCTCTACTTAAACATAAGAGTGTGAGGGCTTTTTTGAACTAAAAAATGAGGAATTCAAATATATATATGACAAACAAAAAAGAAAGAAAATATATTAAAAAGTCATTATTTTGATGACAATATATAAGTAATTAATTGACAAGGGCATTTTTGTCCAGTAAAGCCTTCCCCATCGGTCAGGACAAACGAACGTCGCTCACGGTTCTTCCAGCAACACCTATCAGCCTCTTGAAATGTCCACCAGGCGTCACCTGGATAAACCAATGGTTGGTTGGTGCTTAAAGGCCGACTAATGACCACATGTGACGATAGAAAGGTATGTTAGGCCCCATGAGACCCTTGCATATTGTTCGCTCACATAGCAGTAGACGGAGTGACCATGCCGATGGACGAATGACCAAGCCGACAGTTTAAGATGGTGAGCCCTACCATCTTTGCTTGTTCTCCACTCATGAGTCTCTACATGTAAATAACTTATACTCCACACCCAAAGACTCTACTACACATTCATATCTTCCTTATATGGTAAGAAGAGCCCTGGGATCATGGAACCTTAACTCCAAGATCTTCCCCATAAGGAAAAACCCTTCATATAAGGGATCTGGATCATGCCCTTCACCAATATATAAGCACCAGACCTCCTTCTCTCAAAGGTACGCAGAAAAATCCCTAGCTTTCTCACTGTAGAATTCTTGGAGATCTTTTATTCACTGACTTAATTTTCGGAAGGTCTTTAGCCAACACCCCACCGGTACTCTCTGTTGGTTCTTAGTTTCTTGTTCTTCAGGTACCCATTAGAGCATTCAAGAACAATAAACTCACTGACGATTTTTGTGAATCATCATTAATTAAGTGAGCAAATATAATAACTTTTTTATGTTTTAATACTACGAATTTTATTACATTATTTTGTGTAAGTGTATTTCACCAAAAAAAAAAAAAAAAAATTGTTGGTTTTATGACTAGTAATAGTAGAACAATATCTCTATTAAGTATTAAGACAAGTGATTTTTAAGACTCAACCATTTCTTATATATCTAATTTAATATCTAACATAAGTAAAGCAAAAGCGTCTTCAAAGCTCTATCATTTTTATTTTTGGATCACCCACTATTATTACGTCTGCCATGTCTGAATAATTTATTCAAGTAGCCAAAAAATTGTAATTGACTTGACTTGAAAATTCTAATTAGGCAAAGATGATTATGGGAGCTATTTTTCACCTTTAATGCTTCATCTAAAACACTACCATTTGACCATTCCAATTCAAGACCACAATTTACACAACATAGGCTAAAAGGTTGAATCCAAAGCACAGATCACAAATTATATACATATTTAAGACATAAGCCAAATTATAGATGTGTCGTTAAAGTATTCATTAAATTAAAATAGATTATTTTTGGAGATGAAATAGGGTCTTTAAATTGCAGTATATTTGATGTATTATTAAGTTATCATTCTTCTTCTTTTTTCTTTTTTTTTGAAAGTTACAAGTTACAACAGATAAGAGGGGATAAAAAGTCCCCCCCACCCCCAAAAAAAGAGGGGATAAAAAAAAAAACCATAATTAAATTTTATTTTCTTCCTTAGAGTTATACTAGGTGTTTGGAGTAACCAAATTGATCCCAATTATCAAGATAGTTTTTTTTTTTTTTTGGAGAGAATCCCAAAAATAGAGTTTCAAGATTAAAATTTTGTACCCTACATATATAGAGAGAGAGAGAATATACCATTCAACAAGTTTTCCTGCATCTCACTTTATATCATGATTGCTCACTTTCTTGAGTATTTCACAATTGGGTTGAATCAATTTTTAACTATAATGGCTCTTTGTAGTGTTCATGGATTATAGTTCATGTAACATTTTAAATCCATAACATTTAAAATGAGAGTGGTAATGAATAGATGTAGACGTGTAGTGACATATGCCGTTGTAATTAGCTTTGACATAAGGACAAATGTCATCACGGTATACATCCTCCAGTTTTGAGATCCAACTTTTATAATATATATATATATATATATTATAAATTTGAAGAGTTTAGATCATATACTTTATTTTAAGACTGAATTTATTTGTTTTGGAGAATTCTATTGCAAATTGTTGAGGGTCATTTCTTCGAAGTAGACAAGGGTGGCCCAACCCAGCAACGCGGGCAGCAGACCAAGTAAAAATAAAAAACCATTGGGCCCAAGCGGCAGGAACAATGGATCACAGGCCCATCAATACAAATGGATGGGTCTTGAGGAAGTAAGTGGACCTAAAAATGCCCGGAAAGAGAGAAAATGGCACCCATGGGCAAGTATGTGTTGTAAAAAATGAGAGAATGGGCTGCGGCAGGCCCAAAGTAAAGTAAGCAAAGTAAGTAGGGGATAATGGCAAGCCCATGTACCCCAAAGATGAGAATGAGGAAATTGGGCCGGGGAAGCCCAATTGAGTTAGTAAAAGCCCATGGGATGCGGAGTAATAAACGGACCAAGGATGTCCAAAGAAACGGGCCGGAGAGGCCCAAGGGAAGAAAAGGGCATGAAAGCCCATATGCAAGGACACCAGTGGCCACCATTGATTGGGCCACTGGGGGAAAGAATTGGAATGGCAGGCCTAAGAAAAGGCCCAGTAGGAAAAAATCACCGCGGCAGGAAAAGCCACGCCGAAAGAAAGCAAAGGCATTTAAACGGATTGGGCTGAAAAGAAAACAAAGCCCAAACACTGGGTAAAAGCCCAGATCCTGAGGGAGCGGGAAATCAGAATAGCAACCTGTGAAAAGCCAGAAACGGGCGGCAGGCAAGAAAAGTCTTCACTCCACGGCAAATGCATGAACAGCAGGCAGGATTCAGACGCAAACACGCGCAAGGCCCAGGCACCACCAGCCTGTACCCAGCCAATACAGGACATGGTGAGGTCATGGGTCAGAGGTAAGAGGGCACGGTTTGGAGGTGGGGAGAGGGGAAGGCTTATTTTAAGGTTCCTGCCCAGACTCTTTCGGGGATACGTCCTGCTGGGATGACATACCACCCGAAAGAGGCAATGCTGAGTTGGAACCAATAGGTGCATGCCACGAGGGATAGAGAGAGAGGAAGCGTCACCGCGGCAGGAATGCCGCGGCAGACTAACGGACAAAAAATGTCTGTACCCGTAGACAGGGGAACCACAGACGGAACAGTAATGTCGGCAAGTACTCTCAGACCAGACAAAAACGGTTGGAGGGCAGAATAGTAAAATCCGTCCACGGCAGGCACTATAAAATGGGAGCCTCTGCCGTGAACAAAAGGAGAGGGGGAAGGTGAAAGGCAACACAGAAAAACAAAAAAAAAAAGATACTCTGTAATACACTTAGCAAAACAGGGGAGGCATAAACCAAAAAACACTAAGGGTGGGAAATCACTAAGAAAAAGGAAAAAGAAAGAAAACCAAGGAAGGAAAGATAGAAACAAAAAGAGTGAGAGCTAGCGGCATGCACCGATAGGTTTCTTCCCTTCTCTCCCTCTTGGATCCTTGTCCTCTTCCATATTCATTTCGGGTATTGATCATTTGGGTCCACTTCCCTCAAACCCATTAACTTCACGGCAGGATTTCTTTTTTCCTCGGAAGTTAGTTGCGTTGAGAAGAGGTGTTCTTCCCATTCGGTTTTTGCCCCGCGGACGAAACCAAATTATTTCCATGTCCTTTGATTAATTTTAATAGCCATTCTCATCACTATTTTTGTTAAGTGTCATTATGGTTGTGAATTATTTTATCATTTTCCATTAAGAGAGTTATCTGGTCATTCCAGAGTGTATGTTTATGTTCATCAATAATATCTGCCTGCCGTAAGCACTTTTCTGAAACAGCTATGCCTGCCGTAAGCACTTTTTTTCTCTAAAGGGCTCTGCTTGCCGTGAGCTCATCTCCTAGTCAACTCAGCCCGCGGTAAAAGCGCCCCCTGGCAGACGAGGCACAGTTCGTGCACAAGCCCGGCCAAGTTGAATTCCATTTGGCCCGGTCTCGACTCCCGCAACCCAGAACATTTGGGCCTACGATCACAAGAGGGCAGCCCAGCCCAACATAGCAGAAAAGGCCCCCACACAAATTAAATATAAACTTTTGACTAAATTACAGATTGTAGCCTCTAGTTTTACCTAAAATAATCTTGTAACTTTATTTTCATTCAATTCAATCCTACTTTGCCAAAGGCCTTGTAACTGAATTGGCACATCTCCATGCACAAAGTGCTTAGCGGGTCTAGAGAAGAAAGGGTTCGATCTGCGCAATTAACCGCATATTGTAATTATTTCTCAAAAAAAAATAAAAATCAATCCTGCTTTTAATTTTATTCAATTCCATCTTCCCATTAATTTAGGTGACTGCCGTAATGGAGCTAAAATGATATTGTTTTTTAATTTTTTTATTTGTTACATTAAAAAATCCATAAAATCAATTAAAAAAATACTTATTTAAAATACGAAAATTTTAAAAATATGATTCTTTTTTTTTCCCCCCCAAGCCAAGGGAAGAAGACAGTAGATTTCATACTGAAAATTTCTCACCTTCAACCTTAAATTTCTAATTCTACCACAATACAGAATTTCTCTGCAGATATTTTCACCACCCAAAAAAAAAAAAAAAAAACCACTATAAAGATTCTTCCCTAAACCCAATCATAGGTCAGGTCCTTATCAATCAAGCCAAATATTCGAAATCTTCCCCAAAAAACTACAACAATCAAATTCAAAAAAATCCAACGAAAACCTCAAGAGCACTAGCATTAAATGTACTAAAGTCTAAATTTTAGTATTTTAGCACACAAAATACCAAAATATGGTCACCATTGGATGTGCCAAATGCATCCAATTGCAATCTTTTTTTTAGCATTAGCTAAAGTACACTACTAGTCTACCACTGGTAAGTGGTAACAGTGCGCAGGCTACTTAATTTTATATTATAAATGTGTATTTTCATAGTTTAGGAGGCTATGTAAAAGATGATATAATTTAGGGAGATAAAATGTAATTTCCACCCCCAACAAAATAGTTCATGCTCATATGCTATAGACTTGACTCTATATAGTCTGCAAGATTTTGCACATATCTAATTTAGAGTCTGGCCCCAAAGAAATTAATATTAAATTTAGAATTGGAACCTTATGTCAAGAAGATAATTGCTTTCATCAAACTCTTTCACAATTTGAACTACGAATACATAGTCCTAGTTTTAATTAGAGGAAACAAACAAGAAAATAAGAACCTATAATGTCAAACAATACACCTTAACTCTATGACTTATTTAAAAATTCAAGAAACTATGTTTAAGATAATGTTCAAAAGCTTGAGGCCAACTTGAGCAGACTTGCTTTTTGCTTCAAACATGAAATACCTTCCAGTAAATAACACGAAATGCATAAAGATCTACAATCATGGGCCATACGAATTCCAGCTTATTTACATACAACAAAAGTTGTCTACCTCTCAAATCAAATAATTCTTGTTAAAAACGGCAAGGGACTCTCAGTAGCTTGAATTGAAATGCATCTTGCATAAGCTAAAAATGAAATGCATCTCAAATGCTAAATCTAGACATTAGGAAGAAACCCCATATGGTAGAAGTGCAGCAGCCACAATCCTACCTTCTTCATTCAATATGTTGTAAGTTGTTGCAGCATTTCTCTACAACAAGTGAAACAAAGATCATTAAGATAAGTTAGCACTGTAGTCAAATACATTTTGGTTGGTGTCTTGGTTTTACAATAGGAAAATGATCATAAAGAAATACGTTGGTTTCAGGTACAACACTCCCTAGACAAGTGTACACATGCACCCAGAGAACGAGCCAGAGATGCAATAATGAGAAAGTGCAGTAGTATAGAAAGACAACACACTATCTGCTAACCTATGTTAAAGAAAAAGGAGGGGGTTAGCCTTGTGGGGAGGGGGGAATTTAAACCTATAATTTAAATTGGAGGAATAGTTTAGGCCCATGAATTACCTCAACTACTATACTAGGACCCCTGAATTAATTTCTACCTTATATGTTGGATTGGTAATTATGCCTAAAGCTTTGATAGAGTGCTTGAAATTGAAGCCTAAAATTGTGAACAAAGTGAGATTTTTAATTTGTTTTGGAGGGGGGGTATGTGTGGCGGAAATTGAAGAAAAGGTTTAGGCTGTTTGGCCTTACTCATGGACAATTTTCTTTTCTTTTTTGCCTTTATGATTGATTAGGCATGTAAAATCTAAGTTCAGTCAAGTTGATTTCTTTTACTTTTTCCACCATCATGCCCCACCATATATATAGCAAAAAACAAAAATAAATTAAACAAAAAAGAATTAAAGTGTACTCTGTTTATGCTAAATTGGTAGACCATATATTCCTTAATAAAAATGTTTAGCCAATTCAGAAAATAGAACATTTTCACAGTATTTTTGTTAGTATGTAAAGGAATTTAGAGACGCTTATTACCAAATTAGCTGCTAGCTCAAAGAGCTCACACCCCAGTTATACAGATTTTCTGTGCCACAACAACTATTCTCACAGATGACAGTGAATGTATGCTTATCAACCAAAAAAAAAAAAAAAAAGATGACAGTGAATGTAAGGAACAAGTGCATTAAAGATTCTTTTAATAATTTAAAATGGAAGTTTGCTTCTTGCCCTCCTAGCTTAACCTAACAAACAAACAATATAATGATCGATTGGGATGGACAAAAGCAGTGCCTTCAACCCTAACAGTTGGGCCAGGTAAACATGGAATAACACCAAGTAGACCTAACTTGCAGCCAGATCAATTAACCATAGAACTGTGAACCTCTTACGCATTTCTCATATAGGGAAGCTTTACCCTATTATTCCTTGGAATATATACAGGCATTTTTCAACACCCAAGATATCCCATTATGTGGCCCCTGATTTTTATTTTTTTTTTTTTTTTTTTTTTCTTTTCACTCTACACCTCACTCTCTTTCATTGCCTAGTGCTCTGATAAAATTTTGAACTTGGTCTTATTTGCTGATATGCCCCAATCAAAATAATTTGATTGGAAAGTCGTGCTACTTTTTTCTTCCTCTATATTCTCTTTTCTTCAGGTGAAGAAGAATAATATAACAATATCAACTTTGTTTAGAAAACCTATGTCTTTTATTTATTGGTGAATTTATGCAGAGTATAAAGTAAAGATGCTAGACAAAATTTAACAGACTGAAGGAATTAAAGCCCGGGGGGAAGCTAAGATACCGAGTCAAGGGCTTCCAACTTCATGCCAGTAGACCGAATGAAGCGCCGAAGTTCAGGATTTACTATTTCAATATTCCTCCCACAGCCAAGTATCAAAATCTCTGACATGAATTATTACAATTAGATGGTCAATAGAAAAATCAACAGAAGATTAATATAACAACTGGACCAAATCTTAAAGGTGAAAACCCTTAAACTATAGATATCATATAATACATACACAAATAAAAACTTGATATATACACATAATATGTGTATATTTGGAAGTTATAGTGACTTACATAATGGTTCCAGTACTGTTGACAGGATGCATATTTATTGACATTAAGTGTCCGTTTGGAAACAACATTTATAGACTTTTTTTGGGCAAAAAGTGTACTAAAATATACTTGTACTTTGAAAAAGTGAGAAAAAGTATAAAAAAGAAAAAGAAAAAAAAAATGTGAGGTTTTAAAAAGCTATACATAAAAGTTAAAATCTGAGCTTATGAGCTCCAGCCAAACAGACACTAAGGCTCATATTAGGTATTCAAGGACATAAAATTGCAAATGCACATGCATGAACTATCTTGGCAACCTGCAAAGTACATATGAAATGATAGTAGAACAGATTTCAATTCTTTATTGTTATAGTATCTAGCTGTCAGCAAGCCTATATAACTGTTTGATGGTGCTCAACATGATGGACCATAGGCAAGTTGCCCGTGATTCACATAACATCTGGGTCACATTTTGAAATATGAAGTATAGCTTAATAAGGGGGAAGACTAGCCCTTAAAATTTATTTTGAATGTTATATGTAATCAAAATCACCTGTATGAAGCAGTCATTCATACCACACAAGTTCCATGCGATAAGTAAAAACAAGGGGCCAACCAGACAGGATTGTCCCACAATTTGAATTCTCACCTGGAATAGGCCGCAAGGTTTGGAAGATAGATAAGCTGCATCATAACATAAAGCTATCATTGTCAGATAGAGGTGCATGACAAACTTCATACACTCTTGTTCCAACTAAAAGAATATTTGCACTAGGGAACTTCAAACTCCTAGAAAATTTATGGAAATTGGGAATATCATAGGAACAAAGCAGTAACTAAATATGTGGATACAACAACATATTCAAACATATGAACCAACTACATGCATTGTACAAGGCAATAAATCATTCAAAAGTAGAGATTGGAGAATTAGAAAAGTCAATGCACGGTTATGGCAATTTTACCCAATTTAGTGTATTAGACATTGGCTGATGCAATGACAAAGAACTCAGATTACAAACCCTAATGGTAACAAAATTAGCTATAATTGTTACAAATTAGCAATCCAAGCATGACACAGGTTGTGAAAGTTACACAAGATCCTTTCCTACTTATTCAATAAAATCAAAAGTTTTTCCAAAGACCCAAAAAAGTGCACTCTAGGATTTTATTTTTATTCTAACCAAAATTGCAAAGTAAACAAACAAAGTCTTAACAAGCTTACACACGTCGTATACACAATCCAAATCATAATTGTCGATCAATTCCATTCCATTCCAGCTAGAAAAGCTGAAATATTCCGTTCCAATCACTAAACCGAATCAAATTCCCGTATGTTTTGGTTGCTACACGTATTTCTACTCGTATTCCTTAGATGGGCTACATTAACTGTTCCTCAATTAAATTCAAACACATAACAACATTAAATTTAATTTTCTTTAGAAAAGAAAAACACTGTTTATGCTTCATATGTGAATGCAACCTTGTCTTCGAATTTACATCTACATTTCTTATCTTTAATCATTTCTATTTCTATCTTCTACCTCATTCTCTCATGGAAATGATGTTTTGTTCATTGACAAAATCAAACAAAAACAACTACTTTGAATTCAATTAAAAAAAAAAAAAACCCATGATTGAAAAAAATAACAAGAACCCAAATCTCAACGGAATTGAAAACTTTGATTCAATTAGTGATACATTGAAATTGTCAAGTGTACACAGTACACACCTTTCAGGAGTGATGTCTGAAAACTTGGTGGGGGCCCAAGACATGAGGAAGTTCCCAACGCAGAGCAAGCTGCCCTCATAGTCGACGCCATTGACGTTGAACCCAGTATCAGAATAGCCTTTAAAGCGAAGCTGGTCTTCGGGGACATCGTTGATCAGGTTGACCTGATCGTAGAGCGAGAAAGCGCGTCGAAGAGATGGTAGTACAGATGGGTTCGTGGGTTTTGGGTTTAGAAGATATTCCTTTCGGAGGCTTCGAATCAGGTTCGGCAGAGTTCCCATGGCTCTCTGTCTCACCGCCATTTCTCTCTCTCTCTAGAGCTTTCTTTCCAACGCTGGATGTTTTAGTTTTATTTTATTTGGTGGGCTGTTTTGGATGGTTTTACTGTTGAAACTTGAATAACCTTTTTAACCGGGATTAACGACAACCAGGTCCAAAAAATTTTCAAAACTACCGATTTGATCCCTAAACAGTAAGCATTGTTTGGCTCGCTGGTTAGTCTTATTTCTCTTCTCTTTTAGAAACCAAATTGGTCGAGTTTTAAAATGTTTTAAACTTGTTTGGCATTAGGACAAATCTTAGGGTAGGCTAATGGAATTTTCAAGCATTTTAACACCGGTCAATTTAGTCCCTAAACAATAAACACGGTTAGGTTTATTAGTCTTTTTCCTCTTCTCTTTTAGGAGCTAAATTGGTCGGTTTTAAAATGTCTTGAACTTGTTTGGTATTAATGCAAATCTTAGAATAGGTTAATGGAATTTACCAATAAAATTTTAGTTGCTGCATTTTATCCAAAAAAAAAAAAAAAAAAACCATATCATTTTCTTTTTCTGGTATAAAAATTTTCTTTATTTTTTAAAACTTGCTTGAAAATCAAAATATATACTATTACAATTGAAGGAGTTTGGAGGGTAAAAGATTAGAGGAATTCTAACAAGATTCTCATAATTTTGAGAATTTAATTACACAACACATTGAATGCTAAATTCCCAAAAATATCTTACCCCCAAAAAAAAAAAAAAAAAAATCCCACAAATATCATATTTACTTGTTATAATTTGAGATTTGCATCATTGCTATCTAGTGCTGGTCAATATAATGTTTCAGTGCATGTAAAACAGTTGATCAAATTTTGGCTTTAGAATATGAATAACAATATCCATCTATATCCTCATCGTTCTCAATCAAAGTTTGCACTCTCCATCTTAGGAGAAAAAAATAGTAGATAAAAGCCTCACGATTGTTCTACCCAAATCAAGATCAATTGCTTTGTTTTCACAGTTTATTTCAAATAAAAATTCGTTGCTCAAATGTCAATGTTGAAGAGCATAACATTAAAAGCTATATAACAAATCTCAACTTAAAAAATTGCCATAGGGTTTGACCCAAAAAAACCCCACAAAAATTTGGTCAGATTGATTTTTACAAGGGAACATTTCCACCTTTTTATTACAGATTGTAACCAAAAAAATATAGAGGCAAAATACATCAAGGAACCGTGTATGGTGCAGGCAGAAATGGAAATGGTGCAACAGAGGCATACGCTACAGGTGGGCGTGCTTGTTTCCTGACTCTGGATCGCAATACCTCATTCTCATTTAGGTTTTCACTTTCTTCATCTTTAGTTTCCAAGAAAGATAAAATCTCAGCAGAATTGTCTTCTTTGATACATTGTTCGTTATCAGGGAGACGGTGAACTAGAAGCCCAGTCATGAATACAGGAAGATATAGAAGGCTAGCATGAAACATCCTCCTAGCTTTTTGTGCAGTGCGATCTCTATAGAATGAAAATGCTGCAGCACTTATTGCAAGAGTAAGGACTGATGATTCAAGACAAAACCATCCGGAAGTCACACCCCCTGCAGACAACATTCAATAAGGTAAATGAGAAATGAGATTAAGTCAACACAAAGTTGTATTTAAACACAAAAAATGCAATTGCAGCACCCATTCACTAGTGATCAGTTCTTTGCCATTGCACTCATGTAGAACATATTACTTTTTTTTTATTTTTTGGCTATAGTAAATTGCGGGATTGAACCTGCGAACATATTACTCGAAAGAACACAAAATGTCAATGCAACAAAAACTGATTGAGGGAAGGAAACTACATAATGTAGACTAGGCATCCATGTTCTTCATAGTGATGATTTGTTTCCACATCCAATTATTGGCATAAATTTGGCAAACAAACTTAGATGGTTGAATATGGATTCCATAAGGTCATTATGACGGAGAGATTGGCAGATGATGCATTAAACCAGGCCACGTGTAAGAAAACTATGATACAAATTCTGCTAAAACAAGTACTTGTCCTGCAAACTGTTGCATATTTTGGTACAGGGAACTCCATATTAGTCTATTAGCATCTGAGGATGTTGCAACAGGAATTGCTACACCAAAAGAAACTTTAGGAAAAGCAATTAAAAGTAAATGAGGAAAACCAGCCAAACACACAAGTCTCAAGGTCACCTTCAAATTGAAATTTGAATTGAAAGAGTCAGATTTTGAACTGAACTAAATGAACTATCGCCTATAACAAGAGAAACGAAAGACAAGGGGATCCTTTATCTTCTATGCTATTTCTCTTGATGATGGAAGTGTTTACTAGAACACTTAAGACAAGGGGATCCTTTTCAAAATTCGGGAGGCTTAAGACAAGGGGATCCTTTATCTCCTATGCTATTTCTCTTGATGATGGAAGTATTTACTAGAATGCTTAGGCAAATGGAGGGGGCTGGTATTATTAGGGGATTCAAGGTGCATGGAGTGGGAGGTGATAGAATGTTTACTATTTTTTTCTTTTTTTCTTTTTTTCTTTTTTTCTTTTTTCCAGAAGAAATCAGTCTCTGATAACACTTCAAAAAGGAGGCACATTTCTCTTCCATAAAATGAAGAAAAATGACCGGGGGAGAAGATAATGAAGAAGTGCTTAAAAGTAACAAGTTATGATAGGATGAATATATTAGTGGAGCTTGCACCAGAAACAAATTAAAAAGACAAGCTAGAATTCCAAATAATATTAAGAAAACTAAGGTACTTCTGCTAAAACAAGTACTTGTCCTGCATACTAATGCATATTTGGTACATGGAACTCCATATCTATTACTATTTGAGGATGTTGCAACAGAATTGCTATGCCAAAAGAAACTTTAGGAAAAACAATTAAAAGTAAATGAGGAAAACCAGCCAAACACACAAGTCTCAAGGTCACTTTCAAATTGAAATTTGAATAGAAAGAGACAGATTTTGAACTGAACTAAATGAACTATAACCTATAACAACAGAAAACAAAAGACAAGGGGATCCTTATCTTCCATGCCATTTCTCTTGATGATGGAAGTGTTTACTAGAACACTTAAGACAAGGGGGGAAGTATTTACTAGAATCCTTAGGCGAATGGAGGGGGTTGGTATTATTAGGGGTTTTAAGGTGCATGGAGTGGGAGGTGATGAGTGTTTACTATGTTTTTTTTTTTTTTTTTTTTTTTCCCTTTTTTTTTCCCATAAGAAATAAGTCTTTGATAACACTTTAAAAAGGAGGGACATTTCTCTTCCATTAAATGAAGAAAAATGACCGGGGGGAGAAGATAATGAAGAAGTGCTTAAACGTAACAAATTATGATAGGGCAAATATATTAGAGGAGCTTGCAGCAGAAAACCAAATTAAAAAGACAAGCTAGAATTCCAAATAATATTAAGAAAACTAAGGTACAAGTTCTAAAACAAGTGCTTGTCCTGCATACTAATGCATATTTTGGTACATGGAACTCCATTTATACTACTATTTGAGGATGCTGCAACAAGAATTGCTATGCCAAAAGAAACTTTAGGAAAAGCAAATAAAAGTAAATGAGGAAAACGAGCCAAACACACAAGTCTCAAGGTCACTTTCAAATTGAAAATTTTGAATAGAAAGAGAGAGATTTGAACTTAAATAAGTGACCTATAACCTATAACAAGAGAGAAAGAATATATTCCTTTTTTCCCCCCCAAAAGAAATCAGTCTTTGATAATACTTCAAAAAGGTGGCACCTTTCCCTTCCATAAAATGAAGAAAAATGAGCAGGGGGAGAAGTTAATGAAGAAGTGGTTAAAAATAACAAATTATGATAGGATAGGAAAAATATATTAGAGGAGCTTGCAGCAGAGAACCAAATTAAAAAGACAAGCTAGAATTCCAAATAATATTAAGATAAATATCTATGGGAGACTATAACTCACAATCATACGCTAAGTACCCCAAAGGAATCAGATACAGGGAGTTCCTTAAAGCCACCAAGGCAGTTCTCTGACCAGAAGCATCAGCAAGAGAGTACATCTTAAACCTGAATATGCATCAAATGATGAATAATGAGTCCAAGGGAAAAGTCGAGTGAACTTGCATTGAAGACCCATAGACATGTGCAAAAGGGACCACTTACCCCATACACTAATAGACAATCAAAATTAATTATTAATACCAATTATCATATGATTTTTGGGCTCATGTCACCAGGTCAAATCATCATTTACATATCCAACTCAGCCATTTTTAAATATATAGTCCTATAACTTGAAACAGGTGTAAATGGTAATCCACCAATTAATGTTTCCAAAGACAGCATATGCACATACCCGCCAGCAGCATAATCATCACGGCACATGTAGGCAAGGGCCATAAAATGGGGAATCTGCCAAAAATAGAGAGCAGCTGGAAGAATCATTCCATTGAGAGAAACCTGGCCAGAAGCTGCAGCCCACCTGAAAACCCAACACAGAAACCCATGAGCCTGTATGTCAATATTGTATCTAAAACCTTAAAACAAGAAACCAGTTTATGTACAATCAGCCAGAGAAAACCTTTAGTTTAATCAAACCGACCACTTTCAATTATTTAATAGAGAAGGTAATTAGATAGTGATCTCTACATATACAATATTTAAAATCAAAAGTTTGTCACATATTCCCTATGATTGTCACTACCAATTGTACTGGCAATTGCATAAATCATAAGCACTTTAAACAATACAAAGCTATAATTCCCAAGCACAAAACAGGAATGTTCACATATCACTAATAACATTAGTAGGTCAACAATAAATATTGAACTTTGGCCAGACTGGAAACAAGTACTAAACTCAAGTGCACTCAACTATGAAGTGAGCTTGGACTTTAATCTAATTTTAGCACAGGACATGCTGCCAAAGAGTCCCCATCTCAAGTAGTACTTGGACACAACTTTCAACAACAATAGACATACAATCAACAATGTGAGTGTCAGGCCATTTTATTATCAAGAAGGCTGAAATTATGCGAGTCTCACAAGTGAGGGCATCAAATTTGGCATCATATAACTAAATCATGCCTAACTCTCCCTAATAGTTTTCATTCCTTAAACTTTACTCAATTTGGAGGCAAGTGATATAGGTGAAATATGGATGTGTATGGGGTGGCTGGTGTACCAGACCAGTTAATGGTCCATATGGTGTTAGTTTGTGGAAAAATATTAGTCAGGGATGGCCATCTTTTTCACGATGTATTCTATATGGAATTGGTGATGGATCTAGGGTGAAGTGTGGTGAGACATCTCTTGCAGCCAATTATCCTGAATTGTTTAGATTTTGCCAGATAAGGAGGCTAGTGTGGCTGAGCTTATGAAGTACACTAATGGCATTCTCTTTTGGGATCTAAGTTTCTTTAGGGGTGTGCATGCTCGGGAATTAGAGGCTATGTCAGGTTTCATGGATACCATATATGGTTCTTTAGCAAGGGGGTTTGTGAGGGTAAGATGTGTTAGAAACCTGATAGAGATAAGGGTTCATGGTTACTGATTATTATAGTATTTTAGTGGGCTCTAATGATTACTGTTTTCCTAGGAAAAGTATTTGGAAACAGGAGATTCCTTCTCGTGTAGCTTTCTTCGTTTGGACTGCTGCTCTAGAGAAATGCTTGACAATTGACAATTTACGAAAAAAGAAAGTTTGGATACTGGATTGGTGCTACATGTGCAAGGTTGACCATCTCTTTCTTCATTGTCTAGTTGCTATGGATATGTGGTCTATAGCTTTGGGTTTATTTAGAGTAAGCTGGGTTATGCCGCAATCCGTTTTAGGACTACGAGCTTGTTGGCAAGGCAAGGTTGGTCGTCATCGAAAATGTTATATATGATTAATTGTTCCCCATTGCTTAATGTGGTGTCTTTGGAGATAGAGAAATAGTAGGAGTTTTGAAGATAATGAGAGACCCATTCCAGACCTCAAGTTATTTTTCTTTAGAACTTTATTGGATTGGTTGGTTGCCATGCAAAACCAATCATTCTCTTCTTTCCTTGATTTCCTTGATTTTTTTAATTTTTTTGTAATTGATTGTTGACCCCTTGTACACTCCTTGTGTACTAGGGGGTTCCTTTTTTGATATCAATAAAACTTATTACTTATTAAAAAAAAAAAAAAATTATCCTCTAGTTTTTGTTCAACTTTAAGTCCAGTTTGAAAGATAAAGAAATAAACCAGGATAGGATAAAAGAAATGGGAAGAGTTACTTTTTAATGGGGAGGGACTATTCCATCTTAAGTGAGAATCAATATTTGTGGTGGGGGGAGAGAAAGATAAGTAAGAGGATTTTATCAGCATACTATGTTTATGAGCATATTCCAGATTTGATTGGAGATGAGGATTGACAAGGCTGGAAAGAAAAAATATAATTAGGACAACACCATTTTTCACATGTATAAAGAATATGTTTTCTATAACTTCCAGTATCTTAAAGTAACATAGTGAAGAAAAGAAATCAGTTTCCAATGCTAGATGGAAATTTCAGGAAGCCCTGATCAATTTTTGGCTAGCAAAATACATAATTAGACCACAGCAATAATAAGTATGGACAAACTTGAGAAAATTGCACACTCTCAAATCCACTAAACAAATTTCTCTTAAAAGTTCAATTAGAAGGATTTTTTTGTTAAAAGGCATAAGAAATATAGAGGACATATTACCCAAGAAGTGGTGGAATGGCACCAACGACAGCCCCAACCCATGTATTGACTGGGTGGATCTGCTTCATAGGAGTGTAGACGAAGGCATACAGAATCAGATTGGAAGCTGCCAGCCCAGCCGCCAACATGTTAGCCTGCAACAACCTTGCCATACAAGCTGGAACATTAGTCCCTCAGCTCACAGGTTAATGAAACAACTTCACAATTTAACTATCAAAATTCATAACATAAGGGGGTGAGAGAATATATCGGCCACCTTGCTTGCCAATAAAGCAGTTCCAGCTAAACCAACAGTAGATGCCCAGGTGACTGCGTGGGGTATAGTGATGCGCTCTGAAGGTAGTGGTCTTAGCCTTGTTCTCTTCATTTTGGCATCATTCTTAATCTCAAATACCTAAGAGAATATGATTCATTCAAAGAAAGTTCAAGTCAACTAAGCCCGTACATCAAAAAGAAACTGAAATTAAAATATACCATCAGCAATCAACGAGTAGCAACAAGATTAACCAACTCAAGATCAACCGCTTAAACAATATCTACGACTTGAAGGAAGCAACAAGTAAAGTTACATAGATTTGAATTCTCATTTCTCACCATTCCAGTAATTTTGGTAATAAAATGTCTTTAATGTTATATTTTTCTTTATTCCAATCCCTCTGTTTGGTAATTTTGGGCCCTTTGAATTAACAAATTAAAAGATAAAGAAAGACAATGATGAGGTAAAGCAATGACAAGGAACCTTGTTTCTTCAAATGACAAATATATTCACTAAAAAGATTCACCAACTTAAAACTTGAAAATGGAAACCCACCCTTTTCCCGTTGAAAATAACAATAAGGTGCCTCCTTCTAACACTGTCTTGGGGCACAGACTCGATTTTTTGTTATTACATCTACCTACCTTAATTTTGACAACCAGAAATTCTTACTACAAATGAAGTACGAACCCAATTGGCTTGAGAACAAAGCATGGCTATATGATCTCACAATCTTAATACAACAAAAAATATAACTTTTTTTATTCCCGGCGTTTCATTTCATAATTGAGTGCTCCAACTTTGAGTGATGAACTAATAAGGTTGTAAATAACTTTCAGTTTATTAGGCATGATTTAATAGTTGAGACTAGTTTTGTTGGAGAATGTATTAAATATTCAGGGTTACAGGTCTATATTCTAAGATGTAGATTTAAATAGCTGAGGCAACTTTACAAGTTTAATGTAACGTTTCTTACCTTCTCTAATGGATGTGATTTCTCTAAAACCCTAGATATGAGAATCTATTCCTTTCTTCAAGAGAGATAAAAATAATGTTGTTGTTGTTGTAGTTTTTATTTATTTATTATTATATGAATGATGAAAAACAAAAATATTATGAATTGAAACAAAAAACAAGACTTCATCATAAACAAAATCAGGCTGCGAGAGAGTACATAAATCACTCTTCATATTCATTAGAAGTTTCCCAAGTCACTGATCATTTGAATTTAAAACTACTAATCATTTTATTATGTTGCCCTATTTTGTTACGTTGGTGTCTTCATGCAATGTCAGATATAGGTCCTGTGTTTTTGTCTTTCTTCATGGGTTTGTATACCTTTGAGCTCCCAAAAATTGAGGGACAAATTCATTGGATGCAATTTTTTATAAGAAAATGAATGTTGCAAAAGGGGGGTGGGGGGGTGAAGGGAGAGAGAGAAAAAAAAAACTGTTTTTAAGAATGAACCTGATTTAAAGAGCTGGCAGATGCAGCAACCATCATGGTACCGGCACAAGTCCAACAAAGTCCCGCAAAATCAACAGCACTTCCGCTCCCAAGGACAAATCCCGTCCCAGAAGTAGCGACAACTAGCATGCTAGATAGGAGAAAAAATGACAGTAAGAGGCAAGTTCCTAAACATGAGTTCAAATATCATCCCTTCATAAAATTTTAACAAAAGAAGAGGTACTCAGCAAGCAACTCAATCACAATGTATTCAATTCGATATGCATGCAATCATTTGTCAGAACTCTTCATACAACCTGCAGGAACCACTTATATGGGGAAGAGACGTCACACCCCGGAAACAAAAAATGGTAGTAACTCAATGAAAAAAGGCTCTTCTACCCATTGTGATCCTATTAGGCCGTATCAGGAGGGTCTTATTTTTGAGGCCAGGTCAGGCTTGAGGTCCCTACTAGCTGTTTTCCAATCCCAGCCTAATTAGACAAAGGACAAAACTTTTAATACCCAAACAACACAAGTTTTACAATTTTGGCATCATTCCGGTTATAAAACATGATTTAAACTTATGGACTACAATCATCACATCTTTCAATTCGAACCAAACTCTACATATACAAATATAGGGGTCCATTTGGTTATGCATTTTGGGAGCTTAAAGGAGAATTTTTTTAAAACCCAAAATTCTGTTTTGCAACCACAACTCCTCATAGCTTTTTTTACAAACAAATGCTCATTTTAAACTCAAAATACCATTTTCCAATGCACCCATAGTTCCCTACAAACTAGGCCTATTTGGAGTCTAAGCATTACGGTCACAATTAAACATAGAGCATTTTCTTTCTTCTTTTCTTAAAAACCCATATGCCAAATCAAAATCACAATTCATGAAATGCCTAAACACACACAGACACATATAGAAATGAATGGAATTCCGAATTTATAAGTGGAAAATTGAGAAAGCGAAACCTGAGGCGAGCCTTGGAGAGCTCCCAGTAGCAGCGAGCGTAGTGGCGAGTTGTGGAGGCGAGAGACGAGATATTGACGGAGGCCGAGAAGGGCGGTGCGACATCGGATTTCGGAAACCCTAGATCCAAGGAGTTTGTGGCTGTGGCTGAAGAAGAAGAAGAAGAAGATGAAGAGGAAAAGAAAGAAGAGTGGAGGTGAGAGTTTCGGAGTTTGGATGATGAAGAAGAATAACACAAACTCTGACGAAGAGTCAAACTCAGTGAGCTCCTCCCCCTCCACATGGCTTTGGCCTTGTACCAAAACACCGTAGCTTAGTTTTTAGGTAGCAGATAGATCTACAAACTTTCGGACTCAATTTCACATTTTCCTGCTGGCTGCTTCTCTCTCTCCTCATCAACAACAAACGACAGTCAAGATACAGCAAATCTTATGATAAATAGTCTTCTCAATTACCGCAAGTTGGATAAAAATAACTTTAAACTAATTTATAGCTAAACTTTTACTTTCTCTCTCTCTCTCTTTTTCTTTTTTCTTTTTTTTTTTTTTTTTTTTTTTTTTTGGGTAAAATACAAAAATTACTTCTGGAATTTGGGTTGGTATTTTTAAAAATATTTACTTTGCCGGTTTGCCACCTAAGCAGTAAGCACAAAAGAAATTTAAAATTCTTTGAAAAATCAATGCTTGCTTCTCCTCTATAGCTGCTATTTGTCTTCTTTTGGTTACCCAGACACTTCATTGTTCAACTTAATTGGCATAATGCATCATTGTGAGATATGTATAATTAAGATAAGTTGTTGAAAGGAGGTAGAAAACGTTGTAGAGAGGGAAAATTCCCGACCTATCACAAGCTGACACGTCACACTACCAAGTTCACAAAATACAGCCAATTACAAAGCGCCACGTATTGCTGCTAGGTTTTGCTATCACTACTCAGAAACCAACAGAAATTTGCCAAGTGTCATGCAAAAGCCAATCACGCATCAGCACGTGTAAGCGATGACATAATCAGCCTCGCACGTGTAAGCGATGACATAAGCGGACCAATCAGACTGTGACATGTGTCACCAATCAGACTCCGCCATGTGTCGCTCATCCACCCCCAAACTCCTATAAATAGAAGCCTTCCTAAGACATTTAAGGGTACCAAGCCATCTGAAGCACAAGCAGCATCAGAGAAGATTCAGAAGTCCAGAAGCTCTGCTGGAATCAAGCCTTGAAGCCTTCAACAACTTCAAGAACTTCAACCTTCAAATACGAAGAACATTCGAAGCAGAATCATCCAAACGATCTGCTTAGATCCTAAAGTTTGCTGGAATCAAGCTCAAAAGCCTCCAGAAACATCAACAAATCACAAATCAGTGAAGCTCTACGGATTCAAGCCTCTAAAGTCCCGAAGAACTTCCACCACAAACCTTCGAATACAAAGAACATTCGAAGAGGAATCATTCAAATCATATTCCTAGATTTCAAAGTTCACTGGAATCAAGCTCAAAAGCCTCCAGAAACCTCAACAAACCACAAATTAGTGAAGTTCAACGGATTCAAGCCTCTAAAGCCCCGAAGAACTTCCACCACAAACCTTCGAAGACGAAGAACACACGAAGAACACGAAGAACGTGAAGAACAAAGGATTTCTAACAAGCTCATAGCCAGAGATTCATTGTAATTCTGTTTCAAAGATCTTCGATCCATTCTTCAGCCAAATTGAAGTATATTTGGTGTTCGAATCAAAATCATATTACCACAATTCCAATCAACAAATCTTTCAAGGAGATCGAATCAGAGGATCACTCTTTTGTAATCACAGAGAATTGTACCACACATTCATCAATACAAATTCGCATTTGTGAAACTATTTTACTTGTTTGACTCATCTCGAATCGAGAAATTTAGTCGTCCACAAATTTTGGCACGCCCAGTGGGACATCTCTGCCTTTCATCTCATTCTCCTTCGAAGAAAGAAATCATCATCATCTTGCTACCAACTTCAATGGCCACTAGCAAGAACATTCAAGTTTCCACAATAGCTACTTCAACTAAACTTGGTACAGCTACCACCAACAACTGCATTGGTGTAATCAATTGTAGCTAACCCAAAGCAAACAATCAACTTCAATATCAATCAACCAAGGAAGCCAAGGTCCAGACAATCATCTCCTTAGACCCTCTTACAAGAAACAAGGTCATCAACAAGGACATCTCCACCTTGGAGCACCTCAAGTCTGGGGGCAAATCCCCTTCTTACTTTACGAGAAGTTGTTTGCATGATTTCTCTCCCACCGAAGGGAACCCAAAAGATGAGATTTCACGTGCTCACTTCAATTCACTTTCTTCTCCATTATCTTGGGAAGTTGTGTCAGTCATGATGACTAACACCTCCACTATGGAAGAAAAGATGGCTGAAATGGAGCAAAGTGTCATCCTTCTCACAAAAGCACTTGAAGATAAGGACCTCCAAATTGCAACTCTAATGAATAAACTTGAAATACAAGATCTTGGCAAGTCAAGCCATGATCCTAAGTCCCCATTTGGCTTCGCTTCTACAAAGAACGACAAAGGGAAAGGAGCTGAAGACACTCATCCACAGGAACAATCTATTTCAGTTGCTTCATTATCTGTTTAATAGCTGCAAGACATGATAACGAATATTATCCGAGCACAATATGGAGATTCTTCTACAAGTTCTTTCACATATTCGAAACCCTATCCAAAGTGCATCGATAACATGAGGATGCAAAATGGGTATCAGCCCCCCAAGTTCTTGCAATTTGATGGCAAAGGAAACCCTAAGCAATACATTGCTCACTTTGTAGAAACTTGTGAGAATGCAGGGACTCAAGGAGGCCTTTTTGTAAAGCAGTTTGTCCGTTCATTGAAGGGGAATGCCTTTGATTGGTATACAAACTTAGAACCCGAGTCAATCGATAGTTGGGAACAACTTGAAAGGGAGTTTCTCAACCGATTCTACAGCACACGGTGCACGGTAGGCATGATGGAGCTTACCAATACCAAACAATGGAAGGATGAGCCCGTCGTTGATTATATCAATCGGTGGCGTTCTTTGAGTCTAGATTGCAAGGATAGACTTTCAGAAATATCTGCTGTAGAGATGTGCATCCAAGGCATGCATTGGGGACTTCTTTACATCCTTCAAGGGATAAAACCCCGAACATTTGAAGAGTTAGCAACTCGTGCACATGACATGGAATTGAGTATCTCTAGCCATGGAAATACGAAACCTCCCATACCTGAGGAAAGCAGGAGGGAAGTAAGGAGGAATGATAGGAATGCAAAAGTCAGCCTCAAAGACCCAATGGTTGTTAACACTGCCGAAGTCAAACTTTCAAGAAGAGGAGTAAATGCAAATGAAAAACAGCTTGAAGGATGGCAAAAGAATGAGGTGCGTCGTCTGACTTTTAAGGAACGTGAGCAAAAAGTATATCCGTTCCCCGATGAAGATGTGCCAAACATCTTAGAACAACTATTGCAGTTGAAGCTAATCAAATTGCCAGAATGCAAGCGGCCAGAAGACATGGGGAAAGTTGATGACCCTAACTACTGCAAATATCATCGCATCATTGGCCACCCAATCCAAAAATGCTTCGTCTTCAAAGAACAAATCATGAAGCTTGCCAAAGAAAACAAGATTGATCTAGACTTCAATGAAGTAGTCGGGTCAAACCATGTGACCGTTGCTTGTGATGTACTTCCAACTCTCAAGCAGGGGGCAAACACCAACAAGGCTTACAAATTGATTGATAATGATGGTGTAAGGATCGGCCCCATCAATGGGAAGTTCCTCAAACGCTTCTATGCATGAAAATCAAGGATTGCTCCTCGGCAAGAGCTTAAACTACCCACTGTAATGCTGCAAGGGTACATGATGTCTTCCCATTACCTTTGAAAGCGTACCAATAAAGAGAAATTAATCCCCCTCTATGTCACCAATGGCTAGTTTGGCGTAGTGGTTGGATGCCCAAGTCGCCCTTGAGGTCGAGGTCTCGGGTTCGATTAGTGGTGATACCCACTATTACACACTGAGCCCTCATTTTTGCAAAAAAAAAAAAAAAAAAAAAAAAACAACAACAACAACAAAAAATTCTATTGAACTATGTGATGACTTGATCCCTTTTCAGGGTACATAGGTAGCTTAGTACTTGTCACTAAGTTTAGTCACATTAAAAGAAGAAGGATTGCCAGTCTAGCTTGAAGAGTTTTCTAACGGTCATCAATATGCTTTTAAGGTTCTTTTGGTTGGCAAGGCATTACTTAAAAACAGTCAACTGCTCAATAGGATGATCGAAGATCGTTGTAGTTGAAGATGAAGACTGTAAGAAGTTGACGTTGCTTAGCTTTCCTTGAAATGATGATAAACATAAGTTGATTCTTGGTTGTGGGGCAAAATAAAATCTTCAACTTCTTTTGCAAGAAATGAAGTCTGTATGGCATTGCCCATCTTCTATGGACATTCTCCCACATTTCTGAAGTATGCTTTGCATCACTTATCTCCTAGGGGCATCTTCTTGTACCTTGCAAGTCTAAGCTACATCCTCTCTCTTCTAGGTTGTGTCACTTCATATCTCTAAAATTTGAACCACATCATCTCCCTTCTGAGTGGTGTCGTTTCACATCATGTCTTTGAAATCTGGACGACGTCAACTTCCTCCAGAATGGTGATAGATTATATATCCGAAGTCGGTGTTGCATAATCTCTACCCTATGGGCATGTTCATGCAATGTTAAAATTCTTGGTAGCATGTTTTAAACATCTTCAAAGTCTTGGCAGCATGCTCTGGCATCTTTAAAGTGTTGACGTCATTTTTCTCCTTGCATCTTCAAAATCTTGATAAGGACTCCTTGCATCTTCAAGATTTTGTTGGCATTTTCTTGCATCTTCAAAGTCTTGATAGGGACTCCTTGCATCTTTAACGTCTTGTTGGCATCTTTGAAATCTTGATGTCTGGCTACAGTGCTATGCTCCCTCGATGTCTGAGCTATGTTGCCTCTGAAAATTGATGCTGTTGTAGCTTTATTATAAAGGTCAATGTTGGTGCAACTTCAATACGAATGAAGTGTTGACATGGTTTCATGGCAAAGACAAGTATTGGCATGACTTCAGTGCTAATGTGGAGTGTTGTTGTGGCTTCATGACAAAGATGAATGTTGGCACGGCTTCAGTGCGAATGAAGTGTTGACATGGCAAAGATGGATGTCGGCACGGCTTTGGTGCGAGTGAAGTGTTGACGTGGCTTCATGACAAAGATGGATGTTGGCACGGCTTCGGTGTGAATGAAGTGTTGACATGGCAAAGATGGATGTTGGCACGGCTTCGGTACGAATGAAGTGTTGACATAGCTTCATGGCAAAGATGGATGTCAGCACGACTTTAATGCAAATAAAGTGTTGACATGGCTTCATGGCTAAGATGAGTGTTGGCATGGCAAAGATGGATGTTGGCACGGCTTCAATGCGAATGAAGTGTTGACGTAGCTGCATGGTAAAGATGAATGTTGGCATGATTTCAGTACAAGGATAAACGCTAGCACAGCTTCATGGTAAAGACTCTTGATGTAGCTACGTTGCAAAAACTGTTGAGATGGCTGCATTGAAAAGACAAGTGTTGGTAGAGCTTAATTGCCAAGACAAAGGCCCGTACAACTTCAAAGTCAAGCGCTAGTAATAACATCATTGAATCATGAACACCTTTGATAACATTGTTGCCTAGATGACTGTTGCTATGAGAACGTCAAGGATGGAGACAAACATTACTGTAAGAACGTTGGTGTGAAGCTCGACGTTAAAGCCCAAAGAATAAAGGAATGTCTGCTGCATAACAAAAACAAGCAACAACAAAGAACTTGTTAGAAGAAAATCTCACGGCACGTCTGAAAAAAAAAAAGGCATAATTTCACCATAAGAGTATTATGCTACTCATGGAGACTCTGTTTGTGCAATTTAGTGCATGCCCCGGGTGGCCTTATATAGAGGTTTGTGGAGCTCAAAATCAGATTTTTGCAAACTCAAATGCACTCAAGGTCAGAAAAGTTTGCACCAAATTTTGAAAATAAAAGATGGCATCCAATTCAGAGAAACAAAAAATGGTGGCTTATCACCTACCTTTTGACCCTCAAGTCTAAACGTAGTCACTCTCTTGTCAGAGCAACCAGCGTCAAAGTGGACTAAGATGGTAACAAGTCCAACAAAGCCTGTCGTCTCCTCTTCCGGATTTCTAAAACTTCTGACAGGAGTTCACAAAATTCAACCCATAGAAATCTTCTACAACTTTTGATTTACCTAACCTAAAAAATCCAGGTCCAGATGCCCGGCCACGCGCTGCCATGCGTTGCCAAAAGCTTCAGAGGATCGCAGCCTACTCCTTCATATTCGTACAAATCTAGACTTCATTTCAAGGAAATGGTATTACCACTCGATCCAGCGACCCACGATGTGCAAAACCCAAAAAGCTCATCAACAACAGAGCCCTCACGCGCCGCCACAATCTCTCAATGAACCGCGGCCTAGTCCTTCAAATCTGTAAAAATCTGCTCACAATTTTAGAAAACTGACCATACCAGGGTCTTCCATGGCCTTAGGTGTACAAAACTTGAAAATTTCAGGCCCAAACGATGAGCCACGCGCCGTCACGCGCCTCCAGAAGGTCCAGAGATCTCTGCCTCAACGAACACGCGCTACCACGCGCCTCCATCTTCGTTCACGCGATCACACACGCCGGTAGTTCTCACGCGCTGCACGCGCCGTGACGTCATGGATGACGTCATCATACACTAACCAGTTGACTCGTTTGTTCAGCCGACCCGGTTTGACCCGAACCGACCTGGAAATATGACCTGGATCCGAACCACTTGCAAAAAAAAAAAAAAAAAAAGGGCTTTGACCAAGTTGGACATTTGACTTTGACCAAAAAGTCAAAATTTTCAAAAGGGCCTGTCCCACTCAGTTTTTCACGTACATTCCAATTTTGGAATCCTTTTCTTTGTTCGAGACTCGGAAATTGTGCAAACAGTCCAATTTCCAGATAGTTGACTTTGCACAAATCCGAACCAAAAGTCAAAATATTCAAGAAGGGCCTATCATACCCAATTTTTCGCATAGATCCCGATTTTTGAGTCTATTTCTTCATTTGAGAATCCAAAATTGCTCAAATAGTGTGATTCTGCAACTATTGGCTTTAATGTGAACTTTGACCAAGTATCAAAATGTCTAAGCAAAGCTTGTCCTATTCAGACTTTCACATAGATTCTGATTTTGAAATCCGCTTATTTGTTTTGGACTTGGAAACCACCTTTGTGACCCACATCTCCGAAGTACTAGCAGTGTCCAAAACTTAAGCTCCCAAGATCAAGATTTGAGATTCATCCACTTGGTCTGGATTCTCTCAGGGTTATTCTCTAGACTTCATCAAGACTTCCCTTTTAAAGTACAAATGAACTCTCACAAGTGTGTCTTGAACTTGAAATTACATTGGGTCACCAGCTCAACCTACCATTCCTGTTCGGTGCCTACCAATTTTCAGCCTACCATTTCCCTTTCAGTGCCAAACATTCTCACCTACCGTTCGGTGCCTACTAGTCGGGGAATCTACCATTCTCACCAAAAATTCTCATCCGCCATTCTCAACTACCCACCTACCATTCTTCGTCTCTCCACTATAAATAGAAGGGCCGGATCCATTGAAAACTCATCAAGAAAAACACACCGAGTCATGAAATGAAGATTTGTTTCTTTCAAATTTTCATGTCCTGCTCACAGCCATTTCTCACTCTAGCTTCATCATCCTCAATACCTTGCAACCAATATTGCTTCGTAACCATCTTGAACTCAACCTTCTCATGGTTCAGTAAAAAACCTCTTCACAACATCATTGTAGTTTTGAGATCCAAACAAACTTTGCTTCTCCACTTAACAACTACATTTGTCCATAAAATTTCTCATAACATAGCACGTATCATTGTTCCTTGTAGTCTCAGATCTACCTAATCAGGAGGTCTAAGGCCAACTGAATCTCCCGTACCCTAGCTCAAGGAGCTTCCTAACTGCTTTGAGAACTCTATAGTCCTTCTCAAGTTGTTGGTCTTGCAGCAAAGGTAGAGGTTCGGAAAAAACAGCAACTTGTCTGGTTTCCAAACCAAGTTCACAAGTTAGCTCCATCTTTCATTTTTCTGTGCTTTTCCAACAAGTAACAAGTAGCAGTAAGTGAAGATGGTAAAAAGTGTTGGGGTGTCCTACAAATTGTCTTTCATTCGACACTTGAAACAACCTTTAAGGCACCAGCTCATCAGAGTTCAGCCTTTGGAGCCGGTAAATGGTTACTAGAGCCTTATTCCATGTCCCCACCACTATGGGACTCAAAGATTGTTGTTGTTGGTACCTCAAAACACACTTTTTGGAATTACTCCAACTTAAATTTAGCTTGAAGTATTTCAGAAGGTACTCTTCTAAAATAACTTCAACTTAACGTCTGTCGGCATAGTCCCATCACGCATGTACATTCTACGATTTGTTGTCAGACCCCATGCAACATATAGGGCCAATACCATGGTGGCATATGTTTCACCCATTCACTTTTCTTCATCCCCGTCTTCTTCACCACTAACATCAACATCCCCAGAATCCATAAGCTTCTGAAATTACCTCAACTTAACCTGAATGATGCAATAACACAAGCACATTCAACCACGTTCCCACATGGCCTCGCCTTAATCCGAAGTATACTCTTCTAAGATAACTTCACCAGCGGTTCTTAAAAAACACGAGGCTAGCCCCATGACTCTGCATGCTGTACCCAGCCATCATCCTCACATCTTCCCCATCTTCTACACCCTGTGATCACCGCCAACAATCCAAAATATTCTTCTGAAATTACCCCAGCTTAACCTCTGCTGAAATGATATAATCTTGCAAGTACATCCAACTTCTTACAAATAACTTTCAGCTTCACCAACCCACTTCAAATACCATGGAACACCCTTTTGAAATTACTTCGACTTAATCTTTGCTGAGAAAGCTTGGTCACGCAAGTACATTCAAATACTGGTAGACCCCTTTTCGGTCTCATCAAAGCCTTTCATATGGGTGGGTCTACTCTTCAGAAATTATCTCATCCTCCTGAAAGCTCCACCACCTTCAACTACTTCACTTAAAGAGTCAAGTGCAAAAATCTGTTTTCGAAACTCATTCCCACACCACACTCCGAAATTGTGTGCGTGAACGAGTCTCGAGGGGGAATTTGTAGAAAGGGAAAATTCCCGACCTATCACAAGCTGACACGTCACACTATCAAATATACAAAATACAACCAATTACAAAGCGCCACGTATTGCTGCAAGATTTTGCTATCACTACTCAGAAACCAACATAAATTTGCCAAGTGTCATGCAAAAACCATTCACGCATCAGCACGTGTAAGCGATGACATAATCAGCCTCGTGCATGTAAGCGATGACATAATCAGCCTCGCACGTGTAAGCGATGACATAATCAGTCTTGCACGTGTAAGCGATGACATAAGCGAACCAATCAGGCTGTGACATGTGTCACCAATCAGACTTCGCCACGTGTCGCTCATCCACCCCCAAACTCCTATAAATAGAAGCATTCCTAAGACATTTAGGAGGAGACCAAGCCATCTGAAGCACAAGCAGCATCAGAGAAGATTCAGAAGTCCAGAAGCTCTGCTGGAATCAAGCCCTGAAGCCTTCAGCAACTTCAAGAACTTCAACCTTCAAATACGAAGAACATTCGAAGCAGAATCATCCAAACGATCTGCTTAGATCCTAAAGTTTGCTGGAATCAAGCTCAAAAGCCTCCAGAAACATCAACAAATCACAAATCAGTGAAGCTCTACGGATTCAAGCCTCTAAAGCCCCGAAGAACTTCCACCACAAACCTTCGAATACAAAGAACATTCGAAGAGGAATCATTCAAATCATATTCCTAGATTTCAAAGTTCACTGGAATCAAGCTCAAAAGCCTCCAGAAACCTCAACAAACCACAAATCAGTGAAGTTCAACGGATTCAAGCCTCTAAAGCCCCGAAGAACTTCCACCACAAACCTTCGAAGACGAAGAACACACGAAGAACACGAAGAACGTGAAGAACAAAGGATTTCTAACAAGCTCATAGCCAGAGATTCATTGTAATTCTGTTTCAAAGATCTTCGATCCATTCTTCAGCCAAATTGAAGTATATTTGGTGTTCGAATCAAAATCATATTACCACAATTCCAATCAACAAATCTTTCAAGGAGATCGAATCAGAGGATCACTCTTTTGTAATCACAGAGAATTGTACCACACATTCATCAATACAAATTCGCATTTGTGAAACTATTTTACTTGTTTGACTCATTTCGAACCGAGAAATTTAGTCGTCCACAAACGTCAATTAGTTTTTTGTGTAAGCGGGGATTAAACTCCAAATCTAAACTTATGCATGCAGTTGAGTTGTTTACTAAATTTAGTATGAACTGTACATAAACAATATAACCCTAGTTTGATTGTTTTCCTCTGTTTTTGATTGAGAAATTGAGTTATTATTTATAAACTAAGGTTCTCAAATGTACTTTCCACATTTTGATTCCTCTATCTTATGTTTTTGTTTTTATTCATACTTTTTTAGTGTAATTTAAAAGTTTTAGAGTGTTTATTTTTATTTTTAAATTAACTTTTTCTAGAATTTTTTATTAAAGTTTTTTAAGTTTAGTTAATGTGATGGAATAGTTAATAACACGTGTCACAATCCAATTGGGCCAACTAATGCATGTGGTAAGCTAATGTGGCAACAATATTGAATGTTTGGAGGTAAAGTCCAAATTCTAAGACTTCATGATGTAAAATGCAAAGACCCTCAAACTTTAGGGTTTGTTTTTCACTTTGGCCTTATAATTATGCAATTCTTTTACCCATTCAAATGATTTAAATAACAAAAGGAAAATATTACCACAAATGAAAAAAAAGAAATGCACAACAAATGCTTTATTGAAACAAGTTTTAGGTTGATGAATGATTACAATCTTAGGGTTGCACTTTAATGCAACGAATTTTCTTTTTCTCTCTTCAGGGCACTTGCAAAGACTTTAGCTAGTAATCCTGGCCCTGGGGGGTGACAAATACATATGTATTTGCATGTGCACTCATCTGGATCACTACTGCAATCTCTAGAAGTTTTGCATGGAAAACTTACATTCCTTGCTTCAACGTCTAACTTGAAACCTGCATTTATTATATTTGTTAATGATTACATTCAGGGTGGCTTGATGCATTTGGAAGCATAAGGAGAAAACTAAATTGAGGTCTTTTATGTATTAAAATATGATTTTAAAAAAAAAAAATTTAAATATTGTTTGAACTTTATTATCTTGTTTTAGATGCAAAATTACTAATAACCACGTAATTTTTTTTTTTTTTAAAGCCAATAGATACAAAAAATTCGATAAAACTTTTCACACATATTGATGTGGCAAATTGATAGTGGTAAGTAAAAGGGTGATGTTAACGGTGGACCTAGTAAAAGTTTATCATCGTAAAACTTTGTCAACTCAACTGTTATAAAAACTGTTGTGAAAATTTTTGTGTATTGCTTTTTTTTTTTATTTTTTTATTTAGAAGTGCTACATTCACAAAATTTTCACAAAAAATTGTAGGTGTTAAGCTATTACTAATTCTAATTTGAACCCACCATAAAAATTACTTTTCCATCTACCAATAACAACTAGTAACAACTTAACACTTAGGATTTGTTGTGAAAAATGTTGTGGACATAACATTTCTCTCTCTTTTTTTCTTGTTTTTTATTTGATAAAAAAATTTATTTTATTTATTGACTGAAATATTTGGGTTTAATTAAGAATATTACAATGAAAGAAATAACCATATTGGTTGAAATTTGGGGACCTTTTTCTACTTGGAAGCCTTAAATGACTACCTCATTCACCTATACCATAGAGCCGGTCTTCATCACATTGCATCTCAAATTCTATACAACTATAACACATCATTAAAATTATAAAATAGAGGCATGCTGTTGAGATTAATATGGTTATCTATTTTTATATAAAACTATGTGGCTTAATAAAATTTAAATATTATCTACTCATATTTATCTATGTAAATATTTTCTTTATATTATTAGATTATAAACAGCAATTATATAAATTCTAGAATCTTGAATTATCATTGTGGGGGGTGAAAAGCCCAACCTAACGTATTGGGCCCAAGGCTCTATTTGAAGACCACTGTTCGTCCGGAGAGATGAAAACATTCAATCAGAGGCCCATGTAATAGGAGCATGTCTGGAGAGGAACACGTGTACGATCCGAGAAGATGTTCATATGTCCGAGAAGTCCAATACCCTCGGATCCGAAGAAGTTTGGCCCAACAGGTGTATGGGAGGTTCAAGTGATCTTTCTGACAAATGTAAGGAGGGAAATGAACCTCGGACACGCATGAGGATAACAGGAACAGAGAAATATCTAAGAGACATGCTTCAACCACCGCATTAAATGCACTGCACCTACCTTCCTGGCCGCATTTATGTGGAGAAGACCCCTGAACAGTGCATTCTCAGCTACCGCCACTAACACAAGGCTAAAGGGGGAGTATGATGGGACATGCACTCAAGTGGGCGTCTTGATGATGAACAAGTGGACGGTGAAGATGTAGGAAGGGAGTACTATATAAGATAGGGATGCCTTTGATAGGGGGGGATCGGAAATCAGAAGTAGAAAAGAGTGTACTCCATTACTGTAGCTCCAAGAATTGTAACCCAAAGCTTAGGAAATAAAAACACCTCTTCGGACGTTGCATTCACATCTGTCCGAGCAGATATTAATACAAATTCATCCACAAGCATTGCTGTCTAATACTGTTATTTCATTGTTAGCCTAGCTCTTTCACCCACTCTCTACAAATTTATTGTCTTGGGTTCAGTAGGCTCAAAATCCATACCCTCTTGGGCTTGGGCTGCAAAAATTGACCCTACAATCATTATTTCACAACTATATAAAATAATTATAAAGCTTACCTTGATCTATTGTTGAATTTTTTAAAGATCAAGTCTTAGTATAAAACGCACTTAATAGGTTTCTCTCTCTTGACCATCTTTTCCCTTTAACTATTCAGTATATTTGATGAGATAGCTAAATGTCTCTTTTATAGGTAGAGAGTGAACCAAGTTCCTTGTACATACAACCTCCACTTGCTCGTCAAAGTTGGAGAATTATTTAGGAAACCTATTTTTCTATTAACCAATGTTTACAGACATATAACTTCTTATTAAACCATAACATATAGGGGTGTTCACCAAACCGCACAAACCGCAAAAATCGCACCAAAACCGCCCGCAAAATGGCATAACCACACCACACCGCAAGTAATATTGCACCACACCGCACCGCACCCTCTCTATATATTAATATATTTAATTATTTTTAATATTAAATATATTATTAATAGTTTAATAACCCTAGTTTTCAAAAAAAAAAGAAAAAGTTTGATAATCCTAGCAAGTGTTGATTAGGAAAGCCAACCCAAAATAAAGAAAAATTAGCTCAATAATTTACAATTTGGACCAAAACAAAGGGAAAAATTAGTTTTGAGCTGGGTAGAAAAAGCCCAAATTTTGAAAAATATACCAACTTCAAATCATTCAAACTACATCTTATATACCGCACCGCATATGTGACAGCAAAAATGAGATGCAGTGCGGTTATGGTTTTGGCTAAACTTTAAACCGCACCGCATCACACCGCACCGCACATGTGACCGCAAATATAAGGTGCGGTGCGGTTATGGTTTTAGCTAAACCGCACCGCAAAATACAGTGCTAAAAATGGTCTAAAACCGCACCACACCGCACCGCGAACACCCCTAATAACATACATGAAGTTATCAAATAGATACGTTATCAAATAAGACAATATAGTTTTACATTTTATTCATATGAAATATGAATCTCTTATGTGAATGATAACTAAGTGAAAAGTCTAAACTCTTAAGTTTTAAATTATTTTATTATGAAAAAGTAATGTTATTTTTTATTTCAAATATTATCTATTTTCTTTCAAATATGCATTTTTAAGTCATTGAATTAACTGAAGATTGAAAGTTGTATATATTATGTTTTATAGATTAATTAAAACCGTATGGTATCAATTGTTAAATAATTCTACTATAATTGATGGAGATATAGACATATCATAGTTTATCCCCCCTCCCCCCAAATATATATACTATGATTCTTGACCCTTGAACAAGCTTTTTTGTTAAAAGTTTCAACTTATGAGTCCATTTGAAATATTAATAAAATTATTAATTATTGTTGTTTAGTTGTTCATTAATTTGTTTGTCTTTTATAAACTATAATTTGTTATATTATTGTTTTATTAATTATAAAATTATTAATTGTTGTTTAGCCTAACATAATTTAATTTGTTTGTCTTTTATAATGTATTGGTTAATTAAATTATTGTTTATACTTATGTATTAATTAAATTAATGTTTATTTAATATTTTTATATTATAATATATTTCATTTAAAATCTATTTTTGGTGAATTTCTTGCTTATTTGTGATATTTTCATCTAAATTTTATGTTATATTTTGTTTATTACTAATAACAAATTTATCCATTGATCCTTTTTGAGACCCAATTAGTTTTTCTTCTTTTTTTCTTTTTTTAAGTTTTTCATATTCAGATGCATATTTTTTAGTAAACATTTCTAATCAAACAATATATTTACAAAGACTAAAATAAAAAATAAATTTCAAGTGTAGAGCAAATGAGAAATAAAACCTGATTTATATAAAAAGTATTATTATAATTTCACCAAACAATAAAAAAATTTTAGCAATCTTAACCTTAGCAATCTCAACCTACATAGATAAAGATTTATTCATTATATTCCCAATAACTAAAATATATATATATATATATATATATATATATAAAAACACATGATTAAAAAAAACACACACACACAATACTGTACAAGCCCAAGGCCCTAGCCCAGCCAAGAGGATGCCTGCCAAGATGGCACCCACAAAAGAAAATAAAACAAATCCTATTGCACCAATAACACACACACAAAAACCGGGCTTAACAAAAAAAAAAAAAAAAGGCCCAGACGTGGTGAAACGTCCAGCCCACTGCCCAGAGAAAACTTATCTTTAACAAATCTAAAGAAGACTAGAAGAGTCTAGAGAAAGGTAGTACCTCAAAACTCAAAACCAGCCATTCTTCAATTCTGCTTCTGCAGAATCAAAACCCAAACGCAGCACTCCGCAGCAGCGGAAAAAAAAAAAGATGAGATCGGAGGAAGCTTGGTCTAGGGCCGGCCCTGACAGTGGGAGTGGAGAGAAAGAATGAGAGAGGCGGAGAGCATGAGTTGAGAGAAAAAAACAGAGCCAGAATGAGAAAAAGAAAGGTAAAATTAAAAATTTTAGAGATTTGAGATTTTTTTTTGTTTTGACAACTTCTAATCGCGTTTTTGGTTTTTTATTATTTTGTTTTTAGAATCCGTGGGTTTGCTACCTTGTTTTTTTCCGTTAGATTGGGTTTGTAATCTATTGTTTAGGATTGATTTGCTCTGTTACAATTTTTTTTTTTTTCAGATTTTAGTTCAAAAAAAAATTTTTGGCTTTTTTTTTTTTTTTTTTTTTTTTTTTTTTTTTGGCTTGAAAGTAGAACAAATAAATTTTTTTTTTTTAATTTTTGGGTGTTCCTAATTTTGGTTGAGGGTGTTCCTAATTTTTTTTTTAAGGGTAAACAAATAAAAAAAATGAATTATTGTATATATATAAAAAAAAAATTTCAGGTCAGGGTGTTCCTGGGAACACCCTGACCTCAACGTGGCGTCGCCACTGAATGGACTTATAGTTTATTATTTATTCTTTTGCTAGAATTATAGACAAATATTTGATAAAAAAACCACGTAGAAGACAATTGTAAATTTTATGTATTTGCGTGTTTTTTAATTGTTGTTGTTGTCAATATACAAATTTTTTTTTATTAGATCATGTAATTTATGCTTATTGAGGAACACCCTGAAAAAAATTTCTGGAGTCGCCACTGCTTATGACGTTCGCTCTTGATGATAACTCTTTCAGACTAAGACATCAATTGGTTTTTGGTGTAAGCGGAGATTGAATCTCAGATCTCTTATTCAACCATCAAAAACTTTACTAGTTGATTTAACAAGCTTGACGACTCTAAATAATTTTTCTTAAATTAATAAAAATAAAATAATATATATAGAGACACACAAACAAAAACCACTCAAGTAAATAAAGTATAGTGTGAGTAGAGAATCAATCTAAAATTTTCTTCCATGAATGAATTAAAATTTATGTACATTATAACACAGACTTGAATAATAATTTATTTTTTTTGGGAAAGATATAAACACGAAAATGACCTTCATTTGGTAATAAATAGAAGTATATATTTCTTATTTTATACTTAAATTTCTATCACATATCTATATAATAATAATAATAATTATAATAATAATAATCTATATATATAATAAGAGATTAAATTCTATAAGGACGTGGTGTAAAACTCATGTTTTATCCCTCCAATCCCAACATGCCACATTATCTTATCACATATTTAAGAATAAACACAATCACACTCAATCAATTCTAATACCCATATATAAATCCAACCAAATTGGGAATCTATCAAAATGTTATTAGGTGTGATAGGATGTATTGAATTTTAATAAATTTTAAGTAAAATGCTAACGTGGCAATCACTTATTGGATGGTGTAAAACATAGGTTTTACACCCTATCCTTATAGAATTTAATCTCATATAATAATAGGTAAAGTAGAAAGAAAATCAAATTAAATTTCAAATTAGAATTCAATTAGAGTCTAATTTTGCGCCATGTGTCTCATCTAATCTAAATTTTAGAATTTTGTGCCCAGTGAGTTAATTTAATGTAAAAGTTGAATTTCAATTAGAGTTTAATTTTGTGCCACGTATCCCATCTAATCTAAATTTTTAAATTTTTGTGCCAAATTAGTTAATTTAGTGTAGAAAACGAGAAGTCCAATATAATAAACCATAAAAAAAAACATAATCATATAACTAAAAAAAATTCAAATTTATAAGTCATATATATATATATATATATATATATATTAATAGGTAAAGCTTAGAGAAAATTGAATTTGAATTTGAAATTATAATCTAATTTTGCGTCATGTATCTAAATTTATGTGGGAACTACACTATAATTATCTACTTAAACTTGTGTCATGTGTCTATATGTATCTATATGTATGCATGAATGCATGTGTTACATGCTTTTAAAAAAATTAATTTGACTAATTATTTATATTTTCATAATAAAAATTTTGTTTAATTTTAAATGCATTCATGCGTTTGCATGGAATTACACGATAGTTCAATATAAAAGAGCAATTACAAATATTCCAAACTCACAAAAACCTAGACCCTTTCTGTAACCTCTGCAAACACCCACTTGGCGTTCTGCCACAATACTACAGTAGTCTCAAAATTTTCAGAATCCTTCTACAATGATTTCTTCCACATGAACCACAACCCCTAATGCACTGTAAGCAACCTCCTAACATAAACCAGACAAGTCTAGTTGTCTATAATTTCAAAGGTTATTTACTTAATTACTTTAGACCGAGGTTTGCTGACAGATTATGATGAAAATGAAAATGTTATGACTAAAAAGCTAAAACTTCCAAGCCGGAAGTAGAGATGGATGCAAAAGCCATAATAGATATTCTTCAAAATCCCACTCAGACAAATCCAATTATTTCTCCCCTTCTGGATGACTGTAAACAGCTGGTAAGTCAGATACCACAGATTCGGTTCAGCCATTGTTACCGAGAAGCCAATAGATGCGCTGACTCTCTCGCAAGAAAGGGTGTGAAACAAGATGAAGTGTTCTGCATTTTTGAGTACCCGCCTGTGGAGTTACTCCCTGTTTTCAATCATGACCTTTCTGGGCTGTGTATAAGTAGGCGCTGTCCTACTGGCTTTGTGCTGGTGTAGTTTTTCCTTTTATTATCCCTTTTACCAAAAAAAAAACTAATACCTTTGTCATTGATGGATACTTCCACACCATAATTTGATTCTGGGAATACCCATGAGTGCTTACTATTTCATTCACATTTTTACTCCATTCAAGATTGCAAACCTGCATGTTAAGCAGCAAACTCTATATAAGTATTCCTTCACCACATGCATTTATTCAAGAACAAATTTCCACATGACAGGATCATATGTTGCTTGAATTGGCAATAGCACCCACTTCCCCTCCCGACCCTTATTAGAAATCATAAGTTGCCTATGGGCATTTACAAAGGCTAGTAGAATTTTTTTTCCGTTACGAAAATCAACTGGTATTCTGATGCATAAAGAATTGAAAAGAACTACCTGGCTCCTCGTGTCAACGCTGTTCAGTTGGTGGTCATTTGTGGTGTTCCAGAAGCGAATACATCTATCAGCTGTTCCACCTCCAAATGCAAAAAGGCCACTTTGGTGGGGTGACCAAGCAATGGCCTTGACAGCAGTTGTGTGCTCTGTTAGTCTCAAAGCTGGTTGTTGAGAATGCTGGTTCCAGACCAATAGCTAGGCTCACCAGCAAGAAATCAGATTAGTTATTGACTGGACACAAAGCTTCCAAAGAATAAGAAACAACTAAAAGTTAGTGATGAATACCTGATTATCATTGCCACCAGAATCCAGATGCATGTTCCCTGTCATCATGGGACCATTTTAGCCCACATACCTGTTGCATTGAAGTTAAGGAAAGGTTAAGATTACTGCCATTTTCCCTATGACTTCTCTGTTTTCTCCCATTAAGTTGTGGTCAACCATTGGAACTTTTCTTCCCACAACAAGCTCAAATTATTTGATACCATCAACCAACAGAGATTTATACATTTCACATCACCAATATGAAAAATAGCAAACCACCTACGGTAATCACTTCCCACAAGAAGCTTAAATTATTTGATACCATCAACCAACAGAGATTTATACATTTCACTTCTACTTCAAAATCAAATAAAACCAATTAATGAAGGGCCTCACTGAATAATGACTGAGCATTGTCCCTCCATAAAACTAATAATCATGGTTGTTTTAAAATGCTAATAGAGATGGGTTTCATTTTCTATTAATAATCATGGATGTTTTAAGAGTATTTTCATATATATGCATCTTAGCATCCTCACCAATCAAACAACATAAAGGGTCATTCTATATGCCAATAAGGTTTAAATTAATAGTTACAAATAAGACCAATTTAATTTAGACTAAAATGTAAATATAAGTTAGAGAAAAATATTCCCCTAAAAAAAAAAAAAGTTATAGAAAAATACAACTATAATACTTAAGTATATCTGATTTACATTAATAAATTTCTTAAAAAAAAAGAAAAAGTATATCATTGGAAGCCTTTAAAAACATTAAAAAAAAGTACATTATTATGATTACGTTTGTCAATCACCTTCTTTCAAGTTCTGGCATTTCAAATGATGACATTCAGGGTCTGTTTGGGATTCGCTTATTTTGCTGAAACTAAATTTTTTTTGCTGAAAATACTGTAGATAAAAGGTAAAAACTAACTGAAATAGTACAGTGTGACCCATGAATAGTACCAAAAAGTATAGTGGGACCCATAAATATATAATACAACTATAATACTTAAGTATATCTGATTTACATTAATAAAATTGTCTTACCTGTTTCTCAAAAAAAAAAAAAAGTATATCATTGGAAGCCTTTAAAAACATTAAAAAAAAAAAAAGTACATTATTATGATTACATTCATCAATTACCTTCTTTCAAGTTTTGGCATTTCAAATGATGACATTCAGGGTCTGTTTGAGATTTGCTTATTTTGCTGAAACTAATTTTTTTTGGCTGAAAGTACTGTAGATAAAATGTAAAAGTTAGTTGAATTAGTACAGTGGAACCCATAAATAGTAGCAAAAATAAGCCGAATAGTAAAATAAGTTAGCGAAATTAATCATGCCAAATAGACACTCAGGTGGTATCTCTTTCTTTTCTTTTCTTTTTTTTTTTCTTTTTTTTAAAATTTAAGTTGCACACTGAAAGTCATCAAGTTGTATCTCAATAAATAGTATGCTTATGGACATACTCAAACCCTACACCATATTTTGCAACATGCTTAAATATCAATTTGTAATTGGATTTCAATGTTTATACATGGAAACAACACAAGTATTTATGGGAAAAAAAATAATTAGCTGCACTAATCACAAAGTGACATGATTCTCCAAAAAAAAAAAAAAAATCACAAAGTGACATTTAAGCATGTTGTAGATTTGGGTGTGTCACTAGACTCTCCCTCTCTCTCTCTCTCTCAAAACCATACTAGTAAAATGCAAAAGAAATTTGAATGTCATTTGATAATCTTACTAGTCTTGATCCATTTACTTTTGGTGAAATTTGGAGATGAAATGATGATTTAAAGGAATGCTATGTCTACAAAATTTTTATAACACTTTCATAATAAATTTTAAGTTGCGGGTTGTTACTAGTTGTTATTGGTGAACAGAAAAATAATTTCAGTGGTAGGTTCAAATTAGAATTAATAACAACTTATTACCTACAAATTTGTAGTGAGAGTGTTGTGAAAATATTGTGAACGTAATATTTCTCCTCTATGAAATGCAAAACAGTTTCCTTGCAATGTTGACAATTAGTTTGGGCGTCTTTGTGCATTTTTGGAATTTTATGGGATTAAAATGTAATTTTTGGTAAATTATTGGGTTCGAAGTGTGAGTTGAGTTTGGGTTTAACCAAATTTTCAGATTGGGCTTCGTTGTAAGCTAATAACAAGGTCAATAAAAAGTGTTCAATATATTTCAATCAATAACCAAAAAAAAAAAAAAATTCAATCACAATAGATTGTTTTCTGTAAAATTTTAGCTTGCAATGCTAAAAAATAAAGTATGAATCAAGTCAAGAATTTTAAAATTCAGTTGTATTGTCACCACAACAAATTTGAGTTTTCTTTATAACATATTTTTATTATCGATCACTAAAAAAATGTTGCTAATAAGTATTAAAAAAAAATGCTGCTCTCATTCTCCCTCCTAAAATTTCAGTTATTTCTTCAACACCGTTGAAAAAAGGAGTCCAAAAAAAACATACATAGGGAAACATTTTCCCAACAACTTGATGAATGTGGACAAAATATATTAAATTTTTTATCCACAGTTGTAAATGTCATAAATCAGTAACACTAGGAATTGAAGAGACAATTTCAGATTACATAGAAGCCAAAGGTTAGCTCACAATCTTCATACTCTCACGGTCTCACCATCGTCACAAGCCAAAGCTACAATATCGTCATCCTCGCCTATCTGTGGAAGGCTCAAGTCTCTATAATTTACCAAACTCATATGAAAGGAAACAAAGGAATAAAAAGAAATCCGGTCTGAATACACCATTTCACACTCATAATTTAATCTTAGAAGAGGGCAAGATGGTCATTTTATGTACCCAAAAATCATGATCACATTTTAGTCACCAAACTCATTCATCACATGTCTTGAAAATGATCTTGAGGTTTCAAGAATCACAACAATACATTCAGTTTCCTAATCGGATGATCGGAAAAATATTGCAAAATAGAGTCTTAATGGTTTGCATACATTTAATTGGTTAAGTGAAACCTATGACTAATGACGCATGATTAACTAAAATTGATTTTGATTGGTTGCTAATTAAAATTAATTGAAGGAAATTTTGTGATTGGTTAAGTATTTTTCTTAAAATGTGGTATGTTGCATGAGATTAAAATAAATAAGCTTATAAATATTAATTTTGGGTGGATAATTTGTTTCTCAAAGTAATTATCATAAAAATAATTATTATGAAAGTATAATTATCAGTTGGAAATAAGTTTTATCATTAAAATAATCTCAAGACACGCCCAAATACATTTTAAAATCCAAAAAAAAGAAGAAGCTAAAAGGTGCCAAAATCGGCTAAAAATAAAAATAAAAATGGAAAAAAGTGCCAAAGTTCCAATTCGGTACTCTAATTGGCACTTGCGATATTTTATCGCTCAAAATCATATTTTCATTACAAAAATTCATATTTGATATTTTTATGTTTAAAAACCATTTCTTTGATTGAAACAAAAAAGCAACTAGATCTAATATTTTTTCTTCATAAAATAATTATTTTGTCTACGTAAAAATAGATCTGATTTTTCTCAATAAAATTAAAATCTTTTGCATGGATTAAAGTAGAACTATGGGCTCTAACTATGATTTAACTTTAGAACTAGAAATTTAGAAATTAACAGTCACATGTTGCATTTTATAGTTTAATGGTTCAAGTCATTGTTTGTTTGGTACATAAATGGTCATTCCTAGTCTAGAAAATTGGATTTTTCCAGATAAAATGAGTGCTTAACACCTTCATACTCTATAACTTAGCCCCCAAATCTAGGATTTTAGGTTCATAGATTAATGTTTCATCTTTTTGTTTTGGTAGAATGCATTAGAATCAAAACTTTGTAATTTTTACTTAGAATGTAACTAGGACCAAAGAGATGCAATTTCTACCCATTGTACATATTTTGATTAATAAATATTTGAGGAAATTCAGTCATTCAATTTTATTATTCCTTTTAGTTTTTCTTATATTTTATAATAAAAAATAAGTGACGACTACACAAATAATTATAAAAGATTTTTTTGTAAAGTAACTGCATTAAATTATTGGTCTATAAAGCACATAAGAATCATGTTTTTGTTTCAAACTTCATTTTTTTTTAATTTCATTTTCACAAAAGCAATACAATATAAGTCTAGTCTTGAACTCCAAACTACTTGCAAAAAAAATAAATGGTCTTCTATTAAAAAAAAAAAATTGTTTATAACTTAATTACAAAAATTTACTTTGATGACCCAGACAGTGGGTGTGGTGTACACCTCTAGTAGCAACCATTTTGGGATCAACTATTAAGGCTATATATAAAACATAAAAAATAAAATTCCAAAATCTTTAACAAATGATTTTCCATTGGTACGCTGAATATATAAATGGAGGTTAGGAGCTAGGAATTTGCATCAGACATCTAAAATGAGAAATAGGATTAAAATTCAACTAACTTTCTATTATTACCGGTCAAAGTGGAAATTAAAATATAGGGTAAATTTCACAAACTTACTTTGAGATTTGTGATAATTCATAATACCAACTAGATTCAAAACATTTTAAATCCTATCAATTTAGTCCTCAAAAGACAACTTTATCCCTTACTTTTTTTCTCTCTCTCTTTTGTCTCCGAGTCCAAGACTTCTGTAAAGCAGTATGTGGCTTTCACTACTTCACTTTCCCAACTTTTTTGGTGTCAATGTACCTTATGCTTGGGTTAGTAATGGTGGAACTCAGTGTCCAGGCATTTGTGCCTATCCATTTGCATGGCCAAAGAATTCAGGTAAGCCACCACCAAGCACAAATAGAGGCAACAATATCAGGGCCAGCTTGAGATATTTTGTGGCCTAAGGCGAACGTGTTCAATGGGGCCTCTTTTTATATAATTTAATAATTCAATTGAAGTAATTTTCATTTATTGGTAAAAAAAAATTTAAAACTTGTTTTATCAAAAAATCTAAATCATTTATCAGAGTATCAGAATATTTTATATAAATATATATATATATATATATATATATATGATTGTATTTTAACCACTATCAACAACTAAACAAATACGCAAATTTACATCCAAAATCACCATTTAATGATAAAAATGAAAAGAAAATATTTATCTCTTTCTAGTCTCCATTGTTCACAACACCCTCAAATTGTAGCAGTATTCACCAAGCTAATGTGTAATAAAAGAGGAAAAGTAAAAAAATAAAGCTTTTTTTTTTTTTTTTTTTTTTTTTTTTTCTCTGTACATCACGTGGGTCACTCTGTGGCTGTGTGGTAAGTTTAGAAAGAGAAATATTAAAAATACTAAACACTTGACTGAATAATGACTAGAAATAAAAGGGTCAGGAGGTAACACCTTGACAGTAGGTGAAGCTACTTTTTCAATATGTGGCTTCTGTTTTGTCTTCTACAACTGCAACGAGAAAACGAAATTTTAGGAAAAAAAAGAAATAGAGTGAGAGCTTGACACAAATCTGAAAGGTTTTTAAGAGCCAAAACTGAAGGGAGAAAGATCAGAACCGTAACAAATTTCAAGCTGCTACAGAAAATTTAAATGGGGAGAATGGCAGAGTTTCTAGCAATGAGTATAAAATCTAAGGTTTGAGATTGATTTTTTTGGGTCTTTTGTTTTTAGTTTTTCTTTATTGAGTTGTTGAGAGAGAAAGAAAGATTTTTCTGTTTGTGTTTTGGGAGACTGAGTTGTACGCTCAAATCAAAACTCCCACACAGAGATCGAACCGTCAAGAGCACAGCTCACGAAGAGATTTTTTTTTTCTCTATTTTTTCTTTGATATAGATGAGAAATTATCAATTCTCCTGCATAGCTCACAATTTTTTTATGCTTTTTCTTTGATAAAAAAATTATTTATATGCATTAATTAATATTTGGAGCTTCATTAATAATTTTACACCTAAAGAGATAATTTTATTGGTTTAAATTTAGGGGCCTTGTTTCACTTGGGGGCCTTAGGCAATTGCATCAATTGCATCTATGGTAGAGCCGGCCCTGAACAATATAATGCATGCACCTAATGGGGATGTGGCTGCTGATGGAATGATCAGTGTGATTGCTCATGAGCTAGCTGAAGTGTCAAGTAACCCACTTGTGAATGCATGCGGTATGCTAGTGCTGATCCAACTCCTCCAACTGAGATAGCAGATCTGTGTGTTGGAGTTTATGGGAGTGGTGGGGGTGGTGGATATGTGGGGAAAGTGTTTACAGACTTATGGGGAAATGGTTATAATGTGAATGGAGTGAAAGGAAGAAGGTTTCTTGTGCAATGGGTATGGAAGCCTTTGCAAAGGAGATGCTTTGGGCCTATTGCTGTGGATTAAAGAGTGTTTCATTGTAAATACTTTGCTATCATTTCTTCTACTACTTTACCTCTTGCTCTTATTAGAGAGAGATCTGAGAGAGAACTCAGATAAGAGAGTTTAAGGGTCTGTTTGGTTAGAAGGTGAGAAAGTGAAAGGATAGAAAATATAATTGGTATAAATTTACTTTTTTGTCCCTAATAGATAAAAAATAACAAATAAGGAAAAATAAAAAACAAATGAACAAAAAAATAAGAGCACCAAAAGTGAGAAGGACAAAAAAAAGCTAAAGAAGGGAGTTTATTAAAAAATAAAAAAAAGGAAAACGACAAAAAAAAAACTAAAGGAGATTAAAAAAAGGACAAAAAAACTAAAGCAGGACATTTATAAAATAAAATAAAAAGAAATAGCTCACACGTGTGTGTATATATATATAAAAGAAGACAAAACGTGTAAAAAAAATGACAAAATAGAAAGGAAAAAAAAAAAAGACTGAACAGTATCTAACATGTTAGCAAAGGGGAGTTTTTTGTCCAAACATTTTCTCTCTTGTTTTCTTTCCATTTTGGAGAGAAAACTTTTTGGTGGGCACGGGGAGAAAACACCTCGGCCTCACCATTTATCTTCCTTTCTCTCCACCCAACCAAACATACTCTAAAAAAGTTTTCCTTCCTATTTTCTTTCCAAAATTTTTCATTCACCCTATTTCACCTCCAAATAAATATACCCTAAGAGAGAGGATAAGAATAAGACAAAAGAGAGAAAGGTACAGAAGAGGGGGAAAAAAAAAGTTAGGGACAAAGTTGTCTTTTGAGGATTAAATTGGTGGGTTTTAGAATGTTTTGGACCTAATTGGTATTATCAGAAACTTCAAGGTAGGTTTGTGAAATTCCCTAAAATATATTTACCAGATAAACATTTAAATGCCTATTACTCTCAAATAGGTTCAAACATTTCTTATCAAAGTACAAATTTGAGTATTAAAACAATCGAAATGCTCAAAATGGTATGCTCCTCTTTGATAGATAGTATTGAGCACTTGAGAACACTTTTGTCTTTTATTATGCAATATCTTCATGATCCCTTTGATTTCCATTTTCTGTTAATTTTGCCTACACATTAACATTAAACAGGATTAGAAATCAATGAGAAAGAAAGAGAGAATATTTATATTAAAAAAAAAAATTGCCATTATCCAACAAAGACAAAAAAAACTTACTGCCACAATTTGCTAAGAGCTGGGAGGCTTGCACATCCACAAACACTGTCTTTCCTTCTTTTTAATTTGTTCTTTACTTAAATTTCTTTTGCAAACGCATGACAATGCGACCGCAACTAAAACAAAAGAATAAAGTTCAAGTAATATTTAATATTTTATAAAAAAAAAATGTATTATAATATATAAAAGACATCAATTTAGTTTTCACCTAAGGCTCCCAAATGTATCAAGCTGCCCTAAATGTAATTGTATGGGCACAATTTAGCCCCTGAATCTAAAGGGTTAAAGGATTTAAGCCCAAAGAGCCCAATACAATGAATTTCTAAAGAATGTGTTAGAAAACTAGGCTCTAATGAATTAGACAACAATTATAGTGGGCTCAGATCACAAGAAAGTAAAGATAGACGGGTTTTATCCAAAGAAAATCGTCCTCGTCACAATCCGAGGAGATCAGTTCTTGTATATATCTCTTTCGAATTTGGTTACAAGTCCAGTTTTTGTTCCTACAGAGTTTTTCTCTTAATTCTCCAATCTTTTTTCCTCAGTGTCTTCTTTCTATTTTATACTATCTTCTTTCTTTCATCTCCACTCTCCACGTGTAAATTAGATCGCTAGTGTTGATCTTTATCCCATCAGCACCTTCCTGAAGTCTTTGGGAGTAACTGTAAAGCTAAAAATTACTGTTTAGGTATCACTTCCTCATTAATACGGCCAGAAAGTTAGCTAGAGAGTATTCAATGCGGTGGTAGCAGCTTTTTTTTAGATATTTCATGGCTTTCCTTTGTCCTATGATTTCATGATACGTATCTTTATCAATAGAATCTCTCAGAACGTTGCTCTGGATGGCAGACCATACCTTCTGACCTTCGCCCTACTCAGCCGAGGAGGCATTCCTCCTCGGACCACCTTCTTGGACTCTCACGACCAGACCCCATTTCTTCATTCACTAATGCAAACTTCTATGACCACGTTTACCCGTCATCGGACTACTAGATGTCCTCGAATTAGGCCCCTGACCCAATATATATATATATATATATATATATACACACACTACTAGGCCTATCGTTCCTACAGTAATTATTAACAAATATAATAAATGCAGGTTTCAAGTTAGATGTTTGTAAAGTTGTGATTTACAACTATGTTTTATATTGACTTTATTCCATAACAAAAAATGCTGTAATTACTTTAATTTTGTTTGTATTTTGTGGGATTTTATTGTATTGGGTTTAGTATTAAGTTAGTGAAAAATCGAGCATAAAATAAAGAATCAGTGGATTTCGCGAGTGTCTCGTTAGAAACTAACCCGCGAAAGAGTCACGTGAGAAGCACATGCTAGAAACTGAAGAGTCATGCCAGTCTGAAGGATTTCGCGAGTGTCTTGCGGGTAAGACCTTCTCGCAAAATACCCGCGAAACTCTCTGCCTGAAGGATTTTTAAGTGTGACTTTCTTACCCTTCACCTATACTATATATACCCTCATTACCCACAAATGTTAAAGAGGCCATTTAGAAAGAAAAACCCTAGATAAGTTTTCTACAACACACACACTCATCTTTTAGAGAGAGAGCTACTCATATTTAGTGAGAAATCATTGTAGTCTCTTCTTCTTTCCTCTTCTATTGTCATACCTTGAGAAGAGATTTGTACTCAGACACAACCCACACTTATTCAGAGTGTAGAGAGTGTTTTGGAACTTGGGAAGTTTTGGGAATTTGCCAAAAGAAGCCGATGAGGCTTGGCAGATGCAATCAGGCGTATTGCGGGATCTGGAAAGTTAGACAAGACACAGTTCCGAGAAGCTTTGTTGGAGTAGGAGCTTGGAGGGGTTAGGTACATTGGGTAGATTAGGCTTGGAGGGTCTCTTGCTATTCGTGTATCCCAACTTATTGTCTAGTGGATCGATTTACCGCTTGGAGGGTGGCAAAGAAGTTTTTCACCGAGTTTTTCGGTTTCTTCCTCGATAGGACACTCTCCTCTCATATTTATAGTGGGGTCTACCTATTAAATTTATGATAATGTCTACTATAAATGTGAGAGGAGGGAACACTATTTCTCAAAGTACATAAAAATTTCCCTACATGGACAACCAACTAGTCAAATATTTCTTCTCCAAAAAAAAAAAAAGTAGTCAAATACTTTATGCCTAAACTATATTTATTGACTAAGAGGTGTTATATTCACAATATCTTTACAACAAATTATAAATAGTAAGTTAAAGAAAAAAATATTGAAAAAAAAGTATGAAACACACACATATGTATACATATAATAAGCTAAATCCAAATTACACCCTTTAAGCTTTGGCGAATTTTCATTTTTGTCACTAAAATTTTCATTTTATCATTTTAGTCCTTAATGTTCGCATTTGTAGTCAACAAGGTCTTCCCATCCAAACACATTAAAAATCTGCCATTAATAAACTAAAATATTTGTTAATAAAAAAAAAACTACTAAGAATTCTTTTAAATAAAAAAGAAATCTATATTAAAAAAATCCCCTCTTAAAAACCAGTTAAAAATCCTAATCAAAGTAGTAAACACCCAACAAATTCAAAAATTCAAGCACCCACCAAATAACCAAACAATAAAATCCAAGTTTTACCCACCAAGTTCAAAAACTCTAGCATTATTAATAGCAATTGTGGAGCCAGAAAGAGTCAGGCAACCCCGGCCCACTTCGAACCAGGCCCAAAGGCCCACGCCGAGGACGCGTTCAAGGTTCGAGGACGAAAGTGTAGAGCCCAGTTGCCCAAGAAGCATTGCCGAGGATGATTACTTCCTCGGACGATCGAGGTCAGAAAGTGAGCAAGCAGCACACCCTCAAAGGGAATCTCCCTAAGCATCCAAGGAGCAAATAGCAAGTACCAAGCACCGGACATGGAAGCATGGTGGAGGAGCAAGTCCTAGATGAACTGTCACCTCCACATTAAATGCCCTCAGCTAACGCCCTGGCCACATTAATGAGGATAGGACCCTTGAACAGTGCCGTCTTAAGCGCTGCAACTCACAGAAGGGATGGGAATGTGGCTGATGGGACAAGCTCTCGAGTTGTGGCCTGGCTGATCAACAAATGTAGGGCTAGGATCAACTGAGAGAGAGGTATATAATGTAAGAAGTCCCTCTTGAGAGGGGGACGGAGGGAAAAACCAGAGAAAGAAATACTGTAGCAGTTTATATTCTCTCAAACCTTGTAACCTTTCTGAAAAGAGATAATAAGAACTCCAAGCTCTGTAAGACCCGTCCGAGGAGCCTTATTGTGCACTCCAACCCACGTTTAAGTTATCAGCATTTACGTATAACCATGCATGACCGTTGTATTCCTCACTAGGGCCTAGCTCTTGAACCCATACTCTACAAATTCATTGCGGGGTTAACTGGGCTTGGGTCCACTCTCCCAATCTGCGGAGAGCGCTCGAAACCGGTCCCTACAATTGGCGCCGTCTGTGGGAAGAACTTGTGCGTTAGTAAGGACAACAGTCAAGCATGGTAGGGTCGGGCCCTCACCAAAGAACTCCCAATCGACCTGAACCGGCAAAGTCACGGCATCAGGGTAACTATGGCGACCCCGGGGGTGGTCAGAACGATAACAGGCTACTTCGAGAAGGAAGCGTGCATACTTCAACAGCGAGCGAAAGCCAAGCCCGCCGGGACGGGCACGTTCCCCAGAAGCGCGACGATGGCCAGGACACGCGATCGGAAGAGGCCCATAGCCACGTTTCCCAGAGAAAGGATGATAAGGTGGCCATGCAGCGCGAGATAGATGATCTGAAGAGGAAGCTGCGCCGTGCGCAGCGAAGACGGTTCGAACCCAGCCCTGACCTGCCCTTTGACGACGAGAGTGATGATGAATACAGGCAAAGGTCAAGAACGCCCCCCAGCGAGACTTTCTCCCATGAAGAGGAGCGCTACCAGAGGCGTAGGCTTGCCAACCCAACCCCCAGGGGCTTAGGAGGTGACGCCATGAGCAAGGCACTGGATCAGCTCTCCAGGTCGTCCTTCACGCGTCGTATAGAGGAGGCAGAGCTTCCTCGGCGGTTCCAGCAGCCAACCTTCATTGCTTACAACGGCAAAACGGATCCCGTGGAGCATGTGAGCCAGTTCAACCAGAGGATGGCTGTCCACTCCAAGAACGAGGCGCTGATGTGCAAAGTCTTCCCATCCAGCTTGGGACCTGTGGCGATGAGGTGGTTCAACGGTCTAAGGACGAATTCCATAGACTCGTACAGACAGCTGACCCAGGCTTTTGGTTCCCGCTTTGTCACGAACAGCAGGCCTCCTCGGCCCATGAGCGCATTGCTGTCCCTATCCATGCGTGACGAGGAGACCCTCAAGGCTTACTCGGACAAGTACTGGGAGATTTACAACGAGCTGGACGGCAAGTATGACGCCGTCGCCATCAGTACATTCCAGAATGGGCTACCAATGGGGCACGGCCTGAGGAAGTCCTTGACCGGAAAGCCCGCCACCAGCGTGCGGCAACTGATGGATCGGATCGACAAGTACAAGCGGGTGGAGGAAGATATGCTACAGGGCAAAGGCAAGGAGAAGGTTATCCCTCAGGAGAGGAGGGATTTCAGGTCGGACCGGTACAGCAACGCCCGCCCGAGGAGGGATTTCGATGGGCAATCCGGGGCGACCAATGCCCAGGCTGTCGGCGCCGTATTCCGAGAACCCGTTCACAAGGTGCTGGAAAGGATAAAGAACGAGCCATACTTCAGGTGGCCAACTAAGATGATTGGGGAACCTGATAGGCGCAACCAGAACCGTTACTGCCAATACCACCAGGACCACGGACATGCCACGGAGGACTGCAGGAACCTCTGGAACCACCTGGACCAGCTAGTCCGGGATGGAAAGCTGAGACACCTTCTGCACCATTCCAGCGGCTAGCAAGGCCAGACCTACCAAGAGCCTCGGAGGGACGCTGCCATGAGGCAGCCCGCTGGGACGATCAACATAATCTTGGCCGCGCCAGGAAGAACAGGCACACCCCCTTTGCGAGTGTTGTCCGTAGCCCAACTGCCCGCCGAGGACCTTCGGATGGGGCCGAAGAGGTCCAGGAGGAATCTTCCCCCAGCCTTGAGTTTCTCGGAGGAGGACAAGATTGGGACCACCCAACCACACGATGACGTCCTAATCGTCACCCTCAGAATCGGGGGCTACGACGTGAAAAGGGTGATGGTAGATGGTGGCAGCGCAGCCGAGGTCATGTGTCCAGACCTCTACAAGGGGTTGGGGCTAAAACCGGAGGACCTCACACCTTATAGCTCCCCCCTAATGAGCTTCGACGGAAAGCTCGTTATCCCAAAGGGCATGATCAGGCTACCCATACAGACAGGCCCAATGGTGGTGGAGGTGAACTTTGTAGTGGTGGACACATACTCCCCCTACACGGCCATCGTAGGAAGGCCTTGGCTACACGCCTTGGGGGGCGTAGCCTCCACCTTGCACCAGAAGGTGAAATTCCCATGAGGGGACCAAGTTCTAGATATCCGAGGTTGCCAACCCACAGCGAGGCAGTGTACGGTGGCCGCCATATCCTATCGGCTTGATGCACAGCCCTCGGCCCCCGCCGAGAAAGATTCATAGCAATCAAAGATCCCGGTGGCGCCTCCCGATACAGCTGCCGGGGATGCCAAATGTGAGAACCTGGAGAAGGTGGTAATTGACGATGATCCGGAGAAGTTCTTCCAGGTCGGGACCCAGCTGCCTCCCCAGGAGAAGGAGGAGTTACTTGAGTTCCTCAAAAGGAACCTTGACGTGTTCACAAGGGACCCCTGCGATGCCCCTGGGATTGATCTATCCTTCATCTGTCACCACCTTAACGTCAACCCATCTGTGATCCCCAAGCAACAGCCACCCCGGCGCCCGTCGAAGGAGCACGCTGATGCAATCAGGGAAGAGGTCAATAAGCTTAAGCGTGCGGGGGCTATCAAAGAGGTCTTTTACCCCGAATGGTTGGCCAACACTGTGGTGGTCAAGAAGAAAAGTGGGAAGTGGAGGGTTTGTGTAGACTTCACAGACCTGAACAAAGCATGCCCAAAGGACCCCTTCCCAATGCCACGAATAGACCAGCTAGTAGATGCGACGGCAGGCCATCCACGGATGAGCTTCCTAAATGCCTTTCAGGGCTATCATCAAATCCCCCTAGCCTTGGAGGACCAAGAGAAGACAACCTTTGTGACGCCCATTGGGAATTACCACTACAAGGTTATGCCATTTGGCCTGAAAAACGCCAGATCCACCTACCAGAGGATGATGACGAGAATGTTTGAGCCGATGTTGGGCAAGAGCATCGAGGTCTATGTTGACGATATGGTCGTGAAGAGCAAGCTGGTGTCCGAGCACTTGGAGGACCTCGGCCGCACATTTGACGTCCTGAGAGAGCACAAGCTCCGCCTTAATGCCTCAAAATGCTCGTTTGGCGTAAGCTTTGGCAAGTTTTTGGAGTACATGATCACCCACCGTGGGATCGAAGTCAACCCTGACCAGATCAAGGCCATTCACAATTTGAAGCCTCCGTAGAACCCCAAGGAGATCCAAAAGCTTACTGGGATGATCGCGGCGCTGAACCAATTCATTTCCAGGTCAGCCGACAGGTGCAGGCCCTTTTATCTCCTGATCAACAAATGGAAAGGATTTGAGTGGTCCGAGGATTGTGCCGTAGCTTTCTAGCAACTCAAGGAGTATCTATCCCGGCCGCCTATTATGTCCAATCCTGAGCCCGACGAGATCCTATACGCCTACCTTGCGGTGGCGCCCCACGCAGTGAGCCTAGTACTGGTACGAGAAGACAATGGCGTTCAAAAGCCAGTTTACTACGTCAGCAAGTCGCTGCACGAAGCGGAGGTCAAATACCTACCCCTGGAGAAGGCCATACTGGCGGTGGTCCACGCCACGAGAAAGCTCCCCCATTACTTCCAAGCTCACACAGTGGTTGTCCTAACCCAATTACGCTTGAAGTCTGTACTCCGGACCGCTGACTACACAGGAAGAATCGCGAAGTGGAACACAATTCTGGGGGCTTTCGACGTCAAGTACATGCCTCGGACTTCCATAAAAGGCCAGGTTCTGGCAGATTTGACGGCCGAGTTTGTTGAACCAGTCGTAGAAGTGACAGCCGAGGAGAAGAGTTGTGATGAGAAATCAGTTGGGGCAATCTCCATCCTGGAGTCACCATGTTGGAAAGTATATGTGGATGGCGCGGGAAACCAAAGGGGGTCCGGAGTGGGGCTAGTCCTAGTATCCCCTGAAGATCATGTCATTGAGAAATCCCTGAGGCTTGGATTCACGGCCACAAACAACGAGGCCGAGTATGAGGCATTACTGCAGGGGATGATCATGGTGCAAAAGATGGGAGGAAAGTTGATAGAGATGTTCTCAGACTCCAGATTGGTGGTAGGACAGGTAAAGGGGGAGATGGAGGCCAGAGATTCGAGAATGCAAGAATACCTGAGCCAAGTCAAGCGCTTGCAGTTGGAGTTTGGCCTCTTCACCTTGTCCCATATTCCCAAGAGTGGGAACAGTCATGCCGATTTGCTAGTAACACTCGCAACCTCCTCGGCAGAGGCTCTGCCTCGGACCATACATGTGGAGCACCTGGAAAGGGCGAGTGAAGTGCCAAAGGGAGGGATCCCCGTCCATCAAGTTGTGATGGGTCCCAGCTGGATGGACCCCATAGTGAGATTCCTCAAAGATGATGTCCTGCCTGAGGAGAGGTCAGAGGCAGAAAAGATACGAAGGAAAGCTTCTCGATTCTGGTTGTCCGAGGATCACAAGCTATACAGGCGGTCCTACTCTGGGCCATATCTTTTATGTGTCCACCCCGAAGCGGCAGAATTCTTGCTCGAAGAGCTACACGAAGGAATCTGTGGGAGCCACACAGGGGGGAGATCCCTGGCTCACCGAGCCGTCACACAAGGATACTGGTGGCCGGGAATGCAGCAAGAGGCCCAGGAGTATGTCAAGAAGTGTGACCAATGCCAAAGGTTCGCCCCAAGCATCCATCAGCCAGGAGGGGTCCTCAATCCGTTGTCCAGTCCATGGCCGTTCGCCCAATGGGGCTTGGACATTGTGGGACCTTTCCCCAAGGCACCAGGGAACAAGAAGTATCTGTTGGTGGCCACGGACTACTTCACCAAGTGGGTTGAGGCCGAGCCACTAGCCAACATCAGGGACGTAGACGTGAAGAAATTCCTTTGGAGGAACATAGTTACACGATTCGGGGTCCCTCATACCCTCATCTCGGACAATGGGCTCCAATTCGATAGCAAGGCCTTCAGGAGGTACTATTGCGAACTTGGGATCACAAACAGGTACTCAACGCTAGCCTACCTCAGGGAAACGGACAGGCCGAGGCTGTCAACAAGGTCATCGTCAACGGGCTTAAGAAGGGACTGGATGATGCCAAGGGGAAATGGGTAGAAGAGCTGCCCCACGTCCTCTGGACGTACCGGACCACGCCCCGGCGCTCAACAGGGGAAACACCTTTTGCCATGACTTATGGTGTGGAGGCAGTGATCCCCCTGGAAACCAACTTCCCGACGCTAAGGACGAGCTCCTTCACCCCAGGCAGTAATGATGAACTGCTGGGGCGGAGCCTGGACATGGTAGACGAACGAAGAGAGGAAGCAATGATCTAGCTGGCCTATTACCAGCAAAAACTCAAGCAAGGATATGACGCCAATGTAAAGCTCAGACCACTAGCACCAGGAGACCTGGTGCTGAGAAAAGTCGTAGGAGCTGCCAAGAACTCTTCTTGGGGAAAGCTCGAACCCAACTGGGAGGGGCCCTACCAAATTACCTCAGTGGCAGGGATAGGAGCATACTATTTAGAAGATTTAGATAACAAACCTGTACCTCGTCCATGGAATGTAAATAACCTGAAAAGGTATTACTATTAATGAAGAAGTCTCTTTTGATTCAGATGTTCTGCCTATCATGATCACACGTCTCGCGTCCCAACGACACACATATCTTGGTACTAGACAGAACCTAGGTCTTGCATGGTCAAAGGACTCAAACCTATGGAGAAACTAGTTACTTACAGCCAAATTGAAGCGTTAGCATGAACCTAGGTCTTGCATGGTCCACGGACTCAAACCTATGGGGAGCTAACCACTCATATCTGGGTACTAGACAGAACCTAGGTCTTGCATGGTCCAAGGACTCAAACCTATGGGGAAACTAGTTACTTACAGCCAAACTGAAGCGTTAGCATGTACCTAGGTCTTGCATGGTCCTCGGCCTCAAACCTATGGGGAGCTAACCACTCATATCTGGGTACTAGACAGAACCTAGGTCTTGCATGGTCCAAGGACTCAAACCTATGGGGAAACTGGTTACTTACAGCCAAATTGAAGCGTTAGCATGTACCTAGGTCTTGCATGGTCCTCGGACCCAAACCTATGGGGAGCTAACCACTCATATCTGGGTACTAGACAGAACCTAGGTCTTGCATGGTCCAAGGACTCAAACCTATGGGGAAACTAGTTACTTACAGCCAAACTGAAGCGTTAGCATGTACCTAGGTCTTGCATGGTCCTCGGACTCAAACCTATGGGGAGCTAACCACTCATATCTGGGTACTAGACGGAACCTAGGTCTTGCATGGTCCAAGGACTCAAACCTATGGGGAAACTAGTTACTTACAGCCAAATTGAAGCGTTAGACTGAACCTAGGTCTTACATGGTCCTCGGACTCAAACCTATGGGGAGCTAACCACTCATATCTGGGTACTAGACAGAACCTAGGTCTTGCATGGTCTAAGGACTCAAACCTATGGGGAAACTAGTTACTTACAGCCAAATTGAAGCGTTAGCATGTACTTAGGTCTTGCATGGTCCTCGGACTCAAACCTATGGGGAGCTAACCACTTATATCTGGGTACTAGACAGAACCTAGGTCTTGCATGGTCCAAGGACTCAAACCTATGGGGAAACTAGTTACTTACAGCCAAATTGAAGCGTTAGCATGTACCTAGGTCTTGCATGGTCCTCAGACCCAAACCTATGGGGAGCTAACCACTCATATCTGGGTGCTAGACAGAACCTAGGTCTTGCATGGTCCAAGGACTCAAACCTATGGGGAAACTAGTTACTTACAGCCAAATTGAAGCGTTAGCATGTACCTAGGTCTTGCATGGTCCTCGGACTCAAACCTATGGGGAGCTAACCACTCATATCTGGGTACTAGACAGAACCTAGGTCTTGCATGGTCCAAGGACTCAAACCTATGGGGAAACTAGTTACTTACAGCCAAATTGAAGCGTTAGACTGAACCTAGGTCTTGCATGGTCCTCGGACTCAAACCTATGGGGAAGCTAACCACTTATATCTGGGTACTAGACGGAACCTAGGTCTTGCATGGTCCAAGGACTCAAACCTATGGGGAAACTAGTTACTTACAGCCAAACTCAAGTGTTAGACAGAACCAAGGCACTGCATGGTCCTCGGACTCAGGCCTATGGGAAAACTAACTACTTCAGAAGACTAAGTGTTAGACAGAAACAAGGCTCGTCTACCTGGTCCTTAGGAAACGAAAGGTCCACTCAAGCATACATGCCCTCGTTATAATAATTGATGCCGCGATTGGCCGAGATACAATTGAAACTAAAATCATACAAGTAAAGAAAAAGCGGATAGCGTGCAAGTAAGCAAACAGCCACAACAAACAAAAAAAAAGAAACAAAGCTCGCATTTCATTAAGTCCAAAAGAATTACACCATAGGGGTTACATTACAAGTAAAGAAAAAGGGAAGAAAAAGATGCAAAAAATAAAGCGAGGCAGGCAGAGGCGCCAAGGAGCCCAGTCCTTCTATTTAGTTGCCCACTCCGGTGGGTGGCTGGCCCATAGCTGCCTCAGGGTCCTCTAAGCCCTGACCGAGTGGGATGGCCTGCAGAGGCACGGCAGGAATAGCAACCCCCTCAACAGAAGAAACCTGGGCATCGGGGGAGGGTTTTGCAACCTGCTGAGGCGCGTCCTCATTAGAGCCGTCACTCAATTCAACCACCGCGGAAGGATTACCCCCTTGGACTGGCTCACCAGTGTCTCCAGCGTCCGAGGCCCCCTCACTTGGAGTAGCAGCAGTTTCCACAGCAGCCCCCTCGGCCTTAGAGCCATCTGGGGCAGCCTCGCGGATGACAGGGGGGTAGTACACGCTCTCCTCCTTCCACAGGTCAGAAGAGGCCTCCACCCCAGCTTGTTTGAGGGTTTCACTCCAAGTTTCGGAGCAGTAGCGTTTACATACCCCAGGGACTTGGGATTTGTAGGCAGCTGCTGTCTCAGCTGCCCCAGCAGCATAGGCTGCCTCCTCAGCTTCATCCTTGGTGGCCCAGGCCTCCTCCCTGCCTTGCTCTGCCTCAAACTTGGCCCTCTCAGCTTCTTCTTTGGCCCATTCAGCCACTCTCTTGGCCTCCTCAGCATCAGCCACTTTCTTCGTCAGGCCAGCTATCAGCTCCTCGGCGAGTTTCAGCTGCCCCTCAACCTCACCCAGACGTTTCGTCTGAGTTTCAGCCTGCCTCTAGGCACCCTCAAGGCCTGACACTGCGCTGTTCCGAGCTTGAGTCATTGCCTTCAGCTCCTCCCTGGCCTTGGCAAGGTCCTCCTCGGAGGTCTTGAGGGTCCGAGTGGCCACCAAGCGCCTCTCGCGCTCTGCATCCATGGCCTTTCCATGGTCATTGGCCGCCTCCTCCAGCCTGAAAGTGGCCTGGACAGCCTGCCAAACAAAACAGATACATGATAATTAGCCGAGCTCAAAAAAAAAAGGAAGGTAAAAAAAACACAAGTGTTAAGGGTCTTACCATCCCCAAATATCGCTTGAGGCAGAGGAAGACCTCCCTACTCCTCATGGTCCCCAGCTGCTCCATGTCCGCAGGAAGGAGCAGGCATCTCTCCACCGCGTCGGCCACGTACGCGCCTTCGCCATCCCTAAAGTCCCTGAGGGAGGAGTCATCCCTCAAAGGTGCCCCACGGAGCATTAGGGCGGGGAGCCAGGCCTGAACCTCGGGCGGGGCAGCGACCTGTTTGTCCTGGGCTGTGGAGCCTATCCTCAGTTGCTTCGAGGGCCGCCGAGTGTCATCCCCCTCCCGCGCGGGCCCAGATTTGTCCTCTAGGGGCCTCTTGCCCTTATCCTTCTTCTGCTTAGGATCAGCAGGCTCGTGCTTGGACGGGGGGTTCGTCTGAGGCGGAGGAGGAGGAAGCCTAGATTGGGTTGAGGCCGACCTGGTCTGAGCAGGATGAGTCTTTGGAGAAGGGGGAGGAAGCTTCGGCTTGGACTTCCCCGGTTGCCCTTCGATTAGGTCGAGTAGACTGGGTTGGGCCTTCTTCTTGTAGCCCATCTCAAGCCGAGAAGATGTCTCTGACGCTAAGAGGTCTGCTTCGGTTAGACGAGGATCACCCAAGTCTCCAAAAGGGTCCTCGGACTGATGGACTTGCTTAAAAACGTCAAAATCGTCCTCGGCAGGACCAAAATCTGCAGCTTCCCCTTCCTTCTCTAGGTTCTCTTCCGCGGCCTCTGGGAATGTGTGGGAAGAGGAGGGGACTGCTAACGTGACGCCTTCTGAAGTGGAGGGATCCTCGGGAAACTCAAACCCGTCCTCGGTCACAGTTATTTTCCGCAGCCGAGGATCCTTTGCTTTGATCACGTGCTTTGGGGCCGCAAACGATTTTTGGAGCGGAGTGTACCCCAAGATCTTGTGAGTGGCTCTAACTTGGTGGTCTGCCTCATTTTCAAAATCCGCTGACCTGAGCACCTTTTGCAAATCCTCCATGTTGATCAAGTTGAAGTGGCGCGTGAAGGCGTGCGGATCTGTAGAAAGAAAGCACATTCACGATTAGTAACCAAACAGTACAAAAAGAAATGATGCATAACACAAGTTAGGATCTTTGAACCCCCTCCTACTCCCACTGCCCCACCTGGTGTCCCCTCTGTCGTCGGGCAGTGAAGGCCATCGTGCCACGCTCCGGACACGATGAGAAAATCCTCGTTCATCCCCTTGTTGGACTCAGGGAGGCACTGGATAAGCCGGACCCTGTCGTCCCTCGTCCTCATATAGTACGACTTGTGCTTCAGGTGCTGAAGGTTATAGCAGTAGTTCACGTCATGATAGGTCAACCTTAGCCCCATCTTCTCGTTCAGAGCATCCATACTGCCCAGAATTCTGAACATGTTGGAAGCGCACTGGGTGGGGGTTAACCGGAAGTATGTAAGGTAACCCCTCGTCACCGGCCCCATGGGGATCCTCATCCCCCCTTCAAGGAAGGCGATGATGGGAATCACCACCTCGCCTTCCTGCCTTCGGAGGTGCCACTCCCCTTACTCACAATACCTCAAGCCCACGTTGGCCGGTATCTTATAATCAGCGATGAATTTCTCCATCGCCTCCTCAGTGAAGACGTACTTCTTAAGTCTACCCATCCCGAATGACGCCTAAGAGGGCTAAAGGAAGAACAAATAAAAGAGAAGGAGGAGTAGAGAGGAGGAAAGCTTAGAGAGGGATAGAGCGACTTATAGAAATGAGGAGGAGCTCCTCGGACTGGCTTTTTATGCTGGAGATGTAGGTGGAAATTTGGCTGGACTCTGAATGGAGGCGCAAGAGCTCTTGATTGTGAATGAAAAAGGAGAAAGCGGTTCGAATGGGTATTTATACCCTAGATGGAAGAGCCGCGCGAGTTTTCCCGCCCATAAATGCTAGGCGCATCCCCACCGTTAGATTGTCATCTGCCCGTTGAACGTGGGGAGCACAAAGCCGCCCGAATTTAATGCAGGACACGTTACGCGCACCGAAGCGCCAGTAACGCACCTTGGGCAGATGAAAAGGCCCCGACGCTGACGAGAGACAAGACTTGATTGGACACGGAGCAGGTCCGAGGATGTCAAAATCCTCCTTTCCGCCCGAGGATGCGGACAACAAGATTTTGAGGGGCTATTGTGGGGCCAGAAAGAGTCAGGCAACCCCGGCCCACTTCGAACCAGGCCCAAAGGCCCACGCCGAGGACGCGTTCAAGGTCCGAGGACGAAAGTGTAGAGCCCAGTTGCCCAAGAAGCATTGCCGAGGATGATTACTTCCTCGGACGATCGAGGTCAGAAAGTGAGCAAGCAGCACACCCTCAAAGGGAATCTCCCTGAGCATCCAAGGAGCAAATAGCAAGTACCAAGCACCGGACATGGAAGCATGGTGGAGGAGCAAGTCCCAGATGAACTGTCACCTCCACATTAAATGCCCTCAACTAACGCCCTGGCTGCATTAATGAGGATAGGACCCCTGAACAGTGCCGTCTTGGGCGCTGCAACCCACAGAAGGGATGGGAATGCGGCTGATGGGACAGGCTCTCGAGTGGTGGCCTGGCTGATCAACAAATGTAGGGCTAGGATCAACTGAGAGAGAGGTATATAATGTAAGAAGTCCCTCTTGAGAGGGGGGGGGACGGAAAAACCAGAGAAAAGAAATACTGTAGCAGTTCATATTCTCTCAAACCTTGTAACCTTTCTTAAAAGAGATAATAAGAACTTCAAGCTCTGTAAGACCCGTCCGAGGAGCCTTATTGTGCATCCTAACCCACGTTTAAGTTATCAGCATTCACGTACAACCATGCATGGCCGTTGCATTCCTCACTAGGGCCTAGCTCTTGAACCCATACTCTATAAATTCATTGCGGGGTTAGCTGGATTTGGGTCCACTCTCTCAATCTGCGGAGAGCGCTCGAAACCGGTCCCTACAGCAATAAAATCAAAGCCAGATAACATCAAAATGCCGAAAAGGTAAAAATATTTTTAATGTAAAAATAGAAAGAAGGCCAAAAGGCCCAAAACTACATCATTTTTTATGTGTGGATAATTACAGTAAACCCACCTGAGGTTAGACCCATTTGCGCTTTACCTACCCGTGGTTCAAAACTTATCACTTTGTCCACCTGTACTTCAATCTGTTACCCTCCTGTTACCCACCTTTGTTAAAATCAAGGGTAAAAATGTATTTTATCTTCACTTTTATGTCTCTCTACTCTAAAAACAAAAAATAACAGAGAAAACTCAAACAAACAAGATCAAAGAGGGGTTTTGTAGCTTGGGTTCAAGAACACACTTGCTCTTGGTATGAACAGTCTTAAGCCAATCAATCCGAATAAAATTTTCGTATTCGCACAAATCTTAAAAAACATTTACAAAAATCCTACACTTGAAAGTGTTGTACTCTAATTTCACAAAAATCCTTTTAGTCATTCACAAAAATCATACACAACTTTGTTCTCTCTCAAATCTCAAACCAAAACCAAAGCAAACCCCTCTTCAAAACTCAGACCCACCACACCTAGCAACACAAACACAGACCCACTACACCCACAACAAAGAAAATAAAATAGCAGAGAGAGAGAGGCGGATCGAAGTCACAGTCGCTGGAGATGGAACTGTCTGAGCCGATGTAGTCGCTGGAGATGAAGTGAACCAAGACACCCATGACCTCTTCGAAGTCACTCTCGAGTCCAACCATATCTAGACCATCGTTTACCGCATCCACCACCGCCGTCTCCACTGCCTCATCGTCGGCCTCGACTTTGAGCGGCGACCCAATTTTAACCGCAACATCGAAAACCTAGTTGCCACTCTCCAACTCTGCATGGGTCGACACTGCCTCATCTTCCAACTCATCTACGCCACTCACTTCCCAGCTCGCTCATTGAGTTTCTTGGCGATGAGGATTTCACTTTTGTTGGAGTTGTGATTGAGAGTGATGTGGAGAAAATGTTGGATGATTATGATTTGAAAGTTGGGAATGTAGTTGACCTTCGTGGACTCGCTGTGGACCGATTGGGGAACAGGGATTTGAAGAACGTTAGGTTGAAGGGTTTGGCTCGAGCTGTGCTTGGACTCGAGGTGCATAAGCCGAGGCATGTAACTTTGAGTAGCTGGGGGTCCATGGAGGTTGAGAGATGAGAAAGAGAGAGAGATGACACGGTTGTTGTTGCATAGAGACACAAAACCCCATATTCCAAGCTCCTTAGAAAAAATTCAAACCCTAACTTTTTGATTCATGTTATGTAGTATTTTGGTTGTAAAAGTTGTTTTCTAACGGAAAAGCCAAAGGTGGGTAACGGATGGGTAATGAATTGAAGTTCAAGTGGGCAAAGTGATAAGTTTTGAACCACGAGTAGGCAAAGCGCAAACGGGCCTAATATCAGGTGGATTTACTATAATTATCCAATTTTATTTTTTTGGAAACAAAAACTTCATCATTTTTAAAAGGGTTGAATGATAAAGTTTTAGCAGGAGTTGCCGAAAAGATCAACTTGGCAACCCATATGAAATTTAGGAAAGATGGTAAAAATAAAAGTTTAAGGATTTAAATGACAATTGAACCAAATTAAATGTGCAGTTTGAATTTTCGCCATATTATAGGTTTGTTAATATACGTGCGTGTGACATTATAACTATATCATATCGGTTTGCTAAATTTGTAAATAAGTGCATAATATATCAAATTATTATTTTTAATTTGATAATATAAATAACCCATTTCTTAGTGAAAATATTATATAATAATAAAAGGTTTGTGTATCTAATTTTTAAAATTTTATACATGAAATTTGATCTATCCAATCTACTCAAATAACATAGTCTCAATTATAATTTAATTATTAATCCACTAAAATAGATTTATGAGGTGGGTAAAAAAAAATTATTCATAATATTTACTTCAGACAAAGAAAGAATAAGTCTATTAAGTAAATACACAAGCTAAATTAATAATTGAAAAAAATAAGAGAGAGAGCCGATAAGTTAAATTATTAAATTAATGAATTCATCATTTCTAACAACTTAATCTTTTAGGACAATTATTGATTTATTTATCATGGTATCAAAGTAAAAAATCCTCCCCTTAAATATTTACATTACATGCATGTTGGGTCTTACTTAATTAGAGTAATTTACGCATATATGTGAAGAGATGGTGTTAAATTAAATGATTAAATTTATCATTCTCTACTAATATACAGGGAAGAAGTAGGAAGATTAAAAAATGGCTATTTGGTGAATGTATGAGGTTCATTCAGTCATGGAAGGATTTTTCCTTTTTGTGTTTCAAATAATGGTTATCAACCACAAGACTTCCCCCCACCCTTGCAACTGCTTTCATAATAGTCATCGTAGCCCCCATATCCAAACCTCATCTGCTTTCAGCTTACTTCTTTATCCTTTGCTGATTGTTTTATTTCTTTACTACTTGTTGTCATGGTTTCAATCCTTGGGTCGTACTCCTTTGGATCCAATTTTTTGCAATTCCTTTGAATCATTGAATGCCAATGACTTTGCAAACTCAATCCACAAGACCGGAACTTGTTTTCGATCGTTTCTAATGATTTGTATGGGATAAGACCAATATGATTAATTAGAGTCAAAGAATGTTCAATGGTGGTTCTCTTGTCACGAAAACTGGTCGAAGAACCACAGGAATAAAAAAATATAATCAAAACTTTTTACGGTTTAAATTTTGTTCAGATGAGATAGAATAAAAAATTCACTGTAAAGTTTTTAGAAACAACATAAAATACCACCAAGAGGAAGAAGAAAATCAAAGAGAGAGAGAGAGAGAGAGAGAGAGAGAGAGAGAGTATTCACCTCTCTGATGAACAAATCTTGGAATGAATAAAAGTGGGGTGCATAGGAAGTAATTGCAAGTATATGGGGAAAAAAAATTAGTTGATTAAATGTTCAACAAATCTTGGAATGATAAAAGAAAAAGGTCTACAGCCCATGCTGATGGCCTAAACAAGCTGGAGAAATTAATTTAGTTCATACCTGCTGGGCTATGAAATTAATTGGGTTGACACTCAAGTCGGTTAGGCTCACAAATGCCTAAACAAAATACCCATTGGTTGCTTAATTATGTGGCTGACCCAAAATAAAAGAAAAGGAAAGAGCCAAGCCTGGCCCGTGAAGTCCATCTTAATTCCTAAAGCTTCTAACACAGCCCACATGTGGAGAATCTTATGGTTACAATCTAGAGCCCGTGCATTTTTCTTTTATGTATACAAATCTAAAGCCCTTGTTTAATAGGGATAAAGCCCTTTTTTTAATAGGACAAAGCCCAGGTTTAATACAAATCTAAAGTCATGAAATTCAAACACTCCTTTTTATACCGGTATCCACACAGCTTGATCAGGACCAGAGGAGGGCAAATTCTACACGGATACATATACAAGTACAGGTACAGGTATAATACCGCAACACGAGTAATTTTCTAAAAAATTATACTATGATACGGCAAATAGAATACCATCACGACATGGTACAACACGGAGTAATAGTTCATTAATTAATGATTTGGCATCCCTTGAGTAATAGTTCATTGTAATAGTATGGATCATTTTTTTAAATTATTATATTACCTTTTATTTTCTAATGTTCAACAGAATCACTGCTTGGATACCATTTGTAACACAGGATTTGACCCTATCTGCAACCACAACGAGAGTCCGACGAATATCATGTACTATGAAATCTTACATCAACAATCATGAATGTCATTTTAAAATAAAGAAGAGAAACCAAGTAACCACAAACTTAAATCAAAGGCGTATCTCAGCTTGAAAGATATTCATGCTTAAAGCATTTTCATATATCTGCTCTTAAGCCAAATCAAATTTTACTTCAGACAATGGCTAACAGAGGCAACAAGTTCCTCCAAAGCATTAAGCCAAAGAGAACTTCCACCCCCTGCCCCCCTCCAATGTAGGAAATTTTGGTAGATTAATAATTCTAACATGCTTATGCATCATTTTTTTCCCTGACATATTTATTTCAATTTCAATTGGATGTTCGGACACAGAGCTGTTAACCCCCCACCCCTCTTTCTCTCTCCACACTACTTTTTTTTTTTTTTTTGATACAATATATAATTCTACTTTAGCTTAATCTAAGTGTATATGTGTGTGAAATTCCCTCCTGAAGACTTGAACCCCGACCCTTGCCCCCCACACTCCATAAGCACTTATATTTATAAAGTGACCATCGCACCAAGGGCGTGCGGTGGTAAACTCTCTCCACACTACTAAAATGAGAATTTTGTGGTCCTGTTCCTACACATTTAATGCTCATAGCTGTTATTGTTTAGAGCTATAAGCCTCTAACACTCTTATGTCTTATAGTTGACATAGCAATTAATGATAATTACTGATAAAAACAAGAAAAAGCATGAATAAATAAATTTAAATTAAGATAATCTACAACAAGTATAATTTTTTGAGATATGATAAATGAATTACTGCTAATTTTTGGAGATTTTAGTTTTCTAAATAATTTTGAAAACTTGCTAACCAATAAAATTGTCTAAAAATTAGTGTTTAAAAAAAAAAAAAAAAAAAAAGAAGAAGAAGAGAAAGATAGCCCAACACAAGTTGAGATAAGGATCCATGACATCACAATTATTTACAACTGTTAGATTAAATCAAAGGCTGAGATTAGATTAGTGTCTCTCAAAAAAAAAAAATAAAAGCTGAGATTAGAACTATTGCACCCCGTGCATTGCACGGATCTCAAATCCAATCTACACTAGCTCCGTACAGAAGTAATCTCGTCTTTTATTTATTTATTATTATTTGGGTTGTGTTAACGGCACCAGTACCCGTTAACAGCAATAATTTTGTATTTTTTCTGACAAAAGTTTTTGTCTTTATTCATATTTATGTCAAATTTTCAACTTTTTAAGTACCATATAGTATTCTTTTTGACTTTTTTTGGACCAGTTTTTTTTGTCTTTTTTCACCTTTAACAAATCCCTTGTTATTTTAGTACTCACGTCTTTCTATTTCTGTTTTTTCACTGCTCCACGACTCCTCTTTAAAAAGTTGACGAGTACTGGCATGCAGAAATCAGTAAAACTTTACTAGTTTAAGAAAAAAAACAAGCAGAAAACAGTCTCTAAAACAGCTCTGATGCACATTTTAGCGTGTCACTATGCACGGAATTTTGATGGTTTATCTTCTTCTTCATTTTTTTTATTGGTGAGAGTGGTGATCGTCTCACCAGGGCCGCCAAGGTTTTTCCTTTTCCTCTTCTTATCAATTATATATATGTGTTTGCGTGTGTGTACGCATTTCTATCCTCTCCTATGGTATCATGTAAATCCTGTGCTACTCCCAACTGGGTTTTGATTGTTTTTTGTTTGTTATGTTTAGGTGTTGGAGCAGCTCAGTGGCCAAAATCCAGTTTTCTCAAAAGGTATGTTTTTTTACGTCTTTTATTTTTTGGGGCTTTTAACAATTTTTTTGTTTGTTTGGAACTTAAGAAAATAGAGAGAATGAGTTAGATCTCTGATTGTTTGGGAGTTACAACAAGGATTCTTATATTGACTTACTTTGATACATTGTCTTCTGGCTTAGTTGGATAAAATTTATGTTTTGGAATGTTGGATTGAGTTGGGCCATTTTTTGTTTTTAATATTCTTTTTTTTTCTTTTTATTAGTCATCGTTTGTAATTAAATAATGGGTTTTTTGGTTTATTTGGTTGCTGAGCGAAGATGGTGTCGTGTCCTTCTTCGAGTAATGAATGCCAGTTAAATAGTATCTATTGAGGAATTAGTATCAGCAATTTTATGGTGTTGTTTGCACTGCTGTATATGGTTCCATGGAAGAATTTACGCTTGCGTATTATTGTCTCACAGAAAGTTCAATTCTTGATATTGTGTGGTCATGTGAGCTTTTGCATGTTTGGATTCTTGTTCTTAACCCTCAAGTATTGCACGTGAATCGTGATAACAGTATTCTCGGCTCTATGGTTTGTGAGAGGATTGGATATTTCTAGGATACTATTGTAGTTTTAACATATAGCTCAAATGGTGTATGCACCTGGAATGAATAATTCTATACATATTTTATATAATATCATAAATGCTCTCCCATGATAATTAATTTTCATACGTCTAATTTGTATATGGTATGTTGTCATAGTTATGTTTTGCTTGGAAATACTTGGATTTATGTCAAGATGGCTGTATGCATATGTAGGACGATAAAGTCTTGTATCTAGGTCTTTGCGCTATGGAATAAAAAACAAACATACATGATGGATCATTAATAAAAATTTAATACATCAATCCCAAGATATTGATAATGTGGTTTGCAGCCAACATACATGATGGAGCATGACTTACTGTTAGGAACCAACAAATACCACACTGTACCCATCCCGTCCTAACTGAAACACCTACAACTACAAGTTTAAAACTTGGTATTTACCACCCAGTTTTGCAGCCTTCAATTGGAAAACCACCATGTAGATCTATAGATTCTAGTGAAGAAAAAGCCACATCTCAACACTAATTGGACGCTACCAATACAATAGTTGCTGAAAAAAGTAACCAAAATTTTCATTTTGAGAAACCAAAATCTTTTTTATGCTCATGACATTGTTGATGTCCCACTTGTAGTCCGTTTAGCCACATAAATTTGTTTCATCTTAGAGGACGGAAAGCGTTTTTTCTGGACCCAAAGACTGGTTCCTTCCTTGAAACCCCATTCGGCGATGTGACCATTATGTCCCTGAACTATTCTTCTGAGAAACCCCACCTCTTTGATAATTGTACCCTGAAGAATGACTATATGGGTGGGCAGACGTATTCTTGTGGTGAGATGACTGAGACTTATAAGTGGAGCTTGTGTTCTGGCTACTGCTGTTTCTGCCACTGCCAGGCTGAACATCAGTCTTGCCAGCATCTGCCATGGTTCTTATAGATGAGCTATGACTGTGAGTGACCACAGCCTGTGCTGGGGCCTCAGTGCTAGTGGAGCTTGATGGGTCTACTAAACCTAGTCCATCTGGCAATTGGGTGACAGTTGCATCAGTTGCCACAGGGAAATCTCGGTTGCTGTCAGATGGTGTTGAACTAGTATCCTAACTAAACAAATAAGAGTGGAGTGAGAAAGTAGGATCAAGTGGAGGCGACAGAGAGACAAATAAAATTGTCAGTGTTTGCAAGATAATTAGTTTTTATATAGGAAGAGCTGAATAAGTAAAAAAAAGCTAAATAAAAAATTTATAATATAGTTTTAAATATATATAATTTAAATTTTAAATATATTGATGAGTTTGGTCGGGTTAAGCATGTTGTGATTGTTATGACCCAAACTCAACCCAACTCGCTATTAAAATTTTTTTTCATAACCCAACCCAATCCGCCCACTCCTAAAATTTGATCCAATCTGGCAGGTCGGGTTGGGTTGAATCGATTTTGGCGAGCTGGTGGTTGGCTGCACACCCCCTAGACTTACCTAAGGCTTCGACTCGATCTTGTTGAAGTGAGAGGAGAGACACTCTAAATATTTTGTCGGTTGAAATGGTCAAATTTGAGTTTTGACTTTTGAGGGGTTAGATTTTGTGGCTTTCATCTGGTTGTTAGTGAGAGTGTTAGAAGAACATTAAATTTATAAATTTATCATATCTCCATAGTTTTAGTTTTTGGGATAATTGGTAATTTAACATGATATCAGAGCAAAAAATCCTAATCCTAAGTTCCATATTCATATTATATTGCATGATGATTTTATTTTATTTTATATTTTAAATCATGTAAGTTTGTTTATGATTTGATTACTATTACCATGCATGATGATTTTTTTTTTTTAACGTGTAAGTATTTTATGTTTAGATATTTGTTTTAGTTTTTAAAAGGTCTTTCATATTATTTAATTGTTTTGTGAATGTTGATATGGCATGTTGTTATTAGATGGTGTCTAGCTTCGGATGGAATGTTTTCTCTTTTTTAATATTTGTCTTTCTTACTTATAAAAAAAATGATTAAAAAAAACATGGCCCTTTCTTTGAAACAGAGAATATATGAAATCTTAAATGGATAATAAAGCAAGCAAATAATGCCAAATTTTTTCCTTTATAGCATAAGATTTAGGCCAACCCGAATATGAGAGTGGTATCGGGTCTGTTAGATTTAAGCCCTGGGTCTAAATCCTTCAACCCAATCCAAAACAGACCTAATTTAAACTTGTATAAATCCAAACTCATGGCCCATCAGTTTTGTAAAGCCCAACTCACAACAAGGCAGCCCACCACAAATAATCCAAATCCACTTCTGGTGAGTCCCAAAAAACCTACACATCAAGCCCAAATCAAATTAAACCCCAAAACTCTTTTCCTCCAAAGTTCAACCCATAGAGCCTAATCTGAGATTATCAAAAAGATCCAAACACAATTCTTTTAAGCCTAACTCAACCGCAAATTAAAAATATACACTCAAGCCTATTCAAATTAAGGTTATGATTATGGCTCGTAAATTATGATTGGGTTTTGCAAAGCTAGTGTGATCGGAGCTCCGAAGATGGAATTGGATCGAGGAAAAAGAAATAGTGGGAGGGTCAGGTGAAAACACTGTACTATAGGGAGTGTTTGGTTCAAATGATGTTACATTGCATTGTAATGCTAGATTAAAGTAATATGGTAAACATACTATACTTGTATTATGCACGTATTGTTCTTTTACGGTTTCCATATTTTTATGTCGAACTTTTGGAACGTATTTTTTGGAAATATACCAAACTATACCCATAGGCATATTTACCGTATTAAACATGTCATAATGTCCTTTCTTCTTTCATCCTTTTAATAAAATTACTTGCTAGCTTCTAAAAAATTTTGGTTTGATGTGTAATGTGTTTTACCTTGCAGGCCACACTATGACTATCTCTTTGCCATTTCCTAACTCAGCACCACCCACCTCCATGTTTCCAGCCCATGCTGTGCCAGCCACCCCCATGTTGAGCCATCTGGCACCACCCACCCCCATGTCGAGCCATTTTGTACCACCCACTTCCGCGCTGCTACCTCATCATGGCCACCACACCGGGATCCTCATTATGGGGATTGTCTTTTTGGTGGTTTTCGTTGTGCTGTTTGTATGGGTGTTTTTTCGCCCATGCAAACAGTGGTTGCGCACCATCTGCAGCTGTGGAGCTCGACGAGGATATGTTCGAGATATCGAGCTAGCCAGCATCTCCAGTGCCTGATTTTTATTATTTCTGCACGTTAAAAACAAATATTTCATTGTACATATAACAAATAGTTTGAGACTCGAATGTATATCTATTAAATAATTAAAATACTTTTATCTAAGAATTTGAAAATGTCCTTGTATTTTTTTTTGGTTATTATTTATTTAAGTTCAGGCCCCCAAGTTTTTGTTGATGTTATCTTACAGGAGGTTTAGTTTACTTCTAATATGGACTCCTCCTAAGTTGTGTAGTTTTTCTAGTTCAATAAAAGTTTTACATATTATCAACCAAAAAAAAAAAGGCAACTTGGCATGGTATGAATGTGTAGAAAGGAAGAGAGGGGAGTGGTAGGTTTTGAATAGACATATTTTTGCTGGCTTTGTTAATTGCTTATTTGAATTGTATTTTGAGCTTTGGTCTAGCTCGGGTTGTGAAGTTCCTTGTCGGATTTAGGTTTAACTTGGTCTATGTAGGGATAACTTAGACCGATAGTGTTGGTATTGTTGAGGGTCATTTCTTCGAAATAGACAAGGGTAGCCCAACCCAGCGACGCGGGCAGCAGACCAAGCAAGAAAACCATTGGGCCCAGGCGGCAGGAACAATGGATCATAGGCCCATCAATACGAATGAATGGGTCTTGAGGAAGCAAGTGGGCCTAAAAAGGCCCGGAAAGAGAGAAAATGGCACCCATGGGCAGTATGTGTTGTAAAAAAGAGAGAATGGGCTGCGGCAGGCCCAAAGTAAAGTAAACAAAGAAAGTAGGGGATAATGGCAAGCCCATGAACCCCAAAGATGAGAATGAGGAAATTGGGCCGGGTAAGCCCAATTAAATTAGTAAAAGCCCATGGGATGCGGAATTAATAAACGGACCAAGGATGTCCAAAGAAATGGGCCGGAGAGGCCCAAGGGAAAAAGGGACATGAGAGCCCATGAGCAAGGACACCAGTGGCCACCATTGATTGGGCCACTGGGGGAAAGAATTGGAACAGCAGGCCTAAGAAAAGGCCCAGTAGGAAGAAGTCACCGCGGCAGGAAAGGCTAAATAATGCGGAAAGAAAGCAAAGGTAATTAAACGAATTGGGCTGAAAGGAAAAACAAAGCCCAAACACTGAGTAAAAGCCAAGATTCTGAAGGAGCGGGAAATCAGAATAGCAACTCGTGAAAAGACGAAAACGGGCGGCAGGCAAGCAAAGTCTTCACTCCACGGCAAATGCATGAACAGCAGGCAGGATTCAGACGCAAACACGCGCAAGGCCCAGGCACCACCAGCCTGTACCCAGCCAATACAGGACATGGTGGGGTCATGGGTCAGAGGTAAGAGGGCACGGTTTGGAGGTGGGGAGAGGGGAAGGCCTGTTTTAAGGTTCCTGCTCAAACTCTTTTGGGAGATACGTCCTGCTGGGATGACATACCACCCAAAAGAGGCAACGCTGAGTTGGAACCAATAGGTGCATGCCACGAGGGATAGAGAGGGAAGAAACATCACCGCGGCAGGCAGGAATGCCGCGGCAGACTAACGGACAAAAAATGTCTGTACCCGTAACAGGGGAACCCACAAACGGAACAGTAATGTCGGCAAGTACTCTCAGACTAGACAAAAACGGTTGGAGAGTAGAATAGTAAAATCCATTCACGGTAGGCACTATAAAATGGGAGCCTCTGTCGTGTACGAGGGAACACAAGTGTGGGAGGCAATGCAATACTAAGAAAAGAAAAAACTACTCTGTAACACACTTAGCAAAACAGGGGAGACACAACACTAAAAAAACACTAAGGGTAGAAATCACTAAGAAAAAAGAAAACAAAGAAAACAAAGAGAGGAAAGATAGAAACAAAAAAGAGTGAGAGCTAGTGGCATGCACCGATAGGTTTCTTCCCTTCTCTCCCTCTCAAATCCTTGCTTTCTTCCATACTCATTTCGGGTATTGATCATTTGGGTCCACCTCCCTCAAACCCATTAACTTCATGGCAGGATTTCTTTGCCTCAGAGGTTAGTTGCGTTGAGAAGAGGTGTTCTTCCTCTTTGGCTTTACTCCTACGGACGAAACCAAGTTTATTCCATGTCTATTGATTAATTTTATCGTCATTCTCCTTTATTATTTATTTAAGGATTGTTAAGTGTTATTATGGTTATGGATTATTTTATCATTTCCCATTAAAAGAGTTATCTGGTCACTCCAAAATGCATGTTTCTGTTTATCAAAAAATATCTGCCTGCCGTAAGCATTTTTCTGAAACAGCTCTGCCTGCCGCAAGCACTTTTTCTCTAAAAAAGGCTCTGTTTGCCGTAAGCTTTTCCCTGAGTCAACTCAGCCTGCGGTAAAGCGCTCCCCTGGCAGACGAGGCATAGTTCGCGCACAAGCCAGGCCAAGTTGAGTTCCATTTGGCCCGGTCTCGACTCCTGCAACCCAGAACACTTGGGCCTACGATCACAAAAGGGCAGCCCAGCCCAACATAGCAGAAAAGGCCCCTACATTAAATTGGCGACTCCGCTGGGGAGTTGAGAAATAGTCCAGGGACAAGAGCCCTCGCAAACAAATGCCTCTGAAATCCAGGACTACACGCAACATGAGTGTTGTACCTTCACAAGCAGAGTCCAGGCCCACAACGCCCCACCAACCCCAGCCTAATCAGGCAGAAGGTGCTAACGAGATGGGGGCTGGACCCCAACCTCCTCCGAGGACCCCAACCTCCTTCGAGGACCCCCGCAGTCAATGCCAACACCTTCATTGAAGTATTGCAGGCCTTGCAACACTCGCAACAGCAAATGATGGAAGAAATTCGTCAACTAAAGACGGACAGAACAAAGGAAAAAGGAAGCCAACATGATCCAGAGCATGGGGCGGAAGAGACACTGGTGGGTGGTGTCCCACAGAATACAGATCAACGTTTTATTACTATGGCAGAAGTGGCAGCTCTCCTGGAGCAAGAGAGAGCCAGAGGACCAAAGGAGAGATTCTACGCACGTAGACCCCCATACCCGCTAAGGGTGCTCAGTAAACCATATCCCGAGAGGTATGAACCGCGAGTATTCGCACAATATGACGGCAGGAAGGGAAGTGCTGTTGAGCACGTAAGCAAGTTCATTGATACGCTTGGCCCTTATGCCGCAGACGAGGACTTGTGTCTTCGAGAATTTTCCAAATCATTGTGTGACCGGGCTTATACCTGGTACATTGGCTTAAAGCCAGGATCAATCCCAACATGGGATGATATGGTGGATGTATTTTGCACCAAGTACTTTCACGAAGAGGAAACGGTGACACTTGCAACATTGCAAGCAACTAAACAAAGGAATGGTGAAGACTTGATGGAGTACATCAAGAGATTTAGGGACATAGCACTCGACTGCTATGACCATTGTGAGGAAAGGACGCTGGTGGAGATGTGCATGACGAATATGATCAGGGAATACAGGGCAGTCCTAGAAAACCTTGAAATCTCCCAGTTCGCGCAGCTGTTACAAAAGGCAAGAAAAACTGCCCAGTCTGTAAAGCCAAGCACGGACAAAAGAAGTGCCCCGCAAGCCATGGCGGTATCCACCAGTGAGCGGAGGAGGAAGATCGACGGGAAAGAATACGATACTCCTCCGCCAATACCATGCACCGCAAAGGAGCTAGACATACTGCTAGACAAATGGATAGCAGATGGCGTTTTCAAACCTAACCAAGTTGCTAAGGAGCCCACTGAGGAAGAAAGGAGGGACCCGCATTTTTGTTGTTTACATAACTATGTCCAACATGCCACCGCAGAATGTTGGGCACTCCGCAGACTAGTGCACCGCAGGATAAAAGAAGGAACTTTAGAACTGACCCAGCAAGAGGTCCAGAGAAACCCACTCCCGAATCACAAAGGGAAGGGTGTAGCGGCAGTAGTGATCTGTGCGGATCCAGGGGATGACGAAGGAGAGAATCCGGCCTTGCCTACCGCAACGATTACCACTTTACAGCAGAGCTCCAAATTCAAAAACTTATTTGATCAACTAGGCCTCACAACAAAAGAAAGAAAAGTAGCTACCGAGGCTCTAGTAAGCATTGCCTCCGGGGCAGGGGTGGAATGTTTATCAGCGGAAGTCCAAGATGACAGGGCTCTTTTTCAGGAGTCAACCGAAATCACCTTCAGTGATGAAGATATGGAAGTGGGGTATCTAGACCACCGGAGACCTCTCTATCTTGCGGCATCCATAAATCAAATCCCCATAAAGAGAGCCTTAATAGACACGGGCGCTTCCGTAAACCTCATCCCCTTGAGCACTCTGCAAGCTGCGGGGATTTCAGAAAGAAAGATCCAAGGGTGTCCAATGGAAGTGACAGGATTCGGTGGAAGAGGAGAGTACACCGCAGGCCATATCCAGTTGTGGTTAAAGGTGGGACCCATAGCTTCCCTAGCTCGCTTCCACGTGGTAAAAACGGAAGTCTCATACCACGTCCTTTTGGGACGACCATGGTTGCATAAGCACAGATTAATTCCATCCACCTACCACCAATGTGTGAAAGGACGGATGAACGGCAGGATGATACGCATAGCAGCGAATCACTCACCGTTTGAGCAGGCAGAAGCTCATTTGGTAGAAACCATGTTCTACGATCAATGGGCTCCATCCGGGGAAAGCTCAGTGTCAAGGCCACAAGGCACCTTCGTGCCTAAATGGAGAGACATCCAGGATGATCCCGAGCCTGACCTAAGGGAATTACTAGCCAGAAAAAAGAAGAGGAAGGAAGCGCCAGCCGCGGACCCAGAGGATACACCCCACTGTGTCAGGATCCGAGGTCCTGACGGCAGGATTGTGTATAAGTTATGAAGGGGCGCGGGGCCCATAAGTGAAATGCAAGAGGGCCCCACCCAGGAGTGGCAACACAAGAACTTGACGTGTTGCGTGGTTCAAGAAAAGTCAGAAGAAGAAAGTAGTGAAAAAGAGAATGAGAAAGTTGCGACGGAAAAAGAAGTACAGGTTACGGCAGAAGAAGAAATGGAAGAGGTTGACTTGGGGTCTGTTTCCCAGGGGCCAAGACCTATCCTGATTAGTGCAAGTTTGGCAGAGGCGGAAAAGGCAGAACTGATGTTGCTCTTGAAAGAATTTAAAGATGTCTTCGCATGGGAATACAATGAAATGCCGGGGCTAGACCCTGGGCTAGTCGCACACACGTTGAATGTAGACCCAGAGGCCAGGCCAATAGCTCAGCCTGCCAGGACATTCCACACGGAAATAGAAGGGCAAATAATCAAAGAAGTGCAGAAATTGCTTGCCGCAGGATTCATCAAACCTATCCAACACCCGTGATGGCTGTCCAACATCGTACCCGTGAAGAAAAAGAATGGCCAGATAAGATGTTGTGTAGGCTTCAGGAACCTCAACAAGGCCTGTCCAAAGGATGAGGTTCCTTTGCCAAACATGGACTTACTGATAGATTCTGCGGCAGGAAATGTCATGTTTTCATTTATGGATGGGTTCAGCGGGTACAACCAAATTAGGATGGCACCAAAGGATGCAGAGAAAACCGCTTTCAGAACACCCATGGGCAATTTTTATTACACTGTAATGCCTTTCGGGTTGAAAAATGCGGGTGCCACTTATCAGAGAGCAATGACGGCCATATTTCACGACATGATGCATTGTGAACTGGAGGATTACGTAGACGACATAGTAGTAAAGTCAAGAAAAAGAGAAGAACACTTCCAAGTGTTGAGGAGGGTATTCGAGAGGTGCAGAGCCTTCAAACTAAGAATGAACCCTCTCAAATGCGCATTCGGAGTGTCCTCGGGGAAGTTCCTAGGCTTCTTGGTTCATAGTAGGGGAATAGATGTTAACCCAGCCAAGGCTACAGCCATTGCAACCATGAAACCTCCGAGCACGGTAAAGGAATTAAAGAGCTTCTTGGGAAAAGTCTCGTACATTCGAAGATTTATCCCCGGGTTGGCATCAATCACTGCCGCTTTCACCAGGCTGCTCAGAAAAGGGCATGATTTTGAGTGGGGGGAATTGCAGCAGGCAGCCTTCAAAAGGCTACAGTAGATCATGATGAACCTCCCCACAGTGCAAGCCCCGATTCACAAAAAGCCACTGTTGCTCTACTTGGCTGCCAACTCATATGCCATTGGAGCGTTGATTGCCCAAGAGGACGTGGGCGGCACTGAGCAGCCCGTATATTATATCAACCGCGCCTTGAAGGATGCAGAAACTCGATACCCGAGGGCGGAGAGGGCATGCTTAGCCATTGTATATGCTTCACAAAGGTTGCGCCACTATTTCTTGGCCTACGAGGTATGGTTGATGACCAAATCCCATGCCATCAAAGCCTTGCTGCAGCAACCGATCCTCTATGGCAGGATATCCCAATGGTTGCTACAACTATCGCAATATGATTTAAGAATGGGGACGCCCCGGGCGGTGAAAAGCCAGGCTATAGCAGACTTATTGGCACAATTTCCAGGCGAGGAAGAGTTCCCGCTGGATGATAAAGTCCCTGGGGAAGTGGCCATGGCAGAAGGAGCCAAAGAGCAATGGGTAATGAAATTCGATGGGTCTTCCACCGCCCAGTCTGGAGGGGTGGGAGTAGTTCTATACCACGAAGAAGATAAAGCAGTGGCACTGTCATTCAAACTGAAATTCCCCTGTTCAAACAACATCGCGGAATACGAAGCCTATCTAACCGGGCTGGCCACGGCTCTCGAAATGGGAGTTAAACACTTGAGGGTGTTAGGCGATTCAAATTTGGTGGTCTGTCAGGCCAACGGGAGTTTCTCCTTGAAAGAGCCTAGTCTAGCCCCGTACAGATCAATGGCTCAGAAAATGGAGGAAAAGTTTTCAACTTTTGAAATAGAGCACGCTCCCAGGAATGAAAATCGGTTTGCGGACGCGTTAGCCGCGCTGGGATCTTAGATAATGTTTGAAGGAAATAGCACCCAAGTAGAGGTCAGCAAAAGGAGAGAATCGATAATTGATACGTTGAAAGAGAAATTCCAAGAGGAACAGTGCGACGAAGACTGGCGGTTTCCCATAAAGGAAGCTTTGATGAATGAAGATGATGCCGCAGGACTCAAGGTGCTAAAAGATTACGCACTAGTAAAAGGGGAGTTATACCGCAGGATGCCCGGTGGGGTCTTGGCCAGATGTGTAAGACCAGAAGAGGCCCAGAGGAAACTGAAAGAAGTACACGACAAAACTTGCGGATCCTGCGGAGAAGTCAGTCTCTACCGCAGGCTTCAAAGGGCAGGCTTTTATTGGCCAAACATGGGCAAAGATGCGGATCGAGCCCAAATTCAGTGTGGGGCTTGCCAACTTGCGACAGACAGAGAAGAAAGTTACGTTGTGTCCGCCTGCGAAAACTGGAGAAGCCCATTTATCCAATACCTGACAGAAGGTATCCTGCCGCGGAAGCAGAGCGAAAAATATAAACTCAAGCGGCTGGCGACACGCAACTTCATGCACAATATGGTCCTCTTTAGAAAGGGGTATGATGGGGACCCCTTAAGGTGCCTGGGTCCTGAAGAAGCAGAGAAAATGGTGAAAGAAGTACACTCAGGAGAGTGTGGGGAACACCAAGGGAAGAAAAGACTTTACAGGTGCTTGCTACAGATGGGTTACTACTGGTCTGCCATGAAGAAGGATACGGCAGAATTTGTAAAGAGGTGCCACAGTTGCCAGGTGCAGGCCAACTTAATTCACACCCATCCATAGAATTTACACAGCATGGTAACCCCATGGCCCTTCCACACTTGGGGGCTTGATTTGGTAGGACCGGTTAACCTACCGTCACGAGGATATATATGGATATTGGTAGCTACGGAATATTTTACTAAATGGGCAGAGGTAGTGCCTCTTCGCAAAGCCACCGGAGGAGCAGTGGCAAACTTCATCAAGGAGAACATAATTGTGAGGTTCGGGGTACCCCACAGAATCATCAGTGACAATGGCACACCTTTTGTCAACAGTGAAGTAAGGAAGATGTTAGAATTCTATCAAGTTAAGCATCACCGGTCATCACCTTACTACCCTCAAGGGAATGGGCAGGCGGAGGCAACAAACAAGACCCTTATAAAAATCATAAGTAAAATGAGTCAGGAGTACACGGGAGGATGGGCAATGCACCTGCCGAACGCCCTTTGGGCTTACAGAAAATCGCCTAAGTCAGCCACAGGTTTTTCACCTTTTTCCTTGGTCTACGGGACTGAAGTGGTGAGTCCAGCGGAGGTAATGACCCCGTCCCTGAGGGTCATGAAAATGCAAGAAAAAGGAGGAGAGGAAGAAGAGGTCTTTGCGGCAGAAAGGTGTGAAGACCTGGAGGGACTTGACGAAAAAAGAGAACAAGCCCAGGAACGCAGTCGTAGATATCGGCAAAAGATGACTGAAGCTTACGGTAGGATGACTAGAGAGAGAGTGTTCGTGGAAGGACAGCTTGTCTTGAAAGTGGCAGACTATGTTAGAAGAGGCCTGGCAGGACCATCCAAATTTGCACCAAAGTGGGAAGGGCCCCTTGTGATAAGGAAAGCACACCCAAGTGGGTACTACCGTCTGACTCAGATGGATGGCAAAGACTTAATGGATCCGATCAACGGGAAATGGTTGAAGCAGTATTATGCCTGAGGAGAAAACTTACATGATTGCCTTTTTTCCTTCCTTTGTTTTATTTCCTTTATGTTTCCTTTTACCCTATCATTTTTCAAGCGACTGTGTCACAGCATGAAATTGTAATTTTGCTTTCGGCAGGATGTAAAGAAAAGCATCAAGTATTATCATCATATGTCATAGCAAAATGTAAAGTGTAGCGTCACAAAGATAAGTTACAAACCCAGGTCATGGCAAACTAGCCAAATAAGTGCTACAATAAAATATAATGTAATAAATAGAGTCATAAGTAAAAGGAAACAACGAAACAAGGAAGAAACGGCATCAACGAAGCCCGGAAATAAGAGACTGATCTCCAAAACGATCGGATCCACCAACACTGGAAAGAAGACGCTCACGATGGCCCTCCAAGTCTGCCACCTCCTTTCTCAAGATCTCAAGGCGCGAGTCAATAGCATCAACAGTGGGTCGCACTCTCCTCGTGAAAACAGCCCGAGCAATCTCTCGAAGGTAATCCAAAAGGAACTCCACGGCAAAGCCTACGCTGACAAGTTCCTGCACCGCAGCCCTCCACTGCAAAATCCTCTCGGTAGAGACAGTGTCAACAAAGCTATGCTCTATGTCATTCAGTACACTCCCCAACATCTTCAAGAAATGCTCTCTAACAGAACGACCAAGTCGAAAGCCCTGCATGAAGTCCCCGCGGTTGTCATAGATCATCACCAGATGAGAAGCACAGTCCTCCGGGACTCTAAAGCCGTGAAAGTCCACATAAGGAGGGCCGGAGCCCCAGAAAGCTGCAGGATCAAGGTCATTGACCTCAGGTTGGTCAAAACGGGTAAAGAAGGCAGCAACCTCGTCCTCGGGACCTGGAAGGGTGGTGGAACTACTACCCGCTTCAGACTGGAATGGGGCTATAGGAAGAGATCCTACCAAGGAAAACACAAAACATGAAATAAGGAATTAAAAAGGGAAAAGGGGAAAGGAGCAAACCCACGGGGAGCAAAAAAAAAAAAAATATATAGACAAGGAAGAAAGGAAGCTTACCAGAACCAACATCAATGGGGGCTGTGGGAAGAACTGAAGCAGGCACAGAAGGCACGGCGGAAACTGACGCTGTAAGTATGGCAGAAGCTGGTGCAGAAAATACGGCAGGAATGGGTGATGGGGGCGCGGCAGGATTAACTACCGCAGGCGTCCCTACGCTGACCGCGATGCCTAGCCCTTCAAAAGTCTCTGTGCACAAAAGAAAATAGACATGCAAATGAAAAAAAAAAAAAAGAGAAGAGTAGGCCCAGTGAATAAAAAGGAGAAGCAAATCCAACAAAAGAAAAAAAGGGGAGTGGGGACATACCCATGAATCTAGCCTCGGGTGGAGCATCCTCTCCCTCCTCGGACTCAGAAATCCTCCTCGGCAGGACGGGCTCACTATCAATATCTTCAGGAGCATCCTCTTCCTCCTCGGACTCAGAAATCCTCCTCGGCAGGACGGGCTCACTATCAATATCTTCAGGAGCATCCTCGGACTCCTCGGAAGACAGATCAACATCGGGTCCGCGAATGGCCGAGCTGGGAATGGAAGAAGGAGTGACTACTAAGGAAGAACCATCCTTCGCGGCCTGAGACAGAGTCGCAAAAGGATCAGTGGTAGAGAGGACGAGAGGAGCAACGGGTGAAACAGCCTCGGTCTGAGTTATGGCAGGAGGAGCAAATCCCTGTGGAGAAATAGGCATCTCGGCTGAAAAGGGAGTGGCCTCGCTAACCCCCTCAGTATGAGTACCCTCTCTGGGTACCAGTCCGGTAGGAGGGCTAGGAGTCTCGGCAGGAATCCCAGGTGCAGCAGCTGGAACAATGGACATCTGGGAAGCTTCACCAACCCCGTCAAAAGAATCTGCCACGGGTGTGCCCATGGAGGCGGGCAGCTCCTCGGATGAAGGACGATAGATGGAAAGGGGCTCGGGCTGACCCTGGAAAGCAAAAGAAAGAGAAATGCATATATACACGTGGTAAAGAATAAGGGAACCTACGGCTAATCCAAACAAATGAAGGCACGTGGCAGATGAAATATATGTAAAAGAGAAAATAATAATAAAGAAGAGGAAAGAAGGAAATAGAGGAGATTACCTCGAATTCAGGCTCGTCAAGGTCAATGGGATGAGCAGATGACGTGTCTTCCTTATGCTTAGACTGCAAAGAGAGACAAGAGGCAGTATTAAGGAAAGGAATCAGTAGGCGTGACATGGGCTCACCGCAGGCAAGTTAAAATCAAGACGCAAAAGACAAAATGTATGTAACATACCCTTCGCTCAGCAGCAGGCATGGGATGGGGGGTTGTTTTCCTCTTGCTACCCCGTGTCCTGCTAGAAGGAGCATCCGTGGGTGGCTGTGGGGCAGCAGGCTTGGGCTTGCTTGCAGACTTGTGCTTGGCAGGAGTTTTCTTAGTTGGTGCAGGAATGTTGATTACCTTAACTTTCTTCTCCCAACCAGGGGGAAAATCGCCTGCGAGCCAACACCATCCCTTTTTCTTCTCGTCCCACTCAAAGACAGCAGAGCGGCTCTGTTTCTCAACATAATCTAAAACTGACCTGGAAGGCAAGAGCAACCGAGGGTTGGGAGATACTAACATACTTAGCCCGTCAGGTGGAATAAGGGAGAAGCCACGACTGCCTACCAACTCTTGCCCGAATGAGGTCATCACTGCCTGCCAATAGCCATGCATGGCAGGAGTGCAAAGACCCTCTCTCGACGAGCCAGGAATGGTAACTGCACTAAAGCGCGATCTCCAAAAGTCGTGAGCAGTCTGCCGCAGGAAAGGTCGAACAGAAGTAGGAGATTCCATGAGATAAGAAAGGTCATCGGGAATATCTTGATCCAGCCCAAACTGCCTCCTCACCCGGTTGGCAGGATAGTGAACAAACCTGATGCCCTCATCAGTCAAGTAAGGCAGCCATCCAACATTGGTAGCCGCCAAATAGGTGATCCCCACCTCATCAAAACCAGTCAAAGGAGTGGTGGTCCCAATAATATCAGCAAACGGACCCATAGCAGAATCAGTACATGTGTAACCCCTACCCAAATTTCTGTAAGCTCTCCAAGTAAAACCAGTACCGCTATCAAAAGACTCAACAACTGAGTGACCAATGGGCTTCAGACCAGACCAACGAAAAGCTAAAGGGAAATCGGATTCAAACCTGCCGCAGAAGTCAGTGATCACCCGCGGACATGATTGGTACTTCTCTCTCGCGAAGCGAACAGGCCTACACTTCGCCAAGTATTGAGCACAACGCTCAAACAACAACTGCTGCAGGATAGTGCTGTGTACAGAAGAAGCAACTATATGGCAGGAACCAGCCTGACTCTCATCACTCCGCAGGATGTCCAGTTGCACATATAAATGCCCCAAAAACATGGGGGCCAGCGGCAGACTAACTCCGGTAGATATCTTAATGGCCAAACGGAAGTACAAAGGCTTGATGGCGTAATGGGGATGTGAACCAAAAACGAACTTGCAAAGCCAAAAGGCAACAAAGGCCGCGCGGTGGGCAACAACGGAAAACTTAGAGGAAGAACTAACCCAGTATGATAACTTAGCATTCCCCGTCATCCCCTTTCTCAACTCGGCCTCAATGGCCTCTTCCTCCGGAGAAAGCTCTATGGTGGCAGGATCCACGTCACCAAGGATTGGCAAGAGTAGTTGGTTGGCCACGTCCTCAAGGGTCACGGTCAGTTCGCCGTAGGAGAAGAGGAATGTGTGGGTGGTGGCACACCACCGGCGAACCAAGTGACGGAGGTTGTAAGTGTCTCGAAAATTGGAAAGACTCCGGGATAAAACGATGGATTTCAGAACGCCAGCCTGCTGCAACAAACCCATGAAAACCGAGTCCGATAACTCTCGGTCAACCCACTCCTTCCAACCCGAGGCGGTTCCTGACCCAAACACGAAATGAATCGGCACTGGAAGAGAGACACCTTGACGGATGACCAAATCGGAAATGGAGGAAGACACCGGAGCCCAAGAAATGTTGGGGTTTCGTCTACACATAGAAAGCCACACACGGCCTGGCGGCGGCGGCACGTAATCGCCGGAAACCTCAGGGAAGAGAGGATAAGGATTATACCAAGGGTCGATTAGCAGAGCACACTCGCTGTTGGGGTCGCGCGGCGCATCTTTCTCGCCGGAATGATTGGAGTCGGAATACATGGCCTCCTCGCCTATTTCTTGTCCGGCGAGAGGTTCGGAAGCTTTCCCTTTCCCTTTGCGGCGAGAAGAAGAACCTGGGCTTTTCACCGGCGCCATTGTGCGACGGTTCGATCTGAGCAAAAGAGATGAAGGTGTTTGAAGAGAAGAAAGCGATGAAGGAAGAGGGACAGACACTATTCTTTGGAAAAGATGGTGTTTATGAGTGATTTTCGAAGGGACTCTCTTCTTAAATACATGGGTAATTAATACTGGCCTGAAGGAAGGCGACTGATCAGCCATCGAAAGAAGAATGAAATAAATGAAGCGGTAGTTGTGTCTTAGAATAACTGCCATTCTAGGAAAATCGAAGAGTCAGCACTGTTCACCGCAGGAAAAGAAATATAAGTACACGTAAAGGGGTCCACAGTTTCAAAAAGCCCGCGAAGGAAAAGAAAGAAAGGAAACAGAGGACAGAAAAGTCTTTTATTCACATATGGACCGCAGGAACGTTCCATATGTTCAGGGGGCTAAATGTTGAGGGTCATTTCTTCGAAATAGACAAGGGTAGCCCAACCCAACGACGCGGGCAGCAGACCAAGCAAGAAAACCATTGGGCCCAGGCGGCAGGAACAATGGATCACAGGCCCATCAATACGAATGAATGGGTCTTGAGGAAGCAAGTGGGCCTAAAAAGGCCCGGAAAAAGAGAAAATGGCACCCATGGGCAGTATGTGTTGTAAAAAAGAGAGAATGGGCTGCGGCAGGCCCAAAGTAAAGTAAACAAAGAAAGTAAGGGATAATGGCAAGCCCATGAACCCCAAAGATGAGAATGAGAAAATTGGGCCGGGGAAGCCCAATTAAGTTAGTAAAAGCCCATGGGATGCGGAATTAATAAACGGACCAAGGATGTCCAAAGAAATGGGACGGAGAGGCCCAAGGGAAAAAGGGACATGAGAGCCCATGAGCAAGGACACCAGTGGCCACCATTGATTGGGCCACTGGGGGAAAGAATTGGAACAGCAGGCCTAAGAAAAGGCCCAGTATGAAGAAGTCACCGCGGCAGGAAAGGCTAAATAATGCGGAAAGAAAGCAAAGGTAATTAAACGAATTGGGCTGAAAGGAAAAACAAAGCCCAAACACTGAGTAAAAGCCCAGATTCTGAAGGAGCGGGAAATCAGAATAACAACTCGTGAAAAGACGAAAACGGGCGGCAGGCAAGCAAAGTCTTCACTCCACGGCAAATGCATGAACAGCAAGCAGGATTAAGACGCAAACACGCGCAAGGCCCAAGCACCACCAGCCTGTACCCAGCCAATACAGGACATGGTGGGGTCATGGGTCAGAGGTAAGAGGGCACGGTTTGGAGGTGGGGAGAGGGGAAGGCCTGTTTTAAGGTTCCTGCTCAAACTCTTTTGGGAGATACGTCCTGCTGGGATGACATACCACCCAAAAGAGGCAACGCTGAGTTAGAACCAATAGGTGCATGCCACGAGGGATAGAGAGAGAAGAAACATCACCGCGGCAGGCAGGAATGCCGCGGCAGACTAACGGACAAAAAATGTCTGTACCCGTAACAGGGGAACCCACAGACGGAACAGTAATGTCGGCAAGTACTCTCAGACCAGACAAAAACGGTTGGAGGGTAGAATAGTAAAATCCGTTCACGGCAGGCACTATAAAATGGGAGCCTCTGCCGTGTACGAGGGAACACAAGTGTAGGAGGCAATGCAATACTAAGAAAAGAAAAAACTACTCTGTTACACACTTAGCAAAACAGGGGAAGCACAACACTAAAAAAACACTAAGGGTGGAAATCACTAAGAAAAACGAAAAGAATGAAAACAAAGAGAGGAAAGATAGAAACAAAAAAGAGTGAGAGCTAGTGGCATGCACCGATAGGTTTCTTCCATTCTCTCCCTCTCAAATCCTTGCTCTCTTCCATACTCATTTCGGGTATTGATCATTTGGGTCCACCTCCCTCAAACCCATTAACTTCACGGCAGGATTTCTTTGCCTCAGAGGTTAGTTGCGTTGAGAAGAGGTGTTCTTCCTCTTTGGCTTTACTCCTGCGGACAAAACCAAGTTTATTCCATGTCTATTGATTAATTTTATCGCCATTCTCCTTTACTATTTATTTAAGGATTGTTAAGTGTTATTATGGTTATGGATTATTTTATCATTTCCCATTAAAAGAGTTATCTGGTCACTCCAGAATGCATGTTTCTGTTTATCAAAAATATCTGTCTGCCGTAAGCATTTTTCTGAAACAGTTCTGCCTGCCACAAGCACTTTTTCTCTAAAAAAGGCTTTGTTTGCCGTAAGCTTTTCCCTGAGTCAACTCAGCCTGCGGTAAAGCGCTCCCCTAGCAGACGAGGCATAGTTCGCGCACAAGCCAGGCCAAGTTGAGTTCCATTTGGCCCGGTCTCGACTCCTGCAACCCAGACCACTTGGGCCTACGATCACAAAAAGGGCAGCCCAGCCCAACATAGCAGAAAAGGCCCCCACAGGTATGAAGAGTAGCATTGATAAAAAAAATTAGTTTAGGTGAGACTTTAACTTATGGGCCGTACTTTTGTAGAGCAAATTTATATATATCTAAAAACTGAATCGTAGTATTTATTGTTGCTACGCTTCAGTTAAACTATATCATCGGCCGTGTCATATTCTTTTCTTTTTCATTTAAAAAAAAAATATTAATATATAAATAAATAGTGCAATTTTACACACTCTCTAACTCATTAAATCCAACTCACAATTAATTTAGTCGTTTTACAATTCTCAACTCTTCATTTTCCCTTTTGAACCCAATTAGCTCTTTTCAAGTTCAAACCCTTTAATTGCCACCCCTACAATTAACTATGTTTTTTTTGACACTATAAATTTCCAATGCTCTCAACTATCCATTGAATGCTTTCTTATTTTTCACCTTCCACATATATATTTTTTTTTGGGATAAATTATGTAGAATCCTCTCCATAATGACTGAGCTAACCACAACCCATTCACCTTCCCCATTTACTCCATTAAAACCCAATTGGCTAACTATTTGAATTCACAATTAACAGTCCTAGAATTTAATAGGATAATATTGAACACCAAGCATAAGCATATGTTCATGGACGATTCTGCATCCCTAACCATCCATTACACAACAAAACCACAAACAAAAACAAAAATACCATTTTTTTAATAAATGAAAATCACTCTTACAGGTTGAATTCAATTATGCATCTGCAACTACCCGTTAAAACCAACCGCCCTCCCTCTCTCTCTCTCTCTCTCTCTCTCTCTCTCTCCATATATATATATATATATATATATATATTCTTTCTTTTGGTGGATGTTTAATTCTTTAGATTGATGAATTTTTATGTTTAACTCTACTTTAGGTTGATATGATTTGGTTATATTTTAATTTTTTTTATCTTTTTAATTTTATTTTCTTTATTTGTTACATGTTATCCTTTGAAATTACAAAATGATTTAATATTATTCTATTACATAGCATAATTTAGATAATTTGGTGTTTATAGCTATACATTTTCTTTTGAATATTTTTCTACTCATCTTCTTTTATATAATTTTTTATTCTCTTCCAAAAAAGGTGATTGTTCTCTCTCTCTCTCTCTCTCTCTATCTATTATTATTAATAATTTTTTCTTGCAACTCTAATTTAAATTGATGATTTTTTTTTTTTTTTTGTCTCTACTTTTGGATGATACACTTTGGTGGTGTGTTTTTTGAGTTATTTATCACATGTACTCTCTATCACTCTTATAGTTTTGGTTTGAATTAATTTTTAGATATTTTAAAAGTGAAATGATTATGTATTTGAATGTTTCTATAAATTATTTGAGTAATATCCATTATAAATTTGTGATGAGGTTTGGTTATCATAATAGTCTTCTTATAAAGAGAATGAGAAATTCAAATAATTAATTTTGGAACTTAAAAATTTTAGTTGTAGAAAAAAAAAATCATAACATACTATACAAAAGTTTGAATAATATAGATCGCATGAAAAAAAAATTGTATTTCTATCTTTTATCTCAAAAACAATAATGGAATAATATCAATTGAATGCACCTAAATTTTTCAAAAAAAAAAAAAGAAAAAAAACTCAAAATAATAGAATGATATATTTGTAGAGATGGGGATAATGAAAAATAAATTTTTTTTTTTTTTTTGAAAACAAACAAAGCACCTCATTCATTCATTATATTGCAACTGTCAACATACAATGCCTCAAGAGCAGGAGGTGGGGATTCTTCAATCCATATCCTCTCACCAATTATATGTTTGGCAAATTTAGCCAAAGAATGTGCCACACAGTTGGCTGTCCTCCTAACATGACTTACAGAGAAAGCTCTAAAACCACTCCCTATACGGCAAATATCTTCATAAACAAAACCCAACCTAGAGCTGTAGGATGGCTTTCATGACGTTAACATTGTCCCCCTCCAGTATTATCTCCGTAAAGCCGGCTTCCATTGCAAACTCCACAGCCCTTCTACAAGCCAACACTTCTGCCTCTTCACTGTCCTGCACAGAGGGTCTCTTGCCACCAAAGTCGCCATAACTTCGCCCTTGTCATTGCGAACCACGACACCGAATCCCGATGCATTCAGCCCGTTGAACACAGCTGCATCCACGTTAATTTTGTATGCTAAACCCGATGGTGGCTTCCACTGATTTTGCTGCTGCACTAATCCATTAGACATCCGAACCAAAAGATGGTCTTGAGCATCCCGATATTCCTTCAGATAGTCCTCTGCCCGTCGAACCAGCCAAGAAGGGTCTTGTATACTGCCTCCATGTAAAATCGAATTCCTTTGATTCCATATCACCCAGCATTGAACAAAAAATAACTCCATGTCATCCACAGTCAGTCGAGCCATCAAATCCTCAATCAGCTGCAGTATATCTCCTCTAGTCGTCGTACACTTCTGCAAGCAAACCTTGCTACCCGCCCACACATCTTGGGCAACCCCACATTCCCACAAGACATGAAGAACAGTTTCAACACCTTGCCTACACAACTCGCATGAACTATCCTCCACGATTTTTCGGCAAGACAGGTTCTCCTTAGTTGGCAAAATCCCTTGGCAGACCCTCCATCCAAAAACCTTTATTTTTCTTGGCAGATTTTACTTCCATAGTTTAGGCCAATTCAGTTCTTTCCTCCTCTGTTCCGAGCTCCCCATCATTCCAGCAGCTTCTTTTGAAACCAATCTAGCTATGTGATAGCCCGATTTCACTGAGTAAAGGCCATTCTTGTTATGGAGCCACATTATAACATCTGGTACCACTCTTCTGCTCAATGGAACCCGCAAAATAGCTTCCATATCTTCACGGTGAAAATTGGCAGCAATGACACTACGATTTCAATCATGGACAGTCCAATGAATAAGGTCTGAGACTCGCCATTCCCAATCATCATCAATTGGTGGGTGTAGGACCTTGTTTGTAGGGTAGTTTGGAATCCACCTATCTTGAGTAACTCGAATTTTTGAACCATCCCCTACACGCTAACAACATCCCTTTTTCAGAATTGGTTGGGCTGCTATTAAACTTTTCCACACATACGAACTATTAGGTGCATCAGTAGCTTCTAAAAATATGCATCTTGGAAAATACCTTGCTTTAAAATTAATATGACTAGTATGTTTTATAGAATAAATCATACGTTATACTACATTACAAAATAGTTGTATATTCCCACACATCACGGTTCTGTGACTAATTACCGTATAAAAGCCAAAAATAAACCTAAAACAAAGAAGCAAATCTTCTGATAAAAACAATTGTTGAATCCTTGAAGCAAATCTTCTCTCGCATTCTCTTAATTTTAAAGAGATGAATTTTTTTTTTTTTCATAATCTTCTCTCTTGCGTGCGTGCTCTGTTTGTGTTGAACTTTCAGCATTCTGTCGATTTACTCACCAATGAAGGTAAAAGATTGATTTCCAAATGATCAGTGTTGGCTGCATATCATTGCTCTCTCATATGGGTATTGGGTACGAGGTGGAACATGTTCTATGATTCAACATAAAGTAATTCTAAGTAGACTGGACTGAGGCCTTTTGAAAAAAAAAAAAAAAATAGTCATGTTAGGTTCTTATGTTATGAATTTTATTTTTTTATGGTTGAAGGAGGAAGTTGTGAATGATGCCTGCAAAGCTTGGAAATGAAGACAAGCAGTTAGAAAATTGTGGGCAGACTGTGTTGCAGTCGACTGTTTAATGGAATTACTTACATCTAAACAGAGCATTACTTATCCACCCTCTAATGGAATTCAAGAGTTAATGTGGATTGACTCTTTAACTAGTTTTTTGAACTGGTGCTGTCTTCTTCAGCAATCAAGGCATAAAGATTCTCTCCTAGGCAAGCTTGAAATTTCAGTTTTACAACTGCCTTTTTGAAGCAGATAATTGACAGTTATAAGAACCGACTCATGTTTTTACCACAAGATAGCATCATACAAAAGTTTCAGAACAGTAAAAGACAACAAAGCAGAAACCAACACAATTCTAAATTAAGTTGACCTTATAGGGTCTCTTTTTCCTTTCACTCCTTTGTCCATGAATCTGCTTTAGGCACTTGTTTATTATTAATACATGATATATGTTTGAAGGAAAAGCAAGTCAATTAGTGTATCATATTAGAGATGTATGCAGAATTGCCATTTGATAATTGTTCTTTTCACCTTATCATTTCACTAGGTTTACTTTCATGATCCTATAGATGAAATCTGATGGATTTGATGGGTTGCATGTCTGTGTTGAGAGAACATGGCTTTCCATATGGGTTTCTTGATGAGGGTTTACATTTGCTAATTTTCAGGTTTTTCATCCTCAATCAGGGGAATAGCAGAATTAAGCCCACAAAAAATAATTAAGGTCATTCAGTCCATTTTATCAACCTGTTTGCATAAACAAGACTAGTCTTTTATTTATCTATTAAATTCCAAATTCGACTAATCTTTGGTCTCTTTGAGTATAAAAATTGATTTTTTTGGTACCAACTTCAATCTAAAATCTACTTCTTCTAGCAGTAACTTTAAACCTTTTTTTTTAAGTGTCAATTAAATTTGCTTTAAAGTGGCATCTCTTGGTTGGTGCTTAAAGAAAATCCATAAGAGGAAATTTAAAAACAAATACTGTTTGCTAATAACTTAACAAAAAGGCATCTTTTGTTTTGCACATTTGTTGGATAAAATAAAGTGGACTATTCTATAGGTGTCAGAACAGGGTCCAGTAGGAGTGCACATGGATGTCTTGTTGAAAGTGACTAATATAACAATTGTAGTTAAGGAGAAGTGGCCTATATATAATAGCCTTAAATTGACTAAGTTTGCTCAGTTCTTGATCATTATATGTATATTCTTGAGGGTAGTAAATCTGCTTTAGTGGATTCTCAAGGAAAAGATTTGTTGGTTAAATACATTCTTGCTGATGGGGTCTTTGTGTTTTGATATTTTGTCAGTCAAGGCATTGACTGTTGGTGGTGGAATGGAACATCCTGATTGTTGTTGCATGCCTGAGTTACCTAATTAGTTCTTCGTTGGGTTGGGACTTGATACTGAGATTTTCTATGCTTTCTAAAGCTTAATTAAAGAGAGATTGTGTTTCAACCAAATTCATTGGATAAAACTAAATAGTTTATCCACCTTCTTTTACTTTCAACCGAATACAGTGTGCTAAATAATGAGTTCACATTTATGAGCATTAGTGTTTGTATTTGTAAACTAACATTGGTGCTTGACTGTGTGCTCTCAGCCTCTTACCAAGGCATGTGATTGACAGGTTATCACTTGTATGCAGCTATGAGGATTATTCTTAAATCAAAATTGTTCACCATGCCTATAATAAAATTTGGTGTCCATCCCAGCATCTTGTTTGATTATTTGAAGGATGTCGTTCTTTTATCAAAATATACTTTGATAGATTAGTCTCTTTGTGACAAAAGCATATGCTGTTATTTGATGTATTTGTTCTTTGGGGTGTAGGTTATGAAATAAGTGCAAGGTGAATTTGCATGGGATAATGTTTATTTTACAAACGTCTTGTTGGTTTGCTTTGTACTCCTGGTTAAGCCAATCTGGAAAGCAGTGCTGAAATAGATAGTGCGGCAATCCTGACCCTGACCCTGGGGCCAACATCCCTGTCTTCCCTCATCCTCCTTAAAGCATTACCATCTTTCCTTCCAAAGATTCTTCCTCTTCTCTTGTTTATCTTAACTTTTGCAGTTATATTAAATAATTAATATATGTGCTATTCTCTTTCAATCTGAGTAACTCTCAATTGATTTTGAAGTTAAAACAAATTCAATCAAAACCGATAGTGTCAGTTCCACCAATATAACCTTCCCCTATTTGCTAATTACAGTATTACTAACTAGTATCATATTGATGTTTTCAGGGAGAAAAATGATGGAGAGAGAGATAAAGAGGTAAGCACTAATTTAATAAAGGTGGCAGGGAAAAGTCCTAGGAAAGGCCATAATGCAAATGAACTAGCTACTGCAGTTTTAACTAATATTCAATTAATCGGATAGAATTCTTATAGTCCCACCAGCATTGTGTTGAAACCCTATATATATATATATATATATATATGCATAATTTAAATAGGCAGATGAGTAGTGGAAATTCCCCAATATTGAAGTGCCATTCACCGGGAATCAAAAAATTTGGTTGGCAGGTGGTGTGGCACATAGATGTATGGGTTGGTATTACACCTCTCTCTCTCTCGCTCTCACCTTTATAATAGTTGAAACCTATTGGGTACCATAAATAGTGCATCTTGAGACAAATAATGATTAAATTTTTGTCAATATTGGTTTCCATTATATTATGAACCCAAAAGTAATCTATTTCTCATCAGTAATTTGGACTTATCCAACCAAAAAATAAAAATAAAAAATAAAATCTATTTCTCATCTGTAATTTGGATTTTAATTTTAGGTAAGTAAAGACATTTGGCTTTGGGGGATCTTCAAGGCCTTGTACTGCTTGAAGCAGCCAAAGTTAGTTCTAAGGCTTACCAGGCTTTTCTATCCCACAGCACATATTAAGAAATCCCGGTAAGCACTCTTTACTTTAGAGTTGCAATACCCTATTGGAGAATCTTATGGCTTGTAAATGAAGGAGAGCTTTCTTGCTGAATCTGAATCTTATTGATTAGAAATTGAAAAAATGAGAAACCTTAATTAATAAAATGTACAGGCTTTGTTTTATATAGTGGGGAGTGGCTTGGTGGTTTCTCTAGATGCATCGGAGTCACCACAAGTTTTATAGCTGCGCTTTGGGCTCTCCACGATGGTCTCAACGTCTGTCATAACATGCATCTTCAAGCTATCGATATTCAAATAGATGCCAAAGCCATTGATGAAATTATGGGAGATCCTTCTTATTCTAACCGGATTGTTATGCCTATTATTAATGATTGTAGACAGTTGATTTCCCAATTTGGCCAAGTCCGGATTGGGCATTGCTATCGTGAGGCTAATTTTTGTGCTGATTTCTTAGCTAGGAAAGGGGCACTACATGATTGTTGCCTATGTGTGTATCAGGAGCCTCCTGTGGACCTGCTAGACTTAATTAGTGCGGATAAGGAGGGTGTTTTTTGTAACAGGGTTGTCCTTGCTGTTGCAGGTAGCCTTTAGCTTCTTTTAGGGTCCGTTTGGATACAGTTGAAAACTGAAAACTGAAAACTGAAAACACTGTAGCAAAATAATTTTTAAATGTGTGAATAGTACCGTGGGACCCATTTTTAATGAAAAAGTTGCTGAAAAGTGAAAATTGTGGGTCCGTGAACAGTAAAATTTTGTGGAAAAGTCAAATGTTGTGGCTACTGTTCAATGAACAGTAACCGCAACAGTGTTGCTATAGTGAAAAAGTGGCTGGGAAAGCTGGAAACGCGTGTGAAAAAAAAAAAAAAAGAGGAAAAAACGCAAACGCAAACGCCCAACGCGCCAGCCAAACGGGGCCTTAATGCAATTTCCAGATTACCAATTTTTTTTTTTCCCCCCTAACAAAACTAACAGAAAAAGGAATAGACCAATAGATACAAGACACGTGGCTTAATGACGTGTTTAAAGCCTAAACTAATAACAGAAAACAACTCATGTGTTTGCCATATGAGTTTTCACTAATGCAAATGACACCATTTTCAACCGCGTCTTCTTTCTTCTAAGTGAAACGTCGTCGTTTGCTTCTTCAAGTTTTCCTTTTTGCTTAAGTTTTTGGACTTGGTTTTTGTTGGATCATTTTAATATTAATTAAAAAATGAATAAATGTTATAACATAAATGTAAAGATATGGGAGTGAATATGGAAGATGAGGAGTTGGTGAAAATGTTTAATCCCACATTGAAAATGAGAGAGACTATTTAATTCTTTTTAATTGTGGTGATTAATATTGGGCTAACATGAATTGTCTCAGATATTGGGCTAGATACGTGCGCAAGGGGGAGGTGAAGGGTAGAGGTTCTTGGCAAGGAAGGGTGTTCTTTCTGGTAGAGCTTTAGGCTTGAACACTTTGTGCAGAGGTTGTTCTAGCCATACAACACTTGTTGGGCTGTTGTATCCTAAGGGAGACAAGTCAGAGACTGTTTGCATCGGTTACAAAGTTTAGCCAACCAAGGGCTTGAATCTCTTTAAAGAGAGCAAGTGCCGCAACTCAGTTCAAATAGTGTTGTGTAATTTCTTTCTTTACAATAATAATATTCAGAAGTATTATCCAGTTTCTCGTTGTGTTATTTCCATTATTATTGTGTTTGCACCAACAATTTTAAGGAGATTCAACACATGGAGCCTACACAAGAGAAACCAAATAAGGAGCCTACACAAGAGAAACCAAATAAGCCTGTTGGAGATCTCAACAAACCCTTTCGCTTTAAAGGAGCCCACTTCAAGAGATGGAAAGGAAAGGTCCTCTTCTACTTGAGTCTTCTCAAAGTCGCTTACATCCTTACTGACAAGAATCCATCAAAGGCTCCTACTGATGAGATGAGTGAGGAAGAATATAGTCTCCATCAAGAAAAAATAGATAAGTATACAAAAGATGAATATAATTGTCGCTCTTATCTTTTAAATTGTCTTGCCGATCATTTCTATCATTATTATGATACAACTTAAAATTCTGCCAACAAAAATTTGGAAAGCTTTACAAAACAAGTATGATACCGAGGAGGCAGGTGCAAAGAAGTATGCTACTAGTAGATTTTTTCGTTACCTAGTGGATGAAAAATTAGTGGTGGATCAAGCACAAGACTTCCAAATGATTGTGGTAGAATTGAGATTCGAAGGCATAAAGATTGGAGACAATTTGGTGGTAGCTGGCATAATTGACAAACTACCACAATCTTGGAGGGAGTTTCAAAAGACTTTGCAGCACAAACAAAAGAAGACATCCTTAGAGACTTTGATCACATGCATCCGTGTGGAGGAGGAGGCTAGAGGACAAGATGCACTCATGACACAATAGAGCAATGGTAATTCCACCACTAAGGTAAACCTTATTTCAGCCAATAATAATATGCCCAAAAATCATTTTCCTAGAAATGGTCAATTGAAGCCTAAAAAGAGAGCTTTTAAAAATAATAATAGACCTCAAGGAAGGGGAAACCCGAATAAAAATTACAATAAGAACCAAGGACCCCGTTCGCAAGATCAATTTAATAGATCCTGTTTTGTTTGTGGCATGAGTGGGCATATTGCTCGATTTTGCAAATTTCAAAAACGTGAATCTGTCCTGCAAGCTGACGTAACCGAAGAGCCTTTAGTGACTATGATTACAGACATCAATATGGTGCAATATGTTGAAGGGTGGTGGGGCAGATTCTGGTGCTAATAGGCACATCTACTATGATAGAAATTGATTCAAGTTGTACACTCCTTTTGAAGAAGAAAAAACTGTTATGCTTGGTGACTCTAGCAAAACCAAGGTTCTTGGGAGTGGTGAGGTTGAATTGAAATTCACTTCTGGACGTGTGCTAACATTGAAAGATGTGCTTTACACTCCATCCAGGAGGAAGAATTTGATGTCAAGTTTTTTGCTTAACAAAGCTAGCTTCAAGGAAACTATGGAATCTGATAATTATGTAATCACTAAAAAGGAATTATTTGGGCAAGGGTTATGCTTGTGATGGAATGTTTAAATTGAATGTTGAGAATAATAAAGCATCTACCAATTCAGTTTATATGCTTTCTTCTATTAATTTTTGGCATGCTCGTTTGTGTCATATAAATTGTAGCTATGTGGGAATCATGAGTAGTTTAGGATTAATTCTAAGACTATCCAAAGATTTTGAAAAATGTGAAAGTTGTCGTCAAGCTAAGATTACAAAAAGGCCTCATAAAAGTGTTGTAAGAAATACTGAATTGCTTGAGTTAATTCACTCCGATTTATGTGAATTTGAGGAAATTTTAACTCATGGGGGAAATAGAAATATTATCACTTTTATTGATGATTTCTCAAAATATACAACTATTTATTTGATGAAAAATAAAAGTGATGCTTTTGAAAAATTTCAAGAGTTTTTAAAAGAAGTTGAAAATCAATTCGGTAGAAAAATAAAAAGAATAAGAAGTGATAGAGGCCGTGAGTATGAATCAAGTGCATTCAATTCATTTGTTCAGTCTTTGAAAATTATCCATGAAACTACTGCACCATATTCACCTGCTTCTAATGGTGTGGTTGAAAGAAAAAATAGAACTTTAATTGAGTTAACAAATGCCATGTTAATTGAATCTGGTGCACCTTTACATTTTTGTGGTGAAGCTATTTTAACTGCATGTCATGTTTTGAATAGGGCGCCACATAAAAAGTCACACACCACACCTTTTGAGATGTGGAAAGGACATAAGCCAAATTTGGGATATTTGAGAGTATGAGGTTGTCTTGCTTATGTAAGGCTTACTGAACCTAAAATGTCTAAATTAGGTATAAGAGCTATTACCTATGCTTTTCTTGGTTATGCGATTAATAATGTAGCTTATAGATTTTTTGATCTTGAAAACAAAATAATTTCTGAATCTGGTGATGCAAATTTTCATGAAGAAAAATTTCCTTTTAAATTGAAAAGTAGTGGGGGTGAAGAAAATATTTTGTCACAGCCTAGTTCTTCTACTTCACATTTACAAAATCAAGAAAATTATGAAATGAAGCCTAGAAGGAGTAAAAGAGCTAGAGTTGAAAAGGATTTTGGTCCTGATTATTATGTTTTTAACATTGAGGAAAATCCCCAAAATTTAAAAAATGCTTTAACATTACCCGATTCTATATTTTGGAAAGAGGCTGTAAATGATGAGATGAAATTTCTAATTTCTAATAGAACTTTGAAATTAGTAGAACTTCCACCGGGTTGTAAGACTATAGGTTGTAAATGGGTCCTTAGAAAAAAGTTGAAACCAGATGGATCAATAGATAAGTTTAAAGCTAGACTTGTTACAAAAGGCTTTAAACAAAAAGCTGATCTTGATTTTTTTGATACATTTTCTCCAGTGACAAGAATTACATTTATTAGATTGTTAATTGCTATTGCTGCAATTTTTTATTTGAAAATTCATCAAATGGATGTAAAAACTGTTTTTCTAAATGGGGACCTAGAGGAAGAGATTTATATGGATCAACTTGAAGGCTTTGTAGAGCTTGGACAAGAAAGCAAGATATGTAAGCTAACTAAATCCTTATATGGCTTAAAACAAGCACCTAAGCAGTGGCATAAAAAGTTTGATTCCTGCATGATTGAGAATGATTATAAATCAAATGAATGTAATAAATGTATTTATTCTAAATCATGGAATAATTTACATGTTATTATTAGCCTTTATGTGTATGATATGTTGAGTTTTGGCTCTAATATGCATGTTATAAATGATACGAAAAATATGCTTAAAAATCATTTTGATATGAAAGATCTTGGTGAGGCTAATTTTATTTTGGGCATGAAAATTACAAAAACATATGATGGAATATTTCTTGATCAATCACATTATGTTGAGAAAATATTGAGATAATTTTCATGATCACAAAAGTGTAGCTACTCCTTTTAATTCTAGTGTTTGTTTATTTCCTGTGAATAATGATGATGAGATTTTTAATCAAAATGATTATGCTAGTATCATTGGTAGTTTGCGTTATGCTACTGATTGTACTAGACCTGACATTGCATATGCAGTAGGAGTGCTAAGCAAATTTACTAGCAAACCTAGTAAAGATCATTGGCTAGCTATTGAGCGAGTCATGAGATATTTAATTGGTACCAAAAGCTATAGCTTATTTTATAAAAAGTACCATGCTGTGATTGAAGGTTTTAGTGATGCCGGTTGGAATACTTTTTTAGGTGATTTTCTCTCTACCGCTAGTTATATTTTTACCTTAGGTAGTGGTGTTATTTGTTGGAAATCTAAAAAGCAAACAATAATTGCTAATTCAACAATGGAAGTTGAATTAATAGCATTAGCTTCAGTTAGTGAAGAGGCAAATTGGCTTAGAGATTTGTTATATAAAACTCCACTTTGGGAAAAGCCAATTCCTCCTATATTAATTCATTGTGATAGCACTGCTGCAATTGGTAGAGTTAAAAATTGTTACTACAATGGTATATCCAGACTTATAAGAAGAAATCACAGTACTGTGAGATCTTATTTGAGTAGTGGCATCATAATTGTGGATTATATTAAATCTAATGATAATTTTGCAGATCCATTTACCAAGGCCTTGACAAAAGATAGAGTCTGGAATACATCGAGGGGGATGGGACTAAAGTTCATAGAATCATGAGCCATGTACGAGGATACCCAATCCAAGGACCAGAGATCCTGAGAATTGAGTTCAATGGGAAAAACGAATCATACGATGGTTGTCACTATTTATTTCTTTTAATTATTTATTTTGTAAATAATTTTTTAATTGTTTATCCCTATGATGTAAGTGCATTAATCCTGTAATGTGGAGAGGTTGACTAAAAAAACTCTTAATGAAATTTGTAGCTTGTATGAGTGGGGTGTCAAAATTACAGGAGCACCCTTGACAAAATTTCAACTATGTGAGTGTGGGGGTGGGGCCGCTCCCTATGAGATTTGGACTTAATCTCAAATACACTCATGAAACTAGGATCAGCACATGATCGTAAAGTGCTAGCTATAAAAACTTATGTCAACACCTGGGTTGTTATGTGTAAGTAGTGATGCTTAATTTCCCTAAAGCAATCCTTGTTCAAATCGGAGACCACTGCGACTCTGGAGTTGAGATTGTTGTTTTACTAAGTGAAGGTTCAATGCAGAGCACACCTTCATGATGCATAGTGACCCATCTTTGCTTGGTAATCTCTCTTTAATTAAAAATTTTAATATTAAAATGAGTGGGGGATTGTTGGATCATTTTAATATTAATTAAAAAATGAATAAATGTTATAACATAAATGTAAAGATGTGGGAGTGAATATGGAAGATAAGGAGTTAGTGAAAATATTTAATCCCACATTGAAAATGAGAGAGATTATTTTATTTTTTTTAATTGTGGTGATTAATGGGCTAACATGAATTGTCTTAGATATTGGGCTAGATACGTGCGCAAAGGGGAGGTGAAGGGTGGAGGTATCAAAAATGGAAATGAATTAGCCTCTTGGATCCTCCTACATCCTTATCTCACTATTAATTGTGTAACTCCAACCCATCAGATTAATATCCTGCAATTAATCTTGTAACACCCACTACATCAGAATAATTGACTAATTAATCAAATTAATTTGGGTAGTAATTTCGTGAGGCCCATTGAGCCTATAAATAGACTCATTCAGACCTAATCTAAGTTACTGCAATAATATACACACAAAAAAATAGAGAGGTTCTTGGCAAGGAAGAGTGTTCTTTCTGGTGGAGTTTTAGGTTTGAACACTTTGTGCAGATGTTGTTCTAGCCATACAACACTTGTTGGGTTGTCGTATCCTGGAAGAGACAAGTTAGAGATGGTATGCACCGGTTATAAAGTTTTCATCTTGAATTTCAACACTCCCCCTCAAGTCTTGAACTTCAGGCTTCAAGATTTGATCTTCCAAACAAGTATCTTTAGCAGTTGGAGCAAATATATCAATCATGCCCAGCTTATTCATCAATCTGAAAAAGGATGGTAAACCCAAAGCCTTGGGGAAAATATCTGCTACTTGAAGATAATTTGAAACATGGAAAGTCGTTATTACTCCTGCTATTTTGTCTCTCACAAGGTGTCAATCCACCTCTATGTGCTTCATTCTCTCATGAAATACTGGGTTTGTTGCAATGTGTAAGGCAGCTTGGTTATCACAGAATAGCATAGCACTTTTAAGGTGATCAATTCTCAAATCTCTAAGCAGTTATAGTATCCAAATTATCTCACAAGTTGTGGTTGCCATAACTCTATACTCTGCCTCAACAGATGACCTTGATACAATGCTTTGTTTCTTTGATCTTCAAGACACTAATGACTCTCCCAAAAATACATTGTATCCTGTTAAGAAAGTTCTAGTATCCAGGAAACCAGCCCAATTTTGCATCACACAAAACCTTAACTTGCAAGTCTGGCTTAGCTGGAAAGAAAAGTCCTTTGCCAGGAGAACCCTTTACATATTAAAGAACTCTATGAGCAACTTTTAAATGTGGTTCTCTATGCTCAAAAAGGAATTGACTTAATTTGTGCACTGCATATGTAATATCTGGCCTCGTTAAAGTCAAATATAGAAGCCTACCAATCAATCTTCTATATTGACTTGAATTTGCAATTGGCCTTCCTTCATCCTTGGAGAGATGAACATTCTGCTCCATTGGAGTATTAACTAGTTTAGAACCAATCAAACCTGTGTCTTGTAGAATCTCCAATGCATATTTCCTTTGATTCAAGGTAATTCCTCTTTCATTCCTTGCATCTTCAAGTCCCAAGAAATACCTGAGGGAACCAAGATCTTTTAAGCCAAAATTCTTGTCAATTACTTGCTTTACATCAGCTGTACAACCAAGATCATTCCCAGTGAGAAGTATGTCATCCACATACACCAGTAGCATTGTAAAGGATGCTCTTTTAGTATATGTAAAGAGTGAATAATCAGCCTTAGATTGGATGAAACCAAAATTCAAAATATTATAGGAGAACCTGGCAAACCATTGCTTAGAAGACTGTTTTAAACCATATAAACTCTTGTTAAGCTTGCAAACTTACATACTGCTATTGCGAAAAACATGCTTCCCCTTGCTGTGAAAGCAAGGAGGAAGAGACATGTAAACTTTTTCATCCAAATCCTTATAAAGAAAGACATTATTAACGTCCATCTGATGTAAACACCAACCTTTCACAACAGCCATAGAAAGAACAATTCTAACTGAGACAGACTTTGCTACAAGAGAAAAAGTACCTATGTAATCCAAGCCCTTTCTTTTTGTGTAACCCTTAGCCACAAGATGAGCCGTATACCTTTCGATAGAACCATCAAAATGACATTTGATTATGTATACCCACTTACAGCAAGTGTTGTTAAGTTCTAAAGCATGGATTTCTTTGTCCATAGCATTTCTCCAATCTGGAGATTGGACTACTTGATGGAAAGATATAGGTTCAATAGGGGTAGCTTGGACAGTAAAAACAAAATGTTTATAGGCTTTATTAAGATGAGAGTAAGTAAGGAAATCTGAAATGTCATATGGCAGACTTGAAAGAGGTTTGTGACAAGAATAATCTTGAAGGTAAGAAGGGGCTTTGTGAGGTCTAGATGATCTTCTAATGGAAGAAATAGGCCTTTTTGAATAGGATTAGGAACTAAATCAAGTTCAGCACTATCAGTAGTAGATGTAAGTGTAGAAGAAGGAACAAAATCAGTACAATGAGTAACATTTGCAGAATCCGAAAGATCAAAATTTGTGGAAGTAACAAATGATGGGGAAGATAGTGAATCTGGAATGCAATGTGGAAAAACAAAAGAGTGAAGAAGATCAGAATTAAAATTGGAATTAGAAGGAGAGGAATGAATGGAGGCAAAGGGGAAAACAAATTCATAGAAATAGATATCTATAGAAACAAAAATAGTGTTGGATTCCAAATCCAAGACTTTGTACCATTTGATACCATGAGGGTAACCAAGGAAAACACATTTTCGAGCTCTAGGAGCAAATTTATTTATGTTTTAAGAAAGAGTAGAAATAAAGCACAAACATTCAAAGGTTCTCAAATGAGTATAAGAAGGAGGTTGGTTGAATAGAAGCTCATAGGGACTTTTATATTTCAAAACTTTTGAAGGTAGTCTATTTATGAGATAAACAATAGTAAGTATGCAATCACCCCACAAGTTTAAAGGTAAGGAAGATTGAAACTTTAAGGCTTTGGCAACATTATTTAAGATGTGTTAATGCTTCCTTTCAACAACAGCATTTTGTTGAGGGGTGTCAACATATGTTAATTGATGCAAGATACCTTTGGATTTTAAGATATCTTTCAAGAAAAATGTTGTCCCATTATCACTTCTTATACATTTGAGTTTGGTACTATATTGGGTCTCAACCATAGCAGAAAATTGTGGAATTAATAATTGAGTTTCTGATTTGGTTTTTAACAAGTAGACTCAAGCGCATTTTGAAAAATCATCAACAATGGTGAGAAAATACTTATAACCTTCAACTATAGGAACATAAAAAGGACCCCAAAGATCAACATGAATTAATTCAAAAGGAGACAAAGATACATGAACACTAAAAGGAAATGACAATCTCTTTTGCTTTGATAAATGGCAGATATCACAACAATGTTCTTTATTGACATGTACGTCAGGTTCAAATTTATTCAACAAAGATAACATGGCATGTGAGGGATGGCCCAAATGAAAATGCCACAAATGAAAGCTATTACAAGTCACAGAATTAGAAACACCTAAAATTGAACAAGCTGAAGAAACAAATTGACTTTGTTGCAGCAGATAAAGACCTCTTGATGTCCTATCCAGACTAATCATGTTCCAATGAACAAGGTCCTGGATGAAACAAAAGGAACCAAGAAAAATAATGCAACAAAGAGTAACTCTGGTAAATTGAGTAACTGAAATCAGATTAAAACTAAAGATGGAACACACAAAACACCATACAAGGTTAAAGTATTAAAGACTTGAACAGTTCCTATATGAGTGACAAGGGTCTTTTCTCCATTAGGTAGGTTAACAAAACTGTGTAAAGTGGAAGTAATAGGAGTTAGGATGGAGACTGAGTAGACCATTTGGTCTGTGGTTCTAGTGTCTATAAACCGATCTGAGGATTTGTAGGTTGTTCTATCAACAATTTGATCAGAAAAACACTAAATGTGACATATTTGGAGGATACTAGAAAGGATGACCTAAGAAATTGGAGAAATTAGACTGTGAGGTGGATGCACCAAAGGCATTGAATGGGCGTATGTCAGTGGATGCTGCATTGAGAGGACTCATAACAGTTGCAACCTGATGAGTAGCTTGATTACCACCAGCAGTTTCCTTGTAGGAATTGAGAAAAGATAAAAGCTGCTCACATTAGGACCGACTTATTGGGTATTGAGGAACACCAAATTGTGATTGTGGCATGTTGATATGAGATTGTGTGCCATTGAATTGAGACTGTGGACTGATGTATTGAGGAGAGCAATTCATCATGTCTATTGAAATAGCTTAAGAATTGAAATTTCCAAAGCAATTGTTGCTAGTCTGGTATGACACAGAATTCCCAAACATTCCATTTGTAGAAACCTAATTAGCTAATGATTTTTCCTTTGGTTTATAACCTGGGGGATACCCATGCAGTTTATAGCACATATCTGTAACATAACCAATAATTTCACAATATGTGCATATAGGCCTTTCCTTCTTTCCCTCCTTTCCACCTTGATGACCATGATTTCCTCCTTGATGATAATTATGATTTCCAACTTGATAACTCGTAGGCTGATTAGAGTTATTAGCATACAAAGCAGTGGGTTCGACAACAACTTCAACTGCTTGACCTATACTCCTCCTTTTCTCTTCTTGCAAAATCAAAGAATACACTTTGCTAATCGAAGGAAGAGGTTCAGTCAACAAAATTTGAGTTTTAACTTGTCCATAGCTATCATTTAAGCCCATAAGAAAGTGAAAACATGATCTTTCTGTTGAGCATCTAATTGAGATTGTTTGGCACCACAGGTGCAAGCACAAGTACAAGAAGGAAAAGGATGATAATTGACAAATTCATCCCAAAGAATCTTAAACCTGGTCAAATGGGAGCTTACAAAGAGTTGGCCTTGTGAACATTTTGCAATTTCCTTCTTTAATTCAAGCAGCCTTGGAGCATTTCCTTGAGAAAACCTATTCTCTATATCAATTCAAAGATCACTAGCAGTGTTGATGTAGATCACACTTGTTGTGATGTCTTTGCTCAAAGAATTAGTTAACCATGAAAGAATGGTTGTATTTGTTTTGTGCTAGGCATTGAACAAAGGAGATGAAGGATTAGGCATAGGAATAGTTCAATTCACGAACCCAAACTTGTTCCTTCCACTTAAAAGAAAGAAACATAGCTCTTGATCAACTAGGATAATTCTTTGTACCAATAAGAGGCCGAGAAATAGGCACAACTTCAACAGTTGGAAGAAAATAAGGACTCAAAGGGTTTGAGTTTTCATCATTCATTGAGGTAGATAAGTTATTCTGTGGAGGAACCAATTAACAGTGGTATTCTGTGGAGGAACACAGTTAGCAGTAGTGTTTTGTGAAGAAGGAATTGGAATTTCAGAGGTAGCGTTTTGGCTGGAAGCCACTGATGAGCTTCGAGCTCTGATACAATAAAAGAAAGGAGAGCTTTCTTGCTGAATCTGAATCATATTGATTAGAAAATGAAAGAATGAGAAAGCTTAATTAACAAAATGTACAAGCTCTGTTTTATATACAACTAATAGCTCTAACAAACTAATAGAAAAAAGAATATACCAATAGATACAAGACATGTGGTTTAATGACGTGTTTAAAGTCTAAACTAATAACAGAAAACAACTCACGTGTTTGCCACACTTGTCTTCACTAATCCAGATGACATCGTTTTTAACTGCTTCTTCATTCTTCTAAGTGGAATGTCGTGGCTTGCTTCTTCAAGTTTTCCCTTATGCTTATTAAGTTTCTGGACTTGGTTTCATATAGAATTTCAATAGCCTGTGAAGCATTGAAGTTTTTTTCTATAAAAGTATGGCAAAGTAAACAATTATAGTTGCCCTCTGTTGTATATGTTTTGGGCTTCTCATATGACTCATACACTAGTGCTGCATTGGTACCTTCTTAAGGCAGTAATGTAGTGGGTCTAGATCTTAGATTGATTTAAAAGTGGTTTTTAATTTTAATTTTAATTTTTAGTTTTCACTGTTAAGTTACAGCTGGTGGGACTTGAATCCATGCTCGCACCCTCCACTTGTTCTTATGTTGGGGGAGGAGGTGCTGTGTTAGTTAGAGCCCAATACATTGTTGATTTGTTGTGATGAATTTCAAAACTGGCTGTGCTAGTCAATACTCAATTCTGACCATGCTTTGGAAGCACAGATTGGTGGCCAGAGTAGTGGCCCTAACTAAGAGGTACCATTAGGCAGAAAGACTCCAGAAGTGCAAGCTTAGTGATTTTTTTTTTTTTTAAATTTATTTATTTTCAGACTTTGGTAGCCTAGAGTGGTGGCCCTAGTTTATATACCTTAGAAAGTAAAAATAAACTGAATTTCTAGCTTCATGTTTTTTTTTTTTTTTTTCATACTTGTTAGCATTCAATAATTAAGACATATTGTCTTTCTTTTTAAAGTTTATCTACTTCTGTTGTATGGGATAAGATGTAACATATTTTCTAATTATAGGTCCTTTCTTTTTTATTGCAGGCATGTAGGTACTAATGTAATGCAATTTGAGAAGTAGGAAGCATATGAGAATTAGACTAGTTTTTTTTTTTTTTTAAATTAGTCATTTTGAAAACTTGGAACTATTTGAATACTAGATTGGTGTTTTAGTTTTTATATGAGAATAGAGTTAAATTTGGAATTGAACAATTGTGTTTATGTTTATATTTTGAATCAGGCTATTAAATTTTGATAATGTAAAATAGTGCATCCAATATATATTTTTTAAACAAATACCTATTTCAATGGTTATAAATTGTTGAAACTTATCTTAAGACAACCTTTGTCAGCTATTCAATGCATGTGAATAAAGTACCACATTTTTTAACGGTCACATAGGGTGTAGAAAAAACTTCTCAACATAGTTTTTAGTAGCGGTTCTGATCAACGGTCATTTTAACCATTGAAAATATTTTTTCCGACGGTTTCTAGTACTTTTTTCAACGGTTTAGCCTAAGGTTTATTGTGGGATTAATCTAGGTGCGAAGCCTAAGTTGTCCTACATCATTTTGTATTATCATATATTTTTATAGATTTTCCCAGCAAACTTTGTAATTTTATAGAAACAAGTGCATACTATAGAGTTAAGAAGAAAGAAGAGAAATTTAGCTCTGTGGGAATGCCTCTATACAGGAAGGAAAAGGAGGAAAAAAAAATGGAAATTAAGCAATTTGTTATAGAACAGTGAAACTATCTTGGCTATTGGGCTCCAATATCCAAAAGAAGGTTATAGAAAATTTCTAAGTATGACTAATTTTGAGTACTAAAACCCCTTCCATTTTTTGGACGAGTAAAGCCCATCTTCTTTATAAAGAAGTGGTATTCCCTTTGTCACTTGAATCAAACCAAAATCGTGGGCTAACTTTATTTTTCTTTCTATTTTTGAGAATCAAGTTTAGGATTCATGGGCTATTTTTTTTGGAGAAACATTCATGGGGTAAATTGATTTTTAGTAAATGAATGAAGACATCATATGTCATACTTATTTTTGCTGGGGGTGTTACAACTAATTTTTCTCATTAAATTTTAAAACGTGAAACCTAATTATTTAGTGCATATGCTAAAATAATTTCCATAAATTTAAAAAATGAATTTGACTTTCACTTCTATGGAAAGTATATTGCTACTTATTTCTTCTTTGTAAAGTCAAATCTCTTATATCAAATTTTTTTGAGAGAAAGTTCTCTTATATCATGATTTGACTTTCCCTTTGTAGGAGCTCAAAAGAATAGCCCAAGCTCACTTAGAATAGTGGTACTCAGTATTTTCGGCCCAACATAATTAATTTATAAGAGAGTGAGCTTTCTATGTCAACTATAATGCTAAATAGGATCCAAGTATGAATTTATGGAAGTAATGACTCTTGATGGGAAGAGATGAAGTAATGAAGCACAAATTTAGTATAAACTCTTCCTCGGGCCTGTCCAAGGATGGATTGTTCTAATACAGTTAATGTCAATCTCTGTACAATCTGATACTTAATTCTCTCTTTTCTAGTTTCTACTTTCCAACCCCTTCCCTAGAGGGGTTCTTTTCCCTTATATAGTCTTTTCTGATGCATCTCAGCCCTCCACCTGTACATTATAGGGGAATAATTGGGATGCTTGTCCCATCAAGACCATTTTGGAGGTGGTAGAGAGTGTTGTGAGCTGTGGAGCTATTGTTCAAGTGTCTTTTCCTCATAAATGCGGCTAGCTCAGTTGGTGCAGTGCATTAAATGTGGAGATGATGGCCACCTTCTCAAATATTTCCTTCTTTCTTTGTTTGCACGTCTCTAATGTCTTCCACAAATTTTTTTACTTTCTGGTGCAAGAAGCCAACTAAGGCATTCTTGAGATGCATTTGCTCCTCAGGATCCTCGGACGACGGGTCCATCAGCCTCCCTTCCTCGAACCTCTATTCATAAGTTTAGTCTGAATTAGTGTGGTCTTCATGTCTTCCTTCCTCGGACCTCTATTCATAAATTTAGTCTGAATTAGTGTGGTCTTCATGTCTTCCCTCCTCGGACTTAGTCCATGTGTCGGATCGGGGTTGGCGCATGGATGGGCCTTAGCTCATCCGTGAACAAGGCCCATGGGCTTTGTCTTGTGCTTGGGTCCCTCTCTCCCACACCCTTGTATAGAAATTATTGATGCCATCCGTATAATTAATTTCCATAAAATACTAGATTGACGTAATTGCTCACAAAATTTTCTTAAAAATATATAAGGGAATATGTTAAGTAAGAATGAATCACATCAATCTTCCTATTAATTGTTAATTAATTTTGTATGTGCATGTCAACCTTCATATAAGATGTATATTGAAAGTAATTAGCAAGATTACGCCAGTCATGTCTTTTTTATTTCCTTAACATATTTGATCATTTAGGGTGAGTTTGGTTCAGCTTTTTCTAAAAGTGCATAATGAAAAAATTGAGTTTTTAAAAAGTGCATAATGAAAAAATGCATTTTCAAAAAGCTGAGTGTTTGGTAAAAACTGTTAAAAAGTGCTTTTTGAAAAAGTTAAGTGTTTGGCTAGTACTTATAAAAGTGGCAGTTTAAGAGATAAATTACCAAAAAGGACAATGTATATATAAGAGAGCTTATTTCATACTTTTTTTTTTTTATGTAAGTTTATTTCATACTTAAATTAATTATTTCATATACTTAAATCAATTTTTCTCTTTCTAAAAAAATTATTTTTTTCTCATCAATATTAGCTAATAATAACCTACCACTTAAAATTTATTGTGAAAATATTGCGATAAAAATTGATACAGATTTTAATTTTAACGTACTATTAAAATTATTTTTTTCTCTTTCTAAAAAAATTATTTTTTTCTCACCAATATTAGCTAATACTAATCTACCACTTAAAATTTATTGTGAAAAAATTGTGATAACATTTCTTTCTTTTTTTTCCTTTCTTTTCCCTCTTTTTTTATCCTCCACACACGGCATTTCTTTCTTTTTTTTTTCCCCTCTTTTTTTTCCTCCACACACGTACCCTTCCTCTTTTCTTTTTTATCCTTCTTTTCTCCTTTGTTTTCCCTGCCATTCCTCCAAACGCTAGAACATTCCAAGCCCTCCTTCTTCCTCTTTTTTTTTTTTATTTCCCTGTCGTCGTTTACAACGTCGTTTACATTTCTTCGCGGTGGTGGTTGTGGAGGTGGCGGTGGCCGTGGTGGAGGAGTCGCGAGTGGTTGTTGGGATTTGGAGGGTCCCTCCGACGGCGATGGCGGGGACTGTTTCGGTGCCGGTCGCTGCGATGCTTGCGTTCTCGGCGTGTTCTAAGAGCCACCGGAACTCATGACTCTTCAACTTCTTCTCCACCGAAACTCATCCACTGCAAGATGGGTACAAAACTCCATTTGATCCTAATTTGCAATATTCTGATTTTTTTTTTTTGTTTTGCATTCTGAGGAATCCTAATTTGCAAGGGATTAATTTTATTTTTCCTTAGCTGATTTGGGAATTTGTTATAGATTTTTTGTGTTTGGATTTGGAAATTTGTTATTGAGAGGGCAGAGGATTTTTTTGTGTTATATTCTGATTTTGAGATTTTTTCTGATCCGCCTGTGGATCTTTCCTATTCTGGAGGCTGATTGCCGTGGAACGTATTGCTATAGGCAGTGTACTGATTCTGTGTTCTTTGTTTAGCTTTTATGAAATTCCTTTTTCTTCCAAAAAAAAAAAGCTATGCGTGAGACTCTGAAGGGCAATTTCGTAATTGATGTCACCCCAACGGATATATATCAAACGCCCACACCAGCTTTTTCATTATGGACCGAAGCTCTCCCATAACTCAAACGCACGTTTCTTCAGAAAAACAAAACACAACTTTTTCAGAAAAGTTGCGTTTTAAACTTACCAAACGCCAATTTTGGGCTGGCTTTTTTAAAAAGCCAGCTTTTGGGCTCAAAACGCTCAAACAAACGGGCACTTAATATGTTGCTCATTTAGCATGGCTTAGGTTCGTTAAATTATTGGGCTCTATGCCCAAATCAATAAATATAGTTTAGGCATAAAGTCAAATACATGTCATTTAGTATTTGACCAGTTGATTGTCCATGCAATGCACCATTTTTTTTTTATACAAAATTAATTTTGTTTTTCGTTTTTATTTATTTTATAGGGTTATAAGAACAATTTTCATTAGGTTGTTATTGATTTCACTTTGCTATCAGTTCAAATAGGTAGTAAATAACCTGCAGTATTAACGTTTTGGTAATAACTATGCAAGTTGTCAACTTTTTTTTTTTTATGTTTACAATGGTAATGTAATGATTATTCATGAATTATGAGTAATAACTATTTAGTTATTTCTTAGTAATAGCAATTTCTTTAATTGAATAATATTTATTTCAAATACATAAACTTTTCATATATACATAAATTCTTTCTCATTTTAAAGAATAACTATTCATAAAGAATAACTATTTTCTGTAATAAAAAATAATCAAACTATTGAATAGCTAAACCATAGTAATAACTAATAACTATTAGATTCTCAAAAAAAAAAAAAAAACTAATAACTATTACATTACAACGCCTATTACAGTCTACCAAATGTACCCTAAGAAAATAAATGGTAATAATTATTATATGGATATAAAATTATTCTTTTTATAAATAGCATTCAAATTCACAATAATCTTCTCTCAAAAAAAAGTTCGTAGTAATCTTCATACATATTGACTTCAAATTGGTGAGATAATGGATTTTGAAAAAACAATCCTCATTGTGGTTTTGTACTTGTTCTTGGCCAGCAGTTATAGAGTGAGTGGAGCACGAATTTTAACTCATGAAGAGGATTCATTGTTGGAAATTCAACTCAATCTCATCAACAAACCTCCCGTTAAGAGCATTCAGGTACTAGAATCTACCACTTTGTACATGGTTTGCCACAATCAATAACAATAATTTACAATAATTTCATAATGTAATTTAGTTAGCCTACCACTTCATACATGGGTTGTCGCAATCTGCAATTTATTATTATTATTATTATTATTATTATTATATGGTTAATGTTTGAAGTGATAGACTTTAAAAAAAAAAACTATCTTATAATTTGGTAGTTACATTGGGAGATTTGATATTAAACATTAGATTTCTTCATTGGAAACACTAAAACATGAAAAATTTGTTTGACATTATATTTTGATATATCATTACTTTAGGCTAGGGGGATATAAACCTAGATGTCTCCACTGAATACACTAAAATGTTCCAATTGAGTTACAAGACTCTTATTGTAGTATCTCAGTTGAATAAATCAGGATTTTATATTTTAAATAAAATATTTATTGCTAAGAGTCTTAGATCTCAATATTGGGTAGGTATTGAGAAATCAATTTTAAAAATCCTGATTACGTAGATTGTTCTATTAACTTATATGACAAACTATATACCAACACACACATGCTTAATGCTAACTATTATGACACGATATATACTAACTATTATGTCTTAATGGTTTTGGCACCATTTTATATATGTTTGCTTTTATAAGTGAGTTCAACAATGGTATTCAATATTTTGAAACACTCACTCTAATATTATGGAAAACTATCACTTTTCTCAAAAACTTAAACTAATAATAATTAATCAATTTATTCACTTTATTATTATTCTAGTAAAAACTACAAGCAAGGTCCAAAAATATTAAAACTTTGTTATTTGTTTCTCTAATTTTTTTTTATATCATATCGATCACCATCATCATAGTCTTTACTTCTTTTAAATACTATTATGTAAATTATGAAAGCTTTAATTCTTTTGATACATTTGGATAGAACTTGTTTTCTTCTTGTAAGAGAATGCATGTGTCGATATTTGATTTTGTAGACGGAGTATGGGCATATTGTTGATTGCATTGATATCAACAAGCAATTGGCCTTTGACCATCCCTTATTGAAACATCACAAGATCCAGGTACTTACTATTTTAACGTCCATAGCCTCTTTTCCATATTTTTCTTCACAGAAAATAGTTTTCCGAAATACTTATCATTTTATTTCAACATAGTAAATAATTTTGTTTTGTTGGTTCTGTGATTTTATTTAGTAGAGCATTCATATGGGAGGTTGTAAAACCACTTAAAAGCTATTTTAGCATTCCAAATACCAAAAAATATAGGTGCTATAGCTAAAAAAATTATTGGTTTTGCGGCTTAGCTTTTGTGTTTGGGGCTTGCATGAAAAAATGGGCAGCAACACACACATATATAAAGGTATGAGATCTGTGGGTAGTCGGGGTTTTCACTTCTTTGAGGCTTGACACCCTGTACCTCACCTTAGAAGGCTTCGTCCTCTTTGGGGAGCCAAGCCCTCAAGGATTTGTATTACAAAAGGGTGGGATTGTCCCACACCGCTTAAGTAACTCTCCCACTAACACTTTATATGCCCTTGTGGGAGGGTTACTTAAGCGATGTGGGACAATCCCACCCTTTCGTAATACAAATCCTTGAGGGCTTGGCTCCCCAAAGAGGACAAAGCCTTCTAAGGTGAGGTACAGGGTGTCAAGCCTCAAAGAGGTGAAAATCCCGACCACCCACAAGATCAATATCAAATATATATATATATATATATATATATATATAAAATCATTCATGTGTATAATGAGTCATATTTTAATGTTAGAAAACCCACAAAATAATAACATATTCATTATATTTTGTCTATTTGTTAAGGATTTTTTTTTAATGAGTAAAGCTTTTTTCTTTTTAAGTCAAAATTTCACTTGTGAATAAAAATGTTTTTAATTTAATAGATAGATATAAAGTATGATTTACTTCCATCAATGTTATTACGTAATTATTGTAAAATGTTTTTGCTTATTACGGAGTAATTTTTTTTTTTATGATGGAGGAAAAAAATATTATGTCAAAGAATTTGATATCCTTTAAAAAAAAAAGGAAAATATCAATATTGTCCATATGTTTTTCCTTTTAAAACTCTAGTCTAGCTAAATTTTATATTTTCCCTTTTTCCATAAATTTATTTTTCTTTTAATAGATTTTGAAACTTTAAAATATTGATAAAATAGAAAACATTTTCCTTATTTTTAAAAGTATTTTGGACATATAAATGAAATAATAGCGTTTTGATTATTTCATGAGCCTTGTAGTTTTGATTTTCACATTGCAATATTTCTAACAAAAACATTTAGAGTTTAAATGGAATTATTGAAAAAAATGTGTATTGAATATAAGCATGACAAAAAAATCAATAATAAATACATAAAATAATAATATAATTAGAAGGTCACTCAAAAAATATATATGATTGGGAGGGTGCTAGGGTTGTTAGATATATAACTGTTAGTCTATTAGTCTTTTTTCTTTTTCTTTTTTTGGGAGGCCGGGGGGACAATCCCCCTCCCGCATGCAGTTTGTACTTTTTCTTTGGGAAGATAAAGATTGAAGATTTATAACTTGCTATGGATATTATATCTTATTTTATTTGTTTTAAATTTTTGTTTCTTTATGGAATTTCTATTTTTTAGATGAAACAGAAAAGAGAATCCCTTTTTTTTTTTTTTTTTTTTTTTTAAAAGGAGGAAAAGAAAAGTGCATAGATTTCTATTATTATTATTATTATTATTGCCAAAATAAAGATTTACAACTTCATTTGAACATTATATGTTATTTTGTTTATTTTATATTTTTAACTTTTCAGAGAACTCCTAGTTTTTTACGAGGAAAAACAAGGAACGTAGATCCTTCACATTTTAGACCCTTAATGATTGGCTTAGCAAAAGATGCTTGTCCGATAGGAACTGTTCCAATTAGGAGGGCAACAAAAGAGGACCTCGTAGCATCCAAGCTTTTGTTAAATAATTTCCAGCCTCAAGCAGCACCATCTTTTAATAATACTTATGTAAGTTCTTCATTATTTATTTTTGGATGCAAAATATTGTGGTCACAATTAGTGCAAGAAAAAAAATTATAAATGTACTGTTTCACAAAAATGCAAGGCTATATAACAAATTATGATGTTCATACACAATTAGAGTTTGGCTTGTGAAGATGAACGTTTGAACTCATTCATTAACTAAATGAACCAAACTTGAATTAATGTTTGAAACTTGATTAGTTTTTCAAATTTTGTTCAGGCTGATATTGCCTTTTCTTTGATTCTTTTTTTTTTTTTTTTTGAGAAACGCCTTTTCTTTGATTCAATAAAACAATTGTCTTCTTTCTCAAAAATAGAAAAAAAAAAGAAAAAAAAAAAAGCTTGGTTTGGTATGGTTGTCAAAATTATGTGTAACTTAAAAGAGAAAAACATGTCAAAATTTGCTTATATTTCTCTTCCTCTTATAAAAAATTGATGTCACTAATGAAATGTATATAAATTAATTAGTAAAATTTTAGGATAAAATATTATAGCTATTATGTACTCAGAAAGGTAGACACCAAGATTTCTTTAGAGATAAATGAAAAAGACCCTTGAAATTTAATTTTTTTTTCGACACTATAATTTCAATTTAAGAGTTATCCACCTTTAGGTTTTAAGAAATGGCTACATTGTCCCATTCATCTTTCTTTTTTCTTAATGGGCAAAAAGTAGATCACGTTCTGGCATTTGATTATTTTTAATAAGATATGTTATTATTATTTTATTAGTGGTTTTAACGTTTAGTTTTTGAGAGATTTTGACCAAGATTTTGAGCTTTATTTTACAAAAGGGGGCCAGGGAATACATGTAGCTGCAGTAAAAATTAAAACTAATAAAAAAAGGAGATAACTGGATTTTTTTTTTTTTTTGAAACTAGGAGATAACTGGATTACAAGGGGAGAAATTGAAACAAAATCTTAAAAATATTTTTTATTTACTTTTATTATATAGTAATAAAAAAATAAATTGCTATAAAAAAATTCTCAATTGAAATATTTATTAGGAATTGTGATGGACATATCTTCCTATTTGTATGTTTGACCTTTAAAATTTTTATTTGTACAGAATGCAGTAATCCAAATGGAAAAGAATAAATATTACACGGGAGTAGAAGGAAGCGTCACCGTATATGATCCTCAAGTAGTTAAGGAGGGACAAACCTACGCCCAAGTATATGTATTCAACGGTGACGATCTCGATTATTATAATTTAATCACGACGGGATGGATGGTAAAATTTCTACTTGTTATCCACGTATTGACCTTTGCTGTACTTTAGTTATCTTCTTAGATATTAAAAAAAAATGTAATTATATTTCACAATTTTTACTTTTTAAAACTTTGAATATTAGAGTTTCTAAAATAAAACTTTGAATATTAATAAATTAAGAGAAAATTTTACAATCATTTCATAGTGTGTTTTGTTATGAAATTAAGCCTTAATTACAAAAAGCATTATAAAAAAAAAAGTTACAAAAGCTTTTAACTCACATTGCCTAAGATATTTGATAAACATAAGCTCATGTGAAAAACTATTTAGTTGAAAAAAATCCGATACATATCAAACAAACATCTTCAGAAACACAATTTGATATCAATACTCAATAGAACATATATATATAAAAGCTTTATATTTCGTAATGAAATTTTCCATAACCATAGGTTTTGATCCAGACTACTTATATGAGCTTTGTAACCATTTATATTTTCAGATAACATACTTGAAATAATAATACTTATTGCTTCTAACAGGTCAGTCCAGATATATACCATGATGGGTCTCCTCATTTTTTTGCAGTTTTCACGGTAAGTTCCATTTTTACACATTTGAAAATTTGTTGAAGGTTTTTATACCTATAGCTGTTTATATTCTTTTTTTAATTTTTTAATTTTTTTATACTTTTTGCTTGTCTTAATGTTTATTGCGGCTGGTTTTTTAACTGATGAATTTTGGAAAATGTTACATTTATAATATTTTTACAACACTTTAATAAGATTTGTTGAACTAATAATATTGCAAATTTTTTATCCAAACCTTGTACCCATCTATAGTTGGAATTTAAAAGATGCATCATTGTGCAAAACATCGATAATTGGTTGAAATCAATATTATTGTTTATTGTCCTACAGCGTATATATTGAGATGTGATCCTTTCCCATTATTTCAAAAAAATGTTTTCCTAAGCAAACAGGTGTCAATCCCAGGTTTTGTTTGTATAGTTATTAAAGATTTTATCCATTAACCTAGGTTAAAAACCACAAAATTTGTTATTCAAATTCTAAAGTAATTGCTTACTCTCTCTCAAAAAAGAAAAAGAAAAAGAAAAGAGTAATTGCTAAGTCTTGTTGCACAGTGGTATTATCCATCTTCCCACTTTGCTAAGTCTTGTTGCATAAGACCCACATGTAATTATGGTAATTTTGTAAAAGAACCCAAATGCAATTGTAAAGAATTTGATATTTTGCTAACTGATAATGTCTTTAAAAATTACAGAATGATAATTTCGAGCAAGCAGGTTGCCTTAATAATATGTGCCCAGGATTTGTGCAAACACACAAAAGCGTATATCTCGGGGCAACTATTACTAATGTATCTGTACCAAGTGGACCTCAATTTCAAACTACAATCTCTCTCCAACGGGTAAAAGAATTTGTTGTTAATCATAATTGCATTTATAATATTTTACAATATTGGATCCACATTTTCATATTAATATAAATTGAAATATAAAGTTGTAAAAGGCATGTAAAAGTTTTAAATGTTATTAAAATTGAATAATGATCATATATTCTTACTCGTTTATATGGCAGGACTCAAATTACAACTGGTGGATATCAATTGAAGGTTTTGTTGTGGGATATTATCCAAAAGAAATTGTTTTTAATTTGAACCAACCTCAAGGCCTTGGATGGGGAGGGGTTGCTGTTGGTCGCCCAAATGGAAATAGTGCCCCACCCATGGGTTCTGGAGAATTTTCAGATGGTAGTAATGCATGTGAATTTTCAAATATCCAGTATAGAAATCAAGAAAACACAACTCTTGCACCTCAATCACCCCATTACAAAATCATCACTGACAACCCCAAGTGCTATGACTTGAAATATGATGGATATAAAAATCCAGAGGTCGGATTCACCTTTAAATTTGGGGGGCCTGGTGGACCATGTTCTAATTAAAATATTTTGCACCAATTATTTGGCATGAATAAATTGGAAAGGATTTGGATTTGTAAACTTTTGGAATCCAAGAAAATCTTTTATATTGCGATCCTATTTCTATTTCTAAAAGTCATACAATTTGTTTGTTTGTTTGTTTTTTATTTTTTATTTTTGTTGATAAGAAGTCATACAATTTGTTTATATGGGTCTCTTTCTTTTTTGTTGTGTTTTTCCTTTCTTTGCTTTATCTATTGGCTTTTCTCCTCCTTTTTTTTTTTTTTTTGTTGGGGGTGGGGTGGCGTTGAAGATTTTGTTCTCTTCTAACTCGTTTTATACAAAGTGATTGAGCTTCGGTGGAACTTGGTATGCGAAACAATTGGTCCTTAATGCACATTTGCAATACTGCATACATTGGGCTTGCATTTTCTACTATTAAGGCCTGAATTCATTGGGTCTTGGGCTGACTTCTCCAAACTTTCTTGGTTTTAGTGCTTATGTTTTATGCTTCATTGGGTCAGTTGAAAAGCAGCTCTTGCTCAATCAAGCTTTGATAGTGAGTCATTTGAGTCAGGTCAGGTTCGGGTCGGGTCATTCGGGCTGCGAGCAAAAATGGGTTGGGTTAAAAACAAGTCATTTGGGGAGTAAAGTAGAATTGATTGAAAATAAACTAAATTTGGATCAATTCTACTTTACTTTACTTCCTCTCAATCTAAACGGACCATAAAAGTTTCTACTCTTTGCATTTCACTCAAACAAGTAGTCGTATTTCTGCATACAATAGATTATCAATATGCTGCTAAATAGATAATTTTAGGATTTTAATTAAAAAAATGTCATATTTCATTTTGATACATGATTGAGTTTTTTTTTTGTTTGTTTGAGAAACCAGACCATAACCCTGGGAAGTATTATTGTTCAATGATTAATGAACATCAATTAAAAAATAGGGATAATTACACTTTACCCACTTGTGGTTTGCCTCCAATTCTATGTGCCTACCCGTGGTTCAAATTTTGACATTCTACCTACCTGTGATTGTCACCGTTTATGTGTCGTGTACCCACCTCTCCCTCACCGTTACTCTAACATAGAAATATGTAAAAACTCACTCTCATCCAGATCAAAACACTCTCACTCAAATCTTAAACATGAAGAATATACCCAAATTTTGAAACTTGAGTTGGCTTACTAAACCCAGAACATGAAGATTAACCAAAAACTAAACCCAGATTTTTCTGTTTTTCATGTTCAAACTAATTGTACCCAAACTAAACTCACAATCATGTTCTGGGTTTAGTGAGTCTGAAGAAAAGTAGAAGAACATACCCAAAAACTAAACCCAGAAATCTTGAAGATTAACCAAAAATTAATATTTCTCATCCCACCAATTTCTTATCCACGTTTCTCTCAACTCTTCACCTAAGGTCTCACACTTTCCCCACTCCTCCATGCTCCAAACTCAAATTAAAATGGCTCATCATCCTCATCAGTTATCATCCTTACCCAAATTCAAAAACCATAAGCAACCACCTTATTAGTTATCATCCTCACCCAATTTGAAAAACCATATTCAGACTCTCTTATCATTATTTTCTCAAGAATCCGTTCACACGTAGATACTTCTGTAGTCCACAATTCTTCAAGCCTATGTTTTACGATTTCCCCCGGCTACTCAATGCAGATGGTACTCCTCTCAAATTTCTATATTTCTTGAACTGGGTATTGATTGTTATTTTTATTTTAGTGAAAGAGCCTGCAAAATCGCAACAGAATCCCCAAATTCAAAACCTATTGAGAAATCGAGTTCAGTGAAGTTGTCATTGAAATCAATGCCAGTTGCTCAGCATCATCGTTGGCCAGCATGCCAAGTCAGTGTCAGCTTCATTTGAGAAATAGTAGAAGAGAGCGACCATGGCTGTAGAGAGCATGAGATATCAGATTTGGACTTGCCGTGGATAAGAAATTGGTGGGATGAGAAATATTAATTTTTGGGTTTAATTTTTGGTTAATCTTCAAAATTTTTGGGTTTAGTTTTTGGGTATGTTCTTCTACTTTTCTTCAAACTCACTAAACCCAGAACATGATTGTGGGTTTAGTTTGGATACAATTAGTTTGAACATGAAAAACAGAAAAATCTGGGTTTATTTTTTGGTTAATCTTCATGTTCTGGGTTTAGTGAGCCAACTCAAGTTTCCAAATTTGAGTATGTTCTTCATGTTCTTTATGTTTAAGATTTGAGTGAGAGTGTTTTGATCTAGATGGGAGTGAGTTTTTACATATTTCTGTGTTAGAGTAACGATGAGGGAGAGGTGGGTACACGGCACATAAACGGTGACAATCACAGGTGGGCAAAGTGTCAAAATTTGAACTACGGGTAGACACATAGAATTAGAGGCAAACCACAGGTGGGTAAAGTGTAATTATCCCTAAAAAATAATAGTCATTTTGGTACATGATTGAGTTGAAATGTATTAAAAAATAATAGTTATTTTGTTCATATATGCCTATTCTTTTGTTTATATATATTAATATTGAAAAATGCTAGATTGTATTTTCATATATTAATTTGGTTTTGCATGCTAGTTTACTTATTCTTTAATTGTAATTTTATTTTGGTTCATACTTTGGCTCTAATGAAAATGAAAATCCTTATTCTGTCCCTTGTACTTGAATCGCATTACCCACTTCTTTGAGGAGAACATGGACTTGAGTCGTCCTCCCCACTTATATAAAGGGGAGAAAAGAAAGAACATCTATATAACATTAATGAAATTATTTGATTCTAGGAGACTACGCCATAATGGGTGTTTATTGATTTTATTATTATTTTTATTAATAATTTGATAGTTACAACGATGAGGGAGAATTTAAAGTTTTGAATCACAGATGCCTTTGTTGGTAACACTAGGAAGTGCTAACATGTTGAATTTTAGAGCTTTGTTATTTTCTTTGTTTTTGTTGAAATGAGACTTTGTTATTTGTTTAGAAAGAATTGTTGGCATGATTTAAGTGAAGTTTGTTTCTGGACAGATCTATCTAACCCCTAGACTTACAACACAGGTTGCTCGTGCTGTTTTTATCAACTCGAATTTTGAAGGTTGACAACTTGACTGGCCAACTACTACCCTCTAATGATGCAACCATATGTATTTAAACACTATTTTTCATTCAAGGTAAGCTAACCACAAAACACTACTGCACAACTTTGGTATGATGGTTACTCCATGAGTATAAGTGCTTGTGGCATATGGGGGGCCAAGAGCCGGGATTTAAATCTCCAAAAGGGAGTTTTCACATACATATACACTTAGATTAAGATAGAGTAGAAATTCTATCTTATTAAAAAAAAAAAAAAAAACCACAAAATTTTGTGGGAAAATATGAGAATTTCGTATATTTTCACTATTTTCCTCTTTCTTTAGTGAAGTGGAAATAAAAGAAATGAGCTGAAAATTTTCTCAGAGGTAGTAGTATCATGTATATGCCATATGGTGCTTTCAATATTTATCAACCTTTCCTGTTTTATAGACAAGTTATGGAAGGTTAAGTGTATCCAACTCATAGATCCAATTTAGGACTGAATTAAAATATATAGCCAAACTTTTTTAAGTGTAACACTAAAATTATATGTAACTTCAATATATATTTTACTTTTTGGAATTTTTCCAAATACATGCAACCTTTGGATTTTTAAGTTAATGTCAACTTAATTTGGTTTTTGAACTTTTAATTTAAACAATTAATCCTTTACACATAAGGTGTGGACAAATAGTCCTTTGTAAAAATTTTCCATTAAAGTAAATAATTTAATTATATAATGTATAGATGATAATATTGCCCTAAAAGATTAAGTTGTTAGAAATGATGAATTCATTAATTTAATCATTTAATCTTATAGGCTCTCTCTCTTCTTCTTTCTTCAATTATTAATTTAGCTTGTGTATGATTTACTTAAAAAACTTATTCTTTCTTTGTCTAAAGTAAATATTATGAATAATTTTTTGTACCCACCTCATGAATCTATTTTAGTGGATTAATAATTAAATTATAATTGAGATGATGTTATTTGAGTAAATTGGATAGATCAAATTTCATGCATAAAATTTTAAAAATTAGATATTCAACCTTTTATTGATATATAATATTTTTACTAAAAAATGGGTTATTTATATTATCAAATTAAAAATTATAATTTGATATATTATGCACTTATTTTCAAATTTAGCAAACTGATATGATATACTTATTATGTCACACGTATATTAATAAACCTATAATATGGCTAAAATTCAAACTACACCTTTAATTTGGTTCAATTGTCATTTAAATCCTTACACTTTTATTTTTACCATCTTTCCTAAATTTCATATAGGTTGCCAAGTTGATCTTTTCAGCAACTCCTGCTAAAAATCTCTCGTTCAACCCTTTCAAAATGATGTAGTTTTTGTTTCTTAAAAAAAAAAAAGAGAGTAGTTTTGGGCCTTTTGGCCTTCTTTCTATTTTTAAATTAAAAATAATTTTTACCTTTTCGGCATTTTGATGTTATATGGCTTGGATTTTATTGCTTGGTTATTTGGTGGGTGCTTGAATTTTTAAATTTGTTGGGTGTTTACTGCTTTGATTAGGATATATTTTAAACTGGTTTTTAAGAGGGGGTTTTTTAATATAGGTTTTTTTATTTTTTTAAAAGAATTCTTAGTATTTTTTTTTTAGTAACAAATATTTTAGTTTATTAATGGCAGATTTTCAATGTGTTTTGATGGGAAGACCTTGTTGACAACAAATATGAACATTAAGGACTAAAATGGTAAAATGAAAATTTTAGTGACAAAAATGAAAATTCGCCAAAGCTTAAAGGGTGTAATTTGGATTTAGCTTATTATATGTTTACATATGTGTGTGTGTCCCATATTCTTTTTTCAATATTTTTTTTCTTAAACTTACTACTTATAATTAGTTGTGAAAATATTGTAGATATAATACTTCTCGATCAATAAATATAGTTTAGGCATAAAGTCAAACACATGTCATTTAGTATTTGACTAGAATTTTTTATTTATTTATTTTTTTTAATGAGAAGAAATATTTGACTAGTTTTTTGAGAGAGTTTCAACTTATGGCGTTCGCTCCTGATGATAACTCTTTATCATTAGACCAAGACACCAATTAGTTTTTGGTGTAGACGGGAATTGAATCCCAAATTTCATGTACAATCCTACAAGAAATCTGGGTTTAGGCAACGTTTGTAAAACGTCACTAAAAACCCAAAAAAAAATGACACAATTGGTCCACATGCTGTGTAGACTTGCTTTAATCACTATAGCGACGTTTTCTTAAAATGTCGCTATAAACCAAATATGTGCTGCTAATAGCAACATGCTAAGTACATTTTCTTTAATCACTATAGCAACGTTTTCTTAAAATGTTGCTATAAACCAAATATGCCCTGTTAAAACTATACTTGTTGCGGCGTTTTAAGAAACTCTGCTGTAGTGATTAAATAAAATGCACTCAGCATGCTGCTAAAAAAAGAAATACTCTATAGTAGCGTTGCGCTGCTAATAGCAACATACTGAGTACATTTTTTTTAATCACTATAGCGACGTTTTCTTAAAATGTTGCTATAAACTAGATATGCGCTGCTAAAACTATACTTGTTGCGGCGTTTTAAGAAACGTTGCTATAGTAATTAAAGAAAATGCACTCAGCATGTTGCTAAAAAAAGAAATACTCTATAGCAGCGTTTTTAAAAGACATCACAGTATACCACTTATAGTGGTGGATTTAAAAACATCACTAAAAAAAACACTGCTTAAATCCAAATTTCTTGTAGTGCAACCATTAGAGACTTTATCAGTTGAACTAACTGGAGCCTACAAATATTTGACTAGTTGATTGTCCATGTAAGGAAATTTTTATGTACTCTTAGAGTACGGAGAAATGATATTCTTTTCTCTCACATTTATAGTGGACACTATCGTAAATTAATGAGTGAACCCAATTATAAATATGAGAGAAGAGTATTTTATTCTCCGTGAAGTACCTAAGAATTACCTGTCCATGCAATGCACCAAACTTTTTTTTTTTTTGTTTTTTACATAATTTTATTTATTTATTTTTATAGGGTTATAAAAACAATTTCCATTATGGTTGTTATTGGTAGGAAATAACCTACAATATTAACGTGTTAATCTTGAATAATAAATGCGTTTTGGCAATAACTATGCATGTTGTCAACACAATTTTTGGGTATGTTTGGTACACTGAATGTAGATTATATTAGGAACAGTAATCTTTATTACTGGGAATAAAAGACATTATAATGGAATAACTATTACTATTCATAAGTTTGGTTGTGACATATGGAAAACTTGTAAAAAATGATGTATAAGGAAACTTTATATTTTTGAAAATATATTAATTTTAAAACCTATTATATACACTAAGGAATAGCTATTACATCTATTTTAAAGAGGAATAGCTATTCTTCAATTTAAAGAATAGTTATTCCAATGTAATAACTAATCCATGTAATAAAGATGCAACCAAATGACCGAATTGATATTACACATGAATAACTATTCCATTACAGGAGCTATTTCAGTGTACCAAACGTACCCTTTATGTTTACAATGGTAATGGAATAATTATTCATGAATCATAAGTCAAAACTATTCAATTATTCAATTATTTCTTAGTAAAATTAATTCCTTAAATTGAGAAGTATTTATTCCAATTGCATAGTCTTTTCATATATATATATATATAACAGTTAATTCTATTCTAATTTTACAACTAAGCATATGAATGTTAATAGTTATTATATTACAATATCTTTTATTACTAGAAATAAAGATTACTATTACTATTATAATCTCTATTCAATGTACTAAATGTGCCCTTAATTTTGTACTAAATGAATACTACTGTCAGTACTTTGAAGCTACATGAGTAAGCTACCCCCATTTCCCCGTTTCCATGTTTCAATCACTACATATATATATATATATATATATATTACGTGGCTTTTTTTTTTTCCATTATACTTGCCTTATACAAAAAACTAGTCGTTAACCCGTGCGATGCATGAGAATGCTACCAATTTTTTTAATTAAAAATAAATAAAAATTAAGATGAACCTCTAAATGATGTGACATTAGAATTGTAACAGCCATCAAATAATAACTATAAGGACCCAGTTTGGACTCCTAGCCTAAACAATAGATGGATTAGACCCAAAGAGCCCAAAACAATAAATTTGTAGAGAATGGGTTGAAAAACTGGGTTTTAACGAATTAATGCAACAAGTAGTTCTTTATGGCAAATGAATGAATATAACAAATTTACACTAAGGAAATACGTCCTCGGCAATGTCCAAGGAGATTGGTTCTTATGTATTGCTTTCAAAGCTGGGTTACAGGTTTGATTCCTGATTGTTACAGTGTTTTTCTTCTTAGTTTTTCGATCCCTTCTTCATGGAGGGTCTTTCATGTTATATAGTCTTCTTTGAACGATCTTGGTCCTCCACTTGTTGGTCATCTAAGTCACTACTTGAGTGCTTGTCCCATCGGACACCCCCTCAGGTTCTCTGTGAGTTGAGATAGCCAAGGCAGCACTGTTCAGGGGTCTTCTCCACATTAATGCAGCCAGAAAGTTAGCTGCAGAGCATTTAATGTGGTGGTAGCAGCTTTCCCTTAGATATTTATGAGCTCCCAGCCTTCTGGTACACTCGAGATACACGTCCCTATCACTAGAGCTTCCTGGAAGGTTACCTTGAACCTTAGGATACACATTTGAGCCGTGCTTAACCTATCCGAGGAGACATTCCTCCTCGGACCACCCTCCCATTCGTATCTTGCTCATTAGATTCTAAGCTTGACCCATCCAACACCATTCATTTGTTCTCGGATTACTATGCTCTCGGCCAAGGCCCAAGGCCCAATATACCATTTAGGCCCTTAACCCTACAATAACAAAATATACATTTTTCTAGATTAAAAAAATGACACAAATAGCTCAGTCATTTACTCGTGTGACAGTGTTGCACCACTCCCAAATGACACATACACCACAGAATCATTTGGTTGCTTGTTTAGCCAATCAAACAACAAGCCATTCTTAGACGAGTTACCTGATTGTGTTACTGTTGGACCAACTGGGTACACTAGTCTTTTTAATACATAACCAAATAGTTTATCATCTTTCAAAGCCACAACTGTTTTAGGCTGAAGCTCCTCCCAACAGCTTTTTATTTGCACATATTAGGCACATGTCCCAATACCATGTCTTTTTGTGGGATGAAAGCAAGTTGATAACTCCACCTCGCTCAGTTTCCACTAAACAAATTCAAGCCCATAGCTCAGTTTCCACACAAAAAAATTTAAATTCATTATCACCATTTTAATATCTATTTAAAATATTGAAGATGCAACTCACTTCAAAGAATATTATCTTCAAAACACATTACTAAAGTCAGTTACAGAGTTCCAAACCTAAGACTTATCTAAGTTTGTGCACAAACTCAATTACAGATACAAAAGAAACACAACTAAAACAACACATATTAAAATAATAATCCAATAGTAAGTTGTTAAAGTTACAAAAATCGATAACTGTCACATAAACAGCTGAATAAATCCCTCTAGAATTACAAAACAGCTGACTTTACCATTTGTTTCAAATGCAATTCACAGAGTTCCATCTTTGGGATAGCCCAAGACAACAAAGCCCCACATTCTAATATTGGTTATAACGTATCACACCACTTAATTCCAAGATACATCTTTCGATTTATGATACAAAAAAGAAAATAAAGCTCAATACATAAAATTTTATCAATATATACTCAAAAACATTTTGCAAAAATTAGTAAATTGACCCAAAACCACCTACTCAAATCAATAATGCTTTCACAAAAGAAAATTCCCAAGTATGTATAATGGTGTTTTTGTTAAGGAGTGAAAAGAAGTGGAGCAACTATTATGACAAATAATTCCATTAGCGTAATCGTATTTATAATGAAAGTGGCAGAACACAAAGTGCTTTAAGAAACACCAAGTATTGACAAATAGGTGGCTAAGAAAGTGAGTCCACTTAGAAGCACACTGCTTCATGGAATGGGATATTCTCCAATTACTAATTCTCATGGCCCTTCAAACCACCCATGGAACAATGAATTTTAGACTCGAATTGGAAACATCAGAATAAGTAAAGGGAAATCCATAAAGCTAGATTGTTGGGGTCATCTATAAATATATATATATATATATATATATATATATATATATTTTCCATTGAGAGTGAAAGAAGACCAACTATTTCAAGCATAATCTATCTAATCTTTACAATCTCAATAGTTCTTTTCATTGAAGTGAACTAATTTAAAGTAAACAAAAGCAGAGCAGATCCTAAGTCATAATTCTAACATCAAATTGATTGAAAGCAAGCATAAATGTAGACCAACCATTGACTACCACTAAACAAATTCAAACCCATAGCTCAGTTTCCACACAAAAAAACTCCAAGCATAAAAGCATATTTAAAACAACAACCATATATTTGAAGTAACTATTAAACATACACAGGGGAAATTAAAAAATACTATATTATTAGATAGATAAATATTTATAAGGTTAAAATAAGATATTAAAACTCCAAGAATAAAAGCAGATTTAAAACAGCAAACAAATACCAAACATAACTTTTAGAAGAGAGCATTAAATGATCATTAGATTCATAGATTTTTTTTTGAAAGCATCATTAGATTCATAGATTAAAATTTGATTTGCAGAAGTTCAAAATACCTCACTTAAGTAGACTTTTTGTTGTAATGCAAGTACAATGATAGATAAGAAACTAAAGTGAGTACAATCCTCAAGAGACTAATTTTCAATTTCTAAGTCTAATACATATTCCAATGCTATTGCTTCGAAATATCTTGATTCAAAACAAACTAACTCGAAGTGAACTATTCCTAAACAGACTAACTCAAAGTGCACTTAATTAAAGTAAACTACATCAAAGTGAACTAATTCGAAGTAAATTAATTTGAAGTAAACAAAAGCAGATCAGATCCTAAGTCATAATTCCAACATCAAATTGATTGAAAGCAAGCGTAAATGCAAACCAACCATAGACTACCGCTAAAAAAATTCAAACCCATAGCTCAGTTTCCTCACAAAAAAAATCAAATTGATTATCGTCAAAACATAGTACTAAACTCAGTTATAGAGTTCCAAACCCAAAATCAATTACAGGTACAAAGAGAAACACAGCTAAAATAGAAATCAATGAAGCTGGGGTAAAAAATCTCAGAAAGGCAAAGAAAAAAAGCTAAACTAAAAGCTAAGAAATCCAAACTAAATGAATACCATACCTTTAACCCTGATTCGAATGAAGGAAAATAATGAAGAGAAAGGCAATATGGATAAACCTAGAAATTCAACAGCCGCAAAAAAAAAAAAAAAAAAAAAAAAAAAAAAAAAAAAAAAAAAAAAAAAAGACTAATAAGAATCAACTATTTATAAGATAATAGTTATAGAGTCCTAATAGTTATAGAGTTTGGATTCAAAAATAATAATAATAATAATAGTTATAGAGTTCTCAATACCTTTGGGCCAGTTTTGACGGGCTGGGTTGGGTGTATCACTGATCGACCTAGTTGATGAGCCATGGGCTGGATGAGACCCACGGCAAATGGGGCGCTATTTCTGGGTTGTAGAGGTTGCATGTCGGTGGTTTGTGGCAAATGGGTGGCCTAAGGAAGGAGCTCGACCTCTGTTCTAAGGAAGAAGATGTTTATGGGTTTGTGGGTATGGTGAGTTTTGATTGAGGAATTGGCCATAGGCTGGATGAAACCCACGGCAAATGGGGCGCCGTTTCGGGTTTTAGAGGTTGGATGTGGGTGGTTTGTGGCAAATGGGTGGTTTGAGAAAGGAGATCGATTATGAGGAAGAAGATGTCTGTTGGTGGGTATGGTGGGTTTTCAGATGTGATGTGATGCTTTGCTGTTGGCTTGCCGTGGGTCTGATCAAGGAGGAGTTGGTATAAAAAGGCAGGGAAGAGAGGCACAGTATTGTGAAAGGTAAAGGCAGACTCTTCATGAAAGGGAAAGGTAGAGTCGGGTTTTAGAAAAGTTAAATTACGTTTTTTTTTTTTTTTTTTTTTTAATATTGTGCTGATGTGGAAAATTGTGGAAGTTTCAAAGGCTTCGGTTATATATATATATAGATGACTTACCATTTTTTTTTCCTTTTCTTGACAGCTCTACCAAAGAGTTCATTGACAGAACCTGTAGTGGTAAGATTTTTAAATATGGTAATATCTCGTTTTATGCTCCATTACAAATAAAAAATATCAAGGATTTTTATTCCCCTATATCCAATCATATTTAGATATTGAGTCTTATAAATACAATACCTTGATCTTCCATTAAAGTGCCCTTTCATTTCTTGATCACCTTTTGTCGTTCTGTCCATTACTCCATAATTTTGTTCATACTTGCTGGTAATGGGTAATGTAGGATGTTCCAATTAATTTTCTCCTTTGTTTGGCTACAAACTTGTGGCTTAAACACATACTCTCTCTCTCTCTCTCTCTCTCTCTTATTCAATAGTTAGGGATTTGACTTAGATAGCTGTGTAATTTGCTTTATTACTTTACTATTACTATGATTGATTTGGTAATTGAGATTAGATTGTTACTTGTGCTTGAACTTAAATATAGATTTACTGCATTTTACCAAACTATACTACTGACCTGGCTTGATTAGAATAAGATCTTGTTGTTCTGCTACAATAGAGTCTAGATGGTACTTCGCTTGATTAGAATAAGATCTTGCTATTCTGCTGTAATAGCATCTGGATGGTCCTATGTTATAAATTTAAAATATAATTTAAGCCAATCTATCATTTAAGTGAATGTTTTTCTTCATCACGGCACTTAATTATGATTTTTTCATTGTGTTTTACTTTAATGCTCGTGCATTGAAGACTTAGAGAGTCGGTTAAAATTTTCATTTCTTAAAAAGTTAATTTTCTTTTGTCTTCTAACTAGTCACTTTCCTATTGGAGTCATTGGACAGAGTTGTAAGATTTCAAGTCTCAAAACTTTTTTTTTTCTTTGGCATTGTTACTCTTTGCTGGTTTATCTCAATATACTAATAAACCGTGTCTCCAGATTACAACTCCATATTCCAAAAACGTTAGTCAGAAGAAAACTCAACCATAACAAATCAAGGAAGAAACTGAAAGTGATTACTTTCTTAAGTTATTTAATTAATCACAGTTATTTGATTACTCTTTACCTTTTGGTGCAGTTGATGCAGCTTCCTCACTAGATGAGTTATACAGTCCTCTACTTGCCTTTTTAGGAACAGCTTGGTTTTCTTGTTTCTGTGGTGTGACTACAAATTGAGCTTCTTCATCTTCCTTCAACAGGCCTAGCCGCCTAGGAGTGGAAATTTTGACTTCTCAGGATCACTTCTTTCCAATGTGATAAGTGATAACTTTCTCTTGCACATGCATTGACATCTGTTGCTTGTACTTGTACAGTTGTACCCAACTGGGTTTCCAAGACTAATATCATTCTGGCTTGACGAGCTCTCCATAGTAGCCTTATCCTGTGTTAATGTATATTATGTTATGGGCTTTAGGTCCAGCTAGTTTACTTGTATAGCACACTTGTACTTGTACTACACTTTACTTATACCGCACACATATGCTTACTACATAAAGGCATCGCATGTATATTTCTTAATCATGAAATACAATACTACGATTCAGTATTTCTAACATGATATCAGAGCCACTGCTCTGACCTTTTCTTAGCAGTCTTATCTTTATTGGTGTTACTCCACTCTTAACATTGCTTCCGCTATCACAATAGTCGCCGCAGCCTCTCGCCATTGAACCCCCGACGTCTTCCAAGCGTTGTCTTCGGGTTCCGGACTTGCAGCCGCTATCGTTGAGGAGTCCAACACCGCACAAGATCACTGCACGTGTCATCCCGCCTTGAATATTGCTCCGATTATATTTCTGGAGGTATCATTGAGATCGTCTTGGAACGATCTACCTGTTGGTGAAAGCCTCGCAGCCATCGGAGTGCCCACGCGTCGTCACGCGCCGCTTGAAGATTCTGCGACTGTGCCACATGCGCCACACGCGCCGTCCTTAGGTAAGGCTGACGTCACCCGTGACGTCATCAGTGCCACGTCAGCCCTAGCTTACGTCAGCATCCAGTCACATGCTGACGTCAGCGCCACGTCATCCTGCTGACGTCATCTACGCTGACCGTTGACTACCGTTGACCGTTGACTTTGACCGGGCCGTTGACCGTTGACTTTTCAGGGGGTTGACTTTTCAGTCCAGGTTCTCCTTACCCAGTTTTTCGCGTAGATTTCATTTTTGCAGTCTGTTTTTACATATTGTGTTTCTAAATGGATAAAAAGGATGTTTTTCTTCCTCGCCCCATCAATACTGTATTGGAGGGGAACAAGAATTACTTATCTTGGTCTCAAGTTATGCGCAGTTTTCTTAAGGGTCGCATGCTTTGGCATTACTGTACTGGTGCAATTACCATTCCTGTCAAGGGAGCAAGTGAAGAAGATGTTGCCTTCCTTGGTCGCATGATTGAATGGGATAGTCACAACCACATGATCCTCACATGGATTCGGAACACTTCCATTCCCTCCATCTCCAATCTGTTGGGCAGCTTTGATGATGCAAAATCAGCATGGGATATGTTGGCCAAAAGGTACTCCACTACTCACGGATCCATGAAATATCAGTTGGTAGTTGAATTGCATCAACTTCGACAAGAACCAGGGCAATCCATCAATGACTACTATGATCAGCTTCGCTTCATTTGGGACCAAATTGACCTTTCTGATCCGATTTGGGCATGCTCAAAAGATGCTCAGCAATATGCTACAGTTAGAGATGAATTTCGTCTCTATGAGTTCCTGATGTCACTTCACAAGGACTTTGAGCCCATCCCAGGTCAGCTTCTTAATTGCAGTCCTCTTCCCTCTCTTGACACTGCTGTAAACGAGTTGGTTAGAGAAGAAGCTCGGCTTGCAACCCTTCAAGCCCAGAATAAGTTCAATGTTTTGGCTATTACTCCTTCTGCTCCTTTCATTGAGCAACCTCAGCAATCAGGTGATTCTTCTGGCTCTAGCAATCGTCGCAAGCAGACCAACAAGAAGTTCTGCAATTATTGCAAGCGTCCTGGCCACACCATTGAGACTTGTTACCGTCGCAACAAATCTACTGCTGCTGTTGCTAATACTAAGCCTACTCCGCCGATGCCTTCCATTTCAGCTGAGTCCCAGTCTTCTGGATCCACTATTAACCTCTCCCCCACTGAACTACAGGAGATCATAGCTCAGGCTGTTCGTATGGCTGGTAATGCATCTCTTTCCACCGCTCTCTCAGTTCTGCCCGGTAAGTCTCAAACCTGGCTTTTTGATTCTGCCTGTTGCAATCACATGACACCTCACTCATCCTTATTCTCCAAACTTGACCCTGCACCACATCCTCTTAATATTCATATAGCTGATGGTTCCACCATGCATGGGAATAGTTTAGGTTTTGTTTCAACCTCTAACCTCTCTGTTCCTGGGGTCTTCCATGTACCTGACCTATCTTATAATTTGTGCTCTGTGGGACAATTAGCTGAACTAGGATATCACCTTATTTTTTACTATTCAGGGTGTATTGTGCAGGATCCGAGGACGGGGCAAGAGCTAAACCGGTCCTAGGGTTGGGCGTATGTTTCCCGTGGACAATCTTCATCTTCCACCTGTTGCTCCTGTCTTTGTTGCTACTGCAGCTGCTGCAGTTTCTTCCTTACCTCTCTCGCACTTTGGCATTCTCGTCTTGGTCATGCCTCATCTACTCGGGTACAACAGTTAGCTTCTAAGGGTCTGTTGGGTTCTGTGTCTAAAGACAATTTTGATTGTACTTCATGCCAGTTAGGAAAACAGCCAGCTTTACCTTTCAATAATAGTGAATCTATCTCTAATAGTATTTTTGAGTTAATTCATTCTGATGTTTGGGGACCTTCTCCTGTTACTAGTATTGGTGAATCTCGTTATTTTGTTGTTTTTATTGATGATAATTCTCGTTATAGTTGGATCTTTCCTATGAAATCTCGTTCTGAAATCTTACCAATATACAGTAACTTTGCAAAAATGGTTGAAACATAATTCTCCAAACGTATCAAAACTTTTCGATCTAACAATGCTCTTGAAATACTCAATATGCTTTTCAAGCTCTGTTACATTCCTATGGCACTATACATCATCTAACCTGTCCAGGCACCTCTCAACAAAATGGTCGAGCCAAAAGAAAACTTCGTCATATTCTTGACATTGTCCGTGCTCTTCTTCTTTCTGCCAAAGTTCCTGCTCCATTTTGGGGTGAAGCTGCTCTTCATGCTGTTCATGCCATTAATCGCATTCCAAGCACTGCCATCCATAATCAGACTCTGTATGAGCGCCTTTTTGGGTCACCCCCTGACTATCATTACCTTCGCTCTTTTGGATCTGCTTGTTTCGTTCTTCTTCAGCCTTATGAGCACAACAAACTTGAGCCTCGATCTAGACTTTGTTGTTTCCTTGGTTATGGTGAAACTCAAAAAGGGTATCGGTGTTATGACCCTGTCTCTCATCGTCTTCGTGTTTCCTGTAATGTTGTCTTTTGGGAACACCGCTTGTTTGTTGAACTCTCTCATTTTCGTTCTTCCCTAACTAACTCTTCTGTTTTAGAAATCTTTCCAAATGAGTCTCCTGTTCCTTCTACAGATACTCTTGATCCTCCTTTGGACTTCTCTATTCCATCTCCAGATATTTTTGATGATTCTCCTAGACAGGTTGTAGATGAACAGGCTGATGACGAACTACCCCACCTTGAGCCTAGGTCCCCTGCTCCTGCTCCGCTTGAAGATCCTCCACAAGACATTCCACCTCGCCACTTAACTCGGGTAAGATCCATTCCTGCACATTTACTTGACTGTCATTGTTACACTACCCTTGCTACACTCCATGAGCCTCAAACCTATCGTGAGGCCTCTACTGACCCTTTATGGCAGATTGCAATGAAAGAGAAAATTGATGCATTAACCAAAAACCATACTTAGGATCTAGTTACTCTCCCTCTTGGTCAGTCTGTGGTTGGTTGTAAGTGGATCTATGAGATCAAGACTTGCTCTGATGGGTCCATCGAGCGCTACAAGGCTCGTCTTGTTGCAAAAGGTTTTACACAGGAGTATGGGATTGATTATGAAGAGACTTTTGCTCCAGTTGCCCATATCTCCTCTGTTCGTGCCCTCTTAGCTGTTGCCGCTGCTAGTAAATGGGACATTTTTCAGATGGATGTTAAAAATGCCTTCCTTAATGGGGATTTGCATGAAGAAGTCTATATGTAACCTCCTCCTGGTCTTTCTGTTGAAACAAACAAGGTTTGTCGCCTTCAACGTGCACTTTATGGCCTTAAACAAGCTCCACGAGCTTGGTTTGCCAAGTTCAGCTCCACCATCTTTCGCTTAGGTTACACTGTCAGTCCTTATGATTCTGCCTTATTTCTTCGTCGCAATAATAAAGGCACCATTTTGCTTCTCCTATATGTGGATGATATGATCATAACTGGTGATGACCTCAGTGGCATTCAAGAACTCAAGTATTTTCTTAGTCAGCAGTTTGAGATGAAAGACCTTGGACATCTTAGCTATTTCTTGGGTCTTGAGATCACTCATTCCACAGATGGTCTTTATATTACTCAAGCCAAGTATGCATTTGACCTTTTATCTCGAGCTGGACTCACTGACAGCAAGATTGTTGACACTCCAGTTGAACTTAATGCGCATCTGACACCCTCGGGGGGGAAACCATTGTCTAATCCCTCTCTTTACAGATGATTGGTTGGCAGCCTAGTTTATCTCACAGTTACTCGTCCAGACATTTCTTATGCTGTTCATCAGGTGAGCCAGTATCTGTCTGCTCAACGATCGACTCACTATGTTGCTGTTCTGCGCATTCTACAATACTTGAAGGGCACTCTCTTCCATGGCCTTTTCTACTCAGCCCAGTCTCCTTTTATACTCCGTGCATTCTCTGATGCTGATTGGGCAGGAGATCCCACTGATCGCAAGTCCACTACAGGTTATTGCTTTCTCCTTGGTGTTAGGACATATATGTTTTAACTTGTTTAAGAACATATGTCACTTAGTTATGTAAATTGGCTAATCCTTTGACAAAACGCACTCTGCTTGTAATTGGGTAGTTCTACGTGTTTTTAATACTTCAAGAAACAATGTTTCAAGGTCAAGTGTTGAAGTCATCAAGTTTGTCCAAGAGAAAGCAAGTTGAAGTGCACAGTTTTTAAAGCTCGACACCTCTCGACAGCTACCTCGACACCTGCTATCTGTCGAGATTTAAAAAGTCAGATTTCCAATATGATTTTCTTGGGATCCGTGAATATGTTTTTGGGCCTTCTTTTCTTCTAACCCTAAACATATAAAAGGATTATTTTAAGAGCCATTTTGGGTGACACAAGTTGCATTATCATTGAGCAATCTCTGTTTAAGCAAATTGTGATCAACAGAAGAAGTTCTTGACCTAGTTCATCTTCCATCAAGAACTTGCTGTGTATTTGCACCATAGGGTTTTGTAACCAAGCATCTTCCTGCTATTCATCATAAAGGATGATCTGAAGAACTTTGCAGTCAACCATTCTTCCTCAGTTGGTGTTCTGAAGTCGCGTACTTGATCCACGCATTGGTTAGTCACGTACTTGGGAGCCGTGCATCAAAGGTGGAGACTGTCACTACAGATCAAGTCCAATTGGGTATTGGGGTAAGGGTTCAACTGTAGGTTGGTAAGGTACTTGGGATTCCTTTACTTGTAACTGCTTGATTTGATAATAGTGGAGTTTCGGGAGTGGTGACCTGAAAATCACCCGGTGGGGTTTTTGCCATTAGGGTTTTCCTTATTCGTAAACAAATCACCGTGTTATTTATTTTCCGCTGCATATTTAGTTGATTGGTGATTTGTTTGTGCTTCCATAAAATTGCATGATTAATTAATTACTTGGCTAAATTAATTAATTAGGGTTAATCACAAGGGGTCATTCAGATTATGACCTATCAAGTGGTATCAGAGCGGGCACACTCTGATTAGGATTTAATCTTTGCTGTGTTTGATCCATTGACCCCTGTTTGTCATGGATAGAGGACAATCTTTGATTATACCTCCTTTATTTGATGGCACTAACTATGCATACTGGAAAGTACGCACGAGAGCTTTTTTGCGGTCTTTAGATGAAAAGGTGAGGCAAGCTGTAGAGATTGGCTGGACTAAGCCAACAGAAGATCCGGCCAATTGGGATGATACTAAGATCAAGGCGGCAAACTTCAACAGCAGAGCATTAAATGCCCTATTTAGCGCAGTCACAAATGAGGAGTTCAAAAAGATATCCTCAACTGAAACTGCTAAGGAGGCTTGGATCATCCTCCAGACTACCTATGAAGGCACAGAGGCTGTCAAAGACTCAAAGCTTCAGAGGCTCACCACAAGCTTTGAAGAAATTAAGATGGAGGAGGATAAGTCATTTGATGAGTTCTATGCCAAGCTCAAGGACATAGTGAACTCAGCCTTCAATCTTGGGGAAACCATCCCAGAACCCAAGATTGTAAGGGAGGTGCTCAGATCTCTACCTGAGAGATTCCATGCCAAGATTACGGCGATAGAAGAATCAAAGGACATTGACAAGATTCCTTTGATTGAGCTGGTAGGAAACTTGCAAACCTATGAGATAGGATTATCTAGGATTGGCAAGTCGAGTAAAGGTAAAAGCATGGCCTTGAAGGCAAAGAACAGTGATACAAATAAGCCTTCCGATGATGAAGATTCTAAGATGAAGTCCTACATCACTCGGCAGTTCAAGAAGTTTATGAAGAATGCCAATGGAAGGAGCTTCGACAAGGACCGGAGGCAGTTCAGTTCTTCACAGTCTAAAAGCCAAGACAAAGGGAAGAAGGATGCTAAGGATGGAAGTCAGTACACTGTTCCTGCAGGACCAAAATGCTTTGGATGTCATTGGTTCGGACACATGAAAAATGAGTGTCCTACATATCTCAAGAGCATTGGGAAAAGCAAGGCATTTGCTGCAACTTTAAGTGACACTAAGCCTGAAGATGATTCCGACAATGAGGATGACGGAATCTTAAATGCCTTTACCGCCACAGTCAATCCTACTGAAGGGATTGTTGAAGAAGTGGATGGAGAAGAAGAACTGGTGGAATCAAAATTTGAGAAAATGGATGAACAAGATGATATCCATTCAGCCTATGAGAAGCTTTATAAGCTCTCTGAAAAGCATGAGAAATTATACAGGCTGGCCACTAAGAAGCTCAGTGATGTGGAACTTGATCGTGAAGAGTTGTCCACAAAGTTTGATGAGGCGAATCAAACTATTGGAGCACTGAGATTTGAAAACACCTTTTTGGCCGAGAAGACCAAGAAGCTTGAAGCAGAGCTGTTTCAAGTCAGAGCTCAACTAGAGAGGACTTCAAGTGCAAAGCTTGATGAGATACTTAGCAATCAGAAATCTGCTTCGGATCGAACTGGTTTGGGGTATGGTATTTCTTTCTCAAATACTGCTTCTACTAGCAATACTGTTTTTGTTCCTCCTGATAATAATACTGAAATTGAGAATACTGATGTCAAAACTGAATTAGCTAGTGAGAACTTAGACAAGGGTAAATCTATCTTAGGAGCACCCCCTAAGCAAGATAAGAAATATGATAAAAACCCTAGGGCTAAGAAGGCTAACTCTCAAAAGTTTAAACAAAAGAAACAGCATCTCTGTCATCATTGTGGAGCTGCCGGTCATACTAGACCAAATTGCTATAAGTGGTTAGCCACTCAACAGAGCAATGGCGTGATAGCATCTGGAAACCTTAATCAGCTTCAATCCTCTCTTGCTTCTCTTGGAGATCTTCTAAAAGCCCTCATGTTCCTTTCGAACTTGAACGGGTTAAATTCCTCCCCCTCACTGCCGGTTCAATGATTCAATCAAAGGAAAGGCTCTTCCAAGGTGTGGAAGAAAAAGGACTTTAAGTGATCTCATCACTTTCTTTTTCTTTTTGTTTTTCTGTGTTTTGCATTGCTTGAGTGTTTTGTTTTTCTGCTGAGTCAGTCTAGTTTTTGCATTATTATGTTTAACATGTTTTGTGTGTTTACTTTCAGTTTTGTTTTTTTTTTTTTTGATTTAAAATAAAAAAAAAAAATTGAAAAATCAGAAAAATACAAAAACAATGTGTGTTTTGTGTAGTTTGGTACTTGTGTACCTTGGATGACCAATGAAACAAAGTTTTCTAAACTTTGTATCTATTGTAGATTAGATGAGCATCTCTATGCACAACTAAGCAAGTGAGCTGTGTGGCTCTTGTTTGTGATGAGTAAGATTAGGTTATCTCTTAAAACTTAACACTCATATCACTCTTTTTGACGGGTAGGACTAGAAAATCCTAAGAGAAAGGCATAAATAACCATCTCACCACTGTTGCCCGCCAATCATAATATGACACCTGTATGCTTCGGCATAGCAAAAGTGCAGTGTCAAAGACATTCGTATGCTTCGGCATAGCAAAAGTGCGATGTCAATTGCTTAACATCTTGGGTATTTCTTTTCTCTCTTTTATATACCCATGTATGATATGCTAAAATAAAAGAAAACATGCAAAGAAAATAAAAAGCAAAAAGATTAAAAAATGCTTTATATATGGTTGCAAGCGTGTATTCTAGGAGATGTGGGAGTTATAGGATGTACCTCGAAGGTGATAGTCCCCATCAAACAGTTATGATTGTGTGTGAGTTAAAAGTTATTTTCTCATATCTCAGATCGTCATAACATTTATACACATATGCAATCTTGCGATGTTTTTCACACACAACACGCAATATTCTTTGCTACTTTTGATACATGTGCAAGTACAATGTGATTTGGCCATCACAAAGGTTTTACATGTGCTAATGTATGCTCACTAAGCTGTCATAACTTGTTTTTGAAATATAAAATTGGTTAGACTTGTTTAGTGTGTGTGTGTGTTTTGCATGATCCTTGTGCTTATTTTCTTGTTGAGAGATGTTTTTGAGAGGTTTATATGTTGAGTGGATCTTTGGTTGAGATGTGTGTGGATTGCATTCATGTCTGTCTTTTTCCTTTCTCGAGAAACTGGTTTTTACTGCTGGCTCGACACCTCCCTCGACACCTTCTCGACACCTGTCATCTATCGAGCTTCTCAAGATGTTTCTTATCGCAATCTCGACACCTCTTCGACACCTGATGGATCGATCGAGAAAGTCTCTGTCCCCTCGATAGATTCTCGACACCTGATGGATCGATCGAGATTCACTTATGTTGTTTGAGTCTTCTTTCTCGACACCTGTCTCGATACCTTGTGGATCGATCGAGATTTCTTCTGTCTTCTCGACAACTTCTCGATACCTTGTCGATCGATCGAGCTTCTTGAATCTGCAATTTGCCTTGTTCCTCGATACCTCTCGATACCTTCATCTGTCGAAAACATTTTCCTTGATACCTTCCTTGACAGCTTCCTCGATACCTCTCGACACCTCAGCTGTCGAGAATTACTAAGGTGCCTATTTAAGTGCAGATCGCGATTTTTCACTCATTTCTCTCGACCTCTCTCGATCTGTCAGTGGCTTTTCATCTTCCCAACTTGGTTTTCTCACTCAAATCTTCAACCCCACTTGGATCTTGCACATTTATTGCTTCAATCTCTTGGTAAGATCACTTTTCCCTTCCTTTTTCATGCATTTCATGTTTGAAAACCTAGTTTTTGGGATTTTTCATAAAAATTTGGGGTTTTTCAAAATTGTTGAATTTTTCTTGAAATTTTGGTTTGGGTTTGTACTTAAATGATTTCAAAATGTCATACATTGCATTTCATTTGCATTATAACAATATTTACATACATTTAGATGTGTGCTTTATGTTTGTGTGCTGCTAGGATTGGATTGGGCTGAGCCCATGATTTTTTTTCCTTTGCATGTCACATGCTCATGCATTCCCATGCATACGTACTTGTTGTTCAACATATTTGATATATTTGAACTGTGTTGGGACTTTTTTGATTGTCTCCCTCTCTATCTTTTTCTCATTCTTTTTACGTTAGTCGTGTCTATGGCACCCAAACGTAAATCTACTCCTGCTCGGAACCCTCTGCGTTCTGGAGCTTCTTCTTCAGATTCTACTCCCTTTAACATTCGGTTCCGTGATGGAGATGCCCATAAGGCATTTTCGGAGAACTTTTCTAAACGAGGTGTTCATTTAGAACGCCAAGTTATTCTGGCGGACTTCGCCGATATTGACCTTCCTTCTGTCATTAACAGTAGGGGATGAGGGTCACTGTGTGACATCCCGGTCACTTGCCCTCTCATGCTGATACAGGAGTTCTACTCCAACATGCACGGGATTGATCTTTCAGTACCTTATTTTGTTACTCGCGTTCGAGGTATGCGCATTCCTGTCACACCGCAACTTGTTGCGGATGTGCTCAGGGTACCTAGGATAGAGTTTCCTGATTACCCCTCTTGTGAGCGTCTGAGGACTGTGTCCAAAGATGAGCTCATTTCTGCTTTTTGTGAGCGCCCTGCTGATTGGGGTGAGCATCAGTTCACATCATGTAGGCCTTTTGCTAAAGGTCCTAGATTCATTAACATGGTGATGACTTTTGTTCTCCATCCTCTTTCTCACTATAACTCTATCACAGAGCCTCGTGCTCGATTTTTGCTTTCTTTGCTTGAGCATCTTACCATAGACTTCCCTTCTCACTTCATCCGGTCTATCATAGAGGTCTATCTTGACTCGGCGTCCTGTGATAAGCTCATCTTTCCTTCTGCTATCACGCGGATTCTACGCCATTTTTCCGTCCCCTTTCCTGTGTCCGACCACTTCACACACATCTCTGCCATAGATGTCGCTACCGTAAAACGTAGTGAGGCGCAGTTCAGGTCGAGACAGCCAGGTGCCACTCCTTCCTCCCGTTCAGCGCCATCCAGATCCGCTCCATCTACATCTACTCCTTCTTCCTCTTCGAGCGATGTATCCCTTGGTGATATTATGGCGCAGCTGCAGCGCATGGACACTCGCCTTGATACACTCTCTGCTGAGTTGTATCAGGTGAATGTTCGTGTGGGTCGTATTGCACGACGGCAGGCGATCATGGGTGGATTTGCTCCAGAGGCTACTCCTTCACCACCTACTCCAGTAGCGTCAGATTCTGAGGATGATGAGGATGATGATGATGATGATTGAGATGCTAGCTCTGCCGATGAGATGTCTACATGACACTCTACTCTTTGTCACTTGTGACAAAAAGGGGGAGTAGTTTTGGGCTATGAGAGTAGTCATCTTAGGGGGAGAGTTAGTATAGGACATTTTTGATAGGGGGAGTGTTGTCATATTTTTGAGGGATGTAGTGAGGCTATATGTATTTTTTTCTTATCTCTTAGATACATTGGTCTTGTATATGAGGTCCTTTGACCATCTTTACATACATTGTACTTATCTTATATTTTATATATGTTGATGTATGTTTCTTTCACCTCTCTCTTCATGTGTTGTTTCTTTTCTATCTTTATACACATGTTCTTTATACTTGTATGCAATCTAATTATTTCTGTTTCACACAAGATGCCTTGATGAGTTTTGTTTAAAGTGTTTTAGAAATACAAGTTGTCAAAGTCTACTTATCATAAGCTCTCTTCTTGCAAAGTTTTTCAAGAGTTTGTGTTAGGATAGATTTTATTGTATTCAACAAGTGAATATGAGTTGAGTGATTTATGACTTCTCTCATATGCTCATTTGTTTGTTGTGGTTTTGTCACGGATTGCCAAAGGGGGAGATTGTTAGGACATATATGTTTTAACTTGTTTAAGAACATATGTCACTTAGTTATGTAAATTGGCTAATCCTTTGACAAAACGCACTCTGCTTGTAATTGGGTAGTTCTAGGTGTTTTTAATACTTCAAGAAACAATGTTTCAAGGTTAAGTGTTGAAGTCATCAAGTCTGTCCAAGAGAAAGCAAGTTGAAGTGCACAGTTTTTAAAGCTCGACACCTGCTATCTGTCGAGATTTAAAAAGTCAGATTTCCAATCTGATTTTCTTGGGATCCGTGAATATGTTTTTGGGCCTTCTTTTCTTCTAACCCTAAACATATAAAAGGATTATTTTAAGAGCCGTTTTGGGTGACACAAGTTGCATATTCATTGAGCAATCTCTGTTTAAGCAAATTGTGATCAACAGACGAAGTTCTTGACCTAGTTCATCTTCCATCAAGAAGTTGCTGTGTATTTGCACCATAAGGTTTTGTAACCAAGCATCTTCCTGCTATTCATCATAAAGGATGATCTGAAGAACTTTGCAGCCAACCATTCTTCCTCAGTTGGTGTTCTGAAGTCGCGTACTTGGATCCGCGCATTGGTTAGTCACGTACTTGGGAGCCGTGCATCAAAGGTGGAGACTGTCACTACAGATCAAGTCCAATTGGGTATTGGGGTAAGGGTTCAACTGTAGGTTGGTAAGGTACTTGGGATTCCTTTACTTGTAACCGCTTGATTTGATAATAGTGGAGTTTCGGGAGTGGTGACCTGAAAATCACCTGGTGGGGTTTTTGCCATTAGGGTTTTCCCCATTCGTAAACAAATCACCGTGTTATTTATTTTCCGCTGCATATTTAGTTGATTGGTGATTTGTTTGTGCTTCCATAAAATTGCATGATTAATTGATTAATTAATTACTTGGCTAAATTAATTAATTAGGGTTAATCACAAGGGGTCATTCAGATTGTGACCTATCACTTGGTTCTTCTTTGATTTCTTGGCGAAGTAAGAAACAAACTTTCGTGGCCCGCTCCAGTACTGAAGTAGAATATCGTGCTCTTGCTGACACTACATCTGAGCTCCTTTGGCTATGATGGCTTCTTAAGGATTTGGGTGTGTCCACATCCTCTGCTACTCCCCTTTATTGTGACAACCAGAGTGCCATTCATATTGCTCACAATGACATCTTCCATGAACGGACTAAACACATTGAGATTGATTGTCATTTTATCCGTTCTCATCTTGTCCATGGTGCTCTCAAGCTTTTCTCTGTCTCCTTCAAAGATCAACTTGCAGATATCTTCACCAAGGCACTTCCTAAGGGACGCACTCGTGATTTGGTTGACAACCTCAAGTTGGTCTCACATCCACCTTGAGTTTGAGGGGGGCTGCTAATGTATATTATGTTATGGGCTTTAGGCCCAGCTAGTTTACTTGTATAGCACACTTGTACTTGTACTACACTTTACTTGTACCACACACATATACTTACTTATACCGCACACATATGCCTCTTATATAAAGGCATCGCATGTATATTTCTTAATCATGAAATACAATACTACGATTCAGTATTTCTAACATCCTGAAACAGTAGTGGCACTTGTTCATGTTGTCAGAACTGGACTCATAGCTAAGCCTTTCCACACTTTCTTGTGCTTCTGTACTCCCATTTATAAATGCAGATAGATACGTCACCTTTGATACCTTCTGCACTGGACTCAGTGGACTGACTAGCTGAAGTTTTAGTCGCTTTTATTGTCAACTCAAGTGGAAGCTTTCACAACAAAGAACTCATCACGGCTTTGGCTAAGGGATATAGGCTTAATGCTGCTTTGAATAATAGTCTCAGCCTCTTAGGTGCCATTATAGTGGCCTGGTTGTAAACTTCAGACTGGTCTATCGAAGCAGGAGACTGTAAGTCTGTAAGAGCAAAGCTTCTGCCTATTCAATTGGAAGTGGACCGAATGGGCTGAAATGGATGAAATGGGACCTAAATGGTCCGAATAGACTGAAATGGACCAAATAAGTCCAAAATTGCCGAATGAGCTGAAATGGGCCAAAGTGGACTGAAGTAGACTGAATTAAATTGAAATGGACCATAGTAGACCAAAGTAGACTAAATGGACTGAATGGACTGAAATGCTACTCTAATATGGCTAAGTAGGAGTGTAGTAATAATAAATGCTATACTTCAATTTTTAAATATTAATATAAATATAAATTGTTTTGATAACAAAACTAATGTGGGATTTTTGTATATACTATTGTTAAATTATGATTTCTGAAATCTTACTGTACTGCTGTTAATTACACTTGTAAGAGAAGAGCATATTTTGTCTAAAAGACCCAATAATTTCTCTAGAGAAGGGAGTTTTCCTTCTAAAAGTGTCTATATTGACAGAAGATTTTTATTAGTATTATTCCATAATATCATGATTTACCTTAATATCAAACCTATATATTGTGTTTTGATATAAATTCAAGTTTTCACTTCCAAACTAAGGATTAACTCAAATAAAAATCAAACCGGAACTATGAGAGGGAGATACAGGGCCTGTGATGAGGAACTCAAAAAACACAGCATCAAAACAACCCAAAGTTGAGAAATTAAAAAAAAAAAAAAAAAAATTATCAACCTAAAGGGGGGAGAGAGAGAGAGCATAATAGACCGAAGTGGACCGAATAGGACCAAATTGACTAAATTGGACCGAAATAGACCAATGTGAATCGAAATTGACAAAAGTAGACTGAAATGGATTGAAGTGCGGTCCGAAATGGACTAAAGTAGATTGAAATGCTATTCTAATGTGAATCAACATGAATGCAGGGATGGACCCAAGGGGTCTGGGCCACTTTGGCCAAATTTTTTTATTTTTATATTAGGTATATTCTAACTTTTTTAGGATTGGCCCCCTTTTCCAAAATTTTAGAGCCCTCTAGCCTCCCCTAATGGCTGAGACAACCCAACTGGCGAGCCCAACACCCCCCCACCCCACCCCCCCCCCCCCCCCCCCCCCCCCAAAAAAAAAACCTATTAACCCACCCCATGATTACAACCCCACGCCTTATTTAAATTTTAATTATAAATAAGTTTTAATTAAGTGGGTCCCCTTGTTTTTTTTTTTTTCCTTTTTAATAACAAAAATGTACCAACACTTATTTGGAACACTAATTTCTATTTTTTTTCTTTTTAATATTTAATTTATTTCCATATAAAAGTCAATAACTTTGAAGAACATATGTTTGGTAACCTCTATATATATTAATTTAAATAACGGCCCCCTAGATTTGACTAATATATCTTTTTTTTTTCCTTAAATTACTATCATTCCCTCGAAAAAAAAAACATATTGTATGATCTGTAGAAACAGAGATAGGATAGCAATGTAAAAGATTTGCTTGGATTCCTGAGGTTATTCCCAAAATCAAATTCAATACATTACTCTCAAAAAAACAATTTACCAATTTATTCATCCAAATAATTGATGCAATTTTTTTTAATTGGCACAAGGTCCACCAGGGCCTCCAATTTGAAAGGTGAATCCCAACTGCTGATTTTTATATCCATCATATTTCAAGTCATAGCACTTTGGGTTGTCAAGAATGATTTGGTAATGGGATGATTCAGGTACAGTTGTTGTGTTTACTTGAGTTCTATATTGGATATTTGTAAATGAATTATCAACACCATCAGGAAATTATCCCGATTCCATGGGTGGGGCTATTGTTCCTTTGGGGTTTCCTACAGCAACCCCTCCCCATCCAATGCCTTGAGCTTGCATCAAATTAAAAACAATTTCTTTTGGATAATATCCCACAACATTACCTTCAACTGATAACCACCAATTGTAATCTGGGTCCTGCCATAAAAAACGAGTAAAAAAATATGATCAATATTCATTTTTAAAGACTTTTAGGGTAAAATAGTATTTTAGTTCTTAAACTTTACCAAAAAATTTGTTTTTATCCCAAACTTTAAAAATTATTTTTTCATCTTAAACTTTGTAAAGAAGTTTTTAATAGTTTAGGGGGGAAAAATCTTTTGGTAAAAGTTTAAAAATTGAGAATAATACATTTTCAATAGTTTAGAGAGAAAAAAAAAATTTATAAAGTTTAGGGATGAAATACAAATGTATATTTTACAAACATACCAAAATGAAAAATAAAATAGTATTTTACACGATTTTTTTTTTTTTTTTTGGTTGAGTTTAGGGTTAAAAAAAAACTTTTAGTAAAATTGAAGGACCAAAATAGTATTTGACACAAACTTTTAAAATTTACATATCTTTTTCAACTATATTTCTTAATTTATATTAATGTGAAAATATGGATCCAATATTGTAAAAATCTCAATTTATATTAATGTGAAAATATCTTTGTCAACTTTATTTCTCAATTCTTTTACCTGTTGGAGAGAGATAGGCAATTGAAATAGATTTCCACCCGGGACAGATAAATTATATATTCCTGCTCCGAGATAAATGCTAGTGTGTTTTTGCACAAATCCTGGGCACACATAATTGAGGCAACCTGCTTGCTTGAAATTATCATTCTGTAATTTTCAAAGATATTATCAGTCAGCAAAACATGAACTTCTTCACAATTGCGTTTGTGTTATTTTACAAACATATACCATAATTACACGTGGGTTTTATGCATTTAATTTTTTTTTTTTTTTCAAATGTGTAAAACCGGAAGTATATACAGAACTTACTGTGTAAACTGCAAAAAGATGAGAAGCCCCATCATGGTATAGTGCCTGACCCACCTGTTCGAAGCCATGAGTATTATTAATATTTCACACAATCCTGTATTGAAACCTATGGAAAATTTCATTACAAAAAATAAGGTTTATATAACGTATATGATTACGTATTTGATGGCCCAATATTACGTAGTGACATCCAAGCCCCAAGGTTATTTATCACATTGTTCTATTAGTAGTTGATTGTTAACATTCCCGATTACATTTTTGGCGAAACTACACTATTGGTCCCTGAAATTTATCCTGTGAGTGTAATTGGACCCTTAAGTTTCAAGTGAGCACTATTAGTCTCTCAAATTTTAAAAGTGAGTGATATTAGTCCTTCTATTAACTTCCGTTAGTGAAATTGTCTATGTGGCTAATGGAATAACAATGTAACATTTTTAATTTACTAAAAGTACTTACAAATTGATGTGGCAATTTAAGTGTCTAATGTCATTTTTAATTGATTTTTATTATTCTTATGAAAAAAAATATTGGCTTCAGCCCCAGCCTCTCTTCCCCTGTGTAAGTAATTCCCTATGTAAGTCTTTTCCTTTCACTTCACCGTTTTCCAGTTTTCCGATCAAGTTGCCAGAATACCTCAGAGCCAACAAAATATGCTGCGAAAACTCAACAAAAATCAAGAGCAGAGAGAAGTCTAAGGTTCAGTGCAAGCAACCCAACAAAGAAGATTTTGAGTGCAACAAATGTGACAGGCAACAAAGATTCTCACAATGATTGCCACTGGTTCAGGGCGGAGAAAGAAAAAAGACCAATATTTCTTTCATTTTTTTTCCCAGATAATAAAACCTGTATATAATACTTAAAATTCTTCAAATATTTGAAAATTTCTAACTTTCATGCATTAATTTTTGAACTTTCAAATACCACACCTAAGTTTCTGTTTGAATCCTTATAACTTATTAGTATTTGAAACAACTGTAATCCATTGCTATGTAGTCGATTCAAATAGGATCTAGATTTGGAGGTATATGGAGTTATTGCTCTTTCGTCTTTTTCCATAGGGCTTCATATGCATTGTGGAAATTTTGAATTAGGTTTGAAAAGAAGATCAAAATTATATTTAGATTTGAAACCCTAGTGAAATTGAAACAAAATTGAATAAAGTTATTCATCGTTGATTTTGACTCATAAGAGACGTTGATATTGTGCAAATGAGTCAGTTGAATTAGAGTTTGATATTGGGTATTTTCTAGGAGATGGCAGATGAAGAACATGAGAGAGAAAGGCTGAGGGGAGAAATATGCAGTTTTTAATTTTTTTAATTATTAAGTTTTTACCAAAATAATAAGGACGCCTGGATGGGTAAAACTATTTTTAAGTCACTTCCGTGGCATGATAAGTTTGTAAAACTTATATATACTAATATTTTTAGTAATTTCTAATAATTTTTGTAATTTTTTAAATTAAAAAATGACACATCATTAAAAAAAATGAAAAGTCATTGCTCAGTTAGTCACAAAAGTAATATTATTAATTGTAGTTAACAGAAAGATTAACATTGTTCATTTTTAAAACTTGAGGGACCAATAGCACATACTTGAAATTTAAAGGACCAATTGTACTCACAGGGTAAACTTCAAAGACCAATAATGTAGTTTCGCCTATGTTTTTCTTTTTAACTAATTAATAATAAAAAAATGGATCATTTGTGTTAGGTTTTAAATCCATATATATTAATTAATAACAAAATCGATCGGTAAAAGCTTTTTGTAACTTTTTAGTATTGTTGTTTTCGTTCCATTTTTACGTGTATTTAATCGTGTTTATCACTTTTTCAAAAAAAAAACTTCAAAAAAAAAAAATTGTGTTTATCAAATATCCTATGCAATGTGAGGTAAAAGCTTTTGTAATTGTGAAAGCTAGCTTGATTGACTCTCGATCAAAGCATGCTTGAGAAACAGTTGATGTTTGAAGCTCGATTGAGCGAGACTCGCAGGCTCTATTTTTCTCTGTTAATTCATGTATTTAATTTGAAAGTATGGCTCTGTTTTCTTAACCTTACAAATTAAAAACTTAATGCCACGAATTTTATAGTCAGAAAGGCAGTTGTCACATAGAAATCCATAGGAGCATTTCCTACATTTCAAATTTGTAAACTAGTCTAGAGTAGTTATTTTGAAACCATAGAGTATATACAATACAATAGTTTTCCGTGTAAGAGTGACGTTTTTGCCTCATTAATATGCTTATCATTTATAAAAAAAATTCTAGATGCATAAAAGTTTACATAGAAATGAATTGCCTCAAGTGAAATGAATTGTTAGAGAGGGGTGAAATTTGCTGTGTAAGTTTTTGGTATCACACTAACAATGCTCACCATTCATTGCAATTTATGATTGTAGAATTTTTCCATAATTTTACAATATTCAAAGTTAAAAAGAAAAAATTGGGAAATATAATCAGAGATTTTCTTTTTACATCTAAGAAGAGAAATTGAAGTGTATCAAAGATCAATATCAGGATAATAACTAATAAGGAGAAGTCTTACCATCCATCCTGCTGCAATTAAATTAAAATAATTGGCATCATCACCATTGTATATAAATACTTGGGCGTAGGTTTGTCCCTCCTTAACTTGAGGATTATAAACGGTGATGTTTCCTTCTACTCCAGTGTAATATTTAGTCTTTTCCATTTGAAGAAATGCGCGCTATACAATAAAATTTCAAAAGGTCAAACATCCAAATAGGAAGATATGTCCATTACAATTCCTCATATTACCTATTGAAAAATTAAAAATTTTCAATTGTGTGATTATTTTGATAAAAATTTATTTTTTATTATGATATGATAATAATAAAAAAATCATTTTTTATTACTATCATATTCCATGCTAAAATTTTACTTATTAGTTTATATATATTTCACTAGTAATATAATTTTTCTATAAAATAATATATATATATATATATATATATATGCAATTGTTGACATTTTTTTTTTGTTAAAGTTTCATATAATTAAAAAAAAAATTATTCTTAAGTTTCACAACCATACCAAGCCAAGTTTTTTATTTTTTATTTATTTTATTTTTTTAACATGAATTCAAGCTTGGTTCATTTAGTAAATGAATGAGTTCAAATGGTCATCTTCACAAGGTAAGCTCTAACTGTGTATGAACATCTTAACTCATCCGTTAGGAACATCTTAATGTGATCATAATATTTTGTGTCCAAAAATAAATATTGGAGAACTTACGTAAGCATTAGGAGATGGTGCTGCTTGAGGATGCATATTATTTAACAATAGCTTGTATGCTACGAGGTCTTCTTTTGTTGTCCTGCGAATTGGAACAGTTCCTAAAGGACAAGCACCTTTTGCTAAACCAATCATTGAAAGTCTATCTTGCGAGAGATCTTCATTCTTTATTTTTTTTTTGTAAGAAACTAGGTATTTTCTGAGGAAATAAAAATTTCATAAAAAAAAACATATGCTTTTCAAATGGAAATAATAATAACAATAATAGGCTTTCTATGAATAAACAAAAATTTAAAACAAATAAAATAATATATAATCCCCACTGCAAGTTATAAACCTATATTTTTTATGTGCAGAATTACAAAAACAGCAATAATAACAATAATAATAAACAAACTACCGAGTACCGAGGAGGATTGGCCCCTTGTCCTCCAAAAAATAACTTGAGGTGGCATGGGTTGGCTACAATTAGCATTTGCTAACTGTTGATGCCCAATTTTGACAGAAGGGCCCAATGACAGAAGAAGTCCAATAATATGAAAAAGGTGGAGAAAGAAAGTAATAAAGTAAGGATCATTGGGCCAGGATGGAGAGAATGATGGTCCACAAGCCCACAAAATAATAAGCGGTCTCAAAGAAAGCATATGGACCAAGGAAACCCCAAAGAATGAAGTAGTAAGCTCATAGGAATCATGAGAAATGGAAAGAAAGCAAAATGGGCCAAATGAGTCCAAAGAAAGGAATTAGTGAATGGGATTGGTTCGAAGGCCAATAAACCCAAAGGTAAATGATGTGGTAATTGGGTAAGGAAAGCCTAAAAGATTTAGCAAAAGCCCATGAGAATGAAAGAGGTAGGAAAGAATGGAATGGGCCAAGAATGCCCGAAGAATGAAATAGGTTGAGGATACCCAAAGAATGAAGTGGGCTGGGGAAGCCCAAGGTGTTGAATGGACTAGCCCAGAAGGAATGCTGGGCAGTGAAGACTAGAAAAAGGAATACTATGAGAAGTTGGCATGACAGGCGTTACAGCCTGCAAGCCCAGAAATAATAACAAGACAAAAAAGGGGTGAATGATGCCATAATAGGAACAATGCAATAGCGTGGCAGGAGCACCAGCCAGCCCATGAACAAAGGATAAAAAAAGGGAATGTGGGCCAAATTAAAGAAAAGAAAGCCCACACCCAAGCAATGCCTAGCCCAAAGAAGAAATGGGATGTAGAGAATGAAGACTCAAGAACTCATTCACGCCACAAGAGTTAAACAAACACTAGAGATTGCAGCAGGATCAGACAAGCTTAAAGGCAATGGCAAATGCGTGAGAGCCAGAAAAGCAATGGATTCATATGGAAATGGGGCATGCACACAAGGTTCAGGTAGGCATCACTTACCTATACCCAACCAATACAGGAGAGGTGGGCCATGGGTCAGAGGTAAGAGAAGGTGTGGTCTGGCAGTGGGGAGAAGGGAGAGCCTATTTTGGGTTCCTGCTTAAGCTCTTTTGGGGGAAATGTCTTGCTGTGATGACATCTCATCCAAAAGAGGTAAATATGAGCTAGAGCCATTAGATGCATGCTATAGGGGTTAGTAAGTAAGAGGATTAACCCTTATCCGGATGGGAACACAAAGGGGAGAGTAAAAAAAAAAACAAAACAAAACCACTTTTGTCTGGGAATGAGGCGTGGCACAACCAACACAGTATAATGGTGGTGGTTGGGCAGTCGGCAGATCAGTAGATAGTTTTGGAAGGACACTCATAACAAGCCAAAAGTAGTTAAGGGTTAAAAATGACAAATTCGATCACGACAAGCAGTATAAAAGGCCATAAACGTACATAGTGAAAAGGGAGAAAAAAGGGGGAGAGTGAAAGGAAAAATGAAAGAAAATATAGAAAACAAGTATAAGAAAAGAAAGAAAACAGAAAACCAAGAATAATGAAGAAAAACCTGAGTGATAGGAGTAAAAGCATACATCAATAGGTTACCAACTTCTCTCCCTCTTAATAGCCCACTTTCTAATAAGTCAAGAATCTGAGATTAAGCCATCTATGTCATTTTTCCAAAGTAAGTAACTTCTATAGCAGGAGCTCTCTCTAAGGTTATTCACATTAGAGATTGGTTCCCTTTTTGGATTTGAATCTATTAAGGGGTCAAGTTCATTCCTCTAGCAAACTACTCCTATTTTCCTTGCCATAGTTGATTAATGATTAATATGACACCTCATTATTAACCTATTCCTGTCGTAACCATGTTCTAATACTTCTTTCTTTGTGGAACTGTTCACATATTTTTATTTACAAAAAGTATTTTAGTTAAATATGCTTTAGTTATCTTGTTGTATTGTATCCTCTTACTATGACACTTGTAATAGTTATTCCTATTGTGTGCGCGTGAACACACTCAAAATTCCTGCAAGGACACGTCAACACAAAAAGGGCCCAACTTGTGCACAAACTGGTCTAAGATGTGTTACAGTTAGGCCAGTCTCGACTCTTCTACCCTAGAATTAAAGGGTCGTGGTATAGCAGGAGCAATCCAGCCCGAGACACAAAAAAGGCCCACCACACCAACTTTAGCGCTTAAACACTACATAGTACATACAATTACAAAAGCAACTACTACATAGTATATAATTAGCGCTTAATTATATAGAAATACTAAGTCATTACATTAATAATAAAAGTAGTATTTCTAATCAACATTTTCTAGGAAGAAGAATAATAGAAATAGGCTAGGTTTTATCACAAGGAAGAAGTACCTGGATTTTATGGTCTTTCAATAAAGGATGGTCAAAGCTCAATTGCTTGTTGATGTCAATACAATCAACAATGTGTCCGAACTCCGTCTACAAATTAAAAATAAATAAATTCTCTTACAAGAAGGAAACAAGGTCTATCCAAAGTAACAAAAGAAAAAAAAAATCAAAATTAAAGATCAGCAAATTCTCTAACAATAAGAAAATAAGTTCCATCCAACGTAACAAAAGAAAAAAAAAAAAAAAAAACTTCAAAATTAAAGATCAACAAAATCTTTTACAAAAATAAGTTCTATCTTGATTAAAAAAAGAAAAAAAGAAAAAAAAAAAAACCTTCTAGTTATTGAAAGGTGAGATAACTAATAACTTATTAATTTATTGAAAGCTGTAACTAATTTTCTATTGAATATACTTATAAAAAATAAATAAAAACTATAAAAAATAAGTTAAAAATTAGAAAAAAGCCTAACACCTTCACACACAAACCATTTAAAAAAAAATTAAAAGTGTAGACTGTGAAGGAGCCATGTTTGAGGTCCATCGTATGCTAATTCAAGATTGTTATGAAATTCTTCCTCAATAAAAAAAGGATTGTTATGAAATTATTATTATTATTATTTTTTTAGGATAGATACGATAAAATTTAATCTATAAGTGTGTTTTACGATAACTGTTCTTTATTATCAAATTAAAACATTAATTGATTTTTTGGTGTAACAAGGGTTTGAATCCCAGATTTTTTTTTCAATAATAAGACATATTACACAACTAAAATCCACTATTGTAAATTTTGCTATGTTTAACTTTATTGATTACTCCAATACCTTATTAAATTAAAAAAAAAAAATATTACTCTTATACCTGAATACTCTTAATGGGAGGTTTGTTGATAAGCTTGAGTTGCCTTTCCAATCCTAAATCGCCTTCATTTGATATAACCCGCGCTTCATTCACTCTAAAACTGCCAGCCAAAAACAAGCACAAAACCACAATTACGAGGATTTGTTCAAAATCCATTACCACACCAATTAGAAGTCAATATGTATGAGGTTTTTTTTATATATATTTTTTTAGAAGAAATATATGTATGAACTTGAATGCTATTTATAAAATTTTGAAAATCCTTAAAATACTAATGTCTATTTTTTTAATATTTAATTTATTTCCATATAAAACTCATTAACTTTTAAGAAAAAATAAAGAATATTTTTCTAAATAGCATTAGTAAATACTTTTTTTTTTCCTAAAACGAATTCTTTTTCCTTTTTCTATTCGAGGAAAAGATACTGTCATTTTTATTGTTCAGGATAGGTTCAATTTTGTCAACTATGAACAAGTTTTACTTAATTGGGCCCCTTTGATTTTTTTTTAATGTGCCAAGTGCCAACTCTTATTTTAATACTATGCATAATTTTTTTTCTTTTAACAATTACTTTTCTTGCCATAAAAAACTCATTGACTTTTAATAGCATTAAACCATATGCTTCTAAAAAATACAAGTAAATCTCATATATAAATACTTATTTTCCCTTTAAAAAAAATTCATTTTTTCATTTTTTTTTTTCCATTAGAAGAAAAGATACTATATTAGAAATGTTCACTTTTATCATCTATGAACAAAAGAAGAGTTTTCATTATAATTTATTTATTTTAAACGATAATTACAAAATGACTTAAGGGGAAAAAAATACTTGTCTTGGATTATATAAATTTTAATTGATGAAATTTTTTTATATACAAATAAATAAAATATAATAAATCAATAAATCATGGTAAAAACATATTCTTATATACAAGTAAGTAAATCTCATTATTAGTAAATACTTCTCTTTCCTAAGACATTTTAGTTTTCCTTTTGCCATTTGAAAAAAAAAAAAAAAAAAAAACTTATGATTTTTATAGTTTGAGACATGTTCAGTTTTTTCATATATGAATAAGTTTTACTTTTTTATGGGTCCCCTTGATCTTACCAATATAAATGTACCAATATATATATATATATATATATATATGTGAGTATGTATCATGTATGTATGTATGTATGTACCATTTAAAAAAGAAAATAGAAGCAGGGTGTAAAGGTTGTGAGCCGTCCAACAATTAACACTCCATTTGAATTGAAGGGGAAGGAGGGGGAGTAGAATAGAGAAGAGTAAATTTAGCCTAAAATTAGCTTATTTTCAACTAACTCTATTCTACTCCCCTCCACTCTCCCTCTTTCTCCCTCTATTCAAATGGGCCCTAAAATTAAAACCTATCTCATCCTTTTTTTTACACCACAAATACACGCATAATTTGAAGTTAAAGTGTACATTTATGTTTTTCCTCAAAAAAAGAAAAAAAAAAAGAAAAAAAAAGAAAAAGAAAGAAAGAAATAAGAAAAGGTGTACATTTATGTTTCTCAAAAAAAAAAAAAAAAAAAAGTGTACATTTATTGGTTTCTAAAAAAAAAAAGGTTTTACGTTTGTATTTTGGCAGCCAAGCCAATAATTCAACAGGGGTCTTGTTGGAGGGTAGGTAATAGAGCTTCAATCCGAGTGATAGGTGATAAGTGGCTTCCCAATTATCCCACCAAAAAGATGCTACATCCAACCCAAAGTGTAGACGATGATCTGACAGTTGAGGAGCTCATAGACCCGATTAGAAGGTGGTGGGACAGAGAGTTTATCATGCAAAAGTTTAATTGTGAGGATGCGGAAGCAATACTGCGTGTGCCTCTAAGCAGAAGATATATATCTGATTCTTTATTTTGGACTCCCACCAAATTAGGGGAATACACAGTGAAGTTAGGGTATCATGTGGCTCGGTAATTGCAAAAGGAGGTGGACTGGGCAAAAAGTTCCAATGGAGTTGTGGGAGGTATTGTATGGAAGACTCTGTGGAAGCTGAAGGTGCCAAACAAAATCAAAGTGTTTGGTTGGCGGGCTTCTCACAATATTCTGCCCATTCGAGTGAACTTGATTCAAAGGAGGATAATCCAGGATAACACGTGTGAGGTGTGCAAGATTGAAGTTGAAATGAGAATCCATGCCTTGTGGAACTATGGTGTGGCTCAAGACGTATGGGCAGGATGCTCGGCACGCTTGCAAAAATGCGTTGGAGACCAAGCTGATATGCTTCAGCTTATGGAGGAGTTAATTGTTCATTTGTCCACTGATGAACTAGAGCACTTAGTCCGGGCCTGGATTATTTGGAACCAACGAAATGGCATGATTCATGGGAAGCAACTACAAGCACCTAAGGTACTAATTAAACGAACGCAAGATTTTACAGAGGAGTTCTGGTGAGCTAACACTCAGCTCTCAATACAATCCACAATACCCAACCCGACGAGATGGAGACCACCCCCTTTAGCTCGGTTCAAGCTTAACTTTGATGCTTCGATCTTCCAAGAAGGTGGGGCTTTTGGTGTTGGAGCCATTATCCGTAACGATAAAGGGGAAGTCATGGTGTCTTTATCGGCAAAGGATCCCTCAATGGCATGTAGTGAAGAGGCAAAGACATTAGCTTGTCGTCATGCGGTGGAATTTGCAGTGGAGTACGAATTTACAGAACTGGTTCTTGAAGGAGATAACCAAGCTATCATGATTGCCTTGAGCTCGAGGAGAGGGTTGGTGTCTCAGTTGGGCCATATTATCCAGGACGTTATTTGCATGCTCAATAGTCTCAGATGGTCACAGGTTCTTTTCGTTAAAAGGAGTGCTAACACTGCTGCCCACGCTCTAGCTAGACATGCTAAAGATCTCATAGAGGATGTTGTATGGATTGAAGATTCGCCTCCCCCAGCTGTGGAGGCTGTTTACTTGGACTCAACTTCTATTTAATAAAATATGAGGATGTTTCCCTCTTCGAAAAAAAAAAAAAAAAAAAAAATCCCACTTCCTCATACACGATCAAAACTACCCCCCTTCTATAAAAAAAATAAATAAATAAATAAAAAAGCTACCCCCACCTTCTAAAAAACCCACCCCACGTTTCTTTTTAAAAAAGAACTACCCCATATCACATCAAATAAAATAAATAAATAATAATATAAAAAAATTAAATAGTAAAAAAAAAAAAACCAACTCATAAACCAATTTCAAATTCTTGAATAAACAAAAAATTCCTCTTTCATTTGTTCCTCTCTTCTATGGTTCCTCAAATTGCAAATTCATAATATTCCTTCAGTTTCTTCTTTGTTCTTTCATCCTATTTCTAATGACAGTATTTTTTTCCGTACTTTCTATTTCATATACTGAATTCTTCTCAATGATCAGGCATTTTCCTATCAAAATTAGTAAGCCTCTTAATAAAATTTATATTCCATTTTCTCAACTACATTTATTATGAATGGATAATTCTATGACGTTTGTAGAAAATTTGGTTATGAATGTAAAATTATGAGACTAAACCTCCAAAAAAAAAAAAAAAAGAGCCTCATCACACGCACAAAGTGCCTGTGATGAGGCTAGTAGACAATATACATTAAATTATTAAGTTGATTAGTGAATGTTTTAGATCATCCTCTTTTTTTCGTTTTTCTTTTGTTGTTGTTGTTGTTGTTTAGAAGAACCCCCTTGGGGATACATATATTGGGCTGATTACGAACCATTTTGTGCACAAAACATGGGCCCTACAACACATACATTCATACATACAAACATATACGTATTGTAAAGCAAGTTTCTGAGGAACAGCAAAAGAATTATTAAGAAAATGCAAGTAAGAACGTCAAGGATCCTTAGAAAATAGAGCAATAGGTCATTATATTAAGTTTTAAGTACATTGGACCGTATCTCTTATTGGAATATGCCATGAGGTTCAAATAAGTTCAAAAGTCAGACTTGGATAGCTCTTTCTAAGCTTCCAAGACTTGTGAGGTTTAAATCTCCTTGAATCCAAGTGTATACTAAAGCATTTGTTACAGGATCCTTCACAATGCCTTTCTTTTCTCCCTATTTTTTTGAAACTTAGTGAATCTCTCTGGTGCTCTTTTTATGCTTTGATTAATATTTACTGAATGCCTTTTGCTGGTGACTTAATCCTCCTTTTATAGTACCTTTCTAGAGTTTTTGGTATGCCATTAATTCCCTCATTTTGCTGTCCTCGGTACTAGAGCCAATGTTGTGTCATCAACATTGGTGACTGATTCTTTCCTTATTTTCTCATTGCATTCTTCTTTTGAGGTTTTCCTCCCTAAAGTTCTTAGCTGACCTACCTCTTTTGGAGGGTTTTGATGGGGCTGACTTCTATTCATTTTCTCAAATCTTCTAAAGAGACTTTTCAAAGCCCCTTTTTGGCTGCCTCACCCTTTATCATTTTTCTTCAAATAGGTAGATTCCTTCCTATCATGTTTGTTAGGGACATATTTTATATAAATTGGCTAATCTTCTAACAAAATACACTTTATTTGTAATTGGGTAAATCTAGGATGGGTTTAATACTTCAAGAAACATGTTGTTCAAGTCAAGTGTTAAAGCCATGAAGATCTGATCAAGAAACAAGGGAAAAGACTATTCATTAAAACTCGACAGGAACTCAATAGAAAGGACATCTATTGAGGTTTAAAGTCAAAGCTCAACAGAAGCTCGACGCAAGCTGTATCTGTCAAGACTTACAAAATCAGAATTTTCAGATTTGATTTTCAGCCCAAGCTTATGTATTTGTATAGGGGTTTTTTTTCCCTCACAATCCTAGACATATATAAGGCTTATTTTAAAGGCCGTCACATATGTAGAAAGTGACCTAGTGCCTTGTTCTCTTTGAAAGAAGCTACTGCGTCTTTGCGCCAAAAGGTTTTGCAACCAATGAGCTTCTTGTTCTTCATTGTTGATGAAGTGAAGATTTCTGCAACCAACAACCTTCTTCAAGATTGCTGGGAGTTAGTCACATATTGAGATCCATGCATCATTTGTTAGTCACGTACTAAGATTCATGCATTGAACGGAAAGAAAGCTGCTACAATACAAGTCCAATTGTGTATTAGGGTAAGGGTTCAATTGTAGGTTGGTATTTCGGGATAAGCTAAGGGTAGTCGGTAAGATTCCTTATACTTGTAACCACTTGTTATTGATTAATGGATTCTTAGGAGTGGTGACCTTAAAATCACCCGGTGGGGTTTTTGCCTTGGTAGTTTTCCCCATTCGTAAACAAATTACCGTGTCAAATTCAATTTCCGCTGTATTTAGTTTAGTTGGTGATTTGTTTGTGCTACCTCGCCATTGCATGTAATTGAACTTAATTAATTAACTTAGGTAATTAATTAATTTGCAAGCGGTCAATACATTTTTTCCCTCTCAATGTTGAAAGATTCCCAATCACCTTCCTTCATGGTTCACCCTTTTCTACTATGTCTGAGTTTTTGGTTCTTCCTATCAAGCATTGGTCCCTAACCACCATCTACTGCATAGCCTTCTTTTGGGCCATGGGTGGCTAACGGGACATGATCACTTTGTTCTCTGTGCCCAATGGCACGTCTCCTTATGCCATTTACATCCTAGTTGGCCTCCTTCAGCTCTTCCCAAAGATCCCCCTGGCTCTGGTAGTCCCAAAGTATCTTGGTCCAGTCCATTTCTCCTCTTGGGTTCCCCTAGGGATCCCTTTCACATAGGGCTGGGCCAAACTTCCCTTGCTTTCTTCTTTCCTTTCTAAGGCCCAAGGCCCACCCCATCATGAACTTGGGCTTTCAACTTATTTCTCTTTTCCCCAATTCCACACGAATACTTTGACATATTTTATCGAACAAGTCCACTCACACCACAATGACTCACTAAATGCATTGTATGTAATTTTGTTAGATTTGGTTTTGAATTAGAATTGGTTTTATAGTGGTTGAAACCCTAATTTGGGTTCACTGAATTTAGGTCCATTTCTATGTACAACCCTCTATATACATCCACCAGTAAGGTCTTTGTTTTCCCTTTTTAAAATTTGGATTTTAAATATGACTTAGGTTTTGATATTGTGATTGGATTGGTTTTGATTTAGGAAATTGGGTTAGTCTCTAGTCAACATAAAAAGGGTTGCCTAAGAGATCATTTGGGAAGAACATGCACATGGCATTAATTTGTAAGGCGTATTTTTGTTGTTTTTTGTTTTATTTTATGGACAATTATTAGTGAGTATTAACCTCTTATATGGTATATGTATATGTGTTATTTTCATACCCATAATTGATATTTTGGTCAATTTTACCATTGCCTTTGGTGATTATTAGGTATATGCTACACCTATGTCATCAGTTGAAGGAGTGGTGTTCCTTTGCAAAACAACCAATAAATATACAGCTATCAACTTCATTTTCTTTTGTTCTTCCATGAAGATGAGGGGGATGCACGTTCACAAAGCTTGATGTGCAGGTTTAAAAAAAAGAGATGAGATTCTAGAATTTTATCAACAAAAAAGAAGAAGAAAAAGATGAGATTCTAGAAGGAGAATGCTTGGGCGTAGATTGTCATAGCATGGAGCAACCGTGATAGTTATTGCGGTTGCTATTGCCTTCTACGTAAATTAAATGCCTACAACAGATATAGATGTGGCAATAGTGTTTATTGAAATTTTTGATAGTGTTTGATTTGCAAAATACAATAGAGCGAAAAGTGAATTTATGTAGTGAGACTAATTTACAATTAATATGATGTTGTATGTTTTCATTGTTTTAAAATTGAATTTGGATTTTGGCTTTGAGCCAAGTAAACACACAAAGGTTGCAATCCTTTGCAAATAAGTTTCCCATTGTCCTAATGTCGCTTTAGTTTTCAACATTATTTTCTAAAAGAAAATGGTTTTCTTTTTTCTTTTTAGCTTTTTCTTGGTGGGCAAATCAACCTTTTGTTGATTCTTTTAGACTTTTCTTTTAATGTGAGGTTGATTAGTTAAATATTTCTTTAACTATCTTGTGTATCGCACGGGTTAGCAGCTACTGAATGTATAATGGCAAAGTAAAATTTATAATTTATTTATAACAAACAAAAAATATATAAATCCTTTGACTTTTAAAGTGCTTAGAAATTTTAACCCGTCCCTATTTTTGAATTGTATGTTGCTGTGCATAAAAAAATAATTCTTTTCTTTTAATTTTCAGTTTTCCTTTCCTTTGTCTTTGTATGTTTGTTAGGTATAATATTTGGAAGGAGGTACTACTACGTATGCAAACCATATTTCATGCAATTGAAATTAAACTTCTTCTGTTTCTATTTTTATGTCAAAATAAACTCCGTGAAGAATATTCTTTTACCTCAGCATTGCACACTGTGTATAATAAAGCATCTTCATCTCTAGATTGTTGTTGTAGAAATCATCTTTGTAGCAATCTTCTCTTATGAGAAAACCACAAAAGCAAATTCTAAGTTTTGAACAACTCGAGCCATGCCCATTAGATTTTCTTCCATCCTTTATTCCTATCATGTTAGGTTCTTCTATAGAAGATTCATTATGTTAGATACCAAGGAAAATCAACTTTGAATTTCCATGTTATAATAATATTCACACATCATGCAGCTTCTATGAGAAATTGTAAAAAACAAAGGCATAAGGATGTGCTCATACCCTATAGTAGGGATGGCTATTTTGCCCCACCTCGCTTGACCTGCTCCTCCCCGCTTCACTCCACATAAGTTTTTCCCGCCCTACAAAGGTGGTGGGGGTGGGGATGGGGTAGATTTTAGCCCTGCACCGTGGGGTTGGACGGGGATGTGTTTAGAATTTTTAGAGCTAACCCACCCATCCCTACTCCGCCTCGCATTGATAAGGGTTCATTTGTAAACTTTTCATACCCTAAAACCCTACTATTTAAACAAACATATCATTAACTTATTTTATTCTACCTAATAAGGCTTTCTAACACTTTTTTTCTCTAGCAAGGTTAGAAATAAGGTACCAATTTTTACATTTTCTTTTGTCTTTATTGTAAACAAATTTATATACTATTGAATCATTGATTTTGTATTAAGAGATTTTTGTTTTTGTTGTGATATTGCCTTATTAAACACTTTAATAATATTATTCAATTTTTGCTTAAAATTAGTTTGATTTGATGGGATAAATTCATTTGTAATTTCAAGTATTTTTTTATTAACGAAACAGATTTTATTAAAAACAATTGCAATAGTTATGAGCAAATTAACAAGAAGTAGAGTTTTATGGGGTGGGGCAAGGCTTTGCGTGGCCCCAAGGGGCGGGGATGGGGCAAGAAAATTTTCTCCGTCATGTAGGGTGAGGTGGGGATGGGGTAAAACAAAACCATGCGGGGTGGAGGCAAAGACCCCATCCTTCGGACCCATCCCGCCCTGCCCCATTGCCATCTCTACCCTATAGGCCTATATTAATACATTTGTATACCAACAAAGAAAAGTGAGTATCCTTCTTATCTTAATTAAGAAACTTGCTTCAAGCATTAAAATTGCAAAACTTCAAAGGCTAGGCTCCATCCTTAGTGCTTAAGGCCCAATAACTAAAGTTGTTGTTTTAGCTACTGGTGCTAGCGATTCAGTGGCCGAAAACACAGCTTTGGCAGCAGTCGCCGACGGTTGGCCACCATTTTAGTGGTCCAGTTACCAGATCTCTGGCGTCATTGGCTCTTGTGGTTGAGCTATTGGTTTTGGTGATTTGCGCGAAAAAATTTACTTTTCATATCAAATACCTGAAAATATTCTTCTAAAAATATTTTGCATGTAAAATGTTTCATGTTTGAAAATATTTTACTTCAAAACAAATGGAACATAACTTGTATACATAATAGAAACTAACACAAGCTTTGGGATTTTTTTTTTTTTTTTTTTTTCTCTTAGCTTAAACCAACTTTGGGCTAATTGATTATATAATAATCGGCCTTTCCACTTTCATGTTCAAACCCATTTTCCTCTCATAATTTTGGTTAATGGTTTGATAATTCTTTTTAGCCTATTTTCAAATAATTAGAAAACCCAAGTATAACTAAATTGAGTACTCAAGCCCCTTTTTTTTATATATAAAGAAGACTAGTTTGGGCTGCACGTGTACGTGCTTGCCATTATGAATAGTAGTGATTAAAGTAAAATCTACAATTTATTTATAACACAAACAAAAGCTCCTGTCTCAGGTTAGTAAAGAGGTGTTGATAAAGTCTATTATACAAGCCATTCCAACCTATGCTATGAGTTGTTTTAAGCTCCCTAAGGGGTTGATCCATGATTTGGAGACCATGATTCGAAAATTTTGGTGGGGGTACAGAAATGAGGGAAGGAAAATTCATTGGGTAAATTGGGAACGTTTGTGTGAGGCGAAAGAAAGTGGTGGTATGGGGTTCAAAGAGATTGAAAAATTCAATGATGCTTTGTTAGCAAAGCAAGTATGGCGCATGATGCACAATCTGGATTCCCTTTGTTATAAAGTTTTTAAGGCTAGATTCTTCCCTAATTGTTCAATTCTAGAAGCCAATGAATGCACTATGGGGTCATATGCTTGGAAGAGCATCCTTAGTGCAAGAGACGTGGTGAGAAAAGGCATGGTTTGGTGGGTTGGGAATGGTCAATCTATTTGTATAAGGGAAGATAAGTGGCTGCCTGATCAAGTTTGCAAAATAGTGATGCTTCCCCCTCCTTCTCTCCCACCTGATGCTAAAGTTTGCACTCTCATTGATCCTGAGTCAGCCACTTGGAAGGTGGACCAAATCCAGCAATTGTTCACACCACTTGATACAAAGTTAATCCTCAGCATTCCCCTTAGTGCTAGACTCCCTCCGGATCGTCTAATATGGTCCCACACGCCAACGGGTGTCTTTACAACCCAGAGTGCCTATAAAATGTTGGCCAATTCAGCTATGGTCAATACTGCAAGTAGCTCTAACCCAAACCCCCAGAAGCAATTTTGGAGAGGCCTTTGGAAGCTACAAGTTCCAAATAAGGTGAAGGTATTTGCTTGGAGAGCCTGCAATAGAGCTTTGCCCACAATCGACAATCTCACTAGGCAGCATATTGTTGAGGTGAATCTGTGTCCGGTTTGCAAGACGGTAGCTGAAGATTCATTGCATATGGTGCTGCACTATCCTAAGGTGGAACAGGTGTGGAGGGAGCATGGTTGGTTCAGCCAAGCCATCTCCTCCCCACCAAGTGATTTTACTGACCTACTTTCTAGATTTTTGCAGGTAATAGAGGATAACAGAGTAGAGCTTTTCATATGCATGGCGTGGAGCCTCTGGCAGCGGCGAAACAAACTGAGAATCGGACTCCCATCCCCTCCGTTGAACCTGGTTGGCCCTCAAGCTGCACAATTCTTTCAAGACTACCTCGATGCACAAGATATCCAGGACTCAAGCAACTCCACGGCATCTTCAACGCAATCATGGTGTCCACCGAGCTCCACTTCGTTCAAAGCAAATTTGATGGCGCTATATTCAACAGCTCCAACTCAGCTGGTGTTGGTGTTATCATCCGCGACAGAAACGGAGAGGTGATCGCAGCCATGTCCGAACGTATATCCCTCCCTACCACAGTGCTGGAGGTCGAAGCAATGGCGTGCAGAAGGGCGGTGACTTTCGCTTCCGAAGTTGGCATCCAAGACGTCACTTTTGAAGGAGACTCGTTGACAGTGATCCAAGCCCTTAACCATGGAGGTGCAAGTGAGGCCCCATACGGCAACCTTATTGAGGACATTTTAGTTTATGCTTCTAGTTTTTTATCAGTTGAGTTTAAGCATGTTAAAAGATCTTGTAATAGGATAGCAGATGCTCTAGCTAAAAAGGCCAAAGTTGGCGATGTGTTTCAGGCATGGTTGGAAGACTTACCAGCTGACATCGCCCCCTTGGCTACTTTTGATGTTCACTAAGACTCTGTTTTTGGTTTTTGTTTTTCGAATAAATGCCCAGGCAATGAGTCTGGTTTCTCAAAAAAAAAAAAAAAAAAAATTTTACCATAAGCAAAAGAGACATTAATTTTAATAAATACAAAAGAAACATTTATTATAATAAGACGCATGTTACATCGCAATTCAACATCATAACATATTTCAAATATATACATATACTATGAAATGCAGCACATCATAATGTTATGTATGATGTCCAAATAGCCCTCACCTATTTTTGAACTGTTGCAATGTACAAAAAAGAAAAAAAAAATCTTTCCTTTTAATTTTCAGTTTTTCTTTCCTCTGTCTTTGTATGTTTGCCTAGTATAATGCTCGGAAGAAAGTAGTGAAAAAAAATATTGCATGCAATTGAAATGGAACTTCTTATGTTCTTTTCTATTCTTTACATCAAAATAAACCTTGCTAAGAAAATTCTTGTACCTCTGCATTGCACATTGTGTATAATAATCATCTTCATCTCTAGATTGTTGTTGTAGAAGATCATCCTTGTAGCAATCTTCTCTTATAAGAAAACCACAAAAGAAAACTCTCTGTTATGAACAACTCGAGCCATGCCCATTAGATTTTTCTTCCATCCTTTAATCCTATCTTGCTGGGTTCTTCAATTGAAGATTCATTATGTTAGATATCAAGGAAAATCAATTTTGGCTTCCCTGTTACAATAATCACATAATATGCTGTTTCTATGAGAAATCTTAAAGAACTAAGGCATAAGGATGTGCTCATACCCTATAGGCCTATATTGATGCATTTGTATTCCAAGTAACAACAAAGAAAAATTGAGTATCCTTCATATTTCAATTAACTCGTCTGCTTTAGGCATTAAAGTTCCTCTGGTAAAAATTCAAAGGCTAGCATGTCAACAATGTTCCTCCGGTAAAAATTATAACAACCTTTGGCAATTACAACCATTTGACTGCAGTCAATTGTTTAGGTTCATCTATCAATATTTTGTTTTCTAATAGTCCTAAGTGCAGTGTGCTATATAATCAATCTAATCTCTAATCCAATCTACATGAAAGTGCTTAATAAATGAATCTCCAATTTGATATTTCTCTTATAATTTTTTTAAAAGCATTTCCCTAATCCTTAAATAAATAAATATTTAGATAATGGCAAAATGCCCATCATCAAATTACCAAGAAAATACATGAAAAGGATTGTGCTTACCAAGACAAAAAATAAAGTCTATAAACACCAAGACAGAATGACAACCCAAAAAATAATTTTCCTTCCATGGCAGGGTACACACTACACAGAGATCGCCAAGGAAAAACTTTACAAAGATAGTAGCATCAATTCTTCCAAGTATATGTTTTACTTCTCATCTATAAAGTGCTATAACATGTTCCCTGCTCTAGAGATGAATCTGATGGTGTTGGGGTTTGTTTTCTGTGGAATGCTACGTATCGGATTTTTACATTTTACTTTGTAAGACCCAATTTTTGGGGGAAGCCAAGCCCATAGAATTCACACTGGCTAGTGGGTTGCTAATTGCTACCATAACAGTTCAAGCCTGCAATATCAAAGCCCAAAAGTACGAAATGAAACAACTGAAAAGTAAAAACCCACTAGTAAGCCAGTAAGAACAAAGCCCAAAAACCAGAAAAGTTGGGATTTATGAAAAGTCAAAATAAAATCTAATAACAATTTACGGCTTAGAATATGTTGTGAAAATATTGTGAATATAATATTTTTTATAAATTCAATATTATTATTTTTAGAAATGTTATGTCCATAACATTTTCATAACACTTTCACAACAATTCATAGGTGATAGGTTGTTATTGGTTGTTATAAGTAGGCAAAAAATTAATTTAAATTGTATATCGGACTAAGACGGGACTAATCAATTTTTGGTGTAGGCAGGGATTGAATCCCAAATTTCTTATTCAACCATCAAAGACTTTATCAATTGAACTAATAACTAGAACCACTAACTCCCACATATGATTTATTGTGAAAATATTATGAAAAATTTGTGGACATAATATCTTTTTTTTAAGAGAAAATCCACTGTTAAGCGTTCTACAATAAAATATATTGTGTAAGTGTTGTGTCTAAAATATTGTAAATATAATATTTCTTATAAATACACTGTCAAGCTTTTCGCAATAAATAAATAAAAAGGATGAAATAAAACAATGTTAGTTCAACAATATATATATATATAGTTGACGGCTTTTAATGCGCACTAAATATGATTTAATAAGTAGTATGTACCCTTATGGTGTGTCCAACTAATAAGACTTGTGTTGCATCAACAAAAAATTAGCACCCACTCGTGTAGCTCTTCCTCTCTTTGTTGGATTTTAAACCATACTCACTCCTTCCAAACCATAAATCCCATCTTATCCCCCCATGAATATGCATGAACCTGGACCACGATTTGAAGCCAAGGGAATTTTTTTTTTGATAGATAGGAATCATAGGATAGAGTTAAATCTATGTTATCCGCTCAATGATTGTTTTCTATTATCTGACAAAGAGACCAATTAGTTTTTGGTGTAGGCCCCTATGTCTCTTATTTGATAATAAAAACTTTACCATTAAGCTACTTAGAATCTACAAAACCAAAGCCCAGGGAAAAATTAGTTTTGCTTCACTGTGTGTATTGGCATTTCCCCAATAAATTGATTCTCTTAATGGTTTCCGCATGGTCACACCATGGCTATCCGAAACTTGCTACAAGTTTCTTTCGGGAGGGAAAATGGGTTGGATTTTAGCTTTATTCACGAACTAGCTGCCTGTTCGGCTTATGAAAGAGTGGGTTTTACTACCACTGTTGACTAGTCAACCCATAAATTTATTTGGGCTTTAGGTGTTTCTTTAAAGTCTAGTTGTAAGCAGAGTTGCAAGTCATTTAACTCGATTTAGGTTTTATTGGATTATTATTAGGTTTAAAATTCCAAAAAGTCTACTAGTGCTTATGCATAAAGTGGCAAATAGACCAATGAAAATGGCAACGGCCATTTCCATTGGTTTTAAATCAGAGGTGCAAGGGTACCCTTCTCTTTTGTTTACTTTAGTCCTGTTGCTTTAGTCTGTACTGTATACCAACTGTTTGATGAAGTTGAACCCAATAGGAGTGGGTGGGAGGATGGAATCTGGATTTGGGTTTGCTTCAATTTTGTTTAATGATTCAAAGCTGTCATTCATTTCAACTTTTATAGTGTAATACTTTTCTTTTAGCCTAATCATGTATATGTATGTGGAGCTCTCTTCTAAAAGTTTGAACCCCGATTTTTGCTTTCCATACCTCACAAATATTTATATTTGTGGAGAAACTATTGTATTAGGGATGCGCAGTGGTAATATTCTTTCGTTTTCTCATTATGAGTTGTTTTCATTTGCATGCTTTTAATAGAAAAATGCTTCCTTGCTTTATTTAAAAATGAATTTCTTAACTATCTTGTTTTCAGAAAGTACATTTGTTACTTTTGAGATAATTGTCTCGCAAGAAATCTTACTGAATTGCCATTTAGAATTCGCAAGATGTAATTCTAGATAACTTGTTAGATATAACGTGAGCAAAGCCATAAAGAATTGATTGAAACTTTAGCATGGGCTCATGACCTTTGGCAAGAATTTACTGAGTTGCTGTTTAGAATTAAAAGCATCATAACACGTACGAAACAATTCTAGATAACGTAAGAAAAGCCATCAATAATTGATTGAAACCATTAGCATGGGATCGTGAATGCACACCTTTGGCAAGAATTTATTGAATCCATCGTTTGGACTCGTAATGCATTAAAAGTTGCTCCAACTTTAACAGCTTATTTTCAGTTATTGAATTTGTTGGGCTTTAGATGATCTTTTTCTTATTATTTTAATGTTTATTGTTATTGCTTTCTAGATTCTATATATATTGTCATTGGAGCATGAGCAATTGAGAAACTACCCATCTTCCTTAGGGCTGATCATAGTGATGATGAACAAGATGGACCTTGTACGTGCTGCTTTGTTATGCATTTTTGTTTTCATTTTGTTTGGAGTTATACTTTTAACATTCTTGCTGATTATTGTGATCATTTTGTGCACTGACCATGATTGTAAATTTTTTGTAATCAAGTGAGCTAAACCAAACACTAGAAGTTCAAAATTAGCTCATTTAATTTTACTTTGAGCACAAGTCATGATTGAACTCATCATCAAGACATCAACCTATATTAAATGTTTGAGTTTTTCCTTTTTTTTTTTTTTCTTTGTAGAGCAAGTTTAGCTTGTGTATGAGTTACTTAATAAACTTATTCTTTCTTTTTCTATGAATAATTTTTTTTTACCCACCTCATAAATCTATTTTGATAGATTAATAATTAAAATTATAATTGAGATGATATTTTTTTTTTTTTTTTTATACAAGATAGAATTCTAATGTAGCCTAATCTAAGTGTATATGTGTGTAAAGCTCCCTCCTGGAGACTTGAACCCTGGCTCCTGCCCCCCATACCCCATACCCCACAAACACTTATACTTATAGAGTGACTATCATACCAAGGGTGTGCGGCGGTTGAGATGATATTATTTGAGTTAATTGGATAGATCAAATTTCATGTATCAATTTTTAAAACTTAGATCCACAGACCTTTTATTATTATATAATATTTTTATTAAGAAATGGGTTTTTTATATTATCAAATTAAAAATTATATTTTGCTATATTATACACTTATTTACAAATTTAACAAACCGGTATTAATTAAGTTTATATTGATATACTGTACTTATTACGTCACACATACCATATTGATAAACCTATAATATAGGCTAAAGTTCAAACTACAACTTAAAATTTTTTTTTTTTTTGGAGAGGATACAACTTTTAATTTGGTTCTATTATTGTTTAAATCCTTTAACTATTATTTTTATCATCTTTGTTCCTAAATTTCATATAGGTTGCCAAGTTGATCTTTTCAGCAACTCCTGCTAAAAATTTATCATTCAACGCTTTCAAAAATGATGTAGTTTTGGACCTTTTGGCTTTGCTTCTCTTTTTTGAATTTAAAATATTTTTACTTTTTCGGCATGGTGATGTTATATGGCTTGGATTTTATTGCTAATAATCAGGACGGAGCCAAGACTTGAAGTTAGGAGGGGCAGCTTTGCTGTTGGTTGCGTGCAGCGGCTTTAGCTTCCGGCTTGGTTGCTTAACATCTAATGGTTTTTTTTTTGTGTTTTTTATGTGTGCATCCAGGTATGGATAAAATTATTTTGTTTAAAATTTTTAAAAGGGTCGGGTTGTTTATTTTGGGTAAAATTGGTTCATTGAGTTTAATTGTTTTTAGCTTTACTATTGATAATTTTTGTTGTTAAATATTTTTTTTGGGCTTGTTTATTTTGCTTTAGATTTTAGATATGGCCTTTAAAAGGAGGAAAATGCTAGAATTACAAAATTTTTTACAAATTATTAATGTGGTGAGTGGTTATTAGTAAGTAAAAATGTAATGTAAGTGATGGGTCTAGATGCAAACTAATAAAATTTTGCTACCTTAACAGTTTGTAAAAATGTTATAGAAAAGTTAGTGGCTAGAGTAGTACTCTTAAAAGAATCAATGATAATATTAAGGGGGGCAAAGTGTGATTTTATAGAACAAAATTGCTAAAATTGGTGCCTATGAATATATTAATTTTGTTTAAAAAAAATTAGGGGGGGCCATGGAATGCCACCCCCCCCCCCCCCAGTCCAAGGCTCCCTCCGTCCCTGCTAATAATGCTAGAGTTTTTGAACTTGTTGGGCAAAACTTAGATTTTATTGCTTGGTTGTTTGGTGGGTGCTTGAGTGTTTGAATTTGTTGGGGTTTTTACTGCTTAGATTAGGGTTTAAAATGGTGTTTAAGATTTTTTTTTAATTAAAAGAATTCTTAGTAGTTTTTGATATTATAAAGAATTTTAATTTAAAAATGGCAGATTTTTTAACGTATTTGGATGAGGAGGACCTTGTTGACAACAAATATGAACATTAAGAACAAATGATAAAATATAAATTTAGGGGACAGTTTGCCAAAGCTTAAAGGGTGTAATTTGGATTTAGCCTATTTTATACCATGTGTGTGTGTGCGCGCGATACTCCTTTTTTTTTAAAAACATTTCTAGTGGTGGAGGGAAATTCAAGCTTTAGATATCTTTATTGGAAAGGGCAAAAGGTGCCTATTGACCTAAAGGCCATTGCTAATCAAATTACATTCTCACAAACTTGCCCATGAACATAAGTTTTTACTTTGAGCACAACTAATTTAATAATTAAATATAAACTTTGACTTATTTGCTAAGTTGAGTATGAATGGTTCATAAACAGTATAACCCAAGTTTGATCTCCTTTTGTTTATTATTGAGAAATTGACTTATTATTTATAAACTCTCATATGTTCCTTCCACATATTGAGAAATTGACTTATTATTCATACTTTTTTTATAGGGTGAAATGCAAAATATACTCCTGTGATTTTGGTTAATGTCAAGTATTAGCAAAAGTTTTCATAAGAGAATACATTAGGTTAGGTTGTGGCATAAAATACTGGTTTTATGCCAGCCAATAGAATCTTGCCACGTCATCTTTTTATTCTCATCACTTAAATCCCTAATCAAACACAAATAGAGAACGAATTAAGGAAAAAAAAAAGCTTACGCCCCACAGCCCTCAGACTGACTGCTTCCTCCCTCTTCCATCCTTTGCTTGCCCAAATCTCCATCACACCACACACTGAAGCTCACCGCCATAGAGGTCGCTAGAGTTGTGCATGGAGCTTGTAAACATACCGGAGCCACCGTGAGCCACAATCCAAAGGTTTGTTTTTCATGATTTTCCCTTTACCCCAATTTGGATTTCGAATTATTGATGAGTTTTTCTAAGTTTATGGATTTTTTTGGAGCTTCATGAATTATTTATGGTTTTTTTTTTCCTTTCTGTATTTTGGTTTCTTGATGGGTTTTGATTAGATTCCTAAGTGTTAGGGTTCAACCTGTAACTGAATCTGATTGTAGTTTTTGGAGGATTGTAGTTCTTATAAGTTCTAATTTAGTTCCAGGAGTATTTGTTGAAATGTATAAGTTCTATTAGTTGAAATGTATAAGTTCCAAGAGTATAAGTTCTAATTACAGGAATTTTGTGAATTTTCAAATACTGATGCAGGACAAAAGCTTTGATACCAAACTAATTTGAGATTTGTTGGGTTTTGGGATAGGTAGGAATAGTGTTTGTTTTGGAGAAGGCTAGAAAATATTTGGAAGTGAAAAGAAAATTTCTAGAAGTTGAACAAAAAAAGGAAGAAGTAGAAAATATTCTCTTAAGCTGCACATATGGATATTTTGTGCCTGAGAAATGAAGTTTCCAGCTCCAACAACTCAGGAGTCATTAATTGCCAAAATATGCACAAAAAAAATTAATTAGAATGGGTCAAGCCTGGTTATATCATCTTATTTACATGGTCAAATGGATTTGCTTTTCTTGGAATCTTGTTTAATTAGGAATCAAACATTGAAAAGTTCTATATTTTTAGTCTCTATATTAGTTCAACCATGAAATGAATTTAATTGAACGAGAATCTTGTTTTTTCTTACAAGTGCCTTTCCGACAAGTTTACTTACTGTGGTTGTTGAATTCTCCATTGTCAACTTTAGCCTTTAGGATACAGCTGGTATCATTTTTTTGATAGTTATTATAATATTTTTAGTTTCAAATATAATTTACTCCTACATGTAATGTCAATTTGCTCTCTATATGTACTAGAGTGAAATTAAGGATGTACTTGGAGCTATTTTATGTAATGAAGTTTATTGAGTTGTTGAGCAGGATGTTCAAATGTACCCTGCCTTTGTTGTGCTTTTGTGGGATTAGTTTGAATTTCAAACAATCAAATTGGTTGTTTGGTTTTGTATTCGGTGGTTGGATTTATTCTTTACTTGTATCCTAAATTGAGTTGAAACGTTACCAATTTTCAATGATCATATTTTAATGATAATTGTAATATTAGCGTAAAATTTTCCAATTAAAATTTAATTTTGTAATAGAACAAGTTTGCCAAATTGGGCAGGTTTAGTATTGTAATAGCACAAATTTCAAATTTATTCTTAATTGTTGCTTATGAATTTTTCTTCTCTTTTGTTTTTTATAGGTCATACTGAAATTTAAAATTAATTAAATTAAAAATATGAGTACAAATAACAAAAAACTTGAAACAATCTCACTTTGTGATATGGTGGATGACTTAGTACATGATGAATTAGAAATAAATGAAGATCAAAATAATGTAGACTTCTCATTGGATGATTCAAATCAACCATTTGCATGCAATAGGCATTTAGAACCACGTCTTGATATGGCATTTGATAACTTAGAGGCTGCTTGTGCATATTATAATGCAAATGCAAGGCGAAAGGGTTTTAGTATACGAGTAAATCATACTCGAAATAATAAAGATAAAATATTGGTTGGAATTGAATATGTTTGTTCGAAGGAAGAATTTCGTCATCAGTGTAATGAATACAATGAAAGAATAGGTTCAGAGCGTGCAAAAACAAAAGTGGAATGCAAATCAATGATAGGTTTAAAGAAAGTTAATGATACATGGATTGTATGTAAGTTTGTGGAGGGTCATAATCATGAGCTTCTTACTTCTAAGAGTACAAGTTTGCTTCGTGCACACAAAGTGATAACAAGTGCCCAAAAGAATCTTATAGATACACTTAATGAGTCAGGTATAGCTCCTAGCAAGATAATGTCCGCGTTAAGTAAAGAATCTGGTGGTGATTATAATGTTGGATGTATTCCAGTTGATATTCAGAATTATTTGGGTAGTAAAAGAAGAAAGTTGCTTCAAGATGAAGATGCCCAGGGAATGTACAAATATTTTATTGAGAGTCAATGTAAAAATCCAGGTTTTGTTTATGCAATTGAAGTTGATGAAAATGGGTGCATGGATAATTGCTTTTGAGCAGATGCTAGGTCAAGAATGACATATCAATATTTTGGAGATGTCGTTACCTTTGATACTACATACCAAACAAATCATTATAAGATGCCTTTTGTTTCTTTCACAGGGTTTAACCACTATCATCAATCTGTGATGTTTGGATGTGCTTTGCTTGTCACTGAAACAATAGAATCTTATACATGGTTGTTGAAAACTTGGCTTAATGCAATGCCTAGAAATCCTCCTTCTACAATTATAACAGATGATGATAAGGCTATGGCTAAGGCAATTGCAAATATATTGCCAAATGCAACTTATAAATTGTGTATGTGGCATCTTTTACAGAAAGTTCCAGAACAGTTGTCCCATGTATATAATAAATATCCACATTTTCAGGGAGAATTTTACCATTGCATCCATGATACAGTCACTATTGAAGAGTTTGAGTTAGAATGGAGAAATATGGATTGGGGGATAATGATTGGTTGGAAAATCTTTATATGCGGCGTGAAAGATGGGTTTCAGCTTACTTATAAAGGTCATTTTGTGCCGGGATGTCTACAACTCGAAGGAGTAAAAGCATGAATAAATGTTTTAAAGATTATGTTCGTTCAAGTCCAATGATAAGTGATTTTGTATATCAATATGAACAAATTTTGAATGCACGTTATCTTAAAGAGAAAGAACAAGATGTAAAGACAAAAAAATCAGTGCCAATTTTGAAAACATGTTATAAACTGGAAGTAGAGGCAGCAAAAGTTTATACAAGAAAGATGTTTATGAAATTTCAAGAAGAGTTATTTTGTAGTAAAAAATACAAGGCATCCAAATATCGTGAAGAAGGAGTGAAAAAGATATACATGGTGGTAGCTCATGGGAAAGAAAATCCATTTTATGAAGTGTCTTTTGATATTGTTGAGACAAAAGCTATTTGCACATGCTATATGTTTGAGTTTGTTGGAATTATTTGTAGGCATATCTTTGCTATTTTTGTGATATTTTAGAAAGATGGATAATTAATGCCAAGAAGCACATTGTACATGACATATCTAGTGATGTCGTATAGGTGGAGCCTCTACTTTCTTCTACCATGATGAGAAATAGTTTGATGCTTCAATTTTTGGAAGTTGCAGAGGTAGGGTCACAATCAGAGAAGCAATATATGAATCTTGGACAAACTTTACAAAAAGTTCATGAGGAGCTTCTAGCCATGCAAGATGTTTATGATGTTTATGATGTTGATGATTTAGGAAGTCCTGATAATACTACATTAAACAATCAAATATTATCAAATCTTCCAATTACTTTGTGAGACCCTCCACATGTTCCATCAAAGGGAACGCCTAAAGTTTTGAGACAAAAGCATCCAAAAGAAAAACAATTGACGATGAAGAGAAAATGTAGCATTTGCAAAGAAACAGGCAATGTGAGAACCAATTGTCCAACACATAAACATTCCGGGTAATTACATAACTTTATTGAGTTGTAGTATTAATTTGGTATTTAAATTTTTGGTTTATAAAATTACTTCTTGTAGGGATGTTGCAAATACAAGCTTGACACCACATTGGGAGTCAGTGTATCAATAAAGTCAAACTGAGGTTATTTAATTACAATATATTCAGTTTCAAGATAATACATACCTTTGTTGATATTTTCAAAAATAAACGTTTACTTTTTTAAATTAGGTATCTTTGATGGCAAGGTTGAACCCATTAATCATAGCAAATACATTGTGCTCCACAAGTTTTGTACAGATATATGATGTATTTGATTTTTTACTTAGTATAAATTGTTCTGTAATAGATTTTTTTGTTATTTATTTATTTTTCTATTTGTCAATCATCTTTAGGACTCTTGCCAATTGTGACATATCCTTCTACATCATCATCTACTATGCATATACATCCCAACTAGTCATCATCTACATTATGACCACTTAGCATTTAATTAGAATATATTGAATTTTTTTTATTGTGTTCATTCTAATTTTATTTTTTGTATTTTTTTGTACATTCTTTTGTGTAGGATATATTACAACAATTCCAAGAAAGTTGATGTACAAACAAGTTTTGTGTCCAAGAGAATAGATTAGGAAGCAAATATTTTTTGGTTATATAATGTTTAAATTGTGGTGGATAGAACTATCTTCTTTTTTGTATTCCTAATGTAGGGTCCTCTTTTTTGTATATTGAACTATGACAGGTTTTATTCTAGATGTATGTATTCTCAATTAGAAATTTCCCAAAAGAATTGTGACAAATTTTATTTTAAGATGTATGGTCAATCATATGATCTTTTGTGAATTGAATTGTGACAAGTTTTATTTCAGGTGAATGTATTCTCAATTAGAAACTCTTATAAAAAAAAATTGTGATAGGTTTTATTTTAGGTAAATGTATTCTCAATTAGAAACTTTTATATAAAAAAATTGTGATAGGTTATATTTCAAGTAAATGAATTCTCAATTAGAAATTGTTATAAAAAAAATAAAAAAAATTATGACAAGTTTTATTTTAGATGTTTTTGTAATCCTATGATCCTCTTTTTGTATTCTAAATCATGACAGGTTTTATTCTAAATTAAATTGTGACAGGTTTTATTTCAATTTTTATTCTAAATTGGGTTGTTATTATGTCAAATTTTAGTTTGTATGGTACATAAATATTAGTTGGCTTGTATTATTTGAAAACTCATGACCTGTCTATGAATTTAAACAAGTATCCATGTAATTTTGATTCTATAAAAAATTGTTAAAATGTCTTTTATTTTGCTTATTTTAGCAAATTTCGGTTACAGTAAGTGCACAATTAGTGATACAAAGTATCTAGTTGAAAATAAAATTGATGATGAATTTAAATCATCTTGATTATTGAAGATCTGTTCACACAAACGTAACAATGAGCTATTGCAATCATTATAAAAATAGTGCTTAACAAATATAAAAAATGTACAAGACATGTCACATTACATACATATTTAACAAATAAAAAAACAAGGATTTCAACCCAATGTAAAAGCCATCTAGGACCATAAAACACATTAAAGCTTAAAAAATGCATAAAGGAGTTTCAAAAGCTACAAGGGGTCAAGTTTCATTTTTCCCGTTCCAATGGGGTCCTCAAATATGCATTGGACAACACTTTTCTATGATAGAAGTGAAAATGGCTCTGTAAATGAATCTACTAGGCTTCTCCTTTGAGCTATCCTCATCCTATGCTTAAAAAATGGTTCTAACTTCTACTTTAAAGCAAATCCATGCATGTATCTAGATGTAGTTGAATGCAAGTAACCTCCAACGGTATACAGGTTGAATGCATGCTCTCCTTCTCCAATTACTCTAATGCACACCACAACCATTCCCATCTCCAAGCTACTTTGTATGATACTTTAGGATAGGCTGTCCATCAAGCAGTGCGCCACAACAGGTCTTTGAAGTGGATATAAGGAATGTAACACTTCAATTACTTCAACATCTTCTTCATCACGAATTCTAAAGTGAAATTCATTGTAGTAATATGTCAGTATGACATGTAATGCAGCAACACTTTTTATTAGCCTTGTCATGTATTTAGCAATTGCGTTATTTGCCTTCTGACAGTCACGGATGGCCCTTTCCCTTCTGCTTTGTAAGTTTTGTGCCAATTGAAATGACAGTTGTCCATATGTGGCACTTAACTTCCCTGGAGCAGCTTGAAGGATTCAATGCTAACGTTACAGATACTAATATGGGCCAAGATGCTAGAAAGAAACACAATGAACGTGAGAAAAATTAATTAAGGCAAAAAATATAGATTAGTTGAAATTGAAACCATTTAACGACATAAAACATTAGTTATTGAAGCAGATATATCTGATTGATACAAATATTATAATTAGGATTAAGTTTTCACTCATGTAATGAGAAATGATCTCTTGGCAATATGCTCATAAGCATTCTCCTAAGAATACTAACCCATCATTGCCCCATGATGAAAGAGGTTTCTTTAAATGAGTTGCGCCTTGTGTTTTCCCAATGTAAGGCATTACTGGCAATCACAAGAAGTAAATATATATATATATATATATATAATTTATTATGAAGAGAAACATATAATATTTAGGCAGAAGTGGTGTTTTTATTTATTTATGTTGTTTGGGGGGGGAGGGAAGGGAGGGGCAATTTAATCAAGTGGGCTTTGATAGTCCCCATTACTCTCCTAGGTATCAAATCAGCTAATTACACTTCATTTTTATCAATGTTTTGTATCAACAGAACATATAAATTAGGTGTCATTTGACCATGTATCAAACACTATTCCTACCTATCCCAAAACCCAACAAATCTCAAATTAGTTTGGTATCAAAGCTTTTGTCCTGCATCAATATTTGAAAATTCACAAAATTCCAGCAATTAGAACTTATACATTTCAACTAATAGAACTTATACATTTCAACTAATACTCTTGGAACTAAATTGGAACTTATAAGAACTACAATCAGATTCAGTTACGGGTTGAACCCTAACACTTAGGAATCTAATCAAAACCCATCAAAAAACCAAAATACAAAATACAAAAAAAAAAAAAAAAAAAAAAAAAAAAACCATAAATAATTCATGAGGCTCCAAAAAAACCCATAAACCCAGAAAAACCCATCAATAATTTGAAATCCAAATTGGGATAAAGGGAAAATCATGAAAAACAAATCTTTGGATCGTGGCTCACGGCGGCTCTGGTATGTTTACAAACTCCAACACAGCTCCAACAACCTTTGTGGCGGTGAGCTTCGGTGTGTGGCGTGGTGGAGGTTTGGGCAAGCAAAGGTAATCTTTCAGGATACTCCAGTAATAGGGATGTGTATCTCAAGTGTACCAGAAGGCTGGGATTTCATAAATATGTAAGGGAAAGCTGCTACCATTGCATTAAATATATTGCAGCTACTTTTCTGGCCGCATTTATGTGGAGAAGACCCTTGAACAGTACTACTTTGACTACTACCACTCACAGAAAGCTAAAGAAGGTGTATGATGGGACAGACACTTAAGTGAGGGTGATTGAAAAAATAGAGAAAGCATATTGTAGAAATCAAAGTTGCATTTGTAATCAGTTATATTGATTTATATCAGGTTTTGCCTCCTCGGATAGTGAATTCATTCAATCCTACGTGCCTTGTTTTTGCTTGATCATCTTTTAAATCCATACTAGCCGTTGTTAAATTCATTAGGGCTTAGTTCTTTGACCCACTCTCTACAAATTTATTGTACTGGGCTCACTAGGCCAATATCTCACCCATCTTGGGTTTGGGCTTTAAATCGTGTCCATACAAGCTTTTTTTTCTTTTCTTAATTCGTTCTCTGCTTGTGTTTGATTAGGGATTGAAGTGATGAGAATAAAAAGATGACGTGGCAAGATTCTATTGGTGGGCGTAAAACCAGTGTTTGAAAAATAGCCTGACCTAATGTATTCTTTTTTCAAAAATATTCAATTTGCTCCCTTAACACAAACATTACTTAACACCATTTGAAAATTTCCCCACTCTTGCTTCCTTCTCAGTCTCTGGTGCTATTTATCTACCATTGACCACCTAGACACACCTAATTGTTATAATGCAGTCACTATGAGACTTGCGTAGTCAAAACAAGTTGATGTAAGGAAGTGGGGGACTTAGAGAAGCAGGAAACATTCCACAGTTGTTGCTGTTATTTTTTGTTTAGAGAGAAAATTTTATTTTTAAAATCTTCATAATATATTGTATTGGCTCAAACCATGGTGGTTTTTTTTTTTTTTTTTTTTTTAAATTTAATTTTACCATTTTTTTATTATTATAATTGTTATAACAAATGGAGGAAGGTGAGTTCAAACTTTGGTTCTCCTCAAGAAGGAGACTAGACCCTGCCATTGAGTTGGAAGTTTTTTTACTTGATGCATATTTTATTTTCTAGTATTGCAAGCTAAAATTTTACAAAAACCAATCTAGTGTAATTGAATTACTTTTTTTTGGTTATTGATTGAAATATTTAACACTTTTTATTGACCTTGTTATTTAATTGTATATATTATAATAAAAAAAATCCGTTGTACAAACCAAATTACGAATGCTTAAATAATAAATACCTGAAAATGGTCAACTACCATGTTGTTTCATATGCTTTGACACCCAGCAGGCAGCAACCAAGAGATCAAATTGTAAAATAACTTGGTTGGATTTTCATCCAAAATGTTGGTATAAGTTTATTGCTTTGAATAATTCTCAATTAACCTTTTTACTATAATGTTCAAAATATTTTTCTGTTGTTTTCTCAAGTATTGTGCATATACTTCAAGACTCAACAAAACCAACTATCATGGGCTTAATTAATTATGCAATGAACTCATATCAAGTTATATTCTATGAATTGTAGAAACAGAATTAGGATTGCAATGCAAAAGACTACTTTCCAATTTTAATACATTACTCTCAAAAAAATCACTTTCCAATTTATTTATGCCAAATAATTTTACAAAATGTTTTAATCGGGACATGGTCCACCAGGGCCACCAATTTGAAAGGTGAATCCCAGCTCCTCATTTTTATAACCATCATATTTCAAGTCATAGCACTTGGGGTTGTCAATGATGAGTTGGTAATGGGGTGATTGAGGTACAAGGGTTTCGTTTAGTTGATTTCTATATTTGATATTTGTAAAAGAACTATGTAGAGGATTGCCATCAGGAAATGATCCAGATTCCATAGGTGGGATATATCCATTGGGGGGGCCAACAGCAACCCCTCCCCATCCAATGCCTTGAGGCTTGTTCAAATTAAAAAGAAGTTCAGCTGGATAATATCCCACAACATTATTTCCAAAAGATAACCACCAATTGTAATTTAAGTCCTGTCAAAAAGTAAGGATAAATGATCAATATTCAGTTTAAAAAACATTTAAGTAATTGGGTTAGGTCCAATGCATTTAGTGTATTGGATCCGTTGATATGATAACATGTGGCCAAAAGTGGACATGTGTCACCATCCTAACTAGTCTAGGACAACTGGACATTGAACTTAAGCTTTACAACATTTAAAACTTTACATGTCCCTTTTAACTTTTTTTTTCTCAAATTATATAAATGTGAAAATATGGATCAAATATTAAAAAAAATATATATTATAAGTGCAATTATTTAACTAAAAATTATTTTACCTGTTGGAGAGAGATACGAAGTTGAAATAGATTTCCGTTTGGGACAGATATATTGCTGATTCTTGCCCCTAGATAAACGCTTTTGTCTATTTGTATAAATCCTGGGCACACATAATTGATGCAACCTGATTGCTTGAAATTATCATTCTGTAATTTTCAAAGACATTATTAGTGAGCAAAACATCAACTTCTTTACAATTGCATTTGTGTTATTTTACAATGATACCATAATTACATGTGGGATTTATGCATTTTATTATTATTATTTTTGTATAATTGATTTAGTATGTGTGTGTGTGTGTGTGTATATATATATATAGAGAGAGAGAGAGAGAGAGATGGATTTTTTTTTTTTTTTTTTTGATAAGTAAGAGAGAGATGGATTTTAACCTTGACATTTTTTCCTATAGGAATCTAAATAATACCACTGTCCAACAAGATTTAGCAATTACTTTTTAGAATTTGAATAACAAATTTTGTGGATTTTAACCTAGATTAATAGATAAAATATTATATAAACAAAACCTGGGATTGACACTAGTTTGCCATAGGAAAAAATTATTTGAAATAATGGGAAAGGATCACATCTCATTATATATGCCACAGGCCAATAGACGATAATATTGATTAATTTCAACCCATCATCGTTGTTCTGCACAAAGATGCATTTTGTAAATTCCAACCATATATATTTTCTTAGGTGAGGTTTGGATATAAAATTTGCAACTTCATTAGCTCCACAAGACCATGTTTTAAGCCTAGAAAAAGAAAAAAAAAAAAAAAATATATATATATATATATATATAGAGAGAGAGAGAGAGAGAGAGAGAGAGGAACACATTACATTTTATGTAAGCTTAAGTAATATTACACAACTAAATAACTTTTTGACAAAATTTAGCTCTGAACATGTTTGAATCTCGAGGCTCCAACCATCAATAAGAAGATGTCATTTGTTTTTGTCATGTGCAATACACATGACTTACTTAACCCAACTAATCAAATTGAGTTATGTGCATTGCATATGACGATACACATACCGTCCTTCTATTGATAGCTAAAACCAAACCTTTTTCGTAACTTTTTTATGAGAATTGTAGGGACTCAATTTGTAAATTGGACCCAGACAATACATTTCTAGAGAGTGGGACAGAGAACTAGGCCCAAACAAGCTGACAACAGTTCACTGGGGACTCCAAACCATTGGAGGGGGGTTAGCCCAATTTCCTGGCTAAGGGTTGATCCTCGGCACCTGTCCAAGGAGGTTCCCTTCTCCCCCTTTTTTCCCCCCCTCCTTGCTTACTTTACTCGCTCCTCTTATATAGTCTTCATCGTCCTATCTTGTTCCCCCATCTGTTGATCATCCATTTGTCTTCCCTCTGACCGTCCGTCCCATCAGAGGCCTTATCAACACTCAAGTGGTTCATCCTGATCAGCGTCGCCCTGCTAAGGGGTTACATCCCATTAATGCGCTCAGAGGAGTTAGGTGAAAACATTAAGGGTGGAGGTGATAGCTTACTCTGGGCTTGTCCCCCACCCAAAATTACCCTGGGTACGCCGAGGACGAAGAGGTCCTCGGCGTGGATCTAAAGAAACGTCTCCATAAGTTAACATCGGATGGTCATCCCTCCTCGGCATGGGCCTTGGGCCGATTGTAAGATGGATTGTGGCTACCAGGCCCACGGGCCCCACAATAGCCCCTCAAAACCCTGCTGCACGCTCCCCCGGACGGGGAGGAGGGTTTTGATATCCCTGGGCCCTCTGGACGAGTCACCCCACTCCGGCCCACGTTAGGCCTGGCGACTTTTCGCCTGCCCGACGTGCGTTTTGGTGTTTCGAGACTCAGTGTGTGCCCGCATTAAATTTTGGCGGCTCCACGTTCCAAACTTTCAACGGTGTGATGGTAATCGTTCAGTGGGGATCTCCTGCTTTTATGGGCAGGAGGTTACACTTGGGGAACCCAAGGGGGAGTATAAGTACTTATTTGAACCGCCTGGTTTCTTTATTTCCACGCTTACGACCATTGATGCGTATACTTTGAATCCGGTTTGACTTACACACTACCCGAGAAGGACCTTCATATTTCTGTAAGTCTTCTTTTCCCGGTAACACCGAATTTTCTTTAATTCTACTCCTTTTTTTCTTCTTTCGGATCCTTTAATCGTTGTCGGGGATGGGTAAGTTTAAGAAGTTGGTTGAGTCCGACGAGCAGATGAAGAAATTCGCCGCCGATTATGGGATTCCCAATAATGTGAGTTTGAGATACTGTGAGAAAGGGGAGTGATATATAAAGAGAAACGAGGGTGAAGTCGTGATTCCCATAGTCGCCTTCGTAGAGGGAGGGATGAGAATCCCCATGAGGCCAGTAACTAGAGGTTATCTTAGGCACTTTCGTCTGGCTCCCACCCAGTGTGCCGTGAATGTATTTAGAATACTAGGGTGTGTAGACACCTTGAATGAGAAAATGGGGTTGAGATTAACTCACCACGATGTAAACTGGTGCTACAATCTTCAGCACCTGAGGGGTAAGACGTACTATATGAAGACGAGAGACGATAGGATCCGACTTATCCAGTGCCTTCCTGATTCTAATAAGGGGTTGACCCAAGATTTCCTCATTGTGTCGGGAGAATGGCACAACGGCCTCCACTACCCAACAGTAGAGGGAGAGCCAGGTAGGATACCCAAAGTATAAGACGGTCTAGGTTTTAGTATATATTATTATTATTATTATTTTTTTTTTTTGTTGCAAGTCTGCTTTGATTGAATAATTACAGGAGTTTTGCTTCTCTTTCCGCAAATCCGCACGCCTTCGCACGTCATTTCCACCTGGTTAATAAGGAGGATTTGGAAACCGTTCTTAGAGCGGAACTTTTTTTGAACGAAACCGACAACCAGGTTAGAGCCGCTCACGTGATTCTGGGATGCGACCCAGCCCAGAAGTCGTTCTCAGTCTCGAAGCACGTCATCAGAGCTCGTGATCCTCGGCTTAGGCAAATCACCGTGGTGGATGACGGTTTTGCATTTCCCGAGGGATCTCCTATTCCTGAAGGCATTCCGCTAGCCGGTTCCTCCTCATCCCATCAAGTAGCGGAGGCTAAAGAAGGGAAAAATGAAAAGGCAGGGGAGGTAGTTGTACTGAGCTCGTCTGAGGATGATTATAGTGTGTTTAATCTAGCTGACCAGTCCGAGGATCCCTCTGGTGACCTAGGGGACCCTCATTTGTCCGAAGCCGATTTTCAGTCCCGAAGAGCAGGGACCCAGGCCGAGATGGGTTTAAAGAGGCAGCCCCAGACCAATCTTCTTGACCTGCTTGAAGGTGGCTCCAAGAAGGGTGCACTAGAAAAGTGGCATCCCCAGCCCCCAACGCCTCCGCCTCAGTCGCTGCCCGTGCACACCAGGTCATCCTCTACCCTTCCAGTCTCAGCTCCTCAGACCGAGCCCTCTGATCCAAAAAGGAAGAGATCTTCTAAGGGTAAGGACGCAATGTATGGGGGCAAGTTCCAATCCTCGCCAGAGGAGGGTGGAATCCACAGGCCTCCAAAGCAACTGAAGCTTGGCGGTCAACGCAAAGGAAAAGAGATTACCCAGCAGGCGGCGGCCCAGGCCTGGCTGCCCGCTGCCGTGCTCCACGACCAACCCCTGATGGATGACGCATCGATACGGGAGTCCCGAGGGGTTGAGGGGGCTCTTGTAGCTGACGCCCTGGAGAAGTCTCTTCTCCTTCCCACCGATATGGCTGAGTTAAGAAGTATGAGTGGGCCAGAGGTTGTCCTCGACCTTAAGAGGTACCTAGGCATGGTGGGTCCTCTGGTACCTGTTTACTTTACTTAAATCTCGTTGCTTAGCACTTTCCCTCCTTTTTACGGAGTTGCTTGTTTTTGTTGGCAGGTTGTCCAGGCCCTTTTCAGGTTGGATGAGGAGGTCGATGGCCAGAGCAGCGCCTTAGCACAAGAACATGATAAGTTTTTGAAAGCTGCCAGTACCCTTAAGAGGTCTGAGGCCGACCTAAAAAAGGCGACCGAGAATCTGGAGGAGATGACGAAGGCCAGGGACAATGCTGCCTCCGATCTAGCCGAGGCTAGGAAGCAGGCCGAAGACCAGGCTAAGCGCTTACAAGATGCTGAGGGCTGCCTACAAACTGCAAAAGAGGATATTGCCGACCTGAAGAAAAAGTTGGCCGAGGCAGTCTACGAGAAAGGTATTGCCGAGTATGCCAGGGACGAGGCCAGGAGGGCCAAAGATGAGGCAATATTTGCAAAAGTAGACGCTGAGCGTTCTGTAGAACGTGCGGAGGAGGAGGCTTTCGCCGAGGGGGTGGCTAAAGCCGAAGCCACCCTTCAAGCTCAAGTTCCTGCAGTGTGCAGGCATTTCTGTTCTGAGACCTGGCACGAAACCCTCAACCAAGCAGGGGTTGATGCCTTATCTGACCTTAGGAAGGCGGAGAGGATATATTACCCTATTGCAATACGCGAGGCTGCCCCTGCAGCTCCCGAGGAGGGGTCCGCCTTGTCGGCGTCGAGTGAGGGCCATAAAAAGACTGCCGAGGACACGCCCTTAACCGACCAACCCCCTGAGGAGGCTGAGCCCCAGAGGGCATTGGGGGAGGTTAGAACCGAGGGCCAGGAAATGCCCCAAGACGTGGTGAAATCTCCTGCGGACTCGTCGGCCATACCCACGGTCCCTCCGAGACAAGGCCCTTAGGCGTTGGTCAAAGCCTTCTGACTAGCTCGTCAAGATAATTCGCCTACTGAGTTGGGGAGACTGGCATAAGATATAGGATATTTCTATTTGCCCCCTTTGTGGCATTGTAATGAAACTCATATATTTTCTGTTTGAATTGAATATTCAATACTTCACTTCCAATTAATGATATTTTCTTTTACGCGACTTACTCTACTATTTTTCTCAATACCTGGGTTCTGTTTAACATTTCTGTTTTTCTGTAAGCATCTAGTTTTCCCATAGGTTTGAGTCATTGGACCATGCAATACCTTGGTTCTGTCTAGTACCCAGATACAATGGTGTGATTAGTTTTCCCATAGGCTTGGGTCCAAGGACCATGCAATGCCTTGGTTCTGTCTATCACCTTTATTTTTCTGCAAGTATCTAGTTTCCCCATAGGTTTGAGTCCTTAGACCATGCAATACCTTGGTTCTGTCTAGTACCCAGATACAATGGTGTGACTAGTTTTCCCATAGGCTTGGGTCCAAGGACCATGCAATGCCTTGGTTCTGTCTATCACCTTTATTTTTCTGCAAGTATCTAGTTTCCCCATAGGTTTGAGTCCTTAGACCATGCAATACCTTGGTTCTGTCTAGTACCCAGATACAATGGTGTGATTAGTTTTCCCATAGGTTTGGGTCCGAGGACCATGCAATGCTTTGATTCTGTCTATCACTTCTATTTTTCTGCAAGTATCTAGTTTTCCCATAGGTTTGAGTCCTTGGACCATGCAATACCTTGGTTCTGTCTAGTACCCAGATACAATGGTGTGATTCGTTTTCCCATAGGCTTGGGTCCGAGGACCATGCAATGCCTTGGTTCTGTCTATCACTTCTATTTTTCTGTAAGTATCTAGTTTCCCCATAGGTTTGAGTCCTTGGACCATGCAATACCTTGGTTCTGTCTATTACCCAGATACAATGGTGTGATTAGTTTTCCCATAGGCTTGGGTCCGAGGACCATGCAATGCCTTGGTTCTGTCTATCACTTCTATTTTTCTGTAAGTATCTAGTTTCCCCATAAGTTTGAGTCCTTGGACCATGCAATACCTTGGTTCTGTCTAGTACCCAGATACAATGGTGTGATTAGTTTCCCCATAGGCTTGGGTCCGAGGACCATGCAATGCCTTGGTTCTGTCTATCACTTCTATTTTTCTGTAAGTATCTAGTTTCCCCATAGGTTTGAGTCCTTGGACCATGCAATACCTTGGTTCTGTCTAGTACCCAGATACAATGGTGTGATTAGTTTTCCCATAGGCTTGGGTCCGAGGACCATGCAATGCCTTGGTTCTGTCTATCACTTCTATTTTTCTGTAAATATCTAGTTTCCCCATAGGTTTGAGTCCTTGGACCATGCAATACCTTGGTTCTGTCTAGTACCCAGATATAATGGTGTGATTAGTTTCCCCATAGGCTTGGGTCCGAGGACCATGCAATGCCTTGGTTCTGTCTATCACTTCTATTTTTCTGTAAGTATCTAGTTTCCCCATAGGTTTGAGTCCTTGGACCATGCAATGCCTTGGTTCTGTCTAGTACCCAGATACAATGGTGTGATTAGTTTACCCATAGGCTTGGGTCCGAGGACCATGCAATGCCTTGGTTCTATCTATCACTTCTATTTTTCTGTAAGAAGAAGCTTGTCCTCGGCTCTGAGAGTCTTACTTTTGGTATAATGATGTCCTCGAACCGCTTTACTATGAGTGGTGCTTCCTCGGGTCGGACGGTTAGCTCTACGGTGCTCTGGGCAGGGATGATTTGGACTCCGAACTTGCATGTGGCGTTGACCTCGCCTTCAACTCAAGTTCCCATCCTCTTCAATTATGAGGCGTCTTTTGACTGCTCGCGCTCCGCGCTTGACGTTTCGATGCACGAGACGCGCCCTCATTAATTTCCTCGAGAATTGATAAACATCCAACGGTCTGTGGTCTCCTTGGGTTTTGGTCAGGATTAATACCGCTGATAATTTCCTTCTCGAACTCTGCATGGATCAATTCCCACCAGTTTTCACCCTCTATATAAGGCGTTCTGGGGGGAACGTTTCTCCTCATTCCATGGACTTTCCACCACAACCAGTAATACGTCCTTTCATCTCCCCGAGCCCCTTTAACAACACTGCCAGGATTGTGACCAGAGTTGGGAGATATGGGGCCAAGAGCCGCTGTGGCCGCAGCCCCCACTGGGCTTCCGGCGCGGCAGAGCCTGGTCGTAACCCTAATAGTGCCCAGCACGATGTCCAGGAGGGACGTCTTTGGAGTACCTAACGCCCCTCCCCAGGGCGCACCCCTGCCGGAGGAGACGTGCAAGATCACGTTACGGCTGGTGCCCGAGTGTTGTCATCTCCAGCGGCCGACCCTTGTGAGGACTAGAGAGAATCAAGGGAACATCATGGGAAGGGCCTCCCGGAGCCCCTGCATTGGCTTCTCTCTTTGTCCCAGCTCCACCGCACCAGCCAAGGAGTTGTTGGTAGCCTTGAAGCGGGCTAGCCTCAGCTCCATTCCCCCATCTTATTGTCAAGTTCTCCCATTCTCTTGATGCCAATAAGGGCACAGGTTGACACTTCCCTTTAGCTAATTTTAGGACGGGTCCACCTGGGCCTCTGATTGTAGAATTAGCTTGTAAATTTGTTTGTAAAACACGCCTGCCTGAGCCTCTAATTGTAATCTGTACCTTTCATTTAATAAAATCAAAGAATATCAAGTTTCTTTTCTTCTCTGTTGAATCTTTTATCTTTCTGCAAAAATTTTTTTTTTATGATGCACTGCCACTAGCCTATCATAAATTAACAACTTCAAAACAATTGTCCGTTGGGCCTGTTAGGGCACTAACTCTTCCCATAGACGGCGCCAATTGTAGGGACTTAATTTGTAAATTGGACCCAGACAATACATTTCTAGAGAGTGGGACAGAGAACTAGGCCCAAACAAGCTGACAACAGTTCACTGGGGACTCCAAACCATTGGAGGGGGGTTAGCCCAATTTCCTGGCTAAGGGTTGATCCTCGGCACCTGTCCGAGGAGGTTCCCTTCTCCCCCCTTTCCCCCCCCCCTCCTTCCTTACTTTACTCGCTCCTCTTATATAGTCTTCATCGTCCTATCTTGTTCCCCCATCTGTTGATCATCCATTTGTCTTCCCTCTGACTGTCCGTCCCATCAGAGGCCTTATCAGCACTCAAGTGGTTCATCCTGATCAGCGTCACCCTGCTAAGGGGTTACATCCCATTAATGCGCTCAGAGGAGTTAGGTGAAAACATTAAGGGTGGAGGTGACAGCTTACTCTGGGCTTGTCCCCCACCCAAAATTACCCTGGGTACGCCAAGGACGAAGAGGTCCTCGGCGTGGATCTAAAGAAACGTCTCCATAAGTCAACCTCGGATGGTCATCCCTCCTCGGCATGGGCCTTGGGCCGATTGTAAGATGGGCCGTGGCTACTAGGCCCACGGGCCCCACAAGAATATTATTGTGAAAATCTCACTGTTGAATTAATGTTCTTTACATTAATCCATTATAAATATAGAACCAAAGCACTTTAAATAAAAATACCAAAAAAAAAAAAATTATAAAAAGAAACAGGATAAAGCCAAAGAAGCATAATAAATACAAAAAATATGGGAGCAATAATTCAATGTTTGAAACACCAGCCCATAATTTACATTCAGCACACATATATGACTTGCGAGTTGCAAAAAGAGAAATATATATATATATATATATATCAACAAATTTTCAAATGTGTAAAACAAGAAGAAGAAAAAAAGAATATAAACAACTATAGAAATGAGAAAATTTCAACGAATTTTCAAATGTGTTGAAACGGAAGTATATACAGAACTTACTGTGTAAACTGCAAAAAAATGAGAACCCCCATCATTGTATATAGCAGGACCCACCTGTTCGAAGCAATGAGTATTAATATTTCAAGTATGTTATCTGAAAATATAAATGGTTACTATGATTCATACAAATCTGGATTGAAACATAAAGAAATGTCAATCCATAAAGAAATGTTATGTTCACAATATTTTCACAATAAACAAGTTGTTACTAATTGTTATTAGTGGGCAAAAGAAAAAAAAAATAATGGTGATGATGCTAAGATCGTCAGTAGAGATGTTCGTCCAGAGTGATATCGTCAGCCTTCGCTCCAGATCCTGCAAACAATATTCCCAGATACAAAGAATGTGGTCACCGGTGTGGCACGAGCCACAAAGTCTCCGATGCCAAAGTCAGGAAAGGTCCTCTCAAATCAAGAAAGAATAAAATATCTTTTAATAATGAAATTTCTAGTGAGTGTTTCTTGTACCTTTTCCGGATCCTGTTTGGGGATATATATAGGTTGTTTTCAGTACCCTTCTAGCCGTTGGTTCTGCCATAATGAGGGTGTAATTCCTTGATTTCGTAACGCCCGTGCAGGGTAGTAAATTTGACAGATACTTCTTCAACGGTATTGATATTTATTGTTCATTTTGTAACGGATGGTCGTGACAGGTGTATAGACGACTAACTTGTAGGTTCGGGCAATCACACTCGTTCTTATTAGTCGTCCACAAGCAAGGTATGGACGGTCATATATTTTTTGGATCTATCAGCTGCCCCCTTATTCCAAGATCGTCCATAAGTCGGACGGTCCTAGGAATACGAAAGGGTTTTTTATTATTATTATTATTTTTTTTTTTTTTTGGGAAGTGCTCTCCGCATTAATTGCCTTCTGGCGGCGTGGCGTGCGTCGTGGCCACATGTCTAGTTCTGACTGGTGGGGAAACATCGTTTCCGGTGAGTGTCTTTTCGGTTTCCCGCGGTTTTCCAAAGCATGCCTTTTAGCTTGACCCTTCTCTTTCCCTTCATTTCATTCGTTTCATATTTCTTTGGTTTTTCTGGGTTTCTTCTTTTTTGTCTTCTCTGTGTTTGATTCTGAGTCTTGCTGCCGTGGCTGCCTTGCCTTTTCGACCTCCGATTTTCTTCCTTCTCTTCAGGTGCGTATCCCTTCTTTTTCGCTCCTTTCCCCTTTTTTCTGCTTTGTATTTGCTTAGTTTCCTTTTTCGTCATGTGTGTATCCCTCCTTTAATGGTGGACTACACAGCATTTCAGCAAATTTGTCCTTCTATTGCTTTTCTTTTCGCGCGTCTGGGAGGTTTTCTAGAGTTTTCCGGCGACCGGTATCTATACCTTGGTGATTTTGTGGCTAGGGGGAGTGGTTTAGATTTAGCGCTGAGTGAACTGCAACCATTGTTGCAGCAGTCTTTTTCTTGGTTTAAATCTGTTCGCGGGGTCTTTGAGAGGGAAAAAATAGGTTCCGCGGTGAGGTCGAGTGATCCTGAAGGGGGTTCTTCTTCTGGCGCAGCCGTGGACGGGGCTGTGCTGGACACAGCTACCTCTGCGCTTCCTTCGTCCAATCTTCCTTTGTCAAATCTTCCTTCGTCTTTCGCTGTCGTTCCTCGTCCCTTCCATGCTCTTAAGGAAAGGTGTAATTTGAAGGTCGATGTTTTTAGTAGGTTCAAGGATAGGTTTCAATTCCCAGCGGAAACTAGGGTTCGTCTCCCCAGGAAGGGTGAAAAATCTTGTGCCTTTGCCCACGGAGAAGTTTTCTTTTATGAGGCGGCCTTCCTGTGTGGTCTAAGGTTTCCCGTTCATCCATTTATTATGGAGCTTCTAGATCACCTGCGGATTGCTCCTGGGCAACTTATGCCCAATTCTTGGAGAATTGTCATAAGCTGTATGGTGATCTGGACGACTATAGCAGATGGAGAGATGATCACGGTGAACGAGCTTACCAATCTCTATCGTCTAAAAGAGTCTAGGGAATTCGGGTATTATGAGCTTGTCCCCTGGGAGAGGAGGTCACGTTTGGAAGCCGATCTCCCTTCGTCTTTCCGTTATTGGAAGTCAAGATATTTTTTTGTGTCCGGAGATGGTTGGGAGACCTTGTCAGATGACTTTTGGGGAAATGTCCCCAGGCTGCTGCGTCGGTGGGAGATCCCTGGTCTTGGTGCGTTTGTCTTTTTATGCTCCTTTTTTTTTTTTATCATCGTTAGTATCTTTTTGATCGTCTGTGTAATCTTGAGTGACTTTTTTGCTGTGCAGTGAAGGAGCGTCCTGGTCTTGACAGCCGATTTGAAGCGAGAGTTCAGGAAGCAATCAAATATTCGAGGACGATCGAAGATTTCAACGAACTTATCGATCCGCGTACTCTGGCTCGTCACTGTTTGGGACCTGATCCTTCACTCTACGTCCTTCAAGTTCTTGATCGGGAGCAGAAAAAACGTGAGTAGATGTGAATGATACGTATGTGTATATGTATATATATTTTTAACTTTCCTTAGCTTTCTTCTCCAGAAATGACAAGCAAATTCAACAAAGATCTGTATGCGAAAATCAGGGGGAAGAAGAACGAACCCCTTTCAAGCATTGGTCAGAAAACTTTGAAGTTTACTGACAGAGAGAAAGAAAAGGAGAAAGAGAAAGAGACGGTGGAGAGGGGGTCGTCTACCCCTACTCAGGACGAGGCAAGGACAGCTTCTCCTGCAGTTTCAATTGAAGAGGTCCCTGGACCAAAAAGGCGAAAGACATCGCACAAAGGTAAAGAGAAGGTGGGTTCCAGTATTTGGGACGATGCGGAGGCTGCCGTAGCCCGGGCCAATGATTTTTTAACTCCTGAAGAGAGAAAGGAGATTTCTCTCGTACCTTCTCATGAAATGGTGAACCAGCACGTTCATAAACTCGTGCAGGTATGTTCTTTTTACCTTACCATCATATTATCGTCATCTTATTGTTTTCTCAGAAAACTCATAAGCTAATATTTTTAGGTGTTGGGGGAAACGATGCACCTTACTTCACAATTCTTGGCGAGTGAGGAGAAAGCTGTTATGGCCACTTCGAAGGTGGAAGCCTTAGAGGCTGAGGCTTCGGGCTTGAGGAAGGATCTGATTGCGGCGATGGACGCCCATAATACTTCCAAGGAGCAAATCAAAGTCCTGACCGAGCAACTTGAAGCTGAAAAGGCGAAGGTGAAGCAGAAGGACGATCTCCTTGCATCCGCGGGTCAAAGGATGAAAGCTGCTGTAGCCAAGGCCGTCCTTGCCTTCCAGACGACGGATGAGTACAACACTGTGCTGTTCCAGTGGTACTTCAAGGGGTTTGAGCTGTTAAGAAGATACATGATCAAACATGGGCAAGGAGTCAATCTGGACGACCTGGACTTTGAAGCTGTGGATAAAGAGATAGAGGCGGACGAGGCTGCTCTGGCAGCTCAAGCTTCTAGAGCTTCGGGTGAGGACCCTCCAGCAACTGACGAGGGTGATGGCCATGCTCCTCCAGCATAATCACTTAGTGCCTGTTTTTTTTTCTTTCGTTTTGTTTTTTTGAACAAACACTATTTCAGGTCCCCGTATGTTTTGGGGTTTTTCCTTGAACAACTTGCATTTTTGTGCATATATATATGAGTTCTGTTTGTTGTTGTTTCTTATGCTTATTTTCATCGTTTCTCCCCTTCAGCCTTAGAAGAATTTGAGTTGAAATTACTTCTTCGTTTCTTGAAGTATTCATTCTCTTCGTCCGTCTGTGGACTTAGATGATTTTTGTAGGAATGTTCTCGGTCGATTAAAGGATTTCCTCGTCATTTTGATCTGGATAATGAGCATTCCTTGCAGGAATTTCATCATCTTTTCGATCTAGACGATGATAGTTCCTTCAAGGATTTTTAGGACCTGCTAGATCTGGACGATGCTTATCCTTTCGCAGGGTTTTATCGTCTCTTTAGATCTAAACGACGTAAACTCTTGTAGTGAGTTTTATGGCCTTTTCGATCTGGACGATGTACATCCTTTCGTAGGATTTAATCGTCTTTTCGATCTGGGCTATCAGTCGTTTTAAATTTTTAGAAGACAATTTAGAACACGGGGAGTGCTGAATAACCACTTATGGAGCCCTGAATGATTACTTATATAATCTTGCATAAATACATAACTTGTGGTAGACAACATAAAATTAATTTGAATAAACAGAAAGCATGGAATCAAATTTTGTTAACTGCTTACAATTAGGCCATGGGTTCTTTCTTGTAATACCTCTTTAGGTGCTCGACGTTCCATGGACGAGGTAACTTGTTTCCTTCTTGGTCTTCTAAATGGTAGCTTCCTTGTCGTGAATAATGGACGACTTTGTAAGGTCCCTCCCAGGTTGGGCCTAGTTTGCCTTGTGCAGGGTCTTTTGTCGCAGGAGTTACTTTCCTGAGGACGAGGTCACTGATGTTGAATCTTTTTAGCTTCACTCTTTGATTGTAGTATCCTGCCATCTTTTACTGGTATTTGGCCATTCTCTGCGAGGCTTGATCTCTCACTTCGTCCACGCAGTCCAGGTTCAATCTTAGCTGGTCGTTGTTTTCTTCTTCGTCAAAAAAGTTTCTCCTGATGCTAGTGAGCCCCACTTCGACGGGAATAACTGCTTCCGTGCCATATGTTAGGTTGAAGGGGGTTTCTCCTGTTGGTGTTCTTGCCGTCGTCCTATAAGCCCATAGGACGCCTGGTAGTTCCTCGGGCCACGCTCCCTTTGCCCCCACTAACCGAGACTTGATTATCTTGAGCAAGGTTCGGTTCGTTACTTCTGTCTGTTCGTTGGCCTGAGGATGTCCTGGTGAAGAATACTTGTTTTTGATACCTAAGCTGGAGCAGAATGATCTGAACCCTTGGCAATCGAACTGACGACCATTGTCGGATATGATTGTCCGAGGAATCCCGAACCTGTAAACAATATTTTTCCACACAAAATTTTGTACCTTAGCTTCTGTGATTGTTGCAAGTGCCTCTGCTTCAACCCACTTTGTGAAATAGTCAATCGCGACGAGCAGGAACTTCATTTGTCTTTTTCCCTATGGCAGGGGACCGACGATATCGATTCCCCATTGTGCGAATGGCCAGGGAGAGGAAATGCTCGTCATTATCTCACCTGGGACTCGTTGAACGTTCCCATATCTTTGACAACTGTCATACTTTTTTACAAAGTCGGCCGCGTCTTGCTGCATTGTGGGCCAGAAATAACCTGCCTTCATGATCTTTCTGACGAGTGACTTTGACCCCATATGATCTCCACAGATTCCTCCGTGAACCTCCTCGAGGACATACCTGGCCTCTTCGTCTTCTACACATCTTAAATACGGTTGAGAGAAACATCTTCTAAATAGTTGATCATTCAAGATAGTGAACCGGGCAGCTCTTCTACGGACCTTCTTGGCCTCTTCAGTGTCTGATGGCAGTTGTCCGTCTTTAAGAAAAGTAAGGATCGGGCTCGTCCATCCCTGGTGTGTATGCACAGAGAAGGCTTGCAACTCTTTAATGCTTGGGAGACTTTGTTCTTCTAGTCTCCAGTCATAATTCTTGTCCTGAAGATCTGCTGATGCACTGCGGGCTACTTCGTCGGCTTCTGTATTCTGTTCCCGTGAAACCTGTAAGAACTCCACCTGATTGAAATTGCTTACCAGCTGGTTTGTTAACTTTAGATATTTTTGCATCCTCGTCTCTTTTGCTTCGAAATCCCCCCTGGCTTGCCCTATGACGAGCTGTGAATCACTTTTGACCACAATGTTTTCAGCTCCCAATGCCTGAGCTAGTCGGAGACCTGTTAGCAGACCTCATATTCTGCCTCGTTATTTGTTATGGGGAACTTTAGCTGGACCCCGTATTTGAAGACATCGTCCTGGGGAGAGACAATAACGACGCCTGCTCCTCCCCCTTTCTGTGTAGACGATCCATCTGTGTTGATCGTCCAGATATCTTCCCGCGCTTCGTCCTGCTCGTTGGTAGTGAATTCTGCTATAAAGTCTGCCAAGGCCTGAGCTTTTATGGCTGTTCTCGATCGGTATTCAATATCGAATTGGCTAAGTTCGATCGCCCACTGCACCATTCATCCAGCTGCCTCGGGTTTGTTCATCGCCTTCTTGATTGGCTGATCCGTCATTACCTTTATCGGGTTAGCCTGGAAGTATGGGCGTAGCTTCCTGGAGGCCATTATTAGGGCGAAAGTAATCTTTTCGATCCGGGGATATCGAGCCTCTGCCCCCTGGAAGGCTTGGCTAACATAATACACAGGGAGTTGTACCTTGTCCTCCTCCCTGATTAAGGCTGCACTTACTGCCGTGACAGACACTGCCAAGTATAAGAACAGATCTTCTCCTTCCTTGGATGGACTTAAGAGCGGGGGATTGCTCAAGTACCGTTTCAACTCTTGGAATGCCGTCTCGCACTCCTCCGTCCAGGCAAAAACCTTCTTCAGGGTCTTAAAGAATGGAAGACACTTGTCCGTTGCTCTTGAGACGAACCTGTTGAGTGCCGCTACTCTTCCTGTGAGCGATTGTACTTCTTTGGTCGTCCTCGGTGAGGACATTTCAATGATGGCTTTTACTTTTTCTGGATTTGCTTCAATTCCCCTTCGTGAAACTACAAACCCGAGGAACTTCCCTAAGGAGACTCCGAAAGCACACTTGGAGGGGTTTAGCTTCATGCTGTGCTGCCTGAGCGTGTTGAATGTCTCCTTAAGATCGTCCATATGATCCTCTTCTTCTTTGCTCTTGACGAGCATATCGTCGACGTACACTTCCACATTTCTCCCAATCTACTTGTTGAACATTTGATTTACCAATCTCTGGTATGTGGCTCCTGCGTTCTTTAGACCGAAGGGCATGACCCTATAGCAATAGAGCCCTTGGCTAGTGATGAATGCAGTTTTTTCCTGATCTTCTTCCGCCATTTGTATCTGGTTATATCCCGAGAATGCGTCCATGAAAGTGAGAAGTTTGTGCCCGGCAGTAGAGTCTACTAGTTGGTCGATTCTGGGTAAGGGGAAGCTGTCCTTCGGGCAGGCTTGGTTTAGATCTGTGAAGTCAACGCACATTTTCCATTTCCAATTTGCCTTCTTGACCATGACGACATTGGCCAACCACTCCGGATAATAAACTTCTCGAATAAAGTTTGCATCAAGTAGTTTTCTCACTTCGTCCATCACCGCTTTGTTTCGTTCAGGGGCAAAAACCCTTCTTTTTTGCTGGACGGGCTTCTTTTCCGGATCTACGTTTAGGCGGTGTTGGATGATGCCTGCTGGGATCCCTGGCATATCTTCGTGGCTCCAGGCAAATACATCGAGGTTGTTCTTCAGGAAAGTAATGATTTCTTCCCTCGTCCTCGGGTTTAGGTCCGTTCCTACCTGAGTCGTCTTTATCGGATCCCCTTCGACCAGTTCTACTGTTTCTAGCTTCTCCACGATCTCAGGTGTTTTATCCTCGATCACCCACGTATGGTTTTCTTTCGAGGCTAGGACGGCCTGGTAGCACTCTCTTGCCAATACTTGATCTCCCCTTATTTCTCCGACTCCCTGTTCTGTTGAAACTTTACCTTCAGGCAGTACATGGAAGTGGCAGCTTTCCAACGGTTAAGGGTTGGTCGTCCTATGATAACATTGTAAGACGATGGTGAGTCTACAACCAGAAAATTATGTTTGTTGGTTACCTGGAAGGGGTATGAGCCAGCTGTGACCGTCAACGTCACTATCCCGCGAGGGTACACCTTGTCTCCGCTGAAGCTGACGAGGGGTGACTCAAAAGGACGAAGCCTCTTCGGGTCTACCTTCAATTGCTGGAAGGCGGACAGATAGATAATGTCCGCTGAACTCCCGTTATCTACCAGAACTCTCCTCGTGTTGAATCCCTCAATCATGATTATGATAACGAGCGGGTCGTCATGAGGTTGCCTTATCCCCCTGGCATCTTCCTCTGAAAAATACATGTCCTGGTTCGTTCGTCATTGCTTTGCGGGAGGTAAGCTATGAACACTGTTTATTTGCCTTTGGTATGATTTTTTGAGGGATCTGAACGAGCCTCCTGTGGTCGATCCTCCCGTGATGGTTTTTATTTCTCCTTTTGCATTTTGCGGACGAGGTGGCTGGTCTTCAGTTCTTTGGAAACCTCCAGGCTGGTCCCTCTTACCGTATCTGCTGGCTTCTCCTCTTTTCACGTACCTTTGAAGCTTCCCTTTTTGAATAAGTTCTTCTACCTGCTCCTTCAGGTCTCTGCAATCCTCCGTGTAATGTCCGTGGTCTTTGTGAAAACGGCAATATTTCTTTTTGTCACGTACACCGGGTGGTGATTGGAGTGGCCTGGGCCACTTAAGGCCTTGTTCGTCTTTGATCTCCGCCAAAATTTAATCGACGGGCATCACTAATGGCGTGAATTTCGTTTGCCGAGAATTCTTATCATCCCTTCGTCTATTCCCGTCTTCATTACGTCTGTCAACTCGGTCTCTCTTCTGCCCCCTTCGATCGTCATTCTCATTCTTCTTCTCTTTTGTCTTTTATGCCCCGTCTATGGCTGCCAGGGCATCTTCAGCGTTCATATACTTCTGCGCCTTCAACAGCTTCTGCCATCGTCTTGGGAGGGTTTTTTGCCACAGAAACCACAAAGTCCCTGGACTTCAGTCCTGCTTTAAAGGTCGTAAGTTGTACCTTGTCGTCGGATTCGTCTACTTCCAGCATTCCTCATGTGAAACGTGTCACATAGGACCTCAATGTTTCTTTCTCTCCTTGTTTGATTGTGAGCAAGTGATCGACAGTTCTTTTTGGACGTTGTCCACCAACAAAATGACGAACAAACGAACTGCTTAGCTGTTCGAAATTATCGATGGAAGATGTGGGCAATTTTGTGAACCATTCTCGGGCGGCCCCTTTCAGGGTTGTGGGAAAGGATCGACATAGAATCTCGTCAGGAGGCTGTTGAAGACCCAAAGTTGTCTTGAAAGTATTCAGGTGATCCAACGAATCTTTCAATCCGTCGAAGGGTTCGAGCTGGGGTAGACGGAACTTGGAGGGTACCGGGCACTCCTGGACGGCTGCGGTAAAAGGGGAATCAGTTTTCCTGACGATTCGGTCCAGCCCTTGATCCGTCTTTCCTCTAATTGCGCTTCTCAACTCGTCCATCTCTTTCCTCATCTCCTTGAGGAAACTTGAGTTTGGTTCTTCTGGAGTGCCGGTTCGTCTCCCATGACTGTCTCCGTCCTCATTCCCATTGACTTCTGTGTGGTTGTCCCCTTGTTGCAGTCGCTGTTTCATTTCTTGATTTTGCTTGGTGAGCTCTTCCACCGTGGCTGCAAGTGCTTGAATTTGTAGGGACAACGCAGCGGGGTCTGGGATACAGCTGGACTCCATCTCCTTAGAATAGAACAGTACCCTTGAACCGAAGGCTCAAGAATAATACGTCCCCACAGACGGCGCCAAACTGATGATGCTAGGATCGTCAGTAGAGATGTTCGTCCAGAGTGATATCGTCAGCCTTCGCTCCAGATCCTGCAAACAATATTCCCAGATACAAAGAATGTGGTCACCGGTGTGGCACCAGCCACAAAGTCTCCGATGCCAAAGTCAGGAAAGGTCCTCTCAAATCAAGAAAGAATAAAATATCTTTTAATAATGAAATTTCTAGTGAGTGTTTCTTGTACCTTTTCCGGATCCTGTTTGGGGATATATATATAGGTTGTTTTCAGTACCCTTCTAGCCGTTGGTTCTGCCATAATGAGGGTGTAATTCCTTGATTTCGTAACGCCCGTGCAGGGTAGTAAATTTGACAGATACTTCTTCAACGGTATTGATATTTATTGTTCATTTTGTAACGGATGGTCGTGACAGGTGTATGGACGACTAACTTGTAGGTTCGGGCAATCACACTCGTTCTTATTAGTCGTCCACAAGCAAGGTATGGACGGTCATATATTTTTTGGATCTATCAAATGGTAAATTCAAATTAGCACTAGTAACAATTTATCATCTATAATTTGTTGTGAAGATGTTGTAAACGTAACACTCCTCTAATACAATTTCATTACAAAATATAAAGTTTATATAATATATGATTACGTAATGATGTCCAACATTATGCTCCTAGAGTCCTAGTGACACCCAAAACCCATGGTTATTTATCATATTGTTTCATTTGTATATTTTTTTAGAAACAAATAAACTGTTAAACACACACACTTAACATTCCTAATAATCTTTTTCTTTTTAACTACTAAATGTTCTATCGATATCAAATTGTGTTTACCAAAAATGTTTGGTTGATTGGGTTTTTTTCAACTAAATATTTTTACACATTTGTTTATGTTTTAGGCAATTTGAATTAAAAGCTTTTAGTAACTTGTTGTTTTCATTCCATTTTCACGTGTATTTAATTATTATGTTGATCAAATATCTTATGCAATGTGAGTTAAAAAAGCAATAGTTGCTGCTCAACTGACCCTCAATTGAAGCTCGATCGAGCGAGACTCAGAGACTATTTTTTTTCTTTAATATAAGTTTTTAATTTGAAAGTATGGTTTTGTTTTCTCAACCCTACGGTTTTGTTTTATTTATATTGTGCTTAATTGATAATTAGAAATAATTTTCTGCATAGGACTAAATCAAAATAAACTTACTGAATTGGGGAGTAAAAATCCGTTTGAAATAAATTGCATTGTTATGTTTTCTCTCTAGGTTTCTCTAGAAACCCTAGAGGTGGAAAAAGGCGCTAGTATTATTATACGGGCTGCCGATAGGCATACTTTTCTCCGTGTAGGCGGTAGAACAGGTTTTCTTTCAATAGCTCGAATATGGAGGAGATTACAGAGAGATGTGCAGGTTTGCATCTGTCATTGAGAGAAGATGCTGAAGTGATAATACACGAAGCCGTGCCAGAGGATGGCCTAGTTCTCATAGGGAAGTTCTATACAAAGAGGAGAGTTAACTTAGAGTCTGTGGCACAGGTGCTGAAATCGGTGTGGAAAACAAAGCACAATTTCGAGGTCAGCAATCTGGGCGAAAACAAAGCCATGTTTCTTTTTCAAAACAAGGATGATATGGATAGAGTACTCTTCCTTTGCCCGTGGTCCTTTGATAAATACTTATTAATCCTTCACAAACTGGCGTATGGGGAGGTAGTGAAAGACGTCCAGTTTGACAAGACCCCGTTTTGGATTCAAATTCATGGGCTGCCTACAATGTGCCAAACGAGGGCAGTGGGAATGAGTATCGGAGCTACCTTAGGGGAGGTGGAGAAGGTGGACGCGAATGGGAGAGGGTTTTGCCTAGGAAGTTTTCTGTGAATAAAGGTGCTTATGGATATCACTAAGCCACTGTGTCGAGGTCGAAAGTTTCGGTTGGGCGAGTATGGATTGAAATGGGTAGAATTCAAGTACGAAAGGCTCCCAATTTTCTGCTACTTGTGTGGGATGATTGATCATGATGAAAAGGATTGTCTACAAGGTTTTCGAAGTAAGGAAACGCCAAGGCCAGAAGAGAAGCAGTTCGGTCCGTGGTTGCGTGCGACTCCGGACAAACACCAAAAACCGGTACTGATCACGGTGGTGAAAAATGGGGAGTGTATAACCGGGGAAGCCAAAGCCGGGACACAGGATCGGAGTTGGAACGCAGATCATATAAAGGAAGCCGTGAACAATAGTATCGACGGCGTGGGTAAGGCGGATAGGACGGTGGAGGTTAGTGCTGACGTGGTGAGCGTGGACACGGTACCAGATCACGCGCAAAATAAAATCCCGAATATCTCGCTCAGTTCAAATTTTGAGAAGGAACTCCAGGAAATTGACGCCGCGATCATGGGAGATGTTTCAGGCGTGCATGCTGATCCAAGTAAGGAAATAATCGTGGGAAGGGAGGAGAATATGCAGTTACAGAAGGATGCCAGGCTGGATAGGAAAGATCGGTCCTATACAAATGGGCTTAAAATTGAAGCCCAACACCATAATGAAGTACCTGGGCCTTTGGCGCAATTTATGGAAGAGAAAACCCAGCCAGGTGTGAATTTGGGCTCGACCCCATTAGGAATTTGTTTTAAAATGGGGCCTGCTTCACCAAGATTACAAAAGTCTCAGAAAATAAAGAAGACCACTGAAGGTGGCCATAAGAAAAACAAGGAGAACAGGAGTGAAGAATGCATGAGGATGGTCTCGGGCAAGGAGTGCATGCAACCTCATGGAGTTGATAATAACATAGAGAGGTCCATGGACGTTGACCGAGCAGAGATGGGTTTAAAGAGGAGAATACGACCACCATTGTTTGAGCTGGAGAACTTTGATGATAATGGGAAGAGAGCAAAAATGGAAGGAGAGGTCAGGGAGTTTGGCAAACTGTTAGCTCACCATCTGGGATCGGCGGAGGCTGGCGACCAGCCCCGCCGGGCACAATGAGTGCCATTAGTTGGAACTGTAGGGGGCTTGGGAACCCCCTAACAGTTAAGGCACTCCAAAAGGTGGTTTTGGAGAAAGATCCCACCTTAGTTTTCTTAATGGAAACTAAGTTTACTGTCAATGAGATGGATGGAATTAAAAGGAAAATAGAAAGACAGGATGGTATGGTGGTTCCTAGTATCAAACGTGGAGGTGGCCTGGCCCTTTTGTGGAAAAGAACAGTGAAGGTGGATGTGTTAACTTATTCTCCTAGACACATTGACGCCATAGTCATTGAAGAACAGGGGATGAGGAAGTGGCGTTTCACCGGGTTTTATGGGCATCCGGAGACAGGGAAGAGAGAGGAGTCATGGAAGCTGTTGGAAAGTCTTAGTAATAGAAGCAACTTGCCATGGATATGTATGGGAGATTATAATGAGATTATGTATGCCAGAGAAAAAGAGGGTGGTGGAGTGAGACCTGACAGTCAAATGCGGTGCTTTCGAGAGGCAATCAATAGGTGTCGTTTGAGGGACTTGGGTTATGTGGGGTCGGACTACACTTGGAGTAGAAGATTGGGCTGTCGTGGTTGGGTGCGTGAAAGGCTAGACAGAGCTTTGGTGTCCACAAATTGGGCAGCGATGTTCCCGTCGGTGAAGCTTTATCATCTGTCCAATTCGGTCTCAGATCATAGTATCCTTGTGCTTAAAGAAGCTAGGGTACCTCGGCGGCAGCGGCAACAACCAAAGCTGTTCCGTTTTGAGTCCATGTGGCTTGAAGACAAGCGTTGTAAAGAGGTGGTAGTGGCAGCGTGGGAGAGAGGGCAAAATAGAATCTCAAGGTACCATTGGAAACATGCTTGGAGGAGTGCCAAAGTTCACTACAGTCATGGAATAGGCAGACGTTTGGCCATGTTGGTAAGCAGATTGCAAATCTTCAAAATAAACTCCAAATGCTTGAGTCGTTGAAAGGCAAAGGTACTGACTTAGAAACAATCCATGCTATGAAAATGGAGCTAAATAAGTGGCTGGGCATTGAAGAGGAGATGTGGCACCAAAGAAGTCGTAACAATTGGTTGAAGGCAGGGGACAAGAATACAACTTTCTTCCATACTAAAGCTTCAAACAGGTATCAAAAGAATACTATCAGTAGAATATTGGATTCTAATAATGTATGGCATGAGGAGGCAGACCAGATTGGACAAATCTTTATAGACTACTTTGAGCATCTATTCACTTCATCACAGCCAAAGGTGGAGCAAGAGTTGCTCGAGGCAGTACATCCTAAAGTAACAGACCGGATGAACACTATGCTTTCCCAAGACTTTCATGCCATAGAGGTGGAAAAAGCACTAAAGCAAATGCATCCCCTAACGGCGCCAGGCCCAGACGGTATGCCTCCCCTATTTTATCATCATTTTTGGCCAACTGTAAAATCTATTGTTGTTCAAACTGCTCTTACTTTTTTGAATAATGGCATAGCCCCTCCAAAATTCCATGATACTCACATAGTGCTTATCCCCAAAATTAAAAATCCAGAAAAAGTAACAGACTATAGGCCAATCTCTTTATGTAATGTGGCTTATAAAATCGCGTCCAAAGCGGTGGCGAACAGGTTGAAAGTGGTGATGCAGGATATAATAGGGGAGAACCAAAGTGCTTTTGTGGCAGAGCGCCTCATCACAGACAATGTACTGGTGGCCCATGAGCTGATGAACCATATCAGTAAGAAGAAGAAGGGCAAATGTGGAGAGATGGCTGTAAAGCTCGACATGAGCAAAGCTTATGACCGAGTTGAATGGGAATGCCTGCAACAGATTATGAGGAAGCTAGGCTTTCATGAGAAGTGGATTAGTATTGTGATGAGGTGTGTGATGTCGGTGAAGTATGCAGTACGGATTAATGGGCAGCCGTGTGGACAAATCCAGCCAACCCGAGGGCTAAGGCAGGGTGACCCACTGTCACCTTACCTCTTCCTAATATGTGCCGAGGGGTTGTCAGCCCTTCTACATCGTGCTGCCCAAAGAAAGGCCATTAAAGGAGTGGCCGCATCAGCAAGAGGCCCTAGAGTATCCCATCTATTTTTTGCCGACGACAGTTTAATATTTGGGAGAGCAACAGTGAGTGAAGCCACGGAAATCCAAAGGATTCTCAAAGTCTATGAACTCTCTTCAGGACAACAACTGAACTGCTCCAAAACATCTCTATACTTCAGCCCAAATACGGATGAGGGAATAAAGGAAAGGGTAAAAATTATGTTCGGTGCCCAAGTCATCAAGCCCCATGAGTCCTACCTTGGTTTGCCGTCACTAGTGGGTAGGTCCAAGAATAACACCTTCGCTCAGCTCAAGCAGAAAGTGGCAAATAAGGTCTCGGGTTGGAAGGAGAAATTACTTACACCTGCTGGCAAGGAGATATTGATCAAATCGGTGGCCCAAGCCGTGCCGTCCTATACGATGAGTTGCTTCCTATTACCAAAGAAATTATGTGAGGAGCTCACTGGCATGCTCAGGCAGTTCTGGTGGGGACAGGTAAAAAATGAAAAGAAGCTTGCATGGTTGAGCTGGGACAAAATGTGCCTGCCGAAGGATAAAGGGGGATTGGGATTCAGAGATTTAAAAAGTTTCAACTTAGCTCTTTTGGCTAAGCAGGGGTGGCGGCTTCAAACCAATTCCACCTCGCTTTTTAGTCGAGTATACAAGGCGAAATATTTCCCACAGTGTAGCTTCGTTGAGGCAAAGATGGGTCCGAGTCCTTCTTATGCGTGGCGGAGCCTAATGGCGGCACAAGGAGTTGTCCGAAGAGGCATGAGGTGGCAGGTAGGAAATGGCAATAGAATCAGAGTGTGGCAAGATAAGTGGATTCCAAGGCCAAGCACGTATAAGTAGGTAACACCAGAGAAGCCAAATTTGGAGATTGCTCTGGTTAGCGAACTCATAAACAGAGCAACTCATGAGTGGAACATGGATAGGCTGAAGAATTAGTTCTTACCCGAAGATAGAGAGGCTATAATGAGCATATCGTTGAGCACAAATGACATCTGTGATAGACTAATATGGGCTGAAAACAGAAGTGGTAAGTTCATTGTCAAAAGTGCCTACGCACTGGCACTTGAGGAGCAGAGTCACTCAGCCACGGTAGATTGCTCTAACGGCTTGGCTCGAAGGAAGCTGTGGAAGACCATATGGCACCTAAATGTGCCTCAGAAACTTAAACAAGTCGTGACATTCTCGCCACAAAAATGAACCTGGCAAAGAGGAAAATCGCACCGAACGGAGTGTGTGAACTTTGTGGACAGGACGAGGAGAGGGTCTGCCACTTACTCTGGTTTTGCAACCATGCTAAAGAGGTATGGACAGCAAGCAAAATGGTGCTACCGTTTGAAATTTCTAAGTCTTGGAACTTCTTGGATGTGATTGAGAACTTGCAGCGGTGCGAAGATACTAGGCCTGGCCTCCGAGAACGGGTTATCATAGTCTGTTGGGGCATTTGGAAGAACGGGAACGAGCTTCGGACGGGTGGAAAAGGGAAGGCAGGAAGGACAATATTGAGGAACGTCATGAACTTGGTGGATGAGTTTCACGCGGCAAACGAACCAAAAGCAGAACTTCAGGTTGAAGCTGCACCAACAGTTTCATGGCAACCACCAAGCCGGGGGTGCTACAAAGTCAACATGGATGGTGCGGTCTTCTCAAACAGCAAATGAGCAGGTGCAGGTGTAATTATCAGGAATGAGGCCGGGGAAGTAGTTGCAGCTCTAAGCAAGAAATGGAAATGCCCATTGGGAGCTATTGAAGCAGAAGCGAAAGCTGTGGAAGCCGGTGTTAACTTTGCTAGGGAAGTGGGAATCCGAGATACTGAATTTGAGACCGATTCGTTGGTGATATACAACGCATTGCAAGGCCATGCAGCCTCGCTGTCATCAGTGGTGAACGTGGTAGCTGGAATACTGAACCAAGCCTCATTACTCAGGCATTGGAAATTTACTCATACCAAAAGACAGGAAAATGTCCTTGCTCATGTTTTGGCCTAACTTGCCAAGAATGTTGAGGACTATGTAGCCTTATTGGAGGAATGTCCCATCATGGTAGAGCACATGTGTGCTCAAGACTTCTGTGTAATGACTTAAGTTTTTTAATAAAGTATTATCTTTCTCATCAAAAAAAAAAAAAAAAAAAACTTACTGAATTGGGGTAATTACATATACTAGGATCAATATATATATATATATATATATATATATATTGATTGGAGGGTCAAAATTGATTTTATAGCTTGCTCAAGATATCTTGATCAAGTACAAAAAAATAATTTATTAATTTTCCATGTAAGAGTGACGTTTTTGCCTCATTGATGTGCTTATCATTTATTAAAAAAAATTCTAGATGCGTAAAAGTTTTCATAGAAAACTCTACATTCTCTTACACCTTTTGTATTGTTGTGGGCCTCAAGTGAAATCAATTGTTAGGGTTGGGTGAAATTTGCCATGTAAGATTTTGGTGTCTCTAACAAAGCTCACCATTGCAATTTATGATTGTAGAATTTTCCCATAAATTTTTAATATTCAAAGTTAAAAAAAGTATAAATTGTGAAATATAATTACTGATTTTCTTTTATATATATATATAATGTAAGATTTTGGTGTCTCTAACAAAGCTCACCATTGCAATTTATGATTGTAGAATTTTCCCATAATTTTTTAATATTCAAAGTTAAAAAAGTATAAATTGTGAAATATAATTACTGATTTTCTTTTATATATATATATATATATATATATAAAAGAAGATCAATTGAAGTGCATCAAAGGTCAATATGAGGATGATAAGTAGAACTAGAAATTTTACCATCCATCCTGTCGCGATTAAATTAAAATAATCTTCATTAACACCATTCTGTACATATACTTGGGCATATGTTTGTCCCTCCTTAACTTGAGGATTATATACGGTGATGTTTCCTTCTATTCCAGTATAATATTTATCTTCCATTTGAAGAAATGCACTCTGTACAATAAAAACTCAAAAGGTCAAAATCCAAATAGGAAGATTTGTCGATCACAATTCCTCATATTATTATTATCTATTGAAGAATTTAAATATTTCAATTGTGTGATTATTTTAATAAAAAATCATTTTTATTATTATATAATAAATTTCAATAAAAAATAATTTTAAGATTTTGTTTCTATTTCTCTCTTTGGAGCACTAACATCAGATGTTGTCAAAAAATACTATTTTGGCACATCAAAAAGTAACAATTTTCTATTTTAACACATAAATTTACAATACACCATACATCACATATTCTATTTTACAATTCAATATATTAAAATAATATATAAAATACATTAAAATAATATTTACTCAAAACTAGTCAAATCTAGTGGGTAGCGGCCACCGGCCACCAAACAACCATTGCTGCCACAAGCAGCAATCACCACCCAAAACTACCAAAATAAAACCCCAAAATCAACCCACCACCGCACATAACTTGCCAACCACCATCACCACAAATCCACCACTACCCAAAACTTCGAAATTAAAACCCCAAAATCCAACCAAAACCAAAAACAAAAAACAAAATGAGATGAACCTTATCAACCAACCAAATATCAAGACAAACCCTCAAAGCCAAACCAAAGAACCCAAACCCACATGCCTAAAATAAACCGCCCAAAATCCATTCTTTTCAAACCCTAAACAACCACCAATCCAACAAATCCCCAAACCCACAAAAAAACAAACAAACAATGGGAAAAAGAGATTTTTGGCCAAAGACTACATAAAAATAGGGGGAAAAATGAAATTTGATATTAGTAGATAGAGAGAGATAGGATGATGAGCACCTCAGTAATGGTGCTGGTCGTATGGCTTAGGCCATGGCTGAGCTTGTGCGAGAAGAGAGAGAAGCCAATGAGGGAGAGTCAAAGAGGGTGGCTCGCGGTGATCTATGTGGTGGAGGTTCAGTGTAGAGAGAGATGGAGAGCCATGAAAGCAACTATGGAGTTTTAAGAGAGAGAGAGAGTAGAGAGGAGAGAGACTCAAATAAATAATAAATAAAACTTTTACAACATCTATCCCTACCTTCTCAAATTTAGAATGACATTGTAACTGAATGCTAATTTTTATTTTACTTTTTATTTTTTTATTTTAGATTTGAGACATTTGATATGAGTGATTGACGTAAATCTATTGGAGTAAGCTCAAGTAAGGGTAGAGAAACCAAGAGTCTTATATTTTGATAGGAAATATTTCTACAAGGTGAGATGACTGATAGGATCTAGTCATCTGACAAGATCTTTTTGTCCGATACCAAGAACTCAATTGACAAGGCTAGTTAAATAACTGGCGAATCAACTCTAACTTGCCAACTCATACAGGTCACTTAACTAACCTTAGTCGTCCGACAAGCTTATGTATATGGAAAGTCTTGCACTCATGCCAATAGATCCTTCGCTCAACCCATATCCTCTGAATATGGGATGTGAACCTTGAGAATTTCAGTGTCACTAACTCCATTCCCTCCATTACACTCCTTACAAGGTGGCAAAATTCTTGGAAAGGTAGTTAGCTTTAGACTACCATATAAATAACAGGCCTCATCCATTCCAAGGTATGAGTGAAATTTCCGGACTCTCTAGTTCTTGTAGATTATTGTGAGTTTCTAACTTAGTTATTGGAGGGTTTTTAGTTGGCACCACATTGATGCACTTTATAAGTATTCATTCTACAGGTCTTCCAGAGCTACGAGTTTGAATGATTGGCTTGCTAATGATTCTATGAGTCTGTTTGGATATCGCTTATTACTGAAAACTGAAAATATTGTAACAAAATAATTTTGAAATGTGTGAATAGTGCCGTGGAACCTAGTTTTAAAGTTGTTTTTGCTAAAAAAAGTACTTGCGGGTCCCGTGAACAGTGCACAAGACCCACTAAAAATGCTAAACGTTGAACATTGTTTCAACAACATCCAAATGTGCACTATGTGTCATCAAATTTCAATTGACATCTACTAGTATTTCCAACAGAATAGGTTGGGTCAACTCATTTTTACTTGGCTCATGAGCACAATAGGCTATTAACTAGTTAACGGGCCAAGCTAGGCTAGGCCAAAAGAGAAAAGTCTGGCTCAGGACCCTGCCCATGAGCAATGTCCATTTTGTCTATAGTGGGCTGAGCTACCAGGTTGGGCCTATTTAATTTTTTTTATTAAGGCTTTAAATGGTTTTTCATTTTTACTTTTTAATATAAAAAAATATGTCAAATGGTAATTCAAAGTTGATAGACTACTAGAAAAATATATATATTTAGCAAACTAAGTTTAAAACAATTACTTTTAAGTGTCTTAGTAGTTAGGAGAGTTATCTTAAGAAATTCCTCTGTAATATCTCAAGATCAATCCTTTATACTCCTATATATATATATATATATATATATAAATTCTGAGCTATTGGGCTGGGCAATGAGTTGGGCCAACAGACTAAACTAGCAATCAGGTGCCTATGGGCATAAAAACTGGCCCACTACCTTACCTACTAGGCAAATGGGCTACTCATAGATCTCAATAACAACGGGCCGGACAGCCTATAGCCCAGTAGGCCGTCGGGCTATTGGGTTAGACCGTGAACCATGGACTATTTGGTGACCCTTACAACAGAAGCATCCAGGGATTAAAAATAAATAAATAATTAAGGTAGATAAAAAAAAAAATGTTTCTTTTGAATTTCAAATTGATTTCTAATTATATATTATTAAAAATAATTTCGTGCCAGAAAGTGATCTACTTTTTTGGCAAAGGAAAGTTGAATGACAATGTAGCCAATTCTTTAAAGTTTAAACCTGAGGATGTATAACTCTTAAATTGAAATTACAGTGTTCTGTTTGAGGAAAAAAATTTTAAGGGTCCTTTACTTAAGAAATCTATGTGCCTACCTTTTTGAGCACATAATGGCTATCATATTCCATGTTAAAATGTTACTAATTAATTTATATACATTTCACTAATAATATCTTTTTCTTTTATAAAAGAAGAAAACTATATGCAATTTTGACCCTTTTTTTTTTTAAGTTCCACATACTTAGTTTTTAAAAATTGTATTCTTAATTTTCACAGCCATACCAAGCCAAGCTTTTAAATAAATTTTTTTTTAAAAAAAAAGCTTGATTTGAAAAACTAATCAAGCTTTAAACTTGAATTAAAGCTTGGTTAATTTAGTTAACGAATGAGTTCTATTACAATCCTAGTGTTCTACATGACTTAAGTGCAACCTTAACTATGTCTATATAAGCTCTTAAGACACCCTCCCTTAGACGTACATCCTCCCCTTGCAAGCTGCCTTTTAAGGATGAGTTCTATCTATGAGTTTATATTATTTGGTATTAGAGTCAACTATCACGTCAAGTAATTAGTGTAGTTCGATGAGTATAAGATCAAATGAGTTGTGACTTTGTGGTCGGATCTTGAAGGGGATGATCTAGAGATTAAATTAAAATGTCTTTCTAAATCATTGAATAACTGATAGGCGAGTTGAGCCGCCAATAAAGAGAAATGACTACTATCACGTTAGTGTTGATAGAGTTAGCCATCGTGAATGTTGCCTATAGAGCATGGTGGTATGTTACAATCCAAATGTCCCATATGACTTAAGTGCAAGCTTAACCATGTATATATAAGTTCTTAGGCACCCTTCCCTTGCAAGCCAATTTTCAAGTGTGAATTCTACCTATGAGTTTGTATTAAGTTCACATGGTCATCTTCACAAGGTAAACTCTAATGGAGTATGAACATCTTAATTTGTTGTATAGCCTTGCATTTTTATGTAATAGTGCATACATAATTTTTTTTTTTTGGGTAAATTACAAAGTTAGTCCTTATTCTTTATACTATATGTTAATTTAGTCTATAATATTTCAATTATGTTAATTTGGTCCCTAACCTTTTCAGTGTTGTGTCAATTTGGTATCTATCATTATTCCTTGGATGGAAAAATTTGATGTGTCAAACATAATAATAAAAAATTATTTTTCATACCACATCAATTACCAATTGTACCGTCTTAAAAATAAAAATAAAAACTCAAACTCAAACTTTTTTGGTCACACATGAGATCAAGTTTGGGAAAAAGTCTAAAATCTCTCACTCTCTCTCTCTCTAAATGTGGCTGTGATTTTTTTATTATTTTTAATTTGACGTGACAATATAGTTAGTAATTGATGTGTCATGAAAAATAATTTTTATCATTCCTTTTGACACATCAAATTTTTTCATCCAAGAGATAACGACAAGGACCAAATTGACACAACACTGAAAATCTTAGAAACTAAATTGACACAATTGAAAGAGACCAAATTAACATATAATGTAAAGAATAGAGACTAACTTTATAATTTACCTTTTTTTTTTTTTTCATGTACTAATTGTGACCACAATATTTCGTGTCCAAAAATAAATAATGGAGAACTTACATAGGAACCATTAAAAGATGATGTTGCTTGAGGATGAATATTATTTAACAACAGCTTGGATGCAAGGAGGTCCTCCTTTGTTGTCCTGCGAATTGGAACAGTTCCTGATGGACAAGCACCTTTTGCTAAGCCAATCATTGAAGGTCTAGCCTTAGAGAGATCTCCAGTCTTTGGTTTTTCTCGTAAAAAATTAGGTATTCTCTGAGGAAATGAAAATTTAAGACAAATAAAATAACATATAATTTTCAAATAATAATAATAATAATATACTATAAAACCAAAGTGTCTGAATTTACGTTGATCGACCTCATGAAAGTTTGCCGTGTAAGTTTTAAAACTTCCAAGATTTTCCCCTTCTTATGGACCATACAATACGGGTAATCTCTTTAAGCTTTTTCTATGTTGTTCTATCTTTTAGGTTTTGAGTAGTTAAAAGAGATACAACTTGATTATTTACTATTTAATGGTGCTTGCCTCATTTTAACAAATTTTGCAACCACCGATGGTTTGTCTTTATGTTGTAAATAATTCATCACTTCCTCCTCCTTCGTTTGGGAGGTTTAATTCAAAATGCATCCTTTGTTTTTTCTTAATGAAAATTTCATTTAGTTATATATAAAAAAAAAGAGAACATTCTTGTCAAGGCCATCGCAAACAAATTTTAAATGAACATGTTGTTTACAATTCAATATTCTCAAATTAGCATAGGCGAATGTAAATATTTGGGTACAGTTCAAAATAAATCCGTGAAGTTTATGGGTATTTAGATTTTACACTTTAACGTTTTAGAATTTGAATTTCACACCCTAATGTTATATACTCTTTTTTCTTTTTCTTTTTTTAATTTTATTTTATTGTTAGCCCCTCTATCAAGTTTTTGTTGATGTGTCCGTTAAGTGACACATCAACTTGCCACTTATACTAATTAAACCAAGTAAATCATGACACATGCTATTAAGTATTCCATTTAGAAAAATTAAATTAAAATAAATCTTTAAAATATATTAAATTAAATTTTTTTGACATTTTATGAAAAAGAAATACTATGTTCATAACATTTTCACAACACTTTAACAATAAATTCTAAGTGACAAGTTGTTACGAGTTGTTATTGAGGATACAAAAAAGTAAATTTAGTGAAATGTTCAAATTAAAACCAATAACAACTAACCCCTTATGATTTGCTGTGAAAATATTGTGGGTTTATGTAATGAATAATTTTTATTTTTTATTTTTAGAAACAATGAAAATGAACAAATTGAGTGTTGTCCCCATAAATTAAAATTTTTCTCTGGAAACAAAACACCAGTTCAACAAAAACCTCAAATTGAGCCTTTTCACAGCTCTCTTTCATCAGACTTGGTCTCCCTCTCCCTTTAAATCAGTGCCTAAGGAAGGCCTAAGGAAGGATATATCCATGAAGTATAGGTTGTTAAATTCGCAAATAGGAGCAAGTGGTGATGGTTGGGACTTGAGTGTTTGGATTTCAACATGGGTTTGGTGATTTCCATGGAGGTGTAAGGTGTTGTACGGTCTGATCTGTATGTGGTTGAGGGTAAGAAATGGGTCCTGATTAGTTCAAAGTTTTGGTGCTGGGTTTGATTTAAATTTGTTTTTTTCAACACAACTCAAGCATTTCATTAAACAAAAACACAACATTTACATCAAGGCTACAGATACAAACTTCAGTAAATCTGGGTTTGATTCTCCAATTCTAATTGGTTTTCAATTCATAGCACTAGCTGGAATGATACACCCCCGAACAATCTTGCATAGCGATCTATTGCATACAATGGGATTAATTTTTCATATGAGTTTTTTTATTTTGAATATTTGTTTAAAATTATTGTAGAGGGAAATTTTTTTATTTTATTTTATTCGTTAATGTAATTTGTATATTATATTATATTTATTTTAATTTTTAATGCTTTTAAAGTTATCTAATAGTGTGTAGTTGTTAAATCTAGATAGCATTTTTTTTTATGGGACTAGATAGCACGTTTTGATTGGAGCAACTATCACATGTGGCATGCTTATGTGTCATTTAATGGACACATCAACAAAAAAAATTGACAGAAGGGGTAACAATCAAAACAAAATATGATGTTAGGGTGTAAAATTCAAATTCTAAAACTTTAGGGTGTAAAATCTAAATACACCAAATTTTTTATTCTGTATTTTGCACTTTACCCTAAATATTTTTTGTCAAACTTCTGGGTGCATTATACAGTTAGCGGCTAATAATAATAAGGGTCTATTTGGGATCTATTTATTTTATTAAAACTGAAAACTTTTTACTAGAAGTACTATAGATAAATGTAAAAGTTTGTTGAAATAGTACAGTGGAGCCTATGAATAGTAGCAAAAATAAGCTAAATAGTGATATAATTTTCATTTTTCATCCTAACCCAAACGCACACTAAATTTTAGTTGAAATAGTATAGTAGGACCTATGAATAGTAGTAAAAATAAGCTGAATAGTAAAATAAGTTGAAAAAAATAAGTTCGCCAAAAAAATACTATTATTATTATTACTTTTTTATGAATTATTATTATTATTATTATTATTATTATTATTATTACTAGTACATACAATTACATAAAAAAAATACTACATTGAAATAAAGTGATTATTATTTCCAATCACAATTTTTATTATTAGTTTTTTATGAATTTTTATTATTATTATTATTATTTTTGTTGTTGTTATTATTATTATTACTAGGACATACAATTACATAAACAACAAAAAAAAAATTACTATATTGAAATAAAGTGATTAGTATTTCCAATCACAATTTTTAAGGAATACAAATATTGGAAATAGGCTAGGTTTTGTCACAAGGATAAAGTACCTGAATCTTATGATCTTTCAATAAAGGATGGTCAAAGCTCGGTTGCTTGTTGATACCAATACAATCAACAATATGCCCAAACTCCGTCTACAAAATCAAAGATCAACAAATTTTCTTACAAGAAGTTCTATCCAAACTAACAAAAGAAAAAGAAAATAAACTTCTAGTTATTGAAAGTGTAGGGACCGCATTTTTGGTGCCCCGGGCCCAACGGATCTGGGTCCAGGGCCCAACGAACCCCGAATAATGAATTTGTAGAGAGTGGATCGAAAGTCTAGGCACCGGCCGGCGTTCACAGGGCGTGGGCTCCATTCTCTTTTTCTTTAATGAAAAGCTTAGAGTAATTTACAAGTGGGGGATGCTCCTCGGACCACGGCCGAGGAGGCTTTTCTCCCCTTTTGCCTCTATCTTTTCCTTCTCCCCCTTTCTCCCTCCAGCGGCCCCTTTTCTGAGGGATTCCCTTACATTATATACCCCTTACCCAACTAATCCTAGCCCTACACTTGTTGAGCGATCAGGACATTTGCTCAGGTACTTGTCCCATCAGCCGCCTTCTCAGTCTCCTTGAGAGTCACGGCAACCAAGGCGACGCTGGTGTGAAGTCCTCTCCTCATCAATGCGGCCAGGGCAGTTGTCAGGTACACTTAATGTGGAGGTGACTGCTCGTTACGAGCTTGTCCCACAAGTTCTCGGACGCTCGACGGTGGGGTCGTCCTTGGCCCGTTCTGTTTGTGCCTAGGCTTCTTCTTTTCCTCCTCGGACTTCAGGTGCCTCCTTGGCTTGGGCCTTCGGCCCAGGAACGAAGTGGACTGGTTCGAAGGATTTCTTGGCCCCACAATAGCCCCTCAAAATCATGCTATCCGCATCCTCAGGCGGAAAGGAGGATTTTGATGTCCTCGGGCCTGCCACGCGTCCCATTAAGTCTGATCCCCTGTCAGTTCCGGAGCCCTTTCATCTGCCCCAGATGCGTTACTGACGCTTCGAAGGGCGTGACGTTCCCTTCATTAAATCCAGGCGGCTCTGTGCCCCCCCCACGTTCAACGGGAGGATGGCGATCCAATGGTGAGGATTTGCCTGGCAGTTGGGGATGGAAAAAAGAACCCGCACGACCCCTTGATTGGTGGGTATAAATGCCCACTTGAAAAGCTGGTTCCTCTGTTCATTCGCACACAAGAATCTACATCTCCAGCATATAAAGTTGGTCCGAGGAGCTCCTACGCATTTCTGTAAGTCACCCTCTCTCTCTTTGAACTTCCTCTTTTTCATTTGCTCTCTCTTTTAGCTTGCTTAGGCATCGTTTAGGATGGGTATATTTAAGAAGTATGTCTTCACTAAGGAGGCGATGGAAAAATTCATCGTTGATTATAAGATACCTGCCAACGTGGGCTTGAGGTATTGCGCGGAGGACGAGTGGCGCCTTCGGAGGCAAGAGGGCGAGGTGGTGATACCCATCGTTGCCTTCGTTGAGGGTGGCATGAGAATACCCATGGGGCCGGTGATGAGGGGCTATCTAACGCACTTCCGGCTAGCCCCCACCCAGTGTGCCATCAACGTCTTTAGGATTCTGGGCTGTGTAGATGCCCTAAACGAGAAGATGGGATTGAGGTTGACCCACCATGACGTCAACTGGTGTTATAACCTCCAGTGCTTGAAGGGTGAAACTTACTATCTAAAGACCAGGGATGATAGGGTCCGGCTCGTTCAGTGCCTTCCTGAGTCCAGCAAGGGGTTGAACAAGGACTTCCTCATCATATCCGGAGAGTGGCACGATGGTCTTTACTGCCCGACGACGGAGGGGACCCCAGGTGGGACAATGGGAAGATGGGAAGAGGGTTCGCGGACCCTGATCAGTTCCATTTTTTACTTCGTCCATTTCTTTTTGTACCATTTGGCTTCTAATGTGAATGTGATTCCTCTTGCAGATCCACACGCCTTCACGCGCCACTTCAGCCTGATCAATCGGGAAGACTTGCAAAAGGTGCTGAGGGCAGAGGTTTTCGTGAACGAGGCTGACAATCAGGTTAGGGCCGCTCACCAGATCTTGAAATACGACCCAGCTCACAAGTCATTTGCGGCGCCGAAGTACGTGATCAGAGCAAAGGATCCTCGGCTTCGAAAAATAACCGTGACCGAGGACGGGTTTCGGTTCCCCGAGGTGCCCTCTACATCAGAAGGCGTAACACCTGCGGGCCCTTCCTCTTTCTCCCTTAGACTCTCGGAGCCCGCCGGCGTAGGCTTAGAGAGGGAAGAGGAGGTTGCTGACTTTGGCCCTGCCGAGGACGAGTTTGACGTGTTCGAACAAGTCCAACAGTCCGATGACCCTCCTAGAGATTTGGGTGACCCTTATCTGACTGAAGCAGACTTCTCAGTGTCCAAGTCCTCTTCTCGGCACGAAATGGGTTACAAGAAGAGGCCCCAACCTAGCCTGTCGGAACTAATTGAAGGCCAGCCGGGGAAATCAAAGCCAGAGCTTCCTCCTCCTAAAACCCGTTCTGCTCAGGGCAGGTCGGCCTCTACCCAGTCGAGGCTTCCTCCCTCTCCGTCCAAGACGAGTCCGCCTTCTAGACCTGAGCCCTCTGATCCCAAGCAGAAGAAGGATAAGGGCAAAAGGTCAGCTGAGGAGAGGTCCGAGTCTCCGCGGGAGGGGGATGACACTCGGCGGCAACCCAAACAATTGAAGATAGGCTCCCGAGGTCAGGAAAAGCAGGCTGACGCCCAGCCCGAGCCGCAGGCCTGGCTTCCTTCCCCAACGCTCCATGGGGAGCCGCTGAGGGAAGACTCCTCCCTCAGGGATTTCAGAGAGGGTGAAGGCGCGTACGTGGCCGACGCGCTGGAAAGGTGTCTGTTACTCCCAGCTGACATTGCGGAGCTGGGGACTATGAGGAGCCGAGAGGTCTTCCTGTGCCTCAAGAGGTACTTGGGAATGGTAAATGCCTCAACACTTATGATAATCCCAGTTTTAGTTCGTTCACTCCTTTTTCTGAGCCTGGCTAACCGTGTGCTCATCTTGTTGGGCAGGCCGTTCAGGCCACTTATAGGTTGGAGGACGTGGCCCATGACCAGGGGAAGGCCATGGACGTGGAGCGTGTGAAACTCCTGGAGGCCACACAGGTCCTTAAAAACTCCAAGGCCGATCTTGCCAAGGCCCGGGAGGAGCTGAGTGCGATGACCAGTGCTCGGGATACCGCCCTGTCAGGCCTCGCCGGCTTCCAGAAGTAGGCTGAAGATCATTTAAAGCGCCTGGGCGAGGCGGAGGAGCAGCTGAAAATGGCAAAGGAGCTGCTTCCTGATCTGCCAAAGAAGGTGGCTGCTGTAGAAGAAGCCAAGAGGGTGGCAGAGGAGGCCAGAGACGAGGCCGTTAGGGCCAAGTTTGAGGCTGTCCAAGGCAAAGAAGACGCCCTGGCCGCTAAGCAGGAAGCCGAGGAGAAGGCTTATGATGCTGGGATGGCAGAGACAGAGGCAGCCTCTAAAGATCAAGTCCCCGGGTTGTGCAGGCACTACTCTGCTGAGGTCTGAAGGGAGGCTCTCAGACAGGCCGGGGTTGAGGCCTCGTCTGATTTGTGGAAGGAGGAAAGCGTGTACTACCCTCTTGCCATCCGTGAGGCGGCTCCAGGTAGCGCTGAGGCCGGAGAGGCTGCGGAGGAAGCCAGCGCTGCCGCGGGTGAGGACACCTCAATCGCTGAACCCTCGGGCGAGCCTACCCAAGGAAGTGACCTTCCCAAGGTAGCTGAATCAGGTACGGGCCCCGTTGAGGAGGCGCCCCAGGGGGTTGCTAAGTCCACCTCTGAGGCTGAGGCTCCCGCCGCTGAGGGGGCAGCCGTTCCTGCCGCGCCTTCACAGGCTGTCCCTCCTGGCCAAGGGTCAGAAGGCCCTGGAGCTGCCATGGTCCAGCCCCTTGCCGAGGGAGGAAAATAAGTGGGTAGGACAGGCCCCTAGAACCTGTCGCCTCTCTTGTCTTTTGCATCTTTTTCTTTTAGATTGTAATGTGGTGTTCACCATGTAATCTTTATGAACTTGATGAAATACGCGTTTTATTTCTTTTTCTGTTTGTTGTGCTTGTTGGCCTACTTGCGCGCCATTCGCCTTTTCTTTACTTGTGTGATTTTGACTTTGGTTGTATCTCGGCCAATCGCGGCGTCAGCTACTATAATGAGAGGGCATGTATGCTCTGATGCACCTTTCGTTTCCTAAGGGCCAGATAGAATTTCTTCAAGTAGACACTTGGGATTTCTTCAGTGTAGTTAATTTCCACATAGGCCTGAGTCCGAGGACCATGCAGAGCCTTGGTCTTGTTGCTACCTTCAGTATAGGTGGTTAGCTCCCCGTAGGCTTGAGTCCGAGGACCATGCAAGACCTAGGTACAGTTGCTAAGCGGTTAGCTCCCCGTAGGCTTGAGTCCAAAAACCATGCAAGACCTAGGTACAGTTGCTAAGTGGTTAGCTCCCCGTAGGCTTGAGTCTGAGGACCATGCAAGACCTAGGTACAGTTGCTAAGTGGTTAGCTCCCCGTAGGCTTGAGTCCGAGGACCATGCAAGACGTAGGTACAGTTGCTAAGTGAGTCCGAAGACCACGCAAGACCTAGGTACAGTTGCTAAGTGGTTAGCTCCCCGTAGGCTTGAGTCCGAAGACCACGCAAGACCTAGGTACAGTTGCTAAGTGGTTAGCTCCCCGTAGGCTTGAGTCCGAAGACCATGCAAGACCTAGGTACAGTTGCTAAGTGGTTAGCTCCCCGTAGGCTTGAGTCCGAGGACCATGCAAGACCTAGGTACAGTTGCTAAGTGGTTAGCTCCCCGTAGGCTTGAGTCCGAAGACCATGCAAGACCTAGGTACAGTTGCTAAGTGGTTAGCTCCCCGTAGGCTTGAGTCCGAGGACCATGCAAGACCTAGGTACAGTTGCTAAGTGGTTAGCTCCCCGTGGGCTTGAGTCCGAAGACCGTGCAGTGCTTTTGGTTCTGTCTAACACTTAGAATCCTCTGAAGGAGTTAGTTTCCCCATAGGTCTGAGTCCTAGGACCATGCAGCGCTTTTGGTTTTGTCTAACACCTAGAATCCTCTGAAGGAGTTAGTTTCCCCATAGGCCTGAGTCCTGGGACCATGCAGTGCCTTGGTTCTGTCTAACACTTAGGATCATCTGAGGTGGCTAGTTTCCCCGTGAGCCTGAGTCCGAGGACTATGCAGAGCCTTGGTTCTGTCTAACACTTGTCCTTCTGAAGTGGTTAGTTTCCCCATAGGCCTGAGTCCGGGGACTATGCAGAGCCTTGGTTCTGTCTAACACTTGTCCTCCTGAAATGGTTAGTTTTCCCCACAGGCCTGAGTCCGAGGACTATGCAGAGCCTTGGTTCTGTCTAACACTTGTCCTCCTGAAGTAGTTAGTTTCCCCATAGGCCTGAGTCCGAGGACTATGCAGAGCCTTGGTTCTGTCTAATACTTTCATTTCTCCGTGAGTAGGGGTTTGCCCTCGGACCGTTTTACTGAGGACGATCCCTCCTTCAGTTGGGTGATGATCTTACACGTGGCGTTGATCTCGCCTCCAGCTCGAGCCCCATCTTTTATCTTTCACGAAACGTCTCTCGGCTGTTCGTGTTCCGCGCCTGACGCTTCGGTGCACGAGGCGCGCCTTCATTAATGGCCTCGTGAATTGACAGAAGCCCGACGGCCTGCGGCCCCCTTGGGATTTGATGGCTTAATTATTTCCCAACGCTTCGGTAACTCCCTTTTCGAATTCTGCGTGAATTAATTCTTACCAACCCTCCTCCTCTATATAAAGCCCTCTAGGGGGATGGTTTCCTCATACTCCATGAGCCTCTCGACACAAACAGAAAAAGCACCACCTTTCAGCTTCCCATGCCCCTTTAATAACCCCACCGGAATTGTGACCGGAGTTAGGAGATATGGGGCGGCTTTGGACGGGTGTGAGGACATCCGTGCCAAAAGCCATTGTGGCTGCAGCCCCGACTGGGCTTCCGGTGCGGCAGAGTCTAGGCGTGACACCGATGGCGCCATGCACGGTGGCCCGGAGGGATGTCGTTGAAGTACCTAACGTCCCTCCTTGGAGCGCACCCCCGACGAAGGAGACATGCGAACTCACATCATGGGCGGTGCCCGAGTGTTGCCGTCTCCAACGGCCGTCGCTCGTGGGGGTTGGAGAAAATCAAGGGAACATCATGGGGGAGGGCGTCCCGGAGCCCCTGCATCTGCTCCTCGCTTTGTTCAAGCTCAGCCGCTCCGAGAAAGGAGCTGTGGGTGACCTTGGAACAAGCCAGCCTCACCCCCCTTCCGTCCGCTTACTGTCAAGCTCTCCCATTCTCTTGATGCCAGTAAGGGCACGGGTTGACACTTCCCTCTAGCTAGTTTTAGGACGGGTCCGCCTGGGCCTCTGATTGTAGGACTAGCTGGTAGGAACAGTTGTAAAACAAGCCTGTCTTAGCCTTTGATTGTAATTTGTAGATTTTCCTTTTGTGAAATAATATCAAGTTTTTCTTTTTGTTATTGAATCTTCTGCCTTTATCTTTCTGCAATGTTTCTTTGGTAGTTTTTTTTTTTTTTTTTGCATCACCGCCGATCTCTTGTAGAACATCTGTTTAGAACAGTTGCCCATTGCACCGGCTGGCGCACTAATCCTTCCCACAGACGGCGCCAATTGTAGGGACCGCATTTTTGGTGCCCCGGGCCCAACGGATCTGGGTCCAGGGCCCAACGAACCCCGAACAATGAGTTTGTAAAGAGTGGATCGAAAGTCTAGGCACCGGCCGGCGTTCACAGGGCGTGGGCTCCATTCTCTTTTTCTTTAATGAAAAGCTTAGAGTAATTTACAAGTGGGGGATGCTCCTCGGACCACGGCCGAGGAGGCTTTTCTCCCCTTTTGCCTCCATCTTTTCCTTCTCCCCCTTTCTCCCTCCAGCGGCCCCTTTTCTGAGGGATTCCCTTACATTATATACCCCTTACCCAACTAATCCTAGCCCTACACTTGTTGAGCGATCAGGACATTTGCTCAGGTACTTGTCCCATCAGCTGCCTTCTCAGTCTCCTTGAGAGTCACGGCAACCAAGGCGACGCTGGTGTGAAGTCCTCTCCTCATCAATGCGGCCAGGGCAGTTGTCAGGTACACTTAATGTGGAGGTGACTGCTCGTTACGAGCTTGTCCCACAAGTTCTTGGACGCCCGACGGTGGGGTCGTCCTTGGCCCGTTCTGTTTGTGCCTGGGCTTCTTCTTTTCCTCCTCGGACTTCAGGTGCCTCCTTGGCTTGGGCCTTCGGCCCAGGAACGAAGTGGGCTGGTTCGAAGGATTTCTTGGCCCCACAGAAAGGTTCAATAAATTATTAATTTATTTAAAGTCTATCACATTGTAACTAATTAACTATCGAATATAAGATAAAATAAATAAATAAAAAAATTTAAAAGCATCTCACCTCACACAAGAACCACTTAAAAAACAAATTGTAGATTATAGAGAATCATATGTGAGGTGATATGCTAACTTTGGATTTTTATGAAATTATTGTAATTTATTTTGGGACAGATATAATAAAATTTTGTAATTGTTCTTTATATTATTAAACTAAGACGTCAATTGATTTTTTAATATAGCAAAGGTTTAAACCCTCAAACTCTTTATTTAATAATTAATAAGAAATTTTATTTTTTGTTGTGTCTATAACTTTATTAATTACTCCAATACTTGATTCTCAAAAAAAAAAAAAAAAAAAAAAAAAAAAAAAATTACTCTAGTACCTGAATGCTCTTAACAGGAAGTTTGTTGATGCTCTTGAGTTGCCTTTCCAAGGCTAAATCCTCCAGATCAGATAAAATTCGTGTTCCACTCACTCTATAACTGCTAGCCAAAAACAAGCACAAAGTCACAAGACTCACAACTAGGATGATTTTTTCAAAATCCATTATCACACTAATTCGAAATAAATATGCATGAATATTACCATGGACTTGAATGTTATTTATAAAGAAGTGCTGGTTAGATAGAGATACGCACATCAAAAAATTTGGAACCATCACCTAATGGATAGTCAACCAAGCATTAACATTAACCCAAAAGGAAAAATTAAAATTAAAATTTTAAAATAAAAGAAACATAGAGGAAAGGGAATTGGGCCTGCTCGGGCCACGGCCCCATGGGTTTCCAATTTTGCCCCCTCTTCTCCTTCATTTAATTAAAGACATGTTTAGTGTCCTGTAATAACTTCTATAATAGAATAATTATTAATGTATAATAATGATTTATTTGATTACATCTTTATTACATGGATCACATAGTTATTACATAGAAATAACTATTCTTTAAATTGAGAAATGACTATTTATTTTTAAATGGTTATAACAGCTATTCCATAGTGCATGTAATAGACTTTAAAATTAATTAATATATATATCCAAAAATATAAATTTTCCTTATACATAATTTTTTACATGCTTTCCATATGTAACAACCAAACTGTCCTAGAATGACATAAATGGAATATAGGTATAATCTATCTGAGGATGACGTATATGGAATGACATGTATAATCTATCTTGTAATAACTTCTGTAATTGAATAATTATTCATGTGTAACGATTTGATCATTTGATTTCATCTTTATTACATGGATTTGATATTCCATAGAGATAATTATTCTTTAAATTGAGGAATGACTATACTTCATCTTTTACAAGATTTCCTTATAAATTTTTGGGTAATTAAATTGCAAATTACACCCTTCAAGTTTGGGAGTATTTGGATTTTACATTTGAAAGTTTCAGAATTTGGATTTTACCCCCCTGAAGTTTGGGAGTGTTTGGATTTAATACCCCCAAATTCTTAAACTTCAAGGTGTAATATCCAAACACCCCAAACTTTAGGGAGTAAAATCCAAACACCTCCAAAATTTAGGAGGTAAATTCCAAATTTTAAAACGTCACAGTGTAAAATTCAAACACACTCAAATTTCAGGAGGTAAAATCTAAATTCTAAAACTTTAGTGGGTAAAATCTAAACACCCCTAAACTTTAGTGGTGTAATTTGCAATTTACCTTAAATTTTTCTTATACATCATCTTTTAAATGCTTTCCACATGTAACAACCAAACTATCCTAAAGTGACATGGATGAAATATAGGTATAATCTATCCTAGGATGACATATATGGAATGACATGTATAATCTATCTTGTAATAACCTCTGTAATGGAATAATTGTGCATGTGTAATAGTAGTTCGGTCATTTGATTTTATCTTTATAATATAGATTAGTTATTACATAGAAATAATTATTCTTTAAATTGAGTAATGACTATTCTTTTTTAAAGAGAAATTATTTATTCACAACATTTTCATAATATTTTTACAACAAATCGTAAGTGATACGTTGTTAGGGTGAGAAAAAAAGTAATTTAAGTTGTGGATTCAAATTACAATCAATAACAACTTACCAAATATAATTTGCTGTAAAAATATTGTGAACTTAATACTTTTTTTAATTTTATTTTTTATTTTTTATATATACAAGATAGAGATTCTACTCTAACATAATTTAAGTGTATATGTGTGTGAAACTTACTCTCGGAGACTTGAACCCCGGCCCTTACCCCTCACACCCTACAAACACTTATATTTGTGAAGTGACCACCGCACCAAGGTTGCGTGGTGGTAATACTTCTCTTTTTTAAATGGTTATAATAGTTATTCCTTAATGTATATAATAGATTTTAAAATTAATTAATATATTTCCAAAAATAATAAATTTTCCTTATACATTATCTTTTAGATTTTTTCCATATATAAGAACCAAACTATCCTAGAGTGATGTGTATGGAATGACATGTATAATCTATTCTGTAATAGTGTAATGGAATAGTTATTAATGTAATAGTGATTCAATCATTTGGTTGCATCTTTATACATGGATTAATTATTACATAAAATAACCATTCTTTAAATTGAGAAATGACTATTCCGTTTTAAATGGTTGGAATAAATATTCCTTAGTACATGTAATAGGTTTTAAAATTAATTAATATATTTTCAAAAATATAAATTTTCCTTATACATCATCTTTTACAAGCATTTCATGGATTAGTTGTGAATGAAATAGTTAGCGATTTAGTCGTTTGGTTGCATCTTTATTATATGGATTAGTTATAAATAGAAATAGATATTCTTTAAATTGAGGAATGACTATTCGTTTTAAAAATGGTTGTAATAGATATTCCTTAATACATGTAATAGATTTTAAAATTAATCTCTTCTTCATGGATTAAAGTAGGCCAATGAATTTTAATTTGAAGTTTAATTCTATATATTAAAAAAAGAACTAACACTTGGAAAGTTTGCTTTTTAAATTTCTGAATTAAAATGTTGTATGGTTTGTGTGGTGTCAATGCTTGTGAATATGAAATAGTCATCCTAAGTCTAAAAGATCAGATTTTCAAGGCAGGGTAAGTGCGTAACACCTTCCCACTTTGTAACTTTTTTTTTTAGAAACAAACACACACACAAAAGGAATCTTTGCATGATTTGCAACCAAACATAAGAATCTTTAAACATTTCTAGAAATCCTAAAACATTACCCCGTACCAAACGCCACGTAAACTTGTTTGCTTTTAAATTTCCAAATTAACTTGTTGTATGGTTTGCGTCATGTCACTTCTTCTCTATAAAGATGGGCTTTACTCATCCAAAAAGATAAAAGGATGGGCTTTTAGCACTCAAAATTAGTGGGTTTAAATGGGAAATTTTCTCCCAAAAAAAAAAAAAAACAAAAAAACAAAAAGTGACTTGGATTTAGTCTGTACGACCTTAGAGCAAAGACAGGCTTTCTTCTTTCATTGATGAATTTTCCAAAACCTACTTTTGAATGTTAGAGCCAATTAGCATAAATGGCAACAGCTACACAAAATAAAAGCCCAGTCGGAGAGAGTACGATATGAGAACAGAATTGAAATAATAACCTTTAACAGTAAGTTACAATTACAGTTCATGTTGGATCTAGATTGAGTAGTAAAGCCCATCTTTTTTTATAAAGAAGAAATGTCACTTCAATTAAGTTCAAAATCATGGGCCAACTTGATATTAAGAATCCGTTTGGTTGGAGGAGAAGAAAAGTGAGAAGATAGAAAATAATAGAAGTATAGAAAAGTGAGAGGATAGAAAAAATTTAGTTTTTCCTCATGCGAAGGAATGGAAAAGTAGAGAGATTGAAAACTTTTTGTTTAGTTGAAAAAAAAAGTGAGAGAATAGAATAAGTATTTTATATAAATTTACTTTTACGTCCTTATTAATTTCATTATATAAAATAAGTAATTTCTTTGTAATATAATATTATTATTTATCAATTAAAATTAATAAAATAACATTTTATAAAAATTAAAACATTAAACATATATATTATTTCTTTATAAGACAATGGAAAAGAAGAAGAAGAGAACTTTGGGGTTAATACTAAACAAGCAGGATAATACTAAAGAAATTTGGGATTAATACTAAACAAACCACGTCAACCCAAAAAAAAACAGAAAACAATTGTACATGAAAGAAGAGTAAAAGCCAAAAAAGAAACAATCATGCCCAGTTAAAAAGAGAGAAACCCAGTTAACGAGAAAAAAAACAAAAAAAAAAAAAACAAAAACAACAACAACAACAACGCAGTATGGACAATTTTGTCCAAACTTTTTTGCACCATTTTCTCTTTTATTTTCTCTCTAATTAGGGGATATTGAGTTTTGGTGGGCGCGGAAAGAAAACAACCAGCTCTCCCCCTTCCAATCAAACACCACTCTCACCCATTTTCTCTCTTATTTTTCACTTTTTTTTTTCCCATCTTCCCTAAAATCATCCCAACTAGACATTTTTGCACCATATAAGAGAAGACCTCATGACTTATTGGATCGGTGTGGCATTTTCATTTTTCCAGAGGAAATTTATTGGTTTTGATTTAGTTATAGATTAAATTGGCCCATGGTTTGTGGTTTGGTTGAACTAAAAAGAAAGAAAGTGGGTTTTTTTCTAAACAAAGCATGGGTCTCGACTTTTTTTCCCCCCAAAAAAGTAATGGGTGAAGGGGTTTTATTTTTTGTTCTAATGGCATTATGGGCTAGGATTTTTATTTGGCCACCTATGCCCAACTCACTGTTATTCCCTTCGTGTTTAGTGTTTTAACTAGTTCATTTGTTTAAAAAAATTTGGGTCAAGTCCTACTTAAGTTGGGAACATTGGGTTTCTAAAAAATATAATATTTTCTTTTCTCTTTGTTTTAATGTGCACTAGGCTTCACAAACTTTTCATTAAAACTAATTTTGAACCCGCCCCATTGCGTGGAAGACATTTTGATAACAAAAAAAGATTGAGAGCCATGTAACTTTCCTATCTGTGAGGAAAACTTGTATTCGAACCCTCTACCCCTTGTTGTAAGTGAAAAATAAAAAAAATAAAGAGAAAAAAGGTTTTGAAAATCAAAGAGGATTACTTGAGCAATCTAAAATTTAAGATAAAGCAACAATATAAACTACGCTAGTAAAATTAATCCATAAGAGTCTTGAAATTTAAAAACACAATAAATTCTATGATTCAATATGAAATCTTATATTAAATGGCTAATGTGAACTTGCTCTTACTTTCCAACCATATACATATAAAATATGAGGCTTTTATCGTGATTCTACCATCCTATGATTGAGTTTGACATTCAGTTTATTCAACATCATTCATATACAAAATGATAGCTCAATGACATTAGCTTAAGCTACAAAATGCATTTTCCACAATACGTTGTTCTAAGCTTGACCATCCTCATTATTGCACTTCTATCCTCGGTCAATGAAAAGAACTTCTACTTTCATAATTTCAAGCTCTGATTTAGTGCATTTTTCCAATATAATTAGCTTCATCAAATGGATAATGACTAATCTTTGCTATTCTCATAGCTCATATATATACTATCTGAAAGATGCATGGCAATAAAGATTCCAATGACCTATAAAAAGTAATTCAAGACTTCAACAACAGACAAAGCTTAACTAGTCCCAAAATTCAAGAAAAAAATAATGGGGTTGTTCTCTCAACAAAATTGGGATAAAGTTAAGTTGAAATATCCTAATTCCATATTAATTCATGAAGAAGTGAAATCTCTTTAGGATATTATTATGATATTGAATGAGTTCGATAAAGCAAGTATAGATGTTTTGAAACAATAAGAGCAAGAGCATATATAGCATATGTATCGACAAGTAATATTAATGTTATCACAATAAGAGCAAATAAACTTGTACTTAATTATAAATACCACTTGCTTTCGTTAACATGAAATTATATAAAGGGCATTTACAATATGATTCTTGACTTATTTGCTACAGCCACTAATATCTAGAATAAGAAAATCATAGAATAGACTTTGGTAAACTATTTTCTCCAACTATTAGTAAAAGAATGAGTTAAAAATACAAAACTCATTAGTGTTGCTTTTACCAAGCTCTTATTTGGCTTATGTTATCTATTAAGTATGTGGTATAAACTAATGCTTAGATACATAAAAGGTTGAGAGCTGTACATGTTCATTCAACGGTTGTTTAATCTAAAATTTCTTTAATCTAATAGTATGAAATTGGACAATTTGTACACACACACTAACCATTGTACTTATCACAAATAGTATATCATAAAATAGACAATAAGGAATTTACTCTTCACTATACAGAACATGTCATGTTGGTGTAGAAATTTGCAATGAAATTAAAAAATGCAATGAAATGAAGTGGAAAAGAGCAACCCATGGGCGTGCTGCCAGGATCTGCACCGACAGCCGCTCCGCCCGGACTCGCACCCCAGGTTTTGCAATGACCACCGCAGAACATATTAGAGTTTCTATAACAAACCCAGCAGAACATATTAATTAGTAAAAAAATGCAATGAAATGACGTGGAAAAGAGCAACAAACCCTTATTTGCCTTAAGCCTGCAAGATTTTGCATGGTCAAAACACCTAGAGTTGTTCATGGGAAAAATTGAGAGTCACTCTTGCACAAGGTTAAAATAAGATACAACTAATTACACTTCAGAGAATATAATACATAATAATATAGCTTGTAGAGTTGTACTGCCTCCCAGTTTTATAAAGACTTGTTATATGAATTGGAATTTTGTGGAGTGTTAAATGACAATGATGTATGTTTTTTCAATATCTCATGTAATCTATATTCATGGTCACTACTCACTACTACGATAGAACGTTCCTTTTTAATATTTTACATATTGCCTTATTGATATTTTAATGTAATTATAAGGAAAATTCAAAGTTGGTATTAGTTCTGAGAATATGAATTGATGGTGTACAGTAGTTACTGTGACTCTCTGAGCCACTGGCAGACAACATAAAAGCAAGCATAGAAATTTCAATTTATTTTTATTTGTATTTGCTAGCTTATTAAAATGTCCATGCTCCTTGTCCTTTCTTCTCAAAGGAACTGAGAAAAAGATAAGAAAAAAAGGATTAGGGATCTGAATTTAATTTGAAGTTCTTGGATATCATAGTCTAATCCTTCTCAAACATATAGAAATTATTTTAATCTGGTACTCCTTTGTATATATGGAAGCTATTTTGGACTTTGGTTGCCTCAATGATGGTATAATAGATGTAGGGTCAGATTCTGCAGCCCAAGCCCAAGAAGGTGTGGATTTGGAGCCCACTGAACCCAAAACAATAAATTTGTAGAGAGTGGGTGAAAGAGCTAGGCTAATAATGAAAATAACAGTATTAAACGGCAACGTTAACGGGAAGATTTGAATTAATATGTGCTCGGACGGGTGTAAATGTCTCGTCCGAAGAGGTGATTTTCATTGATGAACTTGGGTTACAATTGTTGGAGCTACAGTAAAGTAATACACTCTTTTCTCTCCCTTCTTTTTCGATCCTCTTCTATCAGGGACCCCTCTCTCTTATATAGTACTGCCTTTCTACATCTTTACCGTCCACTTGTTCATCATCTAGGCGCCCACTTGAGTGCATGTCCCATCACACTCCCCCTTTAGCCCTGTCTGAGTGGCGGTAGCTGAGGATGCACTGTTCAGGGGTCTTCTCCACATAAATGCGGCCAGGAGGGTAGGTGCAGTGCATTAAATGCGGTGGTTGAAGTCTGTCTCCTTGATATTTCTCTGTTCCTGTTACCTTATTGTGTGTCCGAGGCCCCTTTCTCCCTTAACACTTGTCAAACAGATCACTTGAACCTCCCATACACGTGTCGGGCAAAAACCTCGTCGGATCCGAGGGTATCGGTCTTCTCGGACATATGAACATCTCCTCGGATAGTGCACGTACTCATCTCCAAACATTCTCCTTTCACATGGGCCTCTGACTGAGTGTCTTGGTCTCCTCGGACGAATAGTATTCCTCATATAGGGCCTTGGGCCCAATACGTTGGGTTGGGCTTTCTCCCCCCACATTAGCCCCTCGAAATTGTAGTTTTTCCCTCGCATCCGAGGAGAAAAAGTAGGATTTTGACTTGCCACGGAGCAAAAGCTTGGAAACACGCACAACCGAGCTGGCACGTGTGTAAACGTGGGAACAGACGCCTCATTAATGCCGCTGCGGTTTCCTTATTCCCAAGGCGATGCATTAACTGCACCAGGCGGCGTTTGGTCCTTCGCATCCAACGGTGGCTGATTGATCCAATGGCTGTGGTTTTTCTTCAGGATTTGGGCGGGAGTGCCCCTAACCCTTCGCTTGACCCCGTATAAAGCTTCAGAGGAAGTCATTTCTTCCTCACTTTGCAAATCTTCAGACGCTCCAGCAAGAACAGACGCGCCACTCCGTCCAAATCTCTCAGTCGCTGATTTCAGGCCTCCCCAGAATCATCACAAACCCTCCTACGAGCCTGAAATCTTCTCCCCGATTTAGTCCTGGTGAGTTATCGTCCACCAAATCATTTAGTTCTCTCTTCGGCCAACCGTTTCATTTAAGCACCATGGGAAAACTCGAGTACATGGTGGATAGCCCTGAGCAACTAGAGGCATTTAGGATCGCGTATCGCATACCCCCTAACGTAGGTGTGAGGTATTGCCCCCTAGAAAAGATACTAACAGACCAGCAGACGGGAGAGGTGGTTATCCCCCTCATCGCCTTCAAAGAAGGGGGAATGACAATCCCCATGGGTCCCATCACCACCAATTACCTTCGGAACCATAGGCTTACTCCCTGGCAGTGCGCGCCCAATATGTTTAGGATCCTAGGAGCGATTGAGGACCTTGAGCGTCACATGGGGTTGGGACTCACCTGGCTTGATGTGGTACATATGTACGAATGCCACAGCCAGCAAGATGCTGGGTACTACTTAAAATCCCGGTCGGATGTTGTCAGGCTCATTTCCTGCCTTCCCAAATCCAACAAAGGGATGAAAGACGACTATGTGATCGTCTCGGGCGCCTGGCGTGACGGCCATGGTTGCCCAACCAAGCATGGGAAGCCAGGTGGGACATGTTAGATTTAGGCACACTAACCATAGGCTTAGGGCTCTCGTCTTTTAACGGTTTTTTATTCCTCTTCGGTTTCTATTTCTGAGTTTCTAACCATTTTTTTTTTTTGACTTGCACCAGATAAGAGACAAGTTTCTCCTCGGCTCAGCCTAACGAATATTGCCGCCTTCAATTACCTTTTAAGGTCGGAGATCTTCGTAAGCGAGGACGGGCAACTACGATCTGCTCCCCTTATTCTTGGATATACAGGGAAGCCAAAAGGTTTTCAACCAGTCGGCAACGCAATCGTCCAGGGAGACCATCGCCTTGCGTGTATTGACGTTGGTCGGAAGGGCTTCTTGGCGCCAGACGATCTTGAGCCTGTACCCCGTCCAAACCCTCGGGCTATACCTCCCCTTGTCCAACCACTACAGCAAGTTCCTCTCGAACAAGAGATTGCAGGTGAGGGGGCTGGCTCTTCCACTTCCTCGCTAGAAGAACAAATAGACGGATTTCAGTTTGAGGGAGAAGCTTCAGGAGTAAACCAGGTGGTAGAGGTCTCAGACACCGAGGAAGAAGCCAGCGAGCAGTCAAGCGCCCATCTTAATTTATTAGCCACTCATTTAGAAGACTCCTCGGACGACGATATGGATCTGAGGAGTTTGATGAAGGGCAGGGGTAAAAAGCCCGATCTGAAAGATGCTGGGACATCTAAAACAGGGGTGACACTTTCTTCAATGCCTATCCAGGTCCCTAACCCAAATTTGAAACCCATGCCAAACCTGCAGAAGAAGAGACCCCACACTGAGGTTGGGGAAAAACAGGTGCCACCAACCAAGGGGGCTAAGCAGCAAAAGGTGGCGAAAGACAACCGAACCCACAGGGCCTCATCAACTGAAAACCGAGAGGAGGCTTTAGTGGCAGATGTACGCCGAGGAGGAGGACCGCGAATCTGGTCTCCAAAGCTGGAGCTGGATGGCGCTCCAATCCTGTGGGATACCTCCCTCAGGAATTATGACGGAGGGAGGGCAGGCTACGTCGCCGAGGCCCTGCAGCAACCACTTCTTCTCCCACATGATATGGCCTCCTTCAAGCGCTTCACCCAGCAGGAGCTATTCATGTCCCTTAAGAGGGATTTAGCCATGGTAAGTGCACCGTTCCTGAGTTTAGGTTTTATCCTTAATTGGCTTTGCTTCTTTTCTTAACCTAATACTGGAGATGTTATTATGCAGATTACTCAGCAGGTTTACGTGGCCGAGGGGTTGAACAAGGAGTCCTGGCTCAAAGCCCAAGCAGCGAGCCAGTCCCAGTTTGAGGCAGAGGCATCTCTTGGCAAGCTGAAGGAGGAACATGCTCTGATGTCTGAGGAGCTTAAAGAGGTGATCTCTCAGAAGCGAAGCCTCGATGCCGGGATCAAGAATGCTGAAACACAAGCCGAGGAGCAGCGTAAACAATTGCGCATGGCAGAGATCAATCTGGCAACCGAGAAGGAGCTGGTGAAGGGTCTCAGAGCTGAGCTGCAAAAGGCCAGGTCGAGCGCCCAAGTGGCTGAGCAAAACGCTAGGCTGGCCAAGGAGGCGGTTGAAGCCGAAAGGAAGGCGGCGTACCAGCTGGGGGTAGAGACGACCACATCCCAGCTTCTAGAGCAATTCGCCTCGGTCAGCCGAGACTACTGCGTCATAAGTTGGGGCAAGGCCCTGGATGCAGCTGGAGTCCCTGCCGACTCGGAGCTGAGGCTGCCTGGGAGCGTATATTATGATCCTGATATCCGAGAGCTCCCAGGGACCGATCCCCCTCCTGTTCCACAGCTTCCAGAGGCTTTGGGGCCAATCTTGGTCAGTCATGCTCCTCCACCTACTCTTGATGCACTCCCAGGGTCTAGTCAGCCAGGTGACAAGGGTGCACCAGTTGAGCCAGCCAAAGACAAGGGCCAAGGTTCGGGCACAGAGAAGACACCTGCTGAGCCCAAGGACCAAGCTCCTGAAGCACCTAATCGGACAGGCCAGGTTGCTGACCCTGTGCTTCCTCCAGCGAAAGAGTAGATGCATAGGACTTTTATTTTGCACTTGTACTCTTGTTTTTCTGTCTGAGGAGTTGTAACTTTTCCTTTTTGGTTTTGTTGACCCTGTATATATACTCTTTTTTTTTAATGGAATGGCTCCCTATTTGTCTTTGATGCTTTTGATACATGTTTTATTACTTATTATTGCCGCACATATAACTATACATTGCAATTATGACATAATAATGCAAATAACTTGATTGATACATCATACTGATGGTGTAAGTAATCGAAATTAATATTGAAAAGGATAGGCCGACTAAGAGTTATTGATGAGTTGCATGTCTTTCCAAGTTAAACATAAGTTATTATCCCTCGGCTTCAAACTAAACATAACTAAGGGAGACATTTATAAATTAGAATCAATTTAAACGCAATTAGGAATTTTAGCACTAAGCCCCAATGACACTAGCTGCGTGGGGGTATTGACTAACCTGTCGTTTGGTTCAAGGATTATAGGATTCGAATGTACTCGAGTGTTAACTAACCCTAGTCATCTGGTCCGAGGACTGCAGGCATGACTGGATTTAAGTTTAAACACCAGAACTGCACCGGAGTGTTAACTAACCCTAGTCATCTGGTCCGAGGACTACAGGCATGACTGGATTTAAGTTTAAACACTAGAACTGCACTGGAGTGTTAACTAACCCTAGTCATCTGGTCCGGGGACTACAGGCATGACTGGATTTAAGTTTAAACACTTAGAGAACGGTAACTGAGTGCTAACTAACCCAAATCATCTGGTCCGAGGACTACAGGCATGATTGGATTTAAGTTTAAACACTATAGAACTGTAACTGAGTGCTAACTAACCCAAATCATCTGGTCCGAGGACTACAGGCATGATTGGATTTAAGTTTAAACACTAGAACTGCACCGGAGTGTTAACTAACCCTAGTCATCTGGTCCGAGGACTACAGGCATGACTGGATTTAAGTTTAAACACTAGAACTGCACCGGAGTGTTAACTAACCCTAGTCATCTGGTCCGAGGACTACAGGCATGACTGGATTTAAGTTTAAACACTAGAACTGCACCGGAGTGTTAACTAACCCTAGTCATCTGGTCCGAGGACTACAGACATGACTGGATTTAAGTTTAAACACTAGAACTGCACCGGAGTGTTAACTAACCCTAGTCATCTGGTCCGGGGACTACAGGCATGACTGGATTTAAGTTTAAACACTTAGAGAACGGTAACTGAGTGCTAACTAACCCAAATCATCTGGTCCGAGGACTACAGGCATGATTGGATTTAAGTTTAAACACTATAGAACTGTAACTGAGTGCTAACTAACCCAAATCATCTGGTCCGAGGACTACAGGCATGATTGGATTTAAGTTTAAACACTATAGAACTGTAACTGAGTGCTAACTAACCCAAATCATCTGGTCCGAGGACTACAGGCATGATTGGATTTAAGTTTAAACACTTGAGCTAACGGTGTTAACTAACCCTAATCATCTGGTCCGAGGACTACAGGCATGATTGGATTTAAGTTTAAACACTTAAGCTAGTGGCGAATGAGTGTTAACTAACCCTAATCATCTGGTCCGAGGACTACATGCATGATTGGATTTAAGTTTAAACACTTGAGAGAAAGCGGCGAATGAGTGTTAACTAACCCTAATCATCTGGTCCGAGGACTACAGGCATGATTGGATCTAAGTTTAAACACTTGAGAGAAAACTTTACGCAGCGAATTGGTATATCAGTTGAAGAGAAGACTTGATTAATAGAAGTACCTCTTGAGGTTATTTACATTCCAAGGGCGAGGGATTACATGACTATCCAGGTCTTCTAAGAAATATGCTCCAATACCAGCGCCTGAAGTGATACGATATGGTCCTTCCCAATTGGGTCCTAGTTTTCCCCAAGCCGGGTTCTTTGCGGTGCCCACAACTTTCCTCAGCATTAGATCACCAGGCTCTAGAGGCCTTAGCTTTACGTTAGCATCATAGCCTTGCCTGAGTTTCTGTTGATAATGTGCCAGCCGAACCATTGCATTCTCTCTTCTTTCCTCAATCAAGTCCAAGCTCTTCTGTAGTTGCTCATCGTTGTCGGCTGGACTGAATGAGCTAGTTCTTATCGTTGGGAACCCGGTTTCCAAAGGAATGACGGCTTCAGCCCCATAGGTCATTGAGAAGGGGGTCTCCCTAGTAGACCTACGAGGCGTAGTCCTATAAGCCCAAAGTACGTGCGGTAGTTCGTCTACCCATCTGCCCTTTGCATCATCTAGCCTCTTCTTTAAGCCATTCAGTATGACCTTGTTGACGGCTTCTGCTTGTCCATTACCCTGGGGATAGGCTGGAGTGGAGTATCTGTTCATAATTCCCAGCTCACTGCAGTAATTCCTGAATGCCCTGCTATCAAATTGCAAGCCGTTGTCCGAGATGAGAGTGTGAGGAACTCCAAACCGTGTGACAATATTCCTCCACACGAACTTTTGCACATCAACGTCCCTGATATTGGCTAGTGGTTCGGCTTCAACCCACTTGGTGAAATAGTCTGTTCCGACCAGGAGGTACTTCTTGTTTCCTGCAGCTTTGGGGAAGGGTCCCACAATATCCAAGTCCCATTGGGCGAAAGGCCATGGGCTAGATAGCGGATTAAGATTTCCCCCTGGCTGGTGAATGTTTGGAGTGAAGCGCTGACATTGATCACACTTTTTGACGTATTCGTGCGCCTCCTTTTGCATGTTAGGCCACCAATAGCCTTGGGTGAGGGCTCGGTGAGCCAAGGACCTACCTCCAGTGTGGCTCCCACAGATTCCTTCGTGCAGCTCTTCTAGCAATGTCTCAGTCGCCTCGGGATGTATGCATAACAAATATGGTCCCGAATAGGAGCGTTTGTATAGTTTCTGGTCCTCGGATAACCAGAACTTAGTCGCCTTCCTCCGAACTTTATCAGCTTCTCCCTTCTCTTCGGGCAATATATCTTCTTTGAGAAATTTGATTAAAAGGTCCATCCAGCACGGCCCGACCCTAATCTGGTGAACCTGGACTCCCCCTGACCTCGCCTCCGTAGGCCTGTGCAGGTCCTCGACGAGGATGACCCTCGGCAGGTCTTGTGCCGAAGAGGTGGCAAGCGTGGCCAAGGAGTCAGCATGTGAGTTGCCACTCCTGAGGATGTGCAGCAAACTGAAAAATTCGAACTCTGATTGCAGATGTTTAACACGACCCAAGTATCCCTGCATTCTTTCGTCCTTTGCCTCGAACTCACCTTGTACTTGACCTACTACCAATCTTGAGTCTGAGAACAACTCCACAGACTTCCCACCCATTCTACGGACCATAGTCATCCCCATCAATAGGGCCTCATACTCCGCTTCATTATTTGTTGCCGAGAAGTCCAGCCTTAACGATTTCTCGATAATGATTTTCTCGGGGGATATCAATACCAGCCCAACTCCAGAGCCTCTTTGGTTTGCCGCGCCATCGACGTACACTTCCCAATGGGAGGGATTCTGTTGGGAGATCATGCCAACTGATTTTTCATCCATGCCCGACGTGGGCTTTACCTCTTCTAGCTGGGGCTCCGTGAACTCAGCCACCAAATCTGCGAGGACCTGTCCCTTGACCGATGTGCGAGGCATATACCTTATATCGAAAGCCCCTAAGATTGTACCCCACTTGGCAATCCGACCAGTGTAATCAGTACTTTGGAGTATAGCTTTCAGTGGGAGTTGTGTGAGAACGATCACCGTGTGGGCTTGGAAGTAGTGAGGTAGCTTCCGTGTGCCCAGCACTACTGCTAAGATAGCCTTCTCCAGTGGCAAGTAACGAATCTCAGCCTCATGCAGCGACTTGCTTACGTAATAGACGGGCCTTTGTATACTAGAGTCTGACCGTATCAACACCAGGCTCACCGCATAGGGAGCTACAGCGATGTAGGCGAACAGTACCTCGTCTGGCTCAGGACTGGACATGATTGGTGGCCGAGCCAGATAATCCTTGAGTTGTTGGAATGCCAAAGCACATTCCTCAGTCCATTCGAATCCCTTCCACTTGTTGAGTAGAGAGAAAAAGGGGCGACACCTGTCTGCTGACCTAGAGATGAACCGATTGAGGGCAGCGGTCATTCCGGTTAGTTTCTGAACCTCATTGGGATTCCGAGGAGCTCGTAGATCGTTGATGGCCTTTATTTGGTCGGGGTTGACCTTAATTCCTCGGTGGGTGACCATGTATCCTAAAAACTTTCCGAACCCTACCCCAAACGAGCACTTAGAAGCATTTAGTCGTAGCTTGTATTTCCGTAGAATCTCAAAGGTACTTTCAAGGTCATTCACATGCTCGGCTATAACTTTGCTCTTCACCACCATGTCATCTATGTAAATCTCGATATTCTTGCCCAGCTGTGGCTCGAACATCCTCGTCATCATCCTCTGGTAGGTAGCTCCTGCGTTCTTTAAGCCAAACGGCATCACTTTATAGTGGTAGTTACCAATAGGAGTGACGAAAGCAGTTTTCTTCTGGTCCTCCAGGGCTAATGGTATCTGGTGGTAGCCTTGGAAGACGTCTAGGAAGCTCATCCGAGGGTGACCGACAGTGGCATCAACCAGCTGATCGATTTTCGGCATAAGGAACGGGTCTTTGGGGCATGCCCTATTCAGATCCGTGAAGTCTACGCATACTCGCCACTTCCCACTCTTCTTCTTTACCACCACGGTATTCGCTAGCCATTCGGGATAAAAAACCTCTTTGATAGCCCCAGCTGCTTTGAGTTTCGCTACCTCGTCTCTCACTGCGTCGGCATGTTCCTTGGATGGGCGCCGAATAGGTTGTTGCTTGGGGGTGACCAGGGGATTCACCTTCAAGTGATGGCATATAAACTCCGGGTCCACCCTTGGGGCCTCGTAAGCACTCCAGGCAAACACGTCGAGATTTCGCTTGAGGAACTCTATCAGCTCTTCCTTCTCTTGAAGAGGCAGCTAAGATCCGACTTGAAAGAACCTGTCAGGATCATCTCCAATGATCACTTTCGTCAGATCCTCACATCGAGTGCTTTCATCCGGTTCTTCAGAAGGCACTCCCCGAGACTGTAGTTGCTATAAATCCCTCCCAGCCACGTCCGAGGACTCGGCTGGGGCCTTATGCTGAATGGCGGCTACTAAGCACTGTCTAGCAACAGACTGGTCTCCTCGGATCTCATGTATCTGTCCTCCTGATGGATATTTGACCTTTTGGTGCAAAGTAGAGGGGACAGCCCCAAGTGCGTAAATCCAAGGTCTGCCTACGAGTGCCGTGTAGGGCGAATATGCGTCCACAACGATAAAGTCCAGCTCCACCACCTCGGAGCCGGACTGCACAGGTAAGCGTATCCGGCCTTTCGGGATGACAGGCCTTCCTTCAAAGCTAAAGAGGGGGAAATCGTATGGCGTCAGGTCCTGGGGTTTTAGGCCTAGCCCCTTGTAGAGGTCCGGGTACATTATCTCCATGGCACTGCCCTGGTCCACCATCACCCTCTTTACATCGTACCCTCCTATTCTGAGGGTGATGACTAGTGCATCATCATGGGGTTGGATGGTGCCGATCATGTCTTCGTCCGAGAATCCCATAACCAGCGGGGCACCAGACTTAGCTCTCTTCGGTCCTCGGCTCGACTCCCCTGCGGATGGTCGACCTACCGACATAACTTTCAATGGCCAGGACCCTGTTCTCCCCGGCGCAGCGAAGACGACGTTTATAGTCCCTAGCGGCGGCTTTGAGGGGTCGTCCCTGTGTGGCCCCAACCCTGTCTGCCCTCGGCCACTGGAGGGGTGCAGAAGGTGTTTCAGTTTACCATCGCGAACCAATTGGTCCAGGTGATCCCACAGGCTCCTACAATCCTCCGTGTTATGCCCGTGGTCTTGATGGTACTGGTAGTAGAGATTATGGTTGCGTTTCTCGGGGTTTCCTATCATCTTGTTCGGCCACCTGAAGAATGATTCGTTCTTGATCTTTTCCAGGACTTGGTGTACTGGCTCTTTGAACACGGTGTTGACCGATTGAGGATTCATCGATCCTGATTGTCCGGCAAAATCCCTCCGCGGTTTATTGTAATTGTACCGGTCCGACCGCGAATCTCTCCTTTCCTGAGGGATAATCTTATCCTTTCCCTTGCCCTGCTGCTAATCTTCTTCAACCCTCTTATACTTCTCTATGCGGTCCATTAGTTGACGCACGTTTGCGACTGGTTTGCCAGATAGGGATGCCCTCAAACCGTGGTCAGTAGGGAGGCCGAGCTTGAACGTGCTGAGGGCCATTGCATCGTTGTTGCCCTCCACCTCATTGAACATCTCCCAGTATCTGTCTGAATATGCCTTCAAGGACTCGCCTTCCTGCATGGACAAGGATAGCAGTGAAGAGAGAGGCCTGGCCACTCTTCGGCATGTTACAAAACAGGAGCCGAATGCCTGAGTGAGCTCTTTGAAGGAGTTGATGGAGCCTGCCTTCAAACCGTCAAACCACCTCATGGCAACGGGCCCAAGACTGGAAGGGAAAACCTTGCACATCAGAGCTTCATCTCTGGAGTAGACAGCCATCCTCTGGTTAAAATGACTCACATGCTCCACGGGGTCAGTTTTACCATTGTAGACGGTGAACGTTGGCTGGTTAAAGCGCCGAGGGAGTCTGGCCTCCTCTATCCTGCGCGTGAAGGGTGATTTAGATATCTGATTTAGAGCCCTGTTCATGGCATCGTTCTCCATGTCCTCGCGTGATGGGCTCCTACGCTCCCTTTTACGATGGGACTCCTCTACATAGGTGTAGGACTCGCTAGCTGGTGTCTTAGACTTGCGTTGATAAGAGACGTCCTGCTCGTCATCCAGATCATCTTCAGAGTACGAGGAAGCTCGCTTCCTCTTTGCATGGCGCAACTCCCTCTTTAGTTTTTCCACTTCCAGCTGTAAGTCACGGTTCTTCTCTGCATGGGACATGTGACTTCCGCCCTGTGATTGGCTCTGGCTAAGGCGCACAGTGTGTACACTGCCCTCACGGTTTTGTCTCCTCTCTAAGTTGACGAAATGATCCACGTGTTGGGATGCCCTGGATTCTGCTTGTTGTTCACCTTGTCCTGCCATTATCAACTGTTGTTTTCACTCTTGCACAAGCTCTTCCCACAGACGGCGCCAATTGTAGGGTCAGATTCTGCAGCCCAAGCCCAAGAAGGTGTGGATTTGGAGCCCACTGAACCCAAAACAATAAATTTGTAGAGAGTGGGTGAAAGAGCTAGGCTAATAATGAAAATAACAGTATTAAACGGCAACGTTAACGGGAAGATTTGAATTAATATGTGCTCGGACGGGTGTAAATGTCTCGTCCGAAGAGGTGATTTTCATTGATAAACTTGGGTTACAATTGTTGGAGCTACAGTAAAGTAATACACTCTTTTCTCTCTCTTCTTTTTCGATCCCCCTTCTATCAGAAACCCCTCTCTCTTATATAGTACTGCCTTTCTACATCTTCACCGTCCACTTGTTCATCATCTAGGCGTCCACTTGAGTGCATGTCCCATCACACTCCCCCTTTAGCCCTGTCTGAGTGGCGGTAGCTGGGGATGCACTGTTCAGGGGTCTTCTCCACATAAATGCGGCCAGGAGGGTAGGTGCAGTGCATTAAATGCGGTGGTTAAAGTCTGTCTCCTTGATATTTCTCTGTTCCTGTTACCTTCTTGTGTGTCCGAGGCCCCTTTCTCCCTTAACACTTGTCAAACAGATCACTTGAACCTCCCATACATGTGTCGGGCAAAAGCCTCGTCGGATCCGAGGGTATCGGGCTTTTCGGACATATGAACATCTCCTCGGACAGTGCACGTACTCATCTCAGACATTCTCCTTTTACATGGGCCTCTGACTGAGTGTCTTGGTCTCCTCGGACGAACAGTATTCCTCATATAGGGCCTTGGGCCCAATACGTTGGGTTGGGCTTTCTCCCCCCACAATAGAAAATCTCTCAGTTTTGATTTTCACAAATGCAAATATGCACCACTTCACATTTTTCCTCTAAATCTTCATGCACCTTATAATCCAAGTTCTGGATTCTACTTCTTTTACTTGATTGTATTTTATTTTATAGGTTTTTTCAATTTAAGTAAATTAGATTTTTGCACTTGTTATTTCAACTTCCCGATATGCTCGTGTTAGTAAATTCAGCTTCATTATTTTATTTCAACATATATTTAAACTGGGTGTTTGCTTTTTGTTTCAATTTTTATTTTTATTTGGTGGTCATGCTTGAAAAATTGGAATAGTACGATATAGGATGTTTTATTTGTTACCTAACATTGATTTACTAGGTTTTAATGTTCTAAACCTATAGACAGTATTATTTATTTATTTATTATTATTATCATTTTTGTTTGGATGGGAAGTCTGCCCAATTTTATTGATCAATTAAACTAGTTACATTCAAAAAAAAAAAGAAAAAAAAAAGGAAAAAGAAAAAAAAAAAAGAGTATTGTTTGGACGAGGCATTGTTTGTGCGTAGTACGTACCTTGCAGGGCCATGCACACCAACTTAGAATCACTTTCAAATGTGGCTCCACATTCACCCACGTCCTTGGCAAACTTTTTTTTTTTTTGATGGGATCCTTGGCAAACTTAAATATTCTTTGAAAGGAAGCATTTTGGAACCAACGCCTAATTGTAACCCAAAATTTACATGGTCCAGTTCGAAGATCCTTCATTAAACCCAACCCAAGACAAGCCCAAAATAAAATTATACCATCAGCCAACCCAAAAACCCAAAATAAAATTCATAAAAAAGAATCCAAGCCCAAACGAATTCGGAAACCAATAACAAAACCCATTAACACACAAAAACTTTCCAAATCTGTTTCTATTTCTATTTTCTATTTATTTATTAACAATATTGGCTGAATTTCCGCATGATAGGAGTTCAAATCTTCTATCCTATTTTTCCTACTCCACTTTATACGCTCCCAATAAATACTTGTCATGTGTTCACCTAATTAATTAAATACTATTATTAATTAATAACTATAGTATTAATAAGTCAATAATGATAGTATTTAATTAATTAGGTGAACTCGGGTTCTAATCTATTATTTTATAGCTCTTGGAGATTGGGATTTCCACAACATGATTCTTTAAACTATTCTAAAATACTTAATTAAGTAGTATTCACAATATTTTCATTACACTTTCATATTGAAATGATTTATTCATTGATCTACATTACAATAAACATAAATATAAGTGGTAGAAATGAAGAAACCTCGTGCAAGAATTATATCTCTGTGCATGGTTCCGAGTTGACTCACCTAGTTGACTCTGCATGGTTGACTGTGACTGAGAGTGATCCTTGGGCTCATGGAATTTTCATATATTGAGAGATTTACCAAATTCACGATCACACCATTTTTTTCTTCAAAGTACTTCCTCATCGACTCATTGAACATCTTTCCAATAGCTTCAAGATCTTTCTTCAGTGACTCCAGTCTCACCTTTAAAGCTTCCACTTCCTTTGGTACTTTTATTAAGATTCTTCATCGTTTTCCTTAACTCTCTAAGCAAATTTTCTATGTGATGACACATCTCTATAACTCTGGTGGCATTGTTGTTCTGATCTTTGTCTTTGTTAGCCATTGAATTGATATCTCTACAAAAACAAAAGAAAAAGAAGGATGGTTTTGAGAGCTAGGGAGAGTGTTAGCCAGGAAACAAAGTTTCAGATGGAGAAAGGGGGAGAGCCAAAATATTGAGAGGATTTTAAAGGAACCGGAAATGAAGGCATGGGATAAATACTGTGGGAACCCAAATGGGATTTCATATTAGCACGAAAGTAATTGATTTTACATCATATTTATATTATTACTCGCTAGACTCATTTTGAGTGTGCAATAATACTCTTTTTTATCTAATTAAGTATTTTTTTAGTTTAGTATTATAATGTTCAAAAATGATATACTGTATTTTTTTTTTTAAAGGTAAGGTAATATAAAATAATGTTTAAAAATAAGATAGAGATAATGTCATAAATTGTAGGTGGAATGGAGAAGATAAAAGAAAAAACCTAAAATATAATTGAAGTATTTGAATTTAAATAGATAACAAATGCATATAGGAATTAGACATTTGAATACGGGATAAGAATGTGTAATTTCTACGTAGTGGGCATTTTTTGGAAGAAGTATTTTTTTTTTTTTTTTTTGATAAATATAATTAAAGTATTTGAATTCAACTAGATAACAAATATAGATAGGTGTCAGATATTTGAATAAAAATGAGAATAATGTTTTTTTTTCCCCTTTTGTACGTGAGATAGTATTACTTTTTTAACATTTTTTGTATTTTGTAGGAAAAAAAAATTAAACTAAAGTGTATGTTATTTCAAAATTTGTATGAGGATATTTTGCTACACCAAAAATTGAGACGAAACAGAGAATTTTATTATTAGTAGTATAAATAAAATGAGCTAAGATCTGTATGAACAGTAATTTCTATTTGTTGAACCAAGACAGTTAAAAAAAAAAAAAAAAATCTAAACTCATAATGTGATCATAAAAATAATCTGAAACATGGCACTTTTCAAACTACAGTGCATTTACAATTTTAGCTATTTAGTTATACAAAAAGTTACTTTATCTATTTTATCTACACATATATTATAGTAGTGAATCTATTTTAGTTTTCAACACAATAAAATAATACAAACAATACAATAAAATAATATATCTCTTACAATAAAATAATATATCCCACTACCTAAAAAACATATACAATAAAATAATATTTCATTCAACTACCAACACACCACCGCAACAACCATCAATCCCATCAAAATCACTGCACAATCACAACCCTGTCGTGTCCATCAAAACCAGTGAAGAAGAAAAAAAAAACCGAAAAATCAACACAGCAAAATCAGAAAATACAGCAAAAGTGAAACCCAGAAGAACCAACAGACCCAAAATCCCACGGTTGCAGATTCAGAGAACAGATTAATAAAAGGGGTAAATTCCTTTCTCATTGTACTCTTTTCTTTTCTTTTTTTTGATAATCCTTTTCTCGCTGTAGTAAAATAGGAGGAAACCATCGCCGTTGGTGTCCGTGGCTTCAGCTTTTCAGGACCGGCGGTTTAGAGAGGAGATCGAGACATTTGGGTCTAGGTTTGAGAGATAGAAAGATAAGAAATCACCACCGCCGTTGGTGGTGGCGACTGTGGCCATGAGAGAAGGAGGCATTACTAGAAGGTTTCATCCATGGAGGTCAGAGAGAGAGGGTTTGAGAATGTTCTAACAGGAAGAAAGAAGAGATGGAGAGGGAGAGAGACACGGAGAAAGGAGAAAAGCAAGAAAGAATAAAAAATAGATAAAGTAGTGTGAATGTAAAACAAAAAATTAATTTTTTTTTTTTTTTTTGCTCCAGCTACAGTGCACATCTATAGATAGATGTGCACTGTAGCAATTCATCTAAAATTTTTAACTATGGCTTCACTGCTGTAGGAGGTTTTTTGTGTTTGTGGAGCTAAATTTTTAGTAATATAGCATTATAGCTACATTGCTGTGAATGCTTTAAGAGTATGTATTTGTATTCTGGATATCTTTGGTGCTGTAAACGTGACTCGATTTTTAAATGAGCTTAATTTCATATAGATTACTATTATTGTCTTTTTCTTTTTTTCTCCACTAAAATATATAACAATTGGTGTCAATGGAATTTCATTTTTATAGTGTTTATGTGCGGATATGATCTGATAATGTAATTTTTTGTATGTTATTTGCTCAACTTAAATGCAGTCTTTGAATGTGGCAGCCTCTGTTGTACCTTGCAGGGCTATGCACACCAACTTAATTAGAATCACTTTCAAAGTTTGTGGCTTTCCATACACCCACGTCCTTGGCAAAAGAAACTGCCACTTGATCCCTTGTTGTAGCTTAAACTTCAAGCAGTCTTTAAAAAAATTTCGAGCTAGTCATTTTTAAGTATCCCCAGAACACAGTAAATGATGTTTCCTTCTCTTAGATTCATGACTGATTCCACTTCTTACATTTATGATGGGCCCATCATGAATGTAATAGAAGGAAACACCTTTTTATTATACTCCGATCGAAAATATTTAAGAAATTTTCCAAGCTCCAAACGTACATTGACCTTTATATATAGTCATGAATTACCAAGTTAGAAATCAACAGCCCCTCTCCTTCTAGAAAAATCTCTCTCATATTCCAGTATTTTCTCTCTCTTGCCCACTCTGGAAATATCTACAAAACATTTCTCATACTTCGTCTAGAAACTTCCCTAAACAATTAAATTTCAACCACAATTTGCCTAAAGTTCTAGAAGCTGCCTTGTGAAAGAAATAAGAAAAGGGTGTACTGACAGAAATTAAATAAATGAAGCTAGAAGCTTCAATGTCGGTTACTTAATCGACCTTCAGCAAGTATAAGAAAAACCAAGGCAAGGAGTTCCCACATGTGTAGAGTAGTAGCATAATCACCAAGCCTTTGTTAAGAGTGTCTATGTGTCTTACAAAAGTGAAGTGTGTATTAGTGGAGTGGTGTGTCCATCTAGTGCGTAAGTGCGTTGCCGTGTGAGTGAGTGTAGGTTGTGTCTATGTACAAGTGTGTTAATGTTGAGAATGAGTTAATGTTGTCAGGCGAGTGTGCAGACACACCAAAGGCAGCATGGGCACCTTTGCAATACTATTTTCAAAGAAAAATTATGTGACGTTCACTTAATATTTTACCAAGGTAAAGTCTTTATTTCATGAAATCTTTGAATTAGATTCTGCATCAAATATTTCTAAATCAATAGTCTTAGAAGGATAATTATTCATGAATTGAGACCCGAATATAGATCAGTCCAAAACCAAAATTGTAGGCCAAATTGCTTAAAAGTTGTGATATTAATTTGTAAAACTAATGTAATAAAATTTGTAAATGCACTCTTTGAAACTTTTCATGTGGACCGTATTTGGTTAATTAATTAGTTTTGAACTGCACTTCTTTATAGGTATAGCTTTTATAAACTCTATTTTTTTGAGACATGCTCATTTTTCATAGAATTGGAGTATATGGGCAGCCCAAGGAATTATTAAGCAAGATAAGCAGCGGTAGGTAGATAACGGCAAATGGCTCCATACGCTATCCAATTTATCCTTAATCTTATCTCTCCAAGAATCTAAGGCCAGTGAGCTACAAAACTTCTATATTCGGGTCTCAACTCAGGAATAATTATCCTCTTTATTCTTGGATAAAAAATATTTGATGCTGGGCCTGGATCTAATTCAGAGATTTTGCGTCTTGAATAAAAAATATTTGATGCAGGATTTAATTAAGAGATCTTGCAACAAAAACTATACTTTGGTGTAACATTAAGTGATCATCAAATCTTGCTGCACCACCAACATTAACTCATTCTCAAGCAGCTGTAGTCTCACACCATTTTTCTTTGAAAATAGTGTCGCAAAGGTGTCCCATGCTGCCTTTGGTGTGTCTACACACTCGCCTGATGTGCTCCAACATTTCTTCCTCAACACTTGTCTCGATTGCAAACATAGCATTTCCAGCTTTAACGTTCCACTTCCAAAATGCTTCAGCACTCTCAGGAGGTGTGGTTTTGCCACTAGTCACAATCTTCCACAAATGTTGTCCTAACAAGTATGATTCCAAGCAAGTCGACCACGTGTTGTAATTCTAGTTGTTGAGCTTTCTAATGCTACCAATAGCTTGGAGGTCCACCATCATGACTTGATGAAATCTCTCAAGCCACCAAGTAAGCTTGGTTCCAGATCACAAGCTTCACAATCCCGGTTGCATATGCTCTGTAATTTTGTTTATTTTCAAAGTGTGTTGGGCTTTGTGGAGCCTAGTTTATTTTTGGCCTAGCCCATTATAACCCTGTAAGTAGGATATAAAAGCCGCTTTTATAATTAGGGTTTGGGACTGATCACAATTGTTGTTGTGTTTTTAGAGAGAGAGAAACACTGTAGCCGCACTTTGTAATTTTTTCCTGATAATAGTGAAATCCCTGCAACTCCGTGGACGTAGGCAAATTGCTGAACCACGTAAATACTGTCTTGTGCGTGTGATTGTTTTTCTTTGGCGTATATTTTCTCTAATTTTTGTTTCTCACAGGTTGGGAATCGGGTTGAATTCCCTACAATTGGTATCAGAGCCTAGGGTTAGGTTTGAGTGGGAGCAATCAGGAAAGGCGTCTAGAATAGAAAAGTTTGATGGCACAGACTTCGCGTATTGGAGGATGCAGATTGAAGATTATCTCTATGGGAGGAAATTGCATCTGCCTCTTTTGGGGACAAAACCTGAGGCGATGAAGGCTGAGGAATGGGCTCTTCTTGACAGACAGGTACTGGGAGTTATCAGGTTAACTCTGTCTAGGTCTGTTGCACACAATGTTGTAAAGGAGAAGACCACAGCAGATCTGATGAAGGCTTTGTCTGGTATGTATGAAAAGCCTTCAGCAAACAACAAGGTGCATCTGATGAAGAAACTATTCAATTTGAAGATGGCAGAGAATGCATCAGTAGCACAACATCTGAACGAATTTAACACTATCACAAATCTTGTCTGTAGAAATTGATTTTGATGATGAGATTCGTGCTCTGATCATCTTGGCTTCTTTGCCAAACAGTTGGGAGGCAATGAGGATGGCAATAAGTAATTCTATAGGAAAGTAAAAGCTCAAGTACAATGATATTCGAGATTTAATTCTGGTTCAGGAGATTCATAGAAGAGATGCAAGTGAAACCTTAGGATCTGGTTCTGTCCTAAACCTTGAGACAAGAGGCAGAGGTAATAATAGAAATTCAAATCACGGCAAATCAAAATCCAGAAATTCTAATCGAAACATAAGTAAATCTAGATCAGGCCAACAGGTACAATGCTGAAATTGTGGGAAAACAGGTCACTTTAGGAACCAATGCAATAGTCCTAAGAAGAAGAATAAAGATGATTCTGCTAATGCTGTAACAGAAGAGGTACAGGATGCATTACTTCTTGTAGTAGACAGTCCACTTGATGATTGGGTTTTGGTCTCAAGAGCTTCGTTTCATACCACTCCACACCGAGAAATCATACAGAATTATGTTGCAGGTGATTTTGGTAAGGTGTATTTGGCTAATGGTTCAGCCTTGGATGTTGTAGGTATGGGAGACATCCGGATATTGTTACCTAATGGATCTGTTTGGTTACTGGAGAAGGTTCGACATATTCTTGACTTGAGGAGGAATCTGATTTCTATTGGACAACTTGATGATGAAGGGCATGCAATACTATTTGTTGGTGGTACTTGGAAGGTTACAAAGGGAGCTAGAGTATTGGCTCGTGGAAAGAAGATTGGCACTCTCTATATGACCTCAAGTCCAAGAGACACAGTTGCAGTTGCTGAAACAAGTACTGATACAAGCCTATGGCACCGCAGACTTGGTCACATGAGTGAGAAAGGGATGAAGATGCTGCTGTCAAAAGGAAAACTACCAGAATTGAAGTCCATTGATTTTGACATGTGTGAAAGCTGCATCTTAGGAAAGCAGAAAAATGTGAGTTTCTTGAAAACTAGCAAGACACCGAAGGTAGAAAAATTGGAGTTAGTACACACTGATTTGTGGGGGCCTTCTCTGGTTGCATCCCTTGGAGGTTCAAGGTACTACATCACTTTCATTGATGACTCAAGCAGAAAGGTATGGGTTTATTTTTTGAAAAATAAATCTGATGTATTTGAAACTTTTAAGAAGTGGAAGGCCATGGTTGAGACAGAAACAAGTTTAAAAGTAAAATGTTTGAGGTCAGATAATGGAGGAGAGTACATAGATGGAGGGTTCAGTGAGTATTGTGTTGCACAGGGAATTAGGATGGAAAAGACCATTCCTGGGACACCACAGCAGAATGGTGTGGCTGAGCGCATGAACAGAACTCTTAATGAGCGTGCTAGGAGTATGAGGTTGCATGCTGGACTACCAAAAACTTTTTGGGTTGATGTTGTTAGCACTGCAGCTTACCTGATAAACCGAGGGCCATCAGTTCCCATGGAATTCAAACTTCCTGAGGAGGTTTGGAGCGATAAAGAGGTAAAGTTTTCCCATTTAAAAGTTTTTGATTGTGTTTCTTATGTTCATATTGATTCTGATGCTCGTAGTAAACTTGATGCTAAGTCTAAAATATGTTTTTTCATTGGCTATGGTAATAAGAAATTTGGCTATAGGTTTTGGGATGAACAAAATAGGAAAATCATCAAAAGTAGAAATGTGATATTTAATGAACAGGTTATGTACAAGGACAAGTCAACTGTAGTGTCAGATGTTACAAAGATAGATCAAAAGAAATCTGAGTTTGTCAACTTAGATGGATTGACTGAAAGTACTGTCCAGAAAAGGGGTGAAGAAGATAAGGAGAATGTAGATTCACAGGTAGATCAGAGTACACCTATAGCTGAAGTCCGTAGATCTTCCAGGAACATTAGACCTCCACAGCGTTATTCACTCGCTTTAAATTATCTCCTATTGACTGATGGTGGTGAGCCAGAGTGTTATAATGAAGCCTTGCAAGATGAGAATTCAAGCAAGTGGGAGTTAGCCATGAAGGATGAGATGGATTCCTTGTTAGGGAATCAGACATAGGAACTGACTGAATTGCCAGTAGGAAAGAAGGTTTTGCACAACAAGTGGGTATACTGAATAAAGAATGAGCATGATGGTAGCAAACGTTACAAGGCCAGATTAGTTGTTAAAGGGTTCCAGCAGAAGGAAGGCATTGACTACACAGAGATATTTTCTCCAGTTGTGAAGATGTCAACAATTAGACTGGTGCTGGGAATGGTGGCTGCAGAAAACTTACATCTTGAGCGGTTAGATGTGAAGACGGCATTCCTTCATGGTGATTTGGAGGAAAACTTTTACATGATTCAGCCAGAAGGGTTTATTGTTCAGGGACAAGAGAATCTAGTCTGCAAACTGAGAAAGAGCTTGTATAGCCTAAAATAAGCTCCTAGACAGTGGTACAAGAAATTTGACAATTTTATGCATAAAATTGGGTTCAAGAGATGTGAAGCTGATCATTGTTGCTATGTTAAATTCTTTGACAATTCTTATATCATTTTACTGTTGTATGTGGATGATATGCTCATTGCAGGGTCTAGCATTGAGGAGATTAATAATCTGAAGAAGCAATTGTCAAAACAGTTTGCAATGAAGGATTTGGGAGCTGCAAAGCAAATCCTTGGTATGAGAATCATTAGAGACAAGGCTAATGGTACATTGAAGCTTTCACAGTCAGAGTATGTGAAGAAAGTTCTCAGCAGGTTCAACATGAATGAAGCTAAACCAGTGAGCACACCATTGGGTAGTCATTTCAAATTAAGCAAAGAACAGTCACCGAAAACAGAGAAAGAAAGGGACCATATGAGCAAGGTGCCCTATGCCTCAGCTATTGGTAGCTTGATGTATGCTATGGTGTGTACAAGGCCAGACATTGCACATGCAGTGGAAGTTGTGAGCAGATTCATGAGTAGGCCTGGAAAGCTGCATTGGGAGGCAGTTAAGTGGATTCTGAGATATCTGAAGGGTTCATCAGATACATGTCTTTGCTTCACAGGTGCAAGTTTGAAACTGCAGGGTTATGTAGATGCTGATTTTGCTGGCGATATTGATAGTAGAAAGAGTACTACTGGGTTTGTATTTACTCTGGGTGGTACAGCTATATCATGGGCTTCAAATCTGCAAAAGATTGTTACTTTGTCTACTACAGAAGTTGTGTATGTTGCAGCAACTGAAACTGGAAAGGAGATGATTTGGCTACATGGTTTCTTAGATGAATTGGGTAAGAAGCAGGAGATGGGCATTCTACACAGTGACAGTCAGAGTGCAATTTTTCTTGCAAAAAATTCGGCTTTTCATTCAAAGTCGAAACATATACAGACAAAATACCACTTTATCCGGTACCTTATTGAAGATAAACTGGTAATACTTGAGAAGATATGTGGATCTAAGAACCCGGCAGACATGTTGACTAAGGGTGTCACTATTGAGAAGCTGAAGCTATGTGCAGCTTCAGTTGGCCTTCTAGCTTGAGGACAAGAGGATGAGTTGCAGGGATGAGGGATTGCTTTTGGAGGATAGCGGCTGATGTTGATGATTGAACTAGTCTCCAAGTGGGAGATTTGTTGGGCTTTGTGGAGCCTAGTTTATTTTTGGCCTAGCCCATTATAACCCTGTAAGTAGGATATAAAAGTCGCTTTTATAATTAGGGTTTGTTACTGATCACAATTGTTGTTGTGTTTTTAGAGAGAGAGGAAAAAACACTGTAGCCGCACTTTGTATTTTTTCCCTGATAATAGTGAAATCCCTGCAACTCCGTGGACGTAGGCAAATTGCCGAACCACGTAAATACTGTCTTGTGCGTGTGATTATTTTTCTTTGGCGTATGTTTTCTCTATTTTTTATTGTTTCTCACAGGTTGAAATTTTGGTTAAATTCCCAACAAAAGTGATCATATAATGCTTTGTAATAGACCTTGAAATCAAGACAAGATTGCAATGGAAAACTTGTAGGGACTAGGGAGGGGTAGATAAGCAAAAATCAAGTGAATTTATGAATTTATGGTTAAGAGAATTCAGTTTCTTGAAATTCAAGTGAGGTCTAGATCTTTTAGGGAGATATTGGAGGGTGAGGCAGGTTTGATATCAGATGTTGCTTCTATGGTAACTTTATTAGAAGTGTTGTTGTGCAGCACATGGACGAGTTAAATATGTGATATCCACAGCCTCAATGTTTGATTGTTGCTACAAAGCTTATTTCTTTCCATTTTAATAAATGAAAAACTAAAATTATGAAGAGGGAAACCACATTAATGGTCTATAAGCAATGAAACAGTTGGATATTTCTAAAAACAGATCAACTAGGGTATGATATAAAAATACGTGACACAAAAAAAAAGGACATAAATTACTTTAGAAATTTTGGGAAATTTTGGCTACTTAACTTAATATATACGAAATAAAATTTAATTTTTATTCTGAAATACACACAGAAAAGTACTAAATAAGAGGTATATTAGTTCATCTCAATTTCCCATTTCCATCAAGTCTACTTTTGCAATTTGCTTTGTTGGATTGCACAAATTGACTCATACCATGTCTCATGTTTATGTCATTTACCATGTCATGTCCTATTTTTTTAGTTGCGTAATCTTGCAACAGGAATAAAAAATGATAGTCAAACCTTCCTCTTTGTTCTTCAATCATTTTGTTTACAGAGTTTGAAGGTTAGAGAAGCTAAAATTTTAGGAGTCGGTGAATTCTGTAAAGAATCAAGATTTTAAGTAAAAATAGTCTACCATCAAGGAGACTACTAACAAAAATTTTCTTAAAGATTCCCAATCAAGTGCTCCACTCCCTCCATGATCTGACTACTATGCTCTACTCAGAAAGAACTTCATAATTACTATAGTTAAATGTTCAGAACTTTTGGAAACCCTTTGCATCAAGATCAAACATATCCAAAAAACAACCTAGTTCTTGTACTCTTTAATTCTAGCTCTCAAAACACACTAGCTACAAGAGGTAATGAGGCTTCTAAATCTAGAGTACAATTTCATACTTCAGAATTCAATAATGATCCTTGCATAGGTTATCAGGTCAGTTAAAGAAACAACACTCATTTCCAGGCACTTATTAAAAAAATTATCAGTATAGTTTTGTAATCATGCAGAAGCTAGGTGACCAAGAAAAGATGACCAGAGAGAGGCCAGTTAAACAAATATAGTCAAGGAGATATAATATGGACTTCAAGTCAAGATATCAATTAGAGTGAACTAATCTTACCTTGAATAATTTTGAGAAGTTGGTGTAGAAACTATGCTTTCCATGAAGCATGATCCCTACTCTTACAAAGATATATTTATTGTTATTGAGAAAAACTAGCTTCCCAAAATTGGTACACATTGCTTTAGCTCGATTTGAAAGAATAATGTACCTAACAGATTAATAAATTTAGAATTATAAAACTTTAGAGAAGCACATTCAAAATTGAAAAAAGTGGCAGCAACATTCATCACTTGATAAAACAAAACACAGTAAAAATATATCCATTTTCCTAAACCTTCATACATCCAACAGATATCAGTTGACAGAAGGTTGTAACTTGTAAGACAGGGATTCCACCAGACTAGAAGACCTCTCCAATAAACTCACAATGAGACTTATTAGTTATAACATCAAACAAACTTTGCAGTAAGAAGAAAGGGTTACCTTGATTAAGTAAAGAAACTGTTACATTCAGTTATACTCAGTACAACATGAACATGAACTCTACAACCAAAGGTCCTGTGCAACCAAGCAGAGAAGTAAAAAGATGGTCAAGTGCTTCACCAGCCCTCCTACGCATACACAACCAATCTATAATAATCTCCCTTCTCTTTTGTTAGAATAATGATTAAGTGATTGTATTCACCATTTTTTTACAGCTTAAGTTTTTGTGACAAGTCATAGTTTATCAATCATGGTACCAGGTTAGGTGATTCTGAGTTCAAATTCTATCTCCACTCTACTTTCTCCCATTTAAAGTTAAAATTCCACATGTTGAGCCCCAGTTATTGAGGGGGAGTGATGGCTCACATGAGAGAGAGAATATTAGAATAATGGTTAAGTGATTAAAAGCATCGTTTCTATCAACTTAAACTTTTGGAATAAGTGGTATTTATCCTCTTTAAATATCCTCTTCTGATAGGAAGGATCATTCCAAATGCAGCTGTTCAAACAGGAACTTTAGCATGCAAAAAGGTTTTCCATAGAAATAGCAATACCAAATGACCCTTTTAGAGGCTCATAATAGGAATAAACGCTGAACTTAACTGAACTGAACTGATTTAGAATAGAAAAAAAAAAAATTCTAGGTACTATTCTCACAAATCTTTGGTTGTAAAATTTTATGACTACATCCTTAACCATTGCAATATAAAACAAGTTAGAGAATGTTGATGTTGTTAATATTTAAAAAATTAAAAGGCAGGATCTCTTTGAACCAGACATCACACTAAAAATAACTCAACTGCAATCAACAACATTGAACCTTGTAAAGCTTAATAATAATAATCCCTCCCATGCATCAAATACCTTCTTTTATAAATTCATTTCATTTTTACCACTCACATTGATGCGTTCATATGATATTTTACCTTTTTCTCCTACAGTCAGTAACTCATCCATCCAAATAACCTTACCTTAGCAATAGTCAACAATTGCCTTAGCAGAGTTAGCACCTCGCTTCTTGGAAGTTGTTTCTACTTTAACTGGTGCAGGAATAAATGGTTCAGGGTTTGGGCAGCGTTCAACAAAATTGGAAGTCAAAAGATTAATGACTCGCCATACATCATCTTTGCGAAATCCTAAAAAAAGTGTGTGCAGGACATATTAGATCACCTAAATCACATTAATCAGCATAACACTTATCTTACTTCAAATGTATACCAATACATTAATATCATGTCAGCATATATCTCAGTAACTATCTGATTTCATCCTTTAGAAACTTAAGTGCATAAGCACCTTGAACTATTCTAGAAAAGCGTAGGATTATTAGAGAAGCAACAATATAGTCAGAGTAGGCACTTCAGTAAATACAGTGGGAATAATCCATACTCATTCTTTTAAAAGCTAAGTGCCTTGAACTATTCCAGGATATAGTCCTACCATTCGTTATTTTTGCATGAACAAATCAATGTCAAGAATTGGACCCCATGCACTTGCACTCGAAAACTAGAGATTTTTACCATTGCACCAGATGATGGCCCTTCTTTAACTAATCTAGTACAAGTAGAATTATTGATAGAAAAACAAATGAATTAGGAATGTATTCTGCAGAGTGAAGGATGACCTTCTGGAGAACCCATTGTCTGCTCTTCCAAAACAACCAATAGCAAAGAGAAGAATCATGCAAATAAGTCAAGCAAAACAGCCACCTAACTGCAGGGAAACATTTCCTAGACCTTGGGGAAAATCCATATGGAATTTGAACTAGAAACTTCTAGACTTCAAGTAGCACAACAAAAGACTCAAGGAAAGTAAATAGTTGATAAATACTTCTAGACCACATATGCCAAAATTCCAATTTAGAAATTAACAGTCACATGTTGCATTTTATAGTTTAATGGTTCAAGTCATTGTTTGTTTGGTACATAAATGGTCATTCCTAGTCTAGAAAATTGGATTTTTCCAGATAAAATGAGTGTTTAACAACTTCACGCTCTATAACTTAGCCCCCAAATCTAGGATTTTAGGTTCATAGATTAATGTTTTTATCTTTTTGTTTTGGTAGAATGCATTAGAATCAAAACTTTGTAATTTTTACTTAGAATGTAACTAGGAACAAAGAGATGCAATTTCTACCAATTGTACATATTTTGATTAATAAATATTTGAGGAAATTCAGTCATTCAATTTTATTATTCCTTTTAGTTTTTCTTATATTTCATAATAAAAAACAAGTGACGACTCCACAAATAATTATAAAAGATTTTTTTGTAAAGTAACTGCATATAAATTATTGGTCTATAAAGCACATAAGAATCATGTTTTTGTTTCAAACTTCATTTTTTTTAAATTTCATTTTCACAAAAGCAATACAATATAAGTCTAGTTGAACTCCAAACTACTTGCAAAAAAAAAAAAATGGTATTCTATTAAAAAAAAAAAAATTGTTTATAACTTAATTACAAAAATTTGCTTTGATGACCCAGACAGTGGGTGTGGTGTACACCTCTAGTAGCAACCATTTTGGGATCAGCTATTAAGGCTATATATAAAACATAAAAAAAATTTCCAAAATCTTTAACAAATGATTTTCCATTGGTACGCTGAATATATAAATGGAGGTTAGGAGCTAGGAATTTGCATCAGACATCTAAAATGAGAAATAGGATTAAAATTCAACTAACTTTCTATTATTACCGATCAAAGTCGAAATTAAAATATAGGGTAAATTTCATAAACTTACTTTGAGATTTGTAATAATACCAACTAGGTTCAAAACATTTTAAATCCTATCAATTTAGTCCTCAGAAGACAACTTTATCCCTTACTCTTTTTTCTCTCTCTTTTGTCTCCGAGTCCAAGACTTCTGTAAAGCAGTATGTGGCTTTCACTACTTCACTTTCCCAACTTTTTTGGTGTCAATGGACCTTATGCTTGGGTTAGTAATGGTGGAACTCAGTGTCCAGGCATTTGTGCCTATCCATTTGCATGGCCAAAGAATTCAGGTAAGCCACCACCAAGCACAAATAGAGGCAACAATATAATGCATGCACCTAATGGGGATGTGGCTGTTGATGGAATGATCAGTGTGATTGCTCATGAGCTAGCTGAAGTGTCAAGTAACCCACTTGTGAATGCATGCGGTATGCTAGTGATGATCCAACTCCTCCAACTGAGATAGCAGATCTGTGTGTTGGAGTTTATGGGAGTGGTGGGGGTGGTGGATATGCGGGGAAAGTGTTTACAGACTTATGGGGAAATGGATATAATGTGAATGAAGTGAAAGGAAGAAGGTTTCTTGTGCAATGGGTATGGAACCCTTTGCAAAGGAGATGCTTTGGGCCTATTGCTGTGGATTAAAGAGTGTTTCATTGTAAATACTTTGCTATCATTTCTTCTACTACTTTACCTCTTGCTCTTATTAGAGAGAGATATGAGAGAGAACTCAGATAAGAGAGTTTAATGGTCTGTTTGATTGGTGGGGTGGAAAAGTGAGAGAATAGAAAATATAATTTGTATAAATTTACTTTCTTGCCCCTAATAGATAAAAAATAACAAATAAGAAAAAAAAAACAAATGAACAAAAAAATAAGAGCACCAAAAGTGAGAAGGACAAAAAAAGCTAAAGAAGGAAGTTTATTATAAAAAAAAAAAAAAGAAAAAAGAAAAAAAGAAGAAGAGGAAAACGACAAAAAAAAAAAAAAAAAAAAAAAAAAAAAAAACTAAAGGAGATTAAAAGAAGGACAAAAAACCTAAAGAAGGAAATTTATAAAATAAAATAAAAAAAATAGCTCACACGTGTGTGTATATATATATATATATATAAAAGAAGACAAAACATGTAAAAAAATGACAAAAAAAAAAAAAAGACTGAACAGTATCTAACATGTTAGCAAAGGAGAGTTTTTTGTCCAAACATTTTCTCTCTTGTTTTCTTTCCATTTTGGAGAGAAAACATTTTGGTGGGCACGGGGAGAAACACCTCGGCCCCACCATTTATCTTCCTTTCTCTCCACCCAACCAAAGACACTACAAAAAAGTTTTCCTTCCTATTTTCTTTACAAAATTTCTCATCCACCCTATTTCACCTTTGCAGGGGCCTTTTTGTGTTGTGGGTTGGGCTAGGCTGCCTCCTGCGGTGATGAGCCCGAGTATTCTGAATAGGAGAGTTGAGACCGGCCCAACTATAACTCACTTTGGGCCGGCTTGTGCACAAACTAGGCCTCGTCTGCCAGTAATGCACTTATGGCAGGCAGAGCTGTTTCAAATGGGTTACGGCAAGCAGATATAATAACAACAGAGAAACAGAATTCAGTGACCTTTTCTTAATGGAAAAATGACCAAGTAATCTTTATTTTTTTATGACAATCACAATAATAGCAATGACAGTGATAACAATGGCTTTTACAAGAGAAATAAAAGATTAAGCGATAATATGAGTTAATCGAAAATAAATGTCAAGTCAAGTTTGGGTCCCGGGGGGGGGGGGGGGGGGGGGGGGGAAACCAAAGAGGAAGAACGCCTCCTCTCAATGCAACTAATCTTCCAGGAAAAAGATCCTGCCATGGGGATTAATGACTTTAAGGGAACCGGACCTAAATGGTTGGTGTCCAAAGGAATCTTCTTTGTTTACTTGTTCCAAAGAGAGTAGGATTTCAAGGGGGAAAGAAGGAAATCAACCTACTGGTGCATGCCTATTGTATTATCTCTCTCTGTTTTTTGTTTTCTCTCTTATCTTTTTTCTTTCCTTTGTTTTTTCTTTTTGTTTTCTTTTTACTTCATAATATGCTCTGTTTTTCCATCCCCTCTATAGGGCATGGCAAGGCTCCTTTTATAAGGCCTACTGTGACTGGATTTTATCATCTTACCCCCTTAACTGCCTTTGTCTGGTCTGGGCGTACTTGCCGACCACCAAAGGGTTCGTCTGTGTACCACTTACCCTCACCAGACGGAGGCAGGTTTGTTTCATTGTGTTAGTGCGCCGTGGCATTCTTTCCTGCCACGGTGTAAATGCTTTTCTCTCTCCTTCCCTCATGACATGCACCTAAAGGTTCTCCCCTCAACCTTGCCTCTTTTGGATGGTTTGTCATCCCAGCAGGACGTACCTCCTAAAAGGGCTTAGGCAGGAGCCGAAGAATAGGTCTTTTTCCCTCTCCCCACCACCAAACCATACCCCCCTTTACCTCTTACCTCTGACCCATGATCCCACCACGTCCCATATTGGCTGGGTACAGGCTGGTGGTGCCTAGGCCTTGCGCATGCTTTCCTTTCATGTATGTCCAAAATCCACCTGCTGCTTATGCGTTTGTCGCGGTCTGGAGCTTTGCTTGCACAGTCTGCCGCACCTCTTCTTTCTTTTATGTGGGTTGTTTTAGAATTCACTGTTCCTTTATGGGTGGGGCTTCATTTTGATATTGGGTTTTACATTTCTCTTAGCCCATTTCTTGATTGCCATCATGTCCTGCCATACTATTCTATCATTCTTGCTGTAATGACTTGGTCTTGCCGGTTCTTCTTTTAGACCAGCCATTTACTCTTTTCCCCAAATGGCTTTGCATGGCCATGGGCTTTCTTACTCAGGGGCTCCTGTGTCCCTTTTGTTTTCCCTTGGGCATCCTCGACCCATTTACTTACTTTGGGCTTCCTCGGCCCTTTTCCTAACTTTATGTTCCCATGGGCTTTTACTTACTTCATTGGGCTTCCTCGGCCCAATTACTTCATACTCATCCTTGGGGTTTGTGGGCCTGCCAACAATCCCTTACTCTCTTTGCTTACATTACTTTGAGCCTGCCGCGGCCCATTCTTACTTTTTTCACATCATACACTGCCTATGGGTTTGTTATTCTCTCTTTCCGGGCCTTTTGAGCCCATTTGCTTCCTCAAGACCCATTTATTTATTTTATGGACTTGTGACCCATTATTCCAGTCGCTTGGGCTTAATGGTTTTATTCTATGCTTGCCACTTCTATTTGCTGCCTGCGTTGCTGGGTTGGGCCTCCTTCCTTCTGTTTGTGTTTTACAAAATGACCCTCAACATTTAGCCCCCTGAACATATGGAGCGTTCTTGCAGTTCATATGTGAAAAAAAGACCTTCTTGTGCCTTTCACTTTCCTTCTTTCTTTTCCTTCGCGGGCCTTTTAAACTATGGACTCCTTCTCATATATATATATATATATATATATCTTTTCCTGCCGTGAACAGCAGTGACTCTTTGAATTTCCCAAAATGGCAGTTGCTTTAAGACATAACCGCCGCCTCATTAATTTTATTCTTTTCTTGATGGCTGACCAGTTGCCTCCCTTCATGCCGGCATTAATAACCTAGGTGTTTAAGAAGAGAGTCCCTTTCCAATCCAGACATAAACTCCTTCTTTTCCAAAATATCCTATCTGTTTCCTTTCCTCCACCGTTTTCTTCTTTTCGAACACTCATTCCCATTTTACTCCAATCAAGTCCTCATGCCATGTCACCGGTGAAAACCCAAGCCTCTTTCCGCCGTAAAGGGAAAGAGGCCATTTTCGACCCTCCTGTCAAAAAAGAGGTAGGCGAAGAGGTTGTTCACTCCAAATCGGACCACTCCAATGAGGAAGAGGCACGGTGTGACCCGAATAGTGAGTGCGCTCCTCTGATCGACCCTTGGTATAATATCAATCCTCACTTTCCTAAGATCTCCGGTGACTATGTGTCGCCGCCGCCGGGCCGCGTGTGGCTCGCTCTTTGCCAACGAAACCCCAATTTTTCTTAGGCTCCGATGTCTTCCTCTATCTCCGATCTAGTCATTCATCAAGGCGTTGCACTCCTTGTGCCTATCCATCTCGAATTTGGGTCAAGTATTGCTTTGGGTTGGAAGGAGTGGGTTAACAGCGAGTTATCTGACACAGGCTTCATGGGTTTGCTTCAGCGGGCTGGTGTTCTAAAGGCCGTCATCCTTTCCCAGAGTCTATCCAATTTTTGAGACCTCTACAACCTTCGTCACTTAGTTCGCCGGTGGTATGCAACCACTCACACATTCCTCTTCTCTTGCGGCAAACTCACCGTTACTCTTGAGGATGTGGCTAATCAGTTACTCTTGCCTATCCTCGGTGATGTTGATCCTACCACCATTAAGCTTTCTCCAGAGGAAGAGGCTATTGAAGTGGAGTTGAAGAAAAGGATGGCCGAAAATGCTAAGTTATCTTACTGGGTTACTTCTTCCTCCAAATTTTCTGCAATTACCCGCTGTGTTGCTTTCGTTGCTTTTTGGCTTTGCAAGTTTGTCTTCGGGTCCCATCTCCATTATGCTATAAAGTCTTTGTATTTTCGTTTGGCCATTAAAATATCTGCTAGAGTGAGTCTGCCGCTGGCCCCCTTGTTCTTGGGGCATCTGTATGTTTAACTGGATATCTTGCGGAGTGACGAGAGTCAGGCTGGCTCCTACCACATAGTCACTTCCTCTGTACATAGCACCATTCTGCAACAGTTGTTGTTTGAGCGCTGTGCCCAATACTTGGCAAAATGTAGGCCCGTTCGATTTGTCAAGGAGAAGTACCAATTCTGCCCGCAGGTAATTACTGATTTTTGTGGCAGATTTGAGTCTGATTTTCCTCTGGCTTTCCGTTGGTCCGATTTGAAGCCCATCCGATTATTCCATTGTTGAGTCCTTTGATGAAGGTATTGGTTTCTCTTGGAGAGCTTACAGACATTTGGGTTCGGGTTATACATGCATAGATTCTGCTATGGGTTCTTTTGTTGATACTGTTGGTACTACCACTCCGCTAGCCGATTTTGATGAGACGAGTATCATCTATTTGGCAGCCGCCAATGTCGGATGGTTGCCCTATTTGGCAGATAAAGGCGTCAGGTTTGTCCATTATCCTGCCAACTGGGTAAGGAGGCAATTTGGGCTGGATCAGGACATTCCTGATGATCTTTCCTTCCTCGCAGAGTCTCCTACTTCAGTCAGACCTTTTATGCGACACACTGCTTTTGATTTTTGGAGACAGCACTTCAATGCGGTCATAGTTCCTGGTTCTCTGAGGGAGGGCCTTTGCACTCCTGCTATGCACGGCTATTGGCAGGCTGTAATGACCCCATTTGAGAAAGAGTTGGCTAGCAGTCGTGGTTTCTCTCTCATACCTCCTGAGGGACTTAGTATGGTTGTCTCCCCCAATCCTCGGTTACTCCTTTCTTCCAGGTCCGTGTTGACCTATGCCAAGAAACAGAGCCAGTCCGCCATTTTTGAATGGGATGAGGAGAAGAAGGGGTGGTATTGGCACACAGGTGATTATCCCCGAGGTTGGGAAAAAAGGGTTAAAGTGATAAATGTTTTTGCACCAGTTAAGAAAGTTCTTGCCAAACCTAAATCTACCAGCAAGCCCAAATCTGCCACTCCTCAGCCTCCCATAGGTGCTACTCTTGCCAGCAGAACACGAGGCAGTAAGAGGAAGACAACTCCCCATCCTGTGCCTGCCGTTCAGCAGAGAGTACGTCACTAAAAAAAACTTTCTTTTCCTTGCTTTGTCTTTTAAGTACACATATATACTTTTTTTTTTCTTTTCGGCTTTTCCTGAATTCTGACATGTTTGCTGACTTCTTTTTTTGATTTTGTCTCTTATCTCCTTTTTTCTTTTTGCAGTCTAAGCACAAGGAGGATACGTCAACTGCCCATCCCATTATGCTCGAGGAACCTGAATCGGAGGTATATTTCTTCTTTCTTCTTCTCTTTTTTTTTTTTTTCTTTAAATTCGCATGTGTTCAATCTGCTACATGTTTTTGGTTACCTCATTCACCCAAAAGTTACTTTGATCTTCATATCTCTTTCTTTTTGCCTTTTAGGATGAGCCTGAGCCTCTTTCTATTTATTGCCCTACTGTTGAGGAGCTTTTTGTCCCCATGGGTACACCCATTGAGGGACTTTTTGGTGGGGTTGAGTTTGCCACACCTGCCCCTTCTGCAGCTGGAGTTCCTGTTGAGGCCACTACCTCTCCCACTAGACCGGTACCCATAGATGAGGGTACTCATATTAGGAAGGTTAGTGAGGTCACCTCTACTCCTGCCGTGACACCCTCTGTTCAAAGGGGAGCCAGCCCTCCTGCTGCTACTCAGATCGAGGCTATTCCTGTTACACCTCTTGTCATCTCCACCGGTGACCCCTGCGTTGCTCTTTCTCAGGCTGTGAAGGACGGTTCCTCTCTAGTAGTTACTCCTTCCTCCATTCCTGTTTCTGCCACTCATGGGCCTGATGCTGGTTTGTCCTCAGAGGAGTCTGAGGAAATCCTTGAGGATCCTGAGGATGAGCCCGTCCTGGAGAGGGGGATTTCTGAATCCGAGGAAGAGTAGCGTGCTCCACCTGAGACTGAATTCATGGGTATGTGCTTTCTTCCTTCCTTTATCTTCTTTCTTTGTTAAGTTCACCCTTCTCCTTTTATTTGCATGTCTATCTCTCTGTTTCACGCCTATCTCTCTGTTTGTAGAGACCTTTGAGGGGCTAGGAATTGCAGCAGACGTATGTCACAGAATCTATCAGTAAATCCATATTTGGCAGTGGGAATTTGTCTTTCGGGCACGCTTTGTTAAGATTTTTGAAATCTACACAACACCTTATCTGGCCATTCTTCTTCCTCACTAGTACTATGTTGGATAACCAGCGGGAGTGTTGAATGGGCTTGATGAATCCTGCGGCCAGCAATTTTTGCACTTCTTTTACTATTTGCCCTTCTATCTTAGTGTGAAATATCCTGGCAGGCTGAACCACTAGCTTGGCCTGCGGGTCCACATTCAACGTATGTGCTACTAACCCAGGGTCCAGCCCTAGCATTTCACTGTAGTCCCATGTGAACACATCTCTGAACTTTTTCAACAACAGTACCAGTTCCTCTTTCTCTTTTTTCGTCAAACTTGCACTAATTGAGATGGGCCTCAGCCCTTGCGAAGCAGACCCTAGGTCAACTTCCTCCATTTCTTCTTCTGCCATAACCTGTACCTCCTTTTCTGTCACAACTCCTTTGCTCTCCTCCTTATTACTTTCTTCCTCTGAGCTTTCTTGGACTCTGTAACACGTCAAACTCTCGTGCTGCCCTTTCTGGGTGGGGCCCATTTGTGTTTCAATCGCAGACCCCACGTGCCTTCATAATTTGTATACGATCCTGTCATCCGGTCCTCGGATCCTGACACATTGGGGTGTGTCATCAGATCCTGCGGCAGGCGCTTCTTTCCTTTTCCTCTTCCTTGCCAATAATTCCTTTAGATCGGGTTTTGGGTCATCCTGGACATCTTCCCACTTAGGCATGAAGGTGCCTCGTGGCTTTGATACTAAACTTTCTCCAGACGGACCCATTGGTCGTAGAACATAGTTTCTACTAAGTGGGCTTCTGCCTGCTCGAATGGTGAAGGGTTCTCGGCTATACGTATCATCCCGCCATTCAATCTTCCTTTCACACATTGGTGATAGGTGGATGGGACCAGTCGGTGTTTGTGTAACCATGGCCTCCCCAAAAGCACGTGATAGGACACTTCTGTTTTCACCACATGAAACCGAGCTAAAGAGGCTATGGGGCCTACTTTCAACCACAACTGAATGTAGCCTGCTGTGTACTTGCCCCTTCCACCGAACCCTGTTACTTCCATCAAGCATCCCTGAACCTTCCTTTCTGAAATTCCTACTGCTTGCAGAGTGCTCAATGGGATGAGATTCACAGAAGCACCTGTATCTACCAAGACTCTTTTTATGGGAATTTGATTTATGGATGCTGCCAGATATAAGGGTCTCCTGTGATTTGGGTGTCCCACCTCCATATCTTCATTACTAAAAGTGATCTCAGTTGATTCTTGTAAGAGAGCCCTATCATCTGGTATTTCTGCCAATAGGCATTCTACTCCTGCACCGGAGGCAATGCTCACCAAAGCCTCCGTGGCTACTTTTCTTTCCTTTGCTGAGAGTCTCAACTGGTCGAACAAATTTTTTGAACTTGGAGCTCTGTTGTAAGGTGGTAATGGCCGCTGTGAGTAAGGCCAAGTTTTCTTCTTCGTCTTCTCCTAGATCTGCGCAAATTACCACCGCTACTACACCCTTCCCTTTGTGGTTTGGGAGTGGATTTCTTTGGACTTCCTGCTGGGACAGTTCTAGCGTCCCTTCTTTTATCCTGTGGTGGACTAGTCTATGAAGTGCCCAACATTCTGTGGTATAATGTTGGACATAATTGTGTAAATGACAAAAACATGGGTCCTTCCGTTCTTCTTCTGTGGGCTCCTTAGTAACTTGGTTAGGTTTGAAAATTCAATATGCTATCCATTTGTCTAGCAGTACGTCTAGCTCCTTTGACGTGCATGGTATTGGCGAGGGAGTGTTGTAATCTCTTCTGTCTGTCTTTCTCCTCCGCTCACTGGTGGACACCGCCATGGCTTGCGGGGCGTTTCTTTTGTCCGTGCTCGGCTTTACGGATTGGGCAGTTTTTCTCGCCTTTTGCAACAACTGGGCGAACTGAGAGATCTTTAAGTTCTCTAGGACTGCCCTGTACTCCCTGATCATATTCGTCATGCACATCTCTACCAGTGTTCTTTCTTCGCAGTAGTCATAGCAGTCGAGTGCTTTGTCCCTGAATCTCTTGATGTACTCCATCAAGTCTTCACCATTCTTTTGTTTGGTCGCTTGCAGTGTTGCAAGTGTCACCATTTCTTCTCCGTGGAAGTATTTGGTACAAAATACATCCACCATATCATCCCATGTGGGGATCGGTCCCGACTTTAAGCCAATGTACCAGGTGTAAGCCTGGTCACTCAGTGATTTAGAAAATTCTCGAAGACATAAGTCCTTGTCTGCGGCATAAGGGCCAAGCGTGTCAATGAACTTGCTCACGTGCTCAACAGCACTCCCCTTCCTGCCATCATATTGTGCGAAGACTTGCGGCTTATACCTCTCGTGGTATGGTTTACTGAGCACCCTTAGTGGGTACGGAGGCCTACGTGTGTAGAATCTCTCCTTTGGTCCTCTGACTCTCTCCTGCTCCAGCAGAGCCGCTACCTCAGCCATAGTAATAAAACGTTGATCCATATTTTGTGGGACATCTCCTACTAGCGTCTCTTCTGCCGCATGTTCTGGATCATGCTAGCTTTCTTTTTCCTTCGTTTTGTCTATTTTTAGTTGACAGATTTCTTCCATCATTTGTTGTTGTGAGCGCTACAAGGCCTGCAATACCTCGACGAAGGTGTTGGGGTTGTCTGTGGGGATTCTTGGAGGAGGTTGGGGTTCAGCCCCCATTTCGTTGGCACCTTCCGTCTGGTTAGGCTGTTGTTGGTGAGGCGTTGTTGGCCTAGACTCTGCTTGCGAGGGTATGACACTCATATTTCGTGTTGTCCTGGACTTCGGAGGCATTTGTTTACGAGGGCTTTTGTCCCTAATCTATTTCTCAACTCCCCAGTGGAGTCGCCAATTTAATGTAGGGGCCTTTTTGATGTTGTGCGTTGGGCTGGGCTGCCTCCTGCAGTGATGGGCCCGAGTATTCTGAGTAGGAGAGTTGAGACCGGCCCAACTGTAACTCACTTTGGGCCGGCTTGTGCGCAAACTAGGCCTCGTCTGCCAGGAATGCACTTATGACAGGCAGAGCTATTTCAAATGGGTTATGGCATGCAGATATAATAACAACAGAGAAACAGAATTTAGTGACCTTTTCTTAATGGAAAATGACCAAGGAATCTCTATTTTTTTATGACAATCATAGTAATAGCAACGGCAGTGATAACAATGGCTTTTACAAGAGAAATAAAAGATTAAGTGATAATATGAGTTAATCGAAAATAAATGTCAAGTCAAGTTTGGGTCTGTGGGGGGGAAAAAACCAAAGAGGAAGAACGCCTCCTCTCAATGCAACTAATCTTCCAGGAAAAAGATCCTGCCATGGGGATTAATGACTTTGAGGGAACCGGACCTAAATGGTTGGTGTCCAAAGGAATCTTCTTTGTTTACTTATTTGAAAGAGAGTAGGATTTCGAGGGGGAAAGAAGGAAATCGACCTACTGGTACATGCCCGTTGTATTATCTCTCTCTGTTTTCTATTTTCCCTCTTATATTTTTCTTTCCTTTGTTTTTCTTTTCGTTTTCTTTTTACTTCGTAATATGCTCTGTTTTTCCATCCCCTCTACAAGGCACGGCAAGGGTCTTTTTATAAGGCCTGCCGTGACTGGATTTTACCATCTTACCCCCTTAACCGCCTTTGTCTGGTCTGAGCGTACTCGCCGACCACCAAGGAGTTCGTCTGTGTACCACTTACCCTTACCAGACGGAAGCAGGTTTGTTTTGTTTTGTTAGTGTGCCGTGGCGTTCCTTCCTGCTACGGTGTAAATGCTTTTCTCCTTCCCTCATGGCATGCACCTAACGGTCCCTCCTCAACCTTGCCTCTTTTGGATGGTCTGTCATCTCAACAAGACGTACCTCCCAAAAAGGCTTGGGCAGGAGCCGCGGAGTAGGTCTTTTTCCCTCTCCCCACCACCAAACCACACTCCCCTTACCTCTTACCTCTGACCCATGACCCCACCACGTTCCATATTGGTTAGGTACAGGCTGGTGATGTCTGGGCCTTGCGTGTGCTTTCCTGTCATGTATGTTCAAAATCTGCTTGCTGCTCATGCGTTTGCCGCGGTCTGGAGCTTTGCTTTAGAATTCACTGTTCCTTTATGGGTGGGGCTTCATTTTGATATTGGGTTTTACATTTCTCTTAGCCCATTTCTTGATTGCCATCATGTCCTGCCATACTATTCTATCATTCTTGCTGTAATGACTTGGTCCTGCTAGTCCTTCTTTTAGACCTGTCGTTTACTCTTTTCCCTAAATAGCTTTGCATGGCCATGGGCTTTCTTACTTAGAGGCTCCTGTGTTCCTCTTTGTTTTCCCTTGGACATCCTCGGCTCATTTACTCGTTTTGGGCTTCCTCGGCCCTTTTCCTCACTTTGTATTCCCATGGGCTTTTACTTACTTCATTGGGCTTCCCCGGCCCAACTACTTCATACTCATCCTTGGGGTTTGTGGGCTTGCCAACAATCCCCTACTCTCTTTACTTACATTACTTTGAGCCTGTCACGGCCCATTCTTTCTTTTTCATATCATACACTGCCCATGGGTTTGTTATTCTCTCTTTCTGGGCTCTTTGAGCCCATTTACTTCCTCAAGACCCATTTATTCATCTTATGGACCTGTGACCCATTATTCATGCCGCTTGGGCTTAATGGTTTTATTCTATGCTTGCCACTTCTATTTGCTGCTTGTATTGCTGGGTTTGGCCTTCTTCCTTTTTTTTTTTTGTGTTTTACAAAAATGACCCTCAATAACCTCCAAACAAACACACCCTAAGAGAGAGGATAAGAATAAGACAGAAGAGAGAAAGGTAAAGAAGAGGGGGAAAAAAAGTTAGGGACAAAGTTGTCTTTTGAGGACTAAATTGGTTGGTTTTAGAATGTTTTGGACTTAATTGGTATTATCAGAAACTTCAAGGTAGGTTTGTGAAATTCCCTAAAATATATTTACCAGATAAACATTTAATATGCATATTACTCTCAAATAGGTTCGAACATTTCTTATGAAAGTACAAATTTGAGTATTAAAACAATCGAAATGCTCAAAATGGTATGACCCTCTTTGATAGATAGTATTGAGCACCTGAGAACACTTAAGTATTTTATTATGCAATATCTTCATGATCCCTTTGATTTCCATTTTCTGTTAATTTTGCCTACACATTAACATTAAACAGCATTAGAAATCACTAAGAAAGAAAGAGAGAATATTTTTTTTTTTTAAATTGCCATTATCCAATAAAGACAAAAAAAACTTACTGCCACAATTTGCTAAAAGCTGGGAGGCTTGCACATCCATAAACAGTCTTTCCTTCTTTTTAATTTATTCTTTACTTAAATTTCTTTTGCAAACGCATGACAATGCGACTACAACTAAAACAAAAGAATAAAGTTCAAGTAATATTTAATATTTTATAAAAAAAATTGTATTATAATATATAAAAGACATCAATTTAGTTTTCACCTAAGGCTCCTAAATGTATCAAGCTGCCCTAAATGTAATTGTATGGGCATGATTTAGCCCCTGAACCCAAAGGATTAAAGGATTTAAGCCAAAAGAGTCCAATACAATGAATTTCTAAAGAATGTGTTAGAAAACTAGGCTCTAATGAATTAGACAACAATTATAGTGGGCTCAGATCATAAGAAAGTAAAGATAGACGGGTTTTATCCAAAGAAAATTGTCCTCGGCACAATCTGAGGAGATCAGTTTTTGTATATATCTCTTTCGAATTTGGTTACAAGTCCAATTTTTGTTCCTACAGTGTTTTTCTCTTAATTCTCCGATCTTTTTCCCTCAGTGTCTTCTTTCTATTTTATACTATCTTCTTTCTTTTATCTCCACCCTCCACGTATAGATTAGATCGCTAGTGTTGATCCTTGTCCCATCAGCACCTTCCTGAAGTCTTTGGTAGTAACTGTAAAGCTGAAAATTACTGTTCAGATATCATTTCCTCATTAATGTGGCCAAAGAGTTAGCTACAGAGCATTCAATGCGGTGGTAGCAGCTTTCTTTTAGATATTTCATGGCTTCCCTTTGTCCTATACTTTCATGATACGTATCTTTATCAATAGAATCTCTCAGAACGTTACTCTGGATAGCAGACCATACCTTCTGACCTCCACCCTGCTCAGCCGAGGAGGCATTCCTCCTCGGACCACTTTCTTGGACCCTCACGACCAGACCCCATTTCTTCATTCACTAATGCGGACTTCTATGACCACGTTTACCCGTCATCAGACTACTACATGTCCTCGGATTGGGCCCCTGACCCAATATATATATATATATATATATACACACACACTACTGGGCCTATCATTCCTACAGTAATTATTAACAAATATAATAAATGCCATGCGGACTTCTATGACCACGTTTACCCGTCATCGGACTACTACATGTCCTCGGATTGGGCCCCTGACCCAATATATATATATATATATATATACACACACACTACTGGGCCTATCATTCCTACAGTAATTATTAACAAATATAATAAATGCAGGTTTCAAGTTAGACGTTTGAAAAGTTGTGATTTACAACTATGTTTTATGTTGGCTTTATTCCATGACAAAAAATGTTGTAATTACTTTAATTTTGTTCATTGTATTTTGTGGGATTTTATTGTATTGGGTTTAATATTAAGTTAGTGAAAAATCGAGCATAAAATAAAGAATCAGTGGATTTCGCGAGTGTCTCGCTAGAAGCTAACCTACAAAAGAGCCACGTGAGAAGCACATGCTGGAAACCGAAGAGTCATGCCAGTCTGGAGGATTTCGTGAGTGTCTTGCGGGTAAGGCCTTCTTGCGAAATACCCGCGAAACTCTCTACCTTGAAGATTTTTAAGTGTGACTTTCTTACCCTTCACATATATTATATATACCTTCATTACCCACAAATGTTAAAGAGGCCATTTAGAAAGAAAAACCATAGATAAGTTTTCTATAAAACACACACTCATCTTTTAGACAGAGAGCTACTCATCTTTAGTGAGAAATCATTGTAGCCTCTTCTCCTTTCCTCTCCTATTGTTATACCTTGAGAAGAAATTTATACTCAAACACAACTCAACCTATTCAAAGTGTAGAGAGTATTTTGAAATTTGGGAAGTTTTGGGGATTTGCCAAAAGAAGCCGGTGGCGGATGCAATCGGCGTATTGCGGGATTTGGAAAGCTAGACAAGACATGGTTCCGAGAAGCCTTATTGGAGTAGGAGCTTGGAGGGGTTAGGTACATTGGGTAGATTAGGTTTGGAGGGTCTCTTGCTATTCGTGTATCCCAACTTATTGTCTAGTGGATCGATTTACCGCTTGGAGGGTGGTAGAGAGGTTTTTCACCGAGTTTATCGGTTTCCTCCTCGATAGGATACTCTCCTCTCATATTTATAGTGGGGTCCACCTATTAAATTTATGATAATGTCCACTATAAATGTGCGAGAAGGGAACTCTATTTCTCAGAGTACATAAAAATCTCCCTACATGGACAACCAACTAGTCAAATATTTCTTCTCAAAAAAAAAAAAAAAAAAAAAAAGTAGTCAAATGACATGTGTTTGACTTTATGCCTAAATTAAACTATACTTATTGATTAAGAAGTGTTATATTTATAATATTTTCACAACAAATCATAAGTGGTAAATTTAAAAAAAAAATATTAAAAAAAAAGTATGAAACACACACATATGTATACATATAATAAGCTAAATCCAAATTACACCCTTTAAGCTTTGGCGAATTTTCATTTTTGTCACTAAAATTTTCATTTTATCATTTTAGTCCTTAATGTTCGCATTTGTAGTCAACAAGGTCTTCCCATCCAAACACATTAAAAATCTGCCATTAATAAACTAAAATATTTGTTAATAAAAAAAAAACTACTAAGAATTCTTTTAAATAAAAAAGAAATCTATATTAAAAAAATCCCCTCTTAAAAACCAGTTTAAAATCCTAATCAAAGCAGTAAACACCCAACAAATTCAAAAATTCAAGCACCCACCAAATAACCAAACAATAAAATCCAAGTTTTACCTACCAAGTTCAAAAACTCTAGCATTATTAATAGCAATAAAATCCAAGCCAGATAACATCAAAATGCCGAAAAGGTAAAAATATTTTTAATTTAAAAATAGAAAGAAGGCCAAAAGGCCCAAAACTACATCATTTTTTTTTTTTTTAAGAAACAAAAACTTCATCATTTTTAAAAGGGTTGAATGATAAAGTTTTAGCAGGAGTTGCCGAAAAGATCAACTTGGCAACCCATATGAAATTTAGGAAAGATGGTAAAAATAAAAGTTTAAGGATTTAAATGACAATTGAACCAAATTAAATGTGCAGTTTGAATTTTCGCCATATTATAGGTTTGTTAATATACGTGCGTGTGACATTATAACTATATCATATCGGTTTGCTAAATTTGTAAATAAGTGCATAATATATCAAATTATTATTTTTAATTTGATAATATAAATAACCCATTTCTTAGTGAAAATATTATATAATAATAAAAGGTTTGTGTATCTAATTTTTAAAATTTTATACATGAAATTTGATCTATCCAATCTACTCAAATAACATAGTCTCAATTATAATTTAATTATTAATCCACTAAAATAGATTTATGAGGTGGGTAAAAAAAAATTATTCATAATATTTACTTCAAGCAAAGAAAGAATAAGTTTATTAAGTTAATCATATACAAGCTAAATTAATAATTGAAAAAAATAAGAGAGAGAACCTATAAGTTAAATTATTAAATTAATGAATTCATCATTTCTAACAACTTAACCTTTTAGGACAATTATTGATTTATTTATCATGGTATCAAAGCAAAAAATCCTCTCATTAAATATTTACATGCATGTTGGGTTTGTCTTAATTAGGGTAATTTACGCCTACACGTGAAGGGTTGGTGTTAGATTAAATGATTAAATTTATCATTTCCTACTAACATACAGGAAAGAAGTAGGAAGATTAAAAAAATGGCTATTTGCTGAATGTATGAGGTTCATTCAGTCATGGAAGGATTTTTCCTTTTTGTGTTTCAAATAATGGTTATCAACCACAAGACTTCCCCTAAATCTTGCAACTGCTTTCATAATAGTCATCGTAGCCCCCATATCCAAACCTCATCTGCTTTCAGCTTACTTCTTTATCCTTTGCTGATTGTTTTATTTCTTTACTACTTGTTGTTATGGTTTCAATCCTTGGGTCGTACTCCTTCGGATCCAATTTCTTGCAATTCCTATGAATGCCAATGACTTTGCAAACTCAATCCGCAACTTGTTTTCGTTTCTAATGATTTGTATGGGATAAGACCAATATGATTAATTAGAGTCAAAGAATGTTCAATGGTGGTTCTCTTGTCACGAAAACTGGTCGAAGAACCACAGGAATAAAAAAATATAATCAAGAGTTTTTATGGTTTAAATTTTGTTCAGATGAGATAGAATAAAAAATTCACTGTAAATATTTTAGAAACAACATAAAATACCACCAAGAGGAAGAAGAAAATCGAAGAGAGAGAGAGAGTATTCACCTTTCTGATGAACAAGTCTTGGAATGAATAAAAGTGAAGTGCATAGGAAGTAATTGCAAATATATGGGGGAAAAATTAGTTGATTAAATGTTAAACAAATCTTGGAATGAATAAAAGAGAAAGGTCTACAGCCCATGCTGATGGCCTAAACAAGCTGGAGAAATTAATTTAGTTCATACATGCTGGGCTATGAAATTAATTGGGTTGACACTCAAGTGGGTTTGGCCCACAAATGCTTAAACAAAATACCCATTTGTTGCTTAATTACGTGGCTGACCCAAAATAAAAGAAAAAGAAAGAGCCAATCCTGGCCCGTGAAGTCCATCCTAATTCCTAAAGCTACTAACACAGCCCACATGTGGAGAAAGCATCTCATGGTTATAATCTAAAGCCCGTGCATTTTTCTTTTATGTATACAAATCTAAAGCCCTTGTTTAGTAAAAGTATAATAGGGATAAAGCCCTTTTTTTAATAGGACAAAGCCCAGGTTTAATACAAAACTAAAGTCCATGAAATTCAAACACTCCTTTTTATACTGGTATCCACACAGCTTGATCAGGACCAGAGGAGGGCAAATTCTACACGGATACATATACAAGTACAGGTACAGGTATAATACGGCGACACGAGTAATTTTTAAAAAAATTATACTATGATACAGCAAATAGAACACCATTACGACATGGTACAACACGGAGTAATAGTTCATTAATTAATGATTTGGTTGAGTAATAGTTCATTGTAATAGTATAGATCATTTTTTTAAATTATTATATTACCTTTTATTTTCTAATGTTCAACAGAATCACTGCTTGGATACCATTTGTAACACCGGATTTGACCCTATCTGCAACTGCAATGAGAGTCCGACAAATATCATGTACTATGAAATCTTACATCAACAATCATGAATGTCATTTTAAAATAAAGAAGAGAAACCAAGTAACCACAAACTTAAATCAAAGGCGTATCTCAGCTTGAAAGATATTCATGCTTAAAGCATTTTCATATATATGCTCTTAAGCCAAATCAAATTTTACTACAGACAATGGCTTATGCATTAAGCCAAAGAGAACATGCTTATGCAGCATTTTTTTCCCTGACATATTTATTTCAATTTCAATTGGATGTTCGGACACAGAGCTGTTAACCCCCCACCCCTCTTTCTCTCTCCACACTACTAAAATGAGAATTTTGTGGTCCTGTTCCTACACATTTAATGCTCATAGCTGTTAGAGCATTAGCATTGGAAAATGCTAAAGCCAAATTGTGCGCACCAAAAACTCAAACCCGTTGGGCTGGGCCTCACTTGGGCTCACAACTTATTTGTACGGTGGGTTTGAATTTCCCACAATGGGTCGTTCTAAACACCAAGGCTCAACTGTGGCGCTTTCCTCTTCTCGGGGGCCTGACCCAATTCCTTACTCTGCTCTCTCTGTTTACACTCTTCCTTCCCTCAATTCACCAACCCTTGTCTTCTCAAAGCTTCTTGTATTTATAGCTCATAGTTTAGTGGAGAGCCATAATTACTTGCCAGTAGGTACAACCGGCGGTCCAGTATTATCAATTGTAAGTGGGTGGTTAGGTGGGAGTGGGAAGCGGTGACGGTGGCGTTGGAACTTGGTTCCCACTTCCACGATAGTTCCCGGCAGCGGTGCCTCTCCGAGGTATGACCGAGTAGGAACAGGGCGGGGTGTTCCGCGAGCTGTGAGTTCATCACTGCTCGGTAAGGGGTCTGCCGAGAAACGATGTAAAAGCGGATCGTGGCCTGCAGCCCGCGGGGCTCGGGGTGGGCCGCTAGGCAGAGGGAGACCGGCCTCATGGGCCTTATACCCAGGCCAGGCCCGAGGCCCACTACGGGTCATGGTGCGGGGACCGTACAATAGCCCCCCCTTGATTCGCTCCCCATCCCCGGGGGTGAATCAAGGATCACGAGGGGCAAGTGCCTGTTTGGGGGAGTCGAAGGGTCAGTGCCCGACCATTAATGGGCGCATTAATGCGCGTCTCAAAAGACGCGTTTGAAATTGACTGACGGCCTACCCGCCATCATTGCCTGACGGTTCGTGAACCGAGGCGTCGCGCGTGTGGCAGTTGAAGCGGCGGTCCGCGTGGTTTCCTTCCAGCGGATCATTAATTGCCTCTCATTCTACTTCCTCATGCCTATAAATAGTCCCTCTTGTTACTGAATCTCACTTTTGCATTCCTCACCTTTCAGTTTTCTCCTCTGCCGAGCATCCCTCCCGTGGTTCATCTACTGGCCCAGAACACACCTACTCCTTAGAGCCCACAGTAAGTTCCTTTCCCTCTTCTTGCTTTTTCAGTTCAGCCATTTCAGTACATTCTTTGATAATCGTAGCACTGCTCTTCCCTTTTGTTAAGAAACTGTTTTGAACAAAGAAAACATGAGTTACTCTTACCTCCTTACCACCGAGCATGCTTTGGCTAGATTTAGGGAAGCATATAAGGTTCCGAGTGACGTAGATATCGCCTACTGCAATATGGGCGATATCGACATTCAGAGGCGCCGAGGGGAGAACACGGTGTTCTTTCCCTTGATGGCCATTTTAGAGGGCGGGCTTAGGTTCCCGGTTGACCCTCTCATTCTCAGCACCCTTAGATTTTATGGCCTTTGTCCCGACCAACTTCCCCCCAACTTTTACCGGGTAGTGAGTTGCGTGAGTACACTGAACCGGTTGTACGGGTTGGAACTTAACCACCACGACATTAACCACATGTACAGTTTGTGCGGCAAGATTGAGTCCGACTACTACCTAAAGACTAGGGACGCGAGGGTACGGCTTATTTCATGCCTGCCGGACTCGAACCGTAACTCGGCCAAAGATTTCGTTCGGGTGAGCGGCAATTGGTTTGCCGAGGGGTACCCCTGTGCGCTTTCGCCGCGCGACGTTGGTCGGTGACTAGCCTCCATTTACTTTGATGCATTTCTATTTCGGTCCGGTTACGTAATCTCTAACCATTATTTCCTTTGTGCAGAGAGCAAAAGATTCAAGCCCGACGTCAGAGTGGTACACGTTCGGGACTTGAACTTCGTACTCCGGTCGGAAATCTTCGTGCACACAGACGGACAACTCCGAGCGTCCCACCTCATCCTCGGCGTCAGTCCCGTCTACTCAACTTGGCAGTCGTTCGGCCAAGCTTTGCTAGTCGACAGTCCTCTCATCTCATACATCGACGTCCGGCACGCAAACTTCCTCCCCCCAAGGCTAACAGTAGGCGAGGCTCGTGAGCACGGTCCTCGGTACATTTGTTCAGACGAGCGACCGCCCGTCCGTGACGAATCAGCCGAGCGCGTATCTGCCGAGCGTAGGAGGCGAGCTCACGAGCAAATCCAGCAAGCTCCTGCTCAGCCCGAGAGAATCGTAGAGCCCGGGGCACCTGTTCGGGAAGGGGAGGTTGTAGCCGCAGAACCGACTGACTCTTCGGAAACAGGATCCGATCCGGGTAACGCAATGGTGGCCAGGAGGAAGATGACAATAGACCGCTTCGTCCCGAGTGCCCGGCCAACCGGGCAACAACAACAAGCACCCGCCAGAGATGCTTCCCCTCCCGCTCCCCCACCGACCCGAGTTCGAAAGAGGCCGCGCACTACCGACCAAACACAGACGGGCTCGGGCAATGTTCCCATCCGACCCTCGGCCGGAATCGTCATCCGGGAACCTGTAGCGCAAACCGGGATAGACCTGGCGTCTACTTCCCGGGCTCCGGCGGCATGGCGACCCTCCTTCAAACTTGGCGGCGATCCTCTCCCGTCAACGGCCAGTGCCCGAGTGTGGGATAAGGGGCTTGGAGGCTGTGTGGCGCAGAGTCTGGCGCGCGGCATCCTTTTGCCCGAGGATTTACATGCCTTCACGGAATCGACGGATGAGTCCCTAGGGAGACGTCTGCAATGGCACACCATAGCGGTAATTGTTCCACTTTTCTCTATGACTCTCGGTTTCCCTTTTGATTGTGTATGTGTCTTTTCCATCTTACCTTACAAAGCGGATATTGTGTGGTCAGGCTGCGCAAATGTCGTACGTGGTGGACGGGAGGATGAAGGAGCTGGCCGAGGACGTCGAGCGGGAAAAGGCTCTGAAGGAAGTTGCCGAGGCCACGGCGAAGGAGCAGTTGAAAATTGCCGAGGAGGCAAAGGATAAGATTGCTACAGCCGTGAAGGCCCAGGCGCTTGCCGAAACGAAGCGCGAGGAACTGGAACTCCAGTTGGGGGGCACCGAGCTTAAGTTGGCCGAGGCTCAGAGCTTGAATACAATACTGGAGGGGCAGCTGACCGACTCGAAGGCGGCGCTGGAGGCTTGCGAATCCAAGTGGTATAACGAGGGGTTCGCGGATGCCGAGAATTCGGCGGAACCGATCATTCACCAGGCCCATAAGCTCGGATACGAGGAGGGTTGGTTCGCCGCTCTCCAAGCCATGGGGGTTCCCGAGGATTCCCCGTTGAGGGATCGCAGCAGGATTCCCTTCCCGAGCATCCCCAACACCGAGAATCCTGCGCCTCTTGTCATCGACGAGGAAGAGACCTCCAGCATGAGGGAACTGGTGAATGCCATTGACTCTCATGCAGTGCCGACCGACATGGAGGGGACCAGCCATCCCCATGCCGGGGACCGAACCGGAGAGGACATCCAGCCGCCAACTCCTCATGCCGACCAACACTCTCAAGAGGACGCATCCTCGGCCCATGCGGCGGACATCTGAAGCCGACAGCCAGCCTTTCTCTACTTTTCCCTTGCTTGAGAATTTTGAATAAACGGAATTGCCTACGTCACCGGGATGTGGTGACGGGATAATTAGTTTACGTTGCTTCTTCTTTATTTTGAGTTGCCGGGTTTTGGCAACAAAACGCTAATTTAAGTTTCACATTTCAACATGAATGCTTTACTGTGTTGCTTGTACGTATCTACCGAGTAATGAACTATTGTTGTCTGCCTTTTTATTGTGGTGTGTCCGTCCCTGGTAAGGCCTCCAAACGCTAATTTAAGTTTCACGTGCTTGGTGATAAGATCGAACCGAGGGTCGGGCTCCCGTCCTTAAGAGTTAATCGTCAGGTTTCCGCCTGCTCGGCGATTAGGGTCTAGCCGAGGGTCAGGTTTCTGTCCTTATAGTGAATCGTTCAGGTTTCCGCCTGCTCGGCGATTAGGGTCTAGCCGAGGGTCAGGTTTCTGTCCTTATAGTGGGTCGTTCAGGTTTCCACCTGCTCGGCGATTAGGGTCTAGCCGAGAGTCAGGTTTCTGTCCTTGAGACGAGAAGGCTAAGGTTTCCACCTGCTCGGTGATAGGGATCGAACCGAGAGTCAGGTTTCTGTCCTTATATTGAGTCGTTCAGGTTTCCACCTGCTCGGTGATAGGGATCGGACCGAGAGTCAGGTTTCTGTCCTTGAGACGAGAAGGCTAAGGTTTCCACCTGCTCGGTGATAGGGATCGAACCGAGAGTCAGGTTTCTGTCCTTATATTGAGTCGTTCAGGTTTCCACCTGCTCGGTGATAGGGATCGAACCGAGGGTCAAGTTTCTGTCCTTGAGACGAGAAGGCTAAGGTTTCAACCTGCTCGGTGATTGGGATCGAACCGAGAGTCAGGTTTCTGTCCTTATATTGAGTCGTTCAGGTTTCCACCTGCTCGACGATTAGGGTCCAGCCGAGAGTCAGGTTTCTGTCCTTAGAACGTGCAGATAAGGTTTCTACGTGCTCGGCGATAAATCGAACCGAGGATCAGGCTTCTGTTTGTAGAGCGCATTGGCTAAGAACGAACATTGCTCGGTGAATGGGATCGAACCGAGAATTTTGGTTAGAACTGTGCGATTCTGCATGGAAGATATCATTAGTACAACTAGAAAAACATATGCAACATTACTAACAAAACATATACAACACGTAGCGGTTAGCTCTATGCTCGGAGAACCGCCCATCAATGATAGTACTTCTTCAGGTTATGAACGTTCCATGGTCGGGGAAGTTGTCTCTCGTCCAGGTCTTCCAAGAAATAAGCCCCGGTACCGGCCACTGCCGTGACCCTATAAGGTCCCTCCCATGTCTGTGCCAATTTCCCGGCACCAGTGTCTCGCATGTTGCCCACGGCTCTTCTGAGAACCAAATCCCCAGAGACAAACTCCCTCGTTCTCACACCTCGGTTGTATCTCCGGGCAAGCTTCTGCTGATACTCCGCGAGCCGTATTGTCACCAATTCGCGGTATTCTTCCACCCTGTCCAGGTATCCTACCATCATTGCGTCGTTCTGGGCTTGATCGAAACCCGCTACTCTTGCACTGCACAGATTCACCTCGGTGGGGATCACGGCCTCCGCCCCGTACGTGAGAGAGAACGGGGTCTCCCCGGTGGACCGTCTAGGAGTGGTGCGGTATGCCCACAAGACTTTGGGAAGCTCCTCGGCCCAGTTTCCCTTTGCTCCCTCCAGCCTTTTCTTCAGCCCACTCACAATCACCTTATTCACGGCCTCGGCCTGGCCGTTGCCCTGTAGGTAAGCAGGAGTTGAGTACCTGTTCTTGATGCCGAGGCCACTGCAAAACTCTCGGAAGGCCCGGCTGTCAAACTGTAGCCCGTTGTCAGATATGATAGTGTTCGGCACCCCGAACCTGGTGATGACGTTTTTCCATATGAACTTCTTTACTTCCACATCCCGTATGTTGGCCAACGCTTCCGCCTCTGCCCACTTGGTAAAATAGTCGACGGCCACCAAAACGAACTTTCGGCCGCCAGTCGCCTTCGGGAACGGGCCGATGATGTCCAGCCCCCACTGCGCAAAAGGCCAAGGACTGCTGATCGGGTTCAGGTGGCCCGCGGGCTGATGGATCAGAGGGGCGTGCTTTTGACACTGCTCACACTTAAGCACATACTCGGCGGTATCCTTCTGCATTTGAGGCCACCAGAACCCCTGGGTCATGGCTCGGTGCGCCAATGAGCGTCCCCCGACATGGTCGCCGCACACCCCAGAGTGGAGCTCCGCCAAGAGCTCGCCCACCTTCTCCGGGCGTAAGCACAAGAGGTACGGCCCTCCGAAAGACCTTCGATACAAAGTCCGGTCTCCGGCCAACCAATACCGAGGAGCCATCCTACGGTGCCCTCCTTCTCATCACTCGGCAGTCGGTCGTCGGCCAGAAAGTCGACGATGGGGTCGATCCAGCAATTGGCGGGGGCCGCGATTGCCGTGACGTTGATCCCTGTAGTTCCCGAGTTTCTCGTTACACTGATGCTCGGCTCCGAAATAAGCTCGACTTTGATCTGCCGTGGTATCTCCTCGGCCACTGAGGACGCCAGCGTGGCTAGGGAGTCAGCGTGCCTGTTCTGTGTTCGGGCTACGTGGAAAACTTTCACCGTGTTGAAGCTGGTCATAACTAGCCTTGCCTGTTCTAGGTATGCTTTCATCCGGGGATCTCGGGCCTCGAAACTGCCCTGCACCTGATTAACCACCAGACGCGAATCCGAGTATAGCTCAATATCCCGAGCCCCCAGGTTCGAAGCTACCCTCAGTCCGGCCAAGAAAGCCTCGTATTCCGCCTCGTTGTTGGATGCCCTGAAACTCAATCTAAACGAGTGTTCCAGCCGAATTCCTTCGGGGGTAATCATGACTACTCCTGAACCGGCCCCCGTGGAGCTCGAAGCGCCGTCCACAAATATCTTCCACGGTCGAACCTCCAATCGGCAAACCATCTCTCCCTTTTCTCTGGGCGAAAATTCAGCGATGAAGTCCGCAAGGACCTGGCCTTTCACCGAGCTCCGAGGCCTGTACCGTATGTCGAAGGAACCGAGTCGAGTCCCCCATTTGGCTATGCGGCCCGTGAAATCAGACCTCTTTAATAACGACTGTAATGGGTACTCGGTCAAGACGTGTACGGTGTGAGCTTGGAAATAGTGCGGCAACTTCCTTGTGGCGTGTATCAGGGCCAGTACGAGCTTCTCCAAAGGCAAGTACCTCGTCTCGGCGTCGACGAGAGTTTTGCTGATGTAGTATACGGGTTGCTGGATCCCTTTGTCCCTTAGCAGCACGGCACTCACGGCGTGCTCGGATACCGCCAGATACATGAATAGGTCCTCACCTGCCTCCGGTGCCGCGAGCATGGGCGCTCGCGCTAAATAAATCTTCAGATCCACAAAGGCTTGTTCGCACTCCTCGGTCCACCGAAATCCCGTCCATTTCTTCAGCAGTTGGTAGAATGGTCGGCATCGGTCTGCGAATTTTGAGATGAACCTGTTAAGGGCGGCCAGCATCCCGGTTAGTATTTGCACTTCCTTCGGGTTGCTCGGTGGCTTCAGTCTTCTCACAGCCTCTATCTGGTCCGGGTTGACTTCAATCCCCCGTGTACTGATCAGGTACCCCAAGAACTTCCCGGCCCCTACGCCAAACGCGCACTTCTCCGCATTAAGGCGCAACTTGTGCCGTCGGAGAACCTCGAAGACCTCCAGGAGGTCCCCCATATGCAAGGCTTCCTGTTTGCTTTTAACCACCATGTCGTCGATGTATACCTCGACCGTGCGCCCTATCTTGTCTCGGAACATTCTTGTCATCATTCGTTGGTAAGTGGCCCCGGCGTTCTTCAGTCCGAACGGCATCCTTGTGTAGTGGTAATTTGCCTCCGGGGAAATGAATGTCGTTTTCTCTTGATCCTTGGGCGCTAGGGCGATCTGGTGATACCCTTGGAAAGCGTCCAGAAAGCTCATCCTCGGGTGCCCACACGTGGCGTCCACCAGCTGATCAATCTTCGGCACGGGAAAAGGGTCTTTCGGGCAGGCTCTGTTCAGATCGGTGAAATCGACGCAAACCCTCCACTTGCCGTTCTTCTTCTTCACTACCACGGTGTTCGCCAACCAATCCGGGAAGATGATCTCCCGAATCACCCCCGCCTTCTTCAATCTCTGAACTTCCACTTTTACTGCCTCGGAGTGCTCCCAGGCTGATCTTCTCGGCCTCTGCTTTTTAGGGGTGAATGAGGGGTCAACTCCAAGTCTATGCATGATGAATTCGGGATCCACCCCGGGCACCTCGTACGGACTCCAAGCGAATACGTCCACATTCTGTATTAGAAGCAGCAACATCTCTACTTTTTCCCGGTCCTCCATGCTCTCCCCTATTTGGAAGTACTTGTCCGTGTCCGGCAACACCTTCACCCTCAGCATGTTCTCGGCACGGGCGACCTCCTCTGGCGGACCCTGTAACTGCTATAAAGGCGTCCCTGACGACGAACACTTGGGGTCAGCCTGACCCTCCCGGTCGGTTTGCTCCTTCTTCCAATCGACCATGGCGATCAAGCATTGCCTGGCCGCCTGCTGACTCCCTTGTATCACCGTGACACCATAATCAGTATGAAACTTGACCCTCATGTGCAGAGTGGACGGGACAGCCCCCATTGCATGTATCCATGGCCTCCCTAGAATCGCCGTGTAGGGGGAGTATGATGTAACTGCGAAGAAGCTTACCAGCACTTCCTTGCCCCCCATGTTCACGGGCAGAGAGATTTGCCCCTCGGGCGCCACCATCTTCCCATCGAACCCAACCAGGGGGGTGTTGTTCTTCGACAGGTCCTCATCCCTCAGCCCGAGCCCCCTGAATAGGTCCGGGTACATAACATCCGCTCCGCTTCCCTGGTCTATCATTATCCTCTTCACAACGAAGCCGCCAACCCTTGCCGTTACTATCAATGCGTCGTCGTGCGGCTGAATGGTTCCTTCTAGATCACTGTCGTCGAAAGAGATCGGCTCCCGGGTAGGTCTGATCCTCTTCGCGGCAGGCGGCACGCCCGTACTCCCCTCCACCGATATCATCGTCAGCACCTCCTTCCCCTTTGCCGTCGAGATGCCCCTCGGGGCGACGTGGATGACATCAATTATCCCAAGAGGGGGCGGAAGGGGATTCCCTCTGTGCGGGGCGCCGTGCCCCGTTCCTCTATCCCCGGCGTCCGTCACAAAATCCTTGAGGTGTCCTGCTTTAGCCAACTGCCCTAGATGGTCCTTTAGCACTCGGCACTGCTCGGTAGTATGCCCCCGGTCTTTGTGGTAGGTGCAGTACAGGTTCTGATTTCTCCTAGAGGGGTCGCCAGCCATCCGGTTCGGCCATCTGAAGTACGGCTCGTGCTTGATCTTATCCACGATTTTATGCACGGGCTCCTTGAACGTCACGTTCACCTCCCCTGCTGGTGCTGCTGGCTCTTGAATCCTCAAATTTCCCCGTGCCCTCTGTTGAAAACTGCTCAGCCGAGGACGATCAGCTACCTGCGCTTTGCCTTTGCTTTGTATCTTATCGTCTTCCAACCGCTTGTACTCCTCGATGCGTCTCATCAGCTGCCTCATGTCCTCGGGAGGCTTCTTAGTTAACGACTCTCTCAACCCCGAGTCGTCAGGCAACCCCAATCTGAAGGTGCTCGCCGCAATCTTCTCGTTCCCTCCGCCAATCTCGTTGTAGAGCTCCCAGTATCGGTTAGCGTAATCCCGGAGGGTTTCCCCTGCCCTCATCTTCATAGACAACAACGCGTCCACCGGTTGTTGCTCCCGGCTGCACGTCACGAAACGGGAACCGAACTCCTGTATTAGCTCGGCGAAACTGTGAATGGAGCCCTTGCGCAACCCGTTGAACCACCTTAAGGCCGTGGGACCAAGGCTGGAGGGAAAAACCTTGCACATCAGAGCGTCATTGCGGGTATGCAAAGACATCATCTGGATATAGTGGCTGACATGCTCTACGGGGTCTGTTTTCCCACCATACGAATTGAACGGCGGGCGCGTAAACCTGTCCGGCATCGGTGCACGCTCGATATCTTCTGAGAATGGTGACCGAGCAGCCCTGCGCAATGCGCGGCTCATAGCATCCATGGCCGCATTCCGCGGCCGTCCCTCTGGAGACTCCGAGCCCCGATTCCCATATTCCCGAGACCGAGAGCGATTTCGCCGCCGGTGAGACTCTGCTGAATGGGAACGGTCTCGGCGGCGACGGGACTCCCTCGAGTGCGAGCGCTCCCTGTGGTGGCGGGATCCTGATTGGTGCGATCCCACCCCGCGTCTTTCTCCCTCGGCGCCTGGCCCTCTCTCTCGGTCGTCTTGACCGGCTCGGTGGCGCTCGTTTCGGGCTTCCAACTCCAGGTCTTGTACTTGCCTCCGCAGCCGCTCGAGCTCTTCATCCCTGACGTCGTGCTGCCTGTGCCGGGAGGCATGGGATGCCGTTCTCCCCGTTTGATACGACCCTTCCCCGAGGCCGGACGGCTCTTCCAGTTGCTCGTGAAACGGATCCTCGCGTCTCTTCTGCCTCTGTTCCCGCCAGGTGGAGCCCCTGGAAGACCCTGCCGAGCCACTCTCGGCGTTACCTCCAGACATCTTTCCTGTATACGAGCCTTGGCAGAACCACTGCTTAGTAGGATTTCCCACAGACGGCGCCAATTGTGCGCACCAAAAACTCAAACCCGTTGGGCTGGGCCTCCCTTGGGCTCACAACTTATTTGTATGGTGGGTTTGGATTTCCCACAATGGGTCGTTCTAAACACCAAGGCTCAACTATGGCGCTTTCCTCTTCTCGGGGACCTGACCCAATTCCTTACTCTGCTCTCTCTGTTTACACTCTTCCTTCCCTCAAATCACCAACCCTTGTCTTCTCAAAACTTCTTGTATTTATAGCTCATAGTTTAGTGGAGAGCCATAATTACTTGCCAGTAGGTACAACCGGCGGTCCAGTATTATCAATTGTAAGTGGGTGGTTAGGTGGGAGTGGGAAGCGGTGACGGTGGCGTTGGAACTTGGTTCCCACTTCCACGATAGTTCCCGGCAGCGGGGCCTCTCCGAGGTATGACCGAATAGGCAAAGTGCGGGGTGTTCCGCGAGCTGTGAGTTCATCACTGCTCGGTAAGGGGTCTGCCGAGAAACGATGTAAAAGCAGATCGTGGCCTGCAGCCCGCGGGGCTCGGGGTGGGCCGCTAGGCAGAGGGAGACCGGCCTCATGGGCCTTATACCCAGGCCAGGCCCGAGGCCCACTACGGGTCATGGTGCGGGGACCGTACACAAATTTAAGAGAAATATAGCATTTTAAGCCTTAAAACTAACTGCATCAGAGAATTGTAAATGGTACTATTGCAAATTTTTTTTGCAATAGTGCTACAGTGCAATTCTAAACATAGAATTGCACTATAGCAACTATTGTATCAGAAATAATATATTTTATGCATGTTTCCCTCCGAAACTTCTCTCTCATCAGTTCATTTTGCGTGGGGTCTTCTCTCCCTATTCCCTCTCTGTTTCTCCATTTGGTCTCTCCATCTCCAAAATTTCACACTTCATCACCATTTCTGAAATATCTCACTTCATCATCATCTCCGAAATTTCACACTTCATCACCATCGCCGAAATTTCTCACCCATCTCCATCTCCGAAATTTCTCACCCGACTCACCCTCATCCATTCATCCTCATCCATCTCCATGGCTGAAGCTTCACCCTCACCCATTCACCGATTCACCCTCACCTGACCCATTCACCGATTCACCCTCACCCATTCTCAAGGGTTTTTGGGTTTGGTTCAGATTTTGCAAAAGCGAAGCTCCGTCGGTGTTGGGGGATTCAGCTCCATCGGTTTTGGTGTTGACTGAAAGGTGGGTTTTGATCAATGTATGAGTTTTGTGTTTGTGTTTCTTTTCTCTCTCTGCAATAAAAAGAGGGTTTCAACTTGTGTTTGTGTTTGGATTTTGATCAAAGAATTGTTGTTGATGTTTACAGAGTTTTTGTTGTTGATTTAGCATCTTCCGAAAGTTTGCTCAGTTCATCTTCAATTACTAGTAAGTATCTCTCTCTATCTATTTCTCTCCCTTCTCTCTTTTCTCTTTGTTTCTGTACCCCTCTGTAACCGTTCTGTACCCCTTGTATTCTATTTAGTATTTAGTTGCAACTCATAAATTGAATAATGTTGTGCCGTTTGCACTTATTAGTGTTTAATAGAAATGGGGTTTAGACTTCAGAATGTTCAGCTACAGAATTTTTGTGATTGCTAATTGGAAGGTTTTGCTGTGGCTTTTTGTGATAGCAAAAAGTAATGGTAACAACGTATAGAGAGAAATGATTAATGGGTTATATGTGGGATTGCTTGAATTGCCACAGGCACAGCTCAATTAGTTTTATAAGTGGCCATATTTATTTGTGTTTTATTGTTTACAAAAGAGGTTCAAGGGAGTAAATTTTGTTGATGATATGAGGATTCTCCATAGAAGTTGCTAAACTTGTATTTTTCTGCATAGTCTCTTAATTTTTAGTTTCAACACCTTAGGATCTAGTCTTGAGCCCTTTTGTGATCAATCTAATTCAGTTTCTCCAGGTGTTTTTGAATCATTGGATTTCTGTCTTTGTAAACAGTTATTTGCTTCATTGTTTAATCTTCATTAAGAGATATACTGTCTGTGTGTGTGTGAGAGAGAGAGAGACAGAGAGAGAGAGAGAGAACATTTTGTTAGCCAAATATTAAAAGCTATTGTAAAAACTTCTCTCTAGCTTGTGCAATACAAATTGACCTTATGAAAGCTTACGATTCGGTTAGTTTGAGTGGTGCTTCATTCTTGACTGCATGGCTGCTATTATATCCCCCAATTTTGTATTTGCTTAAATGGAAGTTGGGTATTTCATTGACTAAACAGTTTTTCTTCCTCTTCTTCTTCTTCTCCCTTTTTTTTTAAATAAAATTTATTGAAGGTTTTATTCACTTAAATGAGACCTAATTGTAGCAATTGAATTAGAAATCTTGTATTTTTATCTTGGGCAATATATTGTTCAACATATATCTTATAGGTTAGAAATTCAATTAGTCCGAATAAGTTTTCTTCAATAATCACCCTTGCAACACTACAGTCAAATATCTTATAGTTCAACATTTTATCACTTCTAGATATTTTCAATAGAAATAAAATGGTAATTATGTTTACCAAAAAAAAATAAATAAATAACATTGCCAAATTATTTATAGCAATTAGCAAAAGCCTAGGGTGGTATGTCACATAATGGCGATGATGAGGGGGATCGATAGTTGAAATTCTCAAGACACTGCGTTTGCTTTTGTTTTTGCTTTCAGAGTGTTTGATTGATGGTAGCAAAAATCGAAAAATATACTAATAAAAAACCTACAAATCACATTGTGTGTGTTTTTTCTTTTGACATGTACATGTATTGTTGTTGCTGTACTACATGGGATGGTGGTCACTGTAGAATCATGATGCGGCATGTTGTTATTGGGTAATCAATATGGGGTAGGATGGGTGATGCAACTAATTGATGATACTGAGATACTACTGGTTTGTCTTTTACTTTTTACGGTTTTACTTTTGGCCGTACTGTTTAGATAGGCACGAGCTCAGCTATCTGTGGCCTGTGTGTGGGTCTTATCTCTTTAACTTTTTTAAACTACTAATATTTGCTTGTTTCCTAGCTAGTACTATATATCTACCTTAATTAAAAACAACAATGATGCATGCTCTTTTAAGTACCATGAATCTACCTACCAAAATAGGGGTTGGTAGTCACTTCTGATATGGGATTTTCTTTTTTATCTTTGAAGCTGTTTGATCAGTAGGAGGGTTTTGTTATGTCTTGTCGTGCCTCAAATATATTGTTTTGATTAGGAGTTGTCAACGTATATTGTAGAATGTTGCTATATGTGAGAAGTTGCCACCAAAATATTATGATTAGCTTATATTGATTGTAAAGATACAAATAAGAATTGACTTCATACACTAATTGACTTCGTACACTAATTGTTATAAGTTCCCTATTTAAAAGGGATGGCTAGACAAGAAGACTATGAACAATATGGTAATTTCTTACAAGCGGATTCTAATTTTGTGGAACCATTTTTAAGTGGGACTCAAAATCCTTCAATGCCCATCCATTCTTTACCGGAAGTTGAAATTGTCACCTCTAAACGTGGTGGCAACTTCAGTGTAGATGAGGACCTCCTTCTCATCTCTGCATGGCTTAACATTGGCATGGATGCTGTGCATGGTACTGAACAAAAGGGTGACAAATTTTGGACGAAAATTTGGGAATCATTTTGCAAGAACAATACTTACGGAACCATACGTTCTAGTACCTCCCTATCAAGTCGATGGGGAAATATTAATAGGGAGACAAGTAGGTTTGCTGGGTTCATGGCTAAAGTGGAAGCTCGAAATAAAAGCAGTACAACTGACGAGGACAAGGTATAAATTATATTGCAATAGTGACACAATATTAATTTCCTTTATAGTTTCAAGACTCTAATTATTTTATCTTTTAAAAAAAACTTTAGTTGAAAGAAGCAAAGGATCTATATAAAGCTACACCAAATCCAGCAACCGGCAAATACATAGCTTTTGCTTATGAACATTGTTGGGTTGCGTTGAAGAACCAACCAAAGTGGAGTATGCTTAAGGAAAGATCAAAAAGGCTCCCTCAAACTCCAAGTTCAATCGATCAAGTTAATAGTAATGATGATGACACAGTGGTACTAGAGAGACCAATTGGTAGAAAAGCCGAAAAGGCTAAGTGAAAGAGGACAGATGGTGATAAGGGTTTCGATGATTATTTGGCGAAAAAATTGCAATATATTGAGGCATCACATGAACAAGACCAAGAGGCTCTTCGCATCAAAGCGGAAAAGCTTCGTCTTAAAACTATTAAGGAGGAGGGAAGAATAATGACCATGGATACAAGTGGCATGAATGGCAAAGAAAGACTTTATTTTGAAAATCTCAAGGATCAAATCCTTGCAAGACAAGTTGGAGTTGACCCAAGGAACATGTAAATGTCTTGTTGTAACCTTATTTTGGTAGTAAATTATTTTGGGGTTGGGTTTGGCATATGTAGATGCCATTTTGTAAATAACCTTATTTTGGTAGTGGCTTATTTTAAGCGTAGGTTTGGAACATGTAGGTGATGTATTGTTCCAACTTGATTAATTGGAAGTAGGTTGTGCCACTTATGTAATCACATCATTTTTGTTTATATGAAAAACTTATGTATTTTCTATGTTTGATATCATATCTTCTACCAATTGGTTGTTCCAACTTTAAGTTTGTTTTCAGTTTTATACTTTTGTTTAATTTTTTCTGATAGTTAGTTGCCTGCTGGTATCTGTTTTAAGTCCGTTTAATTCTGTTTTAAGGGTGTTTCTTTGGCTGTTTATGATAGTTAAGTTTGCTAGCTGTTTATGTGGCTGTTTTACTGCTGTTTGTGTTGCAAGGCCTTCGTTAACTAAGAGTATTCGTTAACCAGAACTATTAATAAAATATTAATTTACACTTAACACTTCTGTTATCAAAACTTTGCTTAAATGATATATTATTTTGAGGACATTTGTTAATCAGCCCCATTGCTAAAACATAACATTAGTCTACGCGAATTGTAAACAAGCATAAGTTATTTTTTTTGTTCTCTTCATTTTTAGTATGGTTTTCATCTTTCAATATGAAGAAATATGATTTTTCATATAAAAACAGCTCTTGGTGATTACTAAATCGATTAGGTCTACAGGAATAGCCACAACTCTCTTAATGAAAATGTTTGCTTTATCATTGAAATTTGGATTTTTCTTTTTCTTTTTTAATTGGTGAAGTGGGCATTGCCCTTTTATAAGAAGAGGCAGGGTTTGAATACCCCCTCTCTCATGATCCCATCGTTAAAAGAAGGGTCACTGACTTGGAATAACATTTTCATGAAGCTTGTACTGCCGACAGTGGACAGATATGCATGCCTTTTGTGTTTTTTTTGCTTTTCTTTGAGCCAATGAAGGTATCTTTTCGTGGTCCTTAAACAGTATATGCGTGAAACATGCCTGTGATAAGGACATGGTGTGTGATAGAACATGAGCTGCCTTTACTCATAGCAACACTGCTGGTATTTCATAGATCACACAAAGGATTCAGGAACATGCTAAATCACATATCACACTTTGTGAATCACATGGTCCTTACAGGATATGCATAGCCTAAAAGGAACATGTTGTGTAAAGGAACGTGAGCTTGTCTATTCTTATATGAAGCCTAAATAGATATTAATAATAGATAACAAAAGAAGAACAAGTTAGTAACTCTCTCCACAGCTTATCTATATCTACTCTTGAACTCTATTACTTGGTTTCTCATATCATGTCAATATCTACCATTAAAAGTTTCCACTACCTCTCCAAAGCCTTCCTGTTGTAAGGCCTCTTTCCTTTGGCTTATCTCTTTTTCAACTATTGCCAAAAAGATTGAGCTATTATAAATTCTGTGCTTTCTAGTGCTACCGTTCTTGTTTCTTCTTGAATAGCTTTATAAAATTGTTATATTACTAAATGATGAACTTGATTGCACAATTGACTGTAGTAAGTTTGGGATCACACAATTGTGGATGATCTGGTTCATTGTTTCTAAGTTGACTAGGAGTGAATGGAATAATGCTTTATAATATGCGATATGCTAGAGGAGCATTATCTTTAATAGAAATTGTGAAACTCGCTTATTTGATTTGCTTGATGCAATGTCTTGGTATGAGATTTGTGTATTTGTACCACTCAATTGGTTTTGTCTTTTAGTGCTGTGTGTAGAACTTTCGCAATTGGTTAAATGGTAATAGTTGCAACCTGAATTCTGGACCCTATTTTTGTTAACATCTGAAATTTGCAAGAGATAATTTGGTTCTTGGTATGTTATTTTGTTTTGTATGGTTGGGAAGTATGCTCATGAACATTTGGCTTCTTGTTTGGTTGAAGTGGTAGAGAAATTTAATGCAGTAACTTCATCAGCCGATATTTAAATTTAAATTTAAATTTAATGCAGAAATCTAATGCAGAAATTTAAATTTAATGCAGAAATTTAATGAAGTGTAGCAGCCGATACTTATATAACCCACGTCGCATTTCTCCATTTTGATTAATTACCCACATAATGTATTTTTGTTTTTCAGTCATTTTCAATATAGCTTTAGTAAATAAGAGAGGGATCCATACGGATTCTAATTTGTTTCTTCAATTTCAGTCATTTTCAATATAGCTTATTTTTGTTCCCACTCCCAGATTGCACATTAGGCCATTACTTGGCATAAGATGAGCTAGCATTGTTAATAGTATGTTTGGTTTGAAGCAAGAACATTAAAACCTTAAGCTCATAATAAGAATTTGTCAAAATCTGTTATGGGGTTGTTTTAAGTATGTTTTAAGCTATTTAAGTGTGTGTAATTTTTCTTGAAGTTTGTCTATGTGGTTGTTTTATGTCTGTTTTAGTGGCAGAATTTGTCAAAATCTGTTATGGGGCTGTTTTAAGTATGTTTTAAGCTATTTAAGTGATATAATTTCCTGTTCAATAATAGTAATAATTTCCTAACACTGTTGTCTTCAAGGTTGTCTCTATGGGTCGCTCTCTTTTTAAAAAGTTGCTTTTTGACGACTCAGACGAGGATGAGATAATGAGGCGAGTTCTTAAGGGTTCAACTAAACAACGTAAACGTCGTTGGTATATCGAACGTGATCGTTTGGCAGGCCATAAAAGACTTTATCTTGACTACTTTGCCGACACACCAGTGTATCCTCCTAATTTATTTCGGAGGAGATTTCGGATGAGTCGGAATCTTTTTCTCTGTATTCAGCATGAGGTAGAGGCATATGAATCTTACTTTATCCAAAAAAGAGATAATACCCAAAAATGGGGTTTATCTTCTCTTCAAAAGATAACAGCTGCACTTAGGATGCTTGCCTATGGAGTTACAGCTGATTTTATGGATGAGTATGTGCGGATTGGAGAATCCACTGCAATGAAAAGTCTAAAAAAATTTATTAAAGCGGTGGTTGATATTTTCTCCAAGGAATACTTGAGGTCCCCAAACAACGAAGACATTGCTAGACTTTTAGCCAATGGGGAAAAACGTGGATTTCCAGGGATGCTAGGGAGCATTGATTGTATGCATTGGAAATGGAAAAATTGTCCGGTTGCATGGAAAGGTCAGTACTCTGGTCACATTCGTGAGCCAACTATTGTTTTGGAAGCAGTAGCATCGTTTGATCTTTGGATATGGCATGCATTTTTTGGGTTACCTGGGTCAAATAATGACATTAATATATTAGAACGGTCTCCTATATTTTCTGAGCTCGAACAGGGACGTGCTCCTACAGTTAATTACTCAATCAATGGTCATGAGTATACAATGGGATACTACCTTGCTGATGGCATATATCCGAAGTGGTCAACATTCGTTAAAACAATTCTATCTCCGTAAGGACACAAAAACAAATTATTTGCAAAAGCCCAAGAGGCGAATAGGAAGGATGTAGAGCATGCATTTGGAGTGCTTCAAGCAAGATTTGCAATTGTGCGTGGACCTGCAAGATTTTTCAATAGTGAAACACTTCAAGACATCATGAAAGCGTGTATAATTCTTTATAACATGATTGTTGAGGATGAGCGAGATGTAAATGAAGTGGTGGAATTAGATTATGAGCAAATTGATGACAATACTACTATACAACTGTCACGGGAGAACACAAATACATTTACGGAGTTCATTGAAACCCATCAATGTATTCGAGACCATAAAAATCATTTTCAACTCCAATTAGACCTCATTGAGCATTTATGGCAATTACAAGGGGAGTTGTAGGAACTTAGTAAGTGTGTGAGTTATGCGTGTGGTGTTTTATTGTAATTTGATATATGTACGAGTCTTCTAAAGACAACATTAATAGTTATGTATGTGGATTGCATTTATATATATGTATGTGGACTTTTGGCAGGTTGCATGTATATATATGTATGTGGATTTAGGTTGAGTATATTGATATTAGGTAGGTTGCATGTATATATATATATATATATATATATATGTTGAGTACATTGATATTTGGCAAGTTCTTTCTATAAAGAAAAATTGGCAGGTTCTATATGTGTGTGTGGATCATTAAAGTTGGCAGGTTGAATTTGACAGGTTCTATATGTGTGTGTGTGGATCAAAAAAATTGGCAGGTTTATGTATGTATGTATTTGGATTTTTAAAATTAGCAAGTTTGAGTAAATTGATATTTGGCAAGTTCTTTCTATAAAGAAAATTTGGCAAGTTCTATATGTGTGTGTGGATCATTAAAGTTGGCAGGTTGAATTTGACAGGTTCTATATGTGTGTGTGTGGATCAGAAAAATTGGCAGGTTTATGTATGTATGTATGTATGTAGATTTTTAAAATTAGCAAGTTTGAGTAAATTGATATTTGGCAAGTTCTTTCTATAAAGAAAATTTAGCAGGTTCTATATGTGTGTGTGGATCATTAAAGTTGGCAGGTTGAATTTGACAGGTTCTATATGTCTATATGTGTGTGTATGTATTTGGCAGATTGTTTGGAATAGTTGTTGAATTTGACCCCAAAAAAAAAAAAAGTTTGCTGGAAAGAAATGATAAAGGCCAGGGAAAGATATTTGACAGGTTCTTTTTCAAAAAAAAAAAAGTTTGATAGGTTGTTTGGAATAGATGTTGAATTTGACAAAAGAAAAAGAGGTTTGCTGGAAAGAAATGATAAAGGCCAGGGAAAGACATTTCACAGGTTCTTTTTCAAAAAAAAAAAAATTGGTAGATTGTTTGGAATAGATGTTGAATTTGACCCCAAAAAAAAGGTTTACTGGAAGGAAATTATATAAAGGCCAAGAAATATACGTGACTGCTGGAATCAAAATATTAGAATTACTGTTGAAAAAAATTGGCTGTTGGAACTTGGAAAGCCCGGGAAAGAAATTGACAGTTGGAAAGAAATGTGACCGTTGGAAACTTGGAACCATGCCAAAATCTGAAAAAAAATTGACACTTTAAAGAAATAATAAAGAAAGTTTAAAAAAATAATATTTTAATAAAAATAGAGTTTTGGAATGTGGAGGTATTGAAAATGGTATGGTATAATAGAATTGTGGGTTTTTAGAATTGTAAAATAGAATAGCATTAGCATTTTTCAATGCTAATGCTCTTATTGTTTAGAGCTATAAGCCTATAACACTCTTATGTCTTATAGTTGACATAGCAATTAATGATAATTACTTATAAAAACAAGAAAAAACATGAATAAATAAATTTAAATGAAGATAATCTACAACAAGTATAATTTTTTGAGATATGATAAATGAATTACTGATAATTTTTCGAGATGTTAATTTTCTAAATAATTTTGAAACCGTGCTAACTAATAAAATTGTTTAAAAATCAGTGTTATTTAAAAAAAAATAAAAAAAAATAAAAAAAAAATAAAAAAAAAAAAAAAACCGAGAAGAAAAATAGCCCAACACAAGGTGAGATACGGATCGATGACATCGCAATTATTTACAACCGTTAGATCAAAGGCTGAGATTAGAACTATTGCACCCCGTGCATTGCACGGGATCTCAAATCCGATTTACGCTAGCTCCGAACAGAAGGTAGTCTCATCTTCTTCTTCTTTTTTAATTATTTTAGTACTCACGTCTTTCTATTTCTGTTTTTTCACTGCTCCACGACTCCTCTTCAAAAAGTTGACGATTTTAAATCCTGTGCTAGTTTAAGACAAAAAACAAGCATAAAACAGTCTCTAGAACAGTTCTGATGCACATTTTAGCGTGTCACTATGCACGGAATTTTGATGGTTTATCTTCTTCTTTTTTTTTTTTATTGGTGAGAGTGGTGATCGTCTCACCAGGGCCGCCAAGGTTTTTCCTTTTCCTCTTCTTATCAATTATATATATGTGTTTGCGTCTGTGTGCGCATTTCTATCCTCTCCTATGGTATCATGTAAATCCTGTGCTATCCCCAACTGGGTTTTGATTGTTTTTGTTTGGGATCTCGTATTTTTTTTTATGTTTAGGTGTTGGAGCAGCTCAGTGGCCAAAATCCAATTTTCTCAAAAGGTATGTTTTTTTACGTCTTTTATTTATTGGGGCTTTTAACAAATTTTTTTTTTTTTTGTTTTGTTTGGAACTTAAGAAAATAGAGAGAATGAGTTAGATCTCTGATTGTTTGGGAGTTACAACAAGGATTCTTATATTGACTTACTTTGATACATTGTCTTCTGGCTTAGTTGGATAAAATTTATGTTTTGGAATGTTGGATTGAGTTGGGCCTTTTTTTGTTTTTAATATATATATATATATATTTTTTGTTTTATTAGTTATCGTTTGTAATTAAATAATGGGTTTTTTGGTTTATTTGGTTGCTGAGCGAAGATGGGTAAAGAAATAGGAGCTGGTTTGCAATTTTGGATCATAAACTTTTGTGTAGTGTCCAAAAAAGGGTTCCTAATGGAACTGCTTGTGCCTTCGTTGATTTGGGTTCTAAGTTTCTATGTCATCTTGTTTCCTCTTCCTTGATTTTCTCAGCCATCAAATGGTTGGTTTTGTAATAGGTTGCACCGACACGCTATTTTGGCAAAGTTCCTGTGTCCGACACGTGTCGAACATCGATACCGGTGAGACTCGCCGGACTCCGGTGTCCGAGCGGTGTCTCTCTTTTTTTTTTTTCGCTTCTCCGACACGGCGTGTTTGATTAAATACCACAACTATAACAGAATACCACACGGCTCTGACCATCACTGTGAGTTCGTGGTCGTCCGCTCCATTCCAGGCTCCGGCTCCGGCTCCAGTCCAAGCTAGCAACCACCGCCACTAGTACATGTCTGTCTACAGACTAAACAATTTATTAGTTTCTGGCTTTTTATTCTTCCTTTGTACTACTGCGTGCTGTACAGCACTAATCTTAATTTAACTTTGTCTTGCTGAGTTTCAAAATTTTGAGGCTGTCAATTTTTTTTTAATTTTTATTTGATGGACTGTGGGCCTATGTCTGTCACTAACAATGCCAAACCTTTTTTAAATGGATTTTATTAATGTGTGTTTTTAGGGCACACATTAATTTTCATTTTTATAAAAAGTTTTCTTGAGAATTGAAAAAGTAACGACAGTTTTTTCAATTCTCGAAAAAATATTTTCAAAAATAGAAAGTTTAATGTGTGTCCTAAAAGCACACATTAACCAGACCCTTTTAAATTGGCCACTTCAACTTAGGTGCCTAAAGTCTAAAGATGAATAGAGAGACCAATTAGGCCGCCCATGAGCTATAAAAATGGGCCCAAAAGCAAAATGTTAATGGTCCCGTTCTTTTTGTTTGCGTAACATAGGGTTATGGATATCATTTTTTAAGAATCCTATTTAAACTTTTGGTTTGTACTCTAAATATTTTATGTGTATTATTGTACTACTTTGAGTTTTGAGTGTTAATTTACTTATTTGTAGTTCTTACATAATTGTCGTACCCCCTATTCATACTTATGTCGTATTCGTACCTGTGTCCGTATCAGTACAACTTAGCTTCAAATTGCATGCTATCTTACTGTTTCTAACTAGCAATAAAGGAAAAATGCATTAGCTTAAAATGTGTGCTAAATCTTGACTCTATTGTAGCTACTTCAAATTGAATTCTCTCTTTTCTCTTTTTGAGGGATATGCATGTGGGTCTTATTTGTACTTTGGAAGCTTATACATAAACTGAAAGCGTGATCTGATTGAATGAGCTTGGTTGTGAAGTTACTTGCGCTTTTGCTACGGATGAAAAGAATTTTTTTTTTTTTTTTTTAATTGGTTGATGTTTTAGATTTTCCATAATTCCGTTTGATCTGTGAGCTATGTGAATAGATAGTTTTTTTGTTAAAATTATTGGATGGTGCTTTGTTATTGTTTTAAGTACATTTAAAGTTAGGAGTTTGTGTTGCAAGTTGTGGGAATCATTAATTTTACAGGATTAAATGGATGCGGAATACTTGTGCAAGTTTGGCTGAGCGTATTTAATGGCTTTGATTAATAAATGCAGTAGATATAATAGCAAATATGAGATTGTCTCTTAGATTGTAAATTTTTCATTAAGATGTAATTGGCTTTGATTATAAGACTATTATTAAAGATTTTACAGGTTAATTATCCGCGTGATGTACATTTTTAGAAAGTCGGATGTTATAACTTCTTGTTTGATTCTTGAACTGAAGTACCTTTCTGAATTTTTAATGGTCTTTGCACTGCATGTTGTTAACAAGAAATGATACTTTGTTGAATAACATTTACGCCAAGTAATGAAATGCATGAATAATTTTTTCCTCCTTGTGCAAACTTGGAACTAAATTGTCACCTTTGTTATCAAATATGCTTCTTAGTGCTTGATATATAGTTTCTCAGTATTCTCCCTATTCATTGGAGTAGTTCTTTGGCTTCCTTGAAAATAATTATTCTTTATTTTACTAGACTGGTCATGTTCAATACTCTTAAAATAATTTAGGACACAACTTTGTAGACTTAATACTAGTTGATAAAAAAAAATTTTGTTATATTTAACTCGGCTCCCCCTAGAAAAAATTATTAGCTCTGCTACTGGTTTCATGTATCTTGGGTTTTATTTTGATTATTATTATGATGCATGACGATTTTATTTTGTTTTATATTTTAAAACAAGTATTTTATTTTTAGATATTTGTTTTAGTATTTAAAAGGTTTTTCATATTTATTTAAGTGATATAGCATATTATCTAATTAACATGATAGAATTTGATTGGGCAAATTAATACACGTGACAAGCTAATGTGTCACTTAACGGACACATCCAACACTAACGGAGGGCTAACATTCAAAACAACCATCACATTAGGATGTGAAATTTAAATTCTGATATTTCAATGTATAAAATCTAAGGCATTCAAATTTTTGGAGTATGTTGTGAACTTTAGCCTTAATAAAACTACATTTCTTTTGCAGGTCACAGTCATGTATCATCACCATATACCACTTGCCAGCTCATCTCCACCGCGGTCCTACTCTTTGGTGCCTCCTGTCTTTGTGGATCCATTCCTTGCTACACCACCTGCCGCCTCTACATTGAGCTATCCTGTACCACCGACCTCTGTGCCACCATCTCATCATGGAGGCTTCATCTTGGCGCTGGTCCTACTGGTGCTGATTTTGGTTGCACTGTTTGTATGGGCTTTTTTTCACCCGTGCAAACAGCGGTTGCGCACCACCTTCAGCCGTGGAGCTAAAGGAGGATTTGTCCGTCATGTTGAGCTATCCAGCTTCTCTAAGGTTTAGTGTTTGATTTATTTCCGTGTATTCGATAAAATAATATTGTACATAGTTAAATAACAAAAACTTCCACTATATCTGAGATGATTTTATCATTTTGAAAAGCACTTTAACCTTTAGATTTAAAGGACTTAGTTTATTTTTATTTTGATGTTGGAAGATTATTATTTGGAGATCTTTTGAGAATTGCATTATTGAGGATATTCTTTTTTGAGGATAATTTTTTAATTGTTAAGAAGGCCTTACACACTTGTAAGGTGTAAACTTTATAAGTATATGACTGTTGTCACGTGCCTCATTTTTACTTGAGTTCGGGGCAGGACATTAGCAATAGAGAGAGAAGAGAGAGAGAGAAAGATTTCTAAGAAGATATTTCTGAAGGCTCTATTTATAGAGCATAGATTAAACTTATCTAGAACCTTCTAGAAGGTTCTACCCTAACAGAATTGTAACAAACTAATAACAAACTCCAACAGATATTTTGAGTAAGGTAAAGCTGTCATCTAAAGCCAAAAATATCTAAGGAAGATAACCACAGAAGCTTGAACACGAGCACTGTGAAACAGAGCAAGTCTGGAAGAAATTAGGATTGAAGAAGAGATACAAAACAGTGTCGTCTCTTTAAGTTTAAACGGCATCGTATCTGGAAATTCTTTAACATGTTGACATTAAAACAAACGCCACCGTTTTGGGCCTAGGTGACCGTTAGTTCAGAACTAGCCGTTGTCCTCTTTTTTATCTGTTTTGAATTTCTGAGCATCTGTGCTTGTGCTTGAGCTTGTACTTCCTTTATCAGGAGCAACTCCCAAGTATACACAGTTGTACCATTTCCATTTCTGCCTGCTCCATACACGGTTCCTTGATGTATTTTGCCTCTAGATATTTTTTGGTTACAATCTGTAATAAAAAGGTGGAGATGTTCCCTTGTAAAAATCAATCTGAACAAATTTTTGTGGGGTTTTTTGGGGTCAAACCCTCTTGCAATTTTTGAAGTTGAGTTTTGTTATATAGCTTTCAATGTTATACTCTTCAGCATTGGCATTTGAGCAACGAATATTTGTTTGAAATAAAATACGGAGTATTAAAATGTGAAAACAAAGCAATTGATCTTGATTTGGGTAGAACAATCGTGAGGCTTTTATCTATTATTTTTTCTCCTAAGTTGGAGAGTGCAAACTTTGATTGAGAACGGTAAGGATATTGTTGTAACACTAATACCAACACAATATAAAGGGGCATCTTATTAGGGAAGGAAAAAATACCTCAAATTCATTCAATTCTTGACCTCTCCCTCTCCTACTTGTATGGGTTTTCCTTATCATACTACCTTCTTTTAATACCGACCCCTCTTGTTATTCATATTCTAGTCCAAATTTGCCTGCACTCGGTATGGGGCAGAGAAGAAAGTAAAGGAAATGGTGGACTCGAATGGGGAAGAGAAATTCTGTAAATCCATCAGTTCTTCAAAAGTACCATAACAATATGAGGTTCAGAATTAACACTTATTTCGTTGTATTATGCTGGATGTGAGGTGTCACACTCCTACACATAAAATCCCAACAGAACACACATAATCTAAAGACAAAATTTGATTCAGTGTTTTATATGCACCGAAACAATTATATTGACCAACAATAAAATACTAAATAGCAATGATGCAAATGTCATTATATAAAACGTAAATATGATATTTGTGGGAATTTAGCATTCACTGTGTTGTGTAATTAAATTCTCAAAATTATAAGAATCTTGTGAGAATTCCTCTAATCTTTCACTCTCCAAAGTCCAAACTCCTTCATAATAGAATATATTTTGATTTTCAAGCAAGTTTTAAAAAATAAAGAAATAATTTTGTACTAGAAAAAGAAAAGGAGATGAATTTTTTTGGGGGATAAAAAGAGGCAACTAAAACTTTATTGGTATATTCCATTAATCTACTCTAAGATTTGTGTTAAGACCAAACAAGTTCAAGACATTTCAAAACCGACCAATTTAGTTTCTAAGATAAAAGAGAAAAAAGACTAACGAGCCTGACAGTGTTAATGTTTATGGACTAAATTGATTGGTTTTAAAATGTCTTGAAAATCCCATTAACCTATCCTAAGATTTGCCCTAATGCCAAACAAGTTTAAGAAATTTTAAAACCGTCCAATTTGGTTCCTAAGAGAGAAGAGAAATAAGACTAACGAGTGACAATGCTTACTATTTAGGGACCAAATCGGTGGTTTTGAAATGTTTTGGAGTTTGGAGCTAGTTGTCATTAACCCCGGTTAGTGATTCAAGTTTCAACAGTAACACCATCCAAAACAGCCCATCAAATAAAACATCCAACGTTGGAAAGAAAGCTCTAGAGAGAGAGAAATGGCGGTGAGATAGAGAGCCATGGGAACTCTGCCGAACCTGATTCGAAGCCTCCGAAAGGAATCTATTCTAAACCCAAAACCCACCAACCCATCTGTCTTCAACGTGCTTTCTGATACTGGGTTCAACGTCAAAGTCGTCAATGGTGTCAATTATGAAGGTAGCTTGCTCTGTGTTGGGAATTTCCTCATGTCTTGGGCCCCCACCAAATTTTCAGACATCACTCCTGATAGGTAGGTACATTTGACAATTTCAATGTATCACCAATTGAATCAAAGTTTTCAATTCCATTGTGATTTGGGTTCTTGTTATTTTTTCAATCATGGGGTTTTTCGATTGAATTCAAAGCAGTTGTTTTTGTTTGATTTTGTCAATGAACAAAAATCATTTCCATGAGAGAATGAGGTAGAAGATAGAAATAGAAATTAGAATAAGATAAGAAATGAAGATGTAAATTCAAAGACAAGGTTGCATTGACCGATGAAGCGTAAACAATGTTTTTCTTTTCCAAAGAAAAGTAAATTTAATGTTGTCATGTGTTTGAGTTTAATTGAGGAACATAATGTATCCCATCTCTAAGGAATAAGGGTAGAAATACGTGTAGCAACCAGAACATACGGGAATTTGAGTCAGTTTAGTGATTGGAACTGAATATTTCAGCTTTTCTAGCTGGAATTGAATGGAATTGATTGACAACAATGACTTGGATTGTGTATACGATGTGTGTACTTGGTTCATATGTTTGAATATGTTGTTGTATCCACATATTTAGTTACTGCTTTGTTCCTATGATATTCCCAACTTCCTTAATTTTTCTAAGAGTTTGAAGTTCCCTAGTGCAAATATTCTTTTACTTGGAGCAAAAGTCTATGAAGTTTGTCATGCACCTCTATCTAACAATGATAGCTTTATGTTATGATGCAGCTTATCTATCTTCCAAACCTGAGGCCTAAACCAGGTGAGAATTCAAATTGTGGGACAATCCTGTCTGGTTGGAACTTGTGTGGTATGAATGACTGCTTCATACAGGTGATTTTGATTCCATATGACATTCAAAATAAATTTTAAGGGCTAGTCTTCTCCTTTATTAAGCTACACTTCATATTTCAAAATGTGACCCAGATGTTACGTGAAACATGGGCAACTTGCCTATGGTCCATCATGTTGAGCACCATCAAACAGTTATATAGGCTTGCTGACATCTAGATACTATAACAATAAAGAATAGAAATCTTTTCTACTATCATTTCATATGTACTTTGCAAGTTGCCAAGATAGTTCATACATGTGCATTTGTAATTTTATGTCCTTAAGTACCTAATATGAGCCTTAGTGTCTGTTTGGCTAGAGCTCATAAATTTAGCTTTTAATTTTTATGTATAGCTTTTTAAAACTTCACTTTTTCTCACTTTTTCAAAGTACAAGTATACTTTAGCACACTTTCAACAAAAAACTAAATAAATTGTTCCCAAACAGACGCTTAATATCAATAAATATGCATCCTGTCAAGAGTACTGGAACCATTATGTAAGTCACTATAACTTCCAAATATACACATATTGTGTGTATATATCAATTTTTTATTTGTGTATATATTATATGATATCTATAGTTTAAGGGTTTTCATCTTTAAGATTTGGTCTAGTTGTTATATTATTCTTCTGTTGATTTTTCTATTGACCATCTACTTGTAATAATTCATGTCAAAGATTTTGATACTTGGCTGTGGGAGGAATATTGAACTAGTAAATCCTGAACTTAGGCGCTTCATTCGGTCTACTGGCATGAAATTGGAAGCCCTTGACTCGGTATCTTAGCTTCCCCCCATATTCTTGGCTTTACTTCTTTCGATCATGGTTCTCAGAACCGGACCAGACCGGGAGGTCAGACTGTGAGAACCGGAAACTGGGATGAAAACCGGTTTTTTAAGCCTAAAGAACAGGACTTTTTGTTAATTCCGTGAACTCCTAAAACCAGGGTTGGACCGCATGAACCGGTGAGAACCGTGCGGTCCAACCCCTTAGCATTTTTTTTTTTTTTTTATAAAAGCAACTTAACACAATTTTATTCTACTTAATTAAATTATCCATCTCTTACAAGGAATAAAAAAAAAATTATAATTAAAACCCTTCAAAGATATTCAACTTTACTTCAAAATTTAATCATAAATTTTAATGTTTTCATAGTTATTATTCTATTTTGTTAACTTTCTTATTTAATTATTAAATATATGCTTGAAAATCATTAAATTTTCCTTACATATATAGATAAATTAGTCAACTTTGCTAGTTTTATAAATTTAATATCTATATTTAGGCTTTAATTAATTATTAAATTAATTATGACATCATCATGGTTCGACCTCGGTTCGACCTCAAAAACCTTGAACCTCTCCCTTTTATGGTTCAATGAACGGTTCGGGTTTGAAAACCTTGCTTTCAATCTGTTAAATTTTGTCTCGCATCTTTACTTTATACTTCGTGTAAATTCACCAATAAATAAAAGACATAGGTTTTCTATACAAAGTTGATATTGTTACATTATTCTTCTTCACTTGAAGGAAATAGAATAAATAAGGGAAGAAAAAAGTAGCATGAATTTCCAATCAAATTATTTTGATTGGGGCATATCAGCAAATAAAACCATGTTCAAAATTTTATCAAAGCACTAGGCAATGAAAGAGAGTGAGGTTTAGAGTGAAAATAAAAAATAAAAAATAAAAAATTCAGGGGCCACATAGTGGGATATCTTGGGTGGTGAAAAATGCCTCTATATATTCCAAGGAATAATAGGGTAAAGCTTCCCTATATGAGAAATGCATAAGAGGTTCACAGTTCTATGGTTAATTGATCTGGCTGCAAGTTAGTTAGGTCTACTTGGTGTTATTCCATGTTTACCTGGCCCAACTGAAGGCACTTTGCCCATCCCAATCAATCATTGTGTTGTTTGTTTGTTAGGCTAAGCTTGGAGGGCAAGAAGCAAACTTCCATTTTAAATTATTAAAAGAACCTTTAATGCACTTGTTCCTTACATTCACTGTCATCCTTTTTTTTTTTTTTTTGATAAGTATACATTCATTGTCATCTGTGAGAATAGTCGTTGTGGCACAGCAAATTTGTATAATTGGGGTGTGAGCTCTTTGAGCTAGCAGCTAATTTGGTAATAAGCGTCTAAATTCATTTACATACTAGCGAAAATACTATGAAAATGTTCTATTTTCTGAATTGGCTAAACATTTTTATTCACTTGAAGGGTTGCCAATCTTCTCCTAGATACTTGTCCCATCCTTACTTGGCTGATGGTGGTAAAGTAGGATACAGGTTGTATGGACATTATTCAGGTGTCATTCTGTCACTAGTACGGTAGGCTGAGTTGTTGCAGTGTATTTAATGCGGAGGTGATGGCCTTCTTCGGTTCTCTATTTTTTAGTTCGGGCGGCTTCCTCCTCGTCTCCCATGGGATACCCTTTATTGGGCCTCCTCGGGTTTCTGGTTTGTCGAACATATCGAGTACCTCAACTGGGTTGGGCCTAGTTTGACGATGAATTGGGCCCGGTCACTCTTTGAGCCTATTTTGGCAAGGGTGCCTCTCTCGGCCCCCTACAATAGCCCCCCAAAACTCCACTTCCCTAAATAATCAGGGATGTGGGGATTTGGTAAGGAGTAAGGGTGCTAGCACCTGCTTTGTGCTTTCACACGTAGGTACGTCTTTTCAATTGACTCCGCATGTTCCTGACGTTTTGGCTTCCCAACATTGCAGTTAATGCTGCAGGTGGCTACGTGTCTCTCACGTTCTACTGTAAGATGAATATCATATGGCTTGTGTTTCCCCTTGATAAATGAGCTGGAAAATTAGAAATGCACAACATGTTCATACAATTTTCTTGAGATTTTACTAGAAATTCAATGAATTATGATCTTATTCTTTTCTTCAAGGGCTAATATATATACTTTGATCAAGTTTGATAATTGTCACAGAACAAAAGCTGAGTGATGCAAATAGTAAGTTCATCTAGAGAATTCATGGATGTTGAACTTGAGTGGCTTGCGGAAGCCATGGCAGAGCTAAATTGCTCTAATACCATGTTGAACCAGCTTTCTTGAAAAACAGACAGTTCAAAAAGAGCGAAAAATCAAAGAGAGAAAGGAGCAAAGCTTGCTTGAAACTAAGAACTCTATTTTAATTAATAGAGCATCCTAACCACTCCTATGTTAACACCTCACACCACAGTTTTTGATGAACTAGGTGAGCAACATGCAGGTGGGACATTACAAACTGTAACTCGTTGCTAGTGAGGGAATTCGAATCCATATCCTAAGGTATGTTGGCCCAACCCCTTACCACTAGGCCCACTAATGTGTTAGTAGTACACATGGTGACATTGAATCAACCAACTCACACCACATGATACATATATACACCCCAAATGCAAATATAAGTTTCAAGACAAACCCAAATAGATCTACACGCTGCCAATAATTTTTTTTTTTTTTTTTTGCTGAATACATGCTGCCAATAATTGAGTGGCTTCAGCCGGACCCTCAAATTGGGTTTGGGTAAAGCTTGATTCATTGAAATTACATAAAACATTTTAACAAAACCCATATGATTTTTTTAATGCCATGACCCATAAGTCCTACACACATTTAAATTTAAACAAAACCGCCAAATTCCATTTGGAAAATGCAGCCCAACCTAAACTACATCGACCAACCTCACAACTTAAATCCAGCCAATCCACATCTCAATAAGATCCATTTAAAATCACACTCTAAACAAGATTCAAGCAGCCTACATTTAAACAAAATTCCAAACACATAAGAAACCATGAAAACCCATCAAGTTAAGTCTAGTCCAAAACATATAGATTGAGCAAGCCCAAAAAAAAAGGTCCATCACCCTAAAGGCTTTGGGATTAAGACTGCATTTGCTTCCAAACCGGCTTTTTGAATATTAGAGCCAAGTGGCAGCAACGACTAAATTGGCAAGCCAAATAGGCCTATTGGCCACAAAGTGGAGGAGGATGGTACGGCCCTCACGTGGCCGAGACCTCTCGTGCCATCGCCGAACGAATTCCATTAATTGATCTTGTTCTTGAAATCAGAGATGCAAGGGTACCCTTCTCTTCTCTTATTTTTTCGTTAGTCCTATTTCTTTAGTCTGTACTATACACCAACTGTTTGCATGTACATGTATATCCGTGTTTCATTTTCTCTGTGTGGATGTACTTGTTTTAGCATCTGGATTTGGGTTTCTCATTAGTGTTGAACCCAATAAGAACTGGGTGGTGGATGAAATCTGGATTTGGGTTTGCTTCAGTTTTGTTTAATGATTCAAAGCTGTCATTCATTTCTACTCTTATAGTGTAATACTACTCTGTTTTTTCATTATTGGTTGTTTTCATTTTCATGCTTTTAAGAGAAACGTTTTTTTTTTTTTTTAGAATTCAAACATGACAGTAAATCTACACATTCTGCTAATACTCCGAGCCAACTCCTCTGGCAGACTTTACAAGCAGAAACCAGAGAACAACAAAAATATCAACTAGCACTCCTATTACAAACTGACTAAAGCAACTGCTTAATCTACATAAAGCACTTGTGATCATAATTGGTCCTAAGAGCCATTAGTATATCAAAGAGAATGCTTAGATAATAAGGCACAAGCAGCCCCATATAGAGCTTAGAACTTTGTGAAGCATGATATTTCCAGCCATAACAACATGCCCCATTTTAGCTCTAATATCCCATTTAATTCTTTGTATAATTTGTTCTTCTGTTGAAACAATTCCTTCATGACATCTGCTATTCCTTTGCAATCATATGTGATAGATTGTGGCCCAGACCATTTTGCAGAAGGTAGCTCTAAAACCTTTTCCCTTCAGATTAGTCACTCCCCATTGGATTATTTCATCCAAAATGGTAGGAACATCAGTTACTAGGCAAGGCCGCATCACATGCTTCCAAATCCTCTTGGTAAGGGAGCACTCAAAATGCAAATGTTCTCTACTCTCTATTTTATTTTTATAGAATTCACAATCACTATCCCAAGAAAAACCCCACTGCATTGGTCTATTTTTTGTAGTCAACCTACTTTTTAAAGAAAGTCACCCCATAAAAGCATGTTTTTGTATTGCTTGAGGTAACCATACTAATTTCCACCATACCACCTCCATCTCTTTATGACTTAACTGGTTACCAATAGAAATGAGGCTGAGCTTACTTTGAATGCTCACCAAATCTTCTGATGAAGCTAGCTGCATAATATATTGGTCTATACACCCATAGTTCTGTATTAGAATACCATCAGGATGCCAATTATCCTGCCATAAAAGAAGACCTGGCTGCCATCCCAAATCTCATGTTTTAGAAATCCTCTTGCTTTACCTCTTTGCCGTACAGTATGTACATTCTGTGGGAGCTTTTACAGACCAAATAGTCTTGCCCCTCAGTAGATTCTCATGAACCCAAGCAACCCACAAAGAGAAAAGTGATTGCTTGCTTTATCTAAAAATGAATTCTTAATTATCTTGTTTTCAAAAAGTATGTTTGTAACTTTTGAGATAATTATCTTGCAAGAAATCTTACTGAATTTCCATTTTGAATTTGTAAGATACAATTCTAGATAATGTCAGCAAAGTCAGCAAAAATTGATTGAAACTTTAGCACAGGCGCATGAACTCACACCTTTAGCAAGAACTTATTCAATTCATCGTTTGAGCTCATAATAAACTAAAAGTTGCTCCAACATTAATAACTTATTTTCAGTCACTGTTTTTGTTGGGCTCTGGATGATCTGGAACATTCACTAATTTTCTCATTTTTAATGTTTATTGTTATTGCTCTCTAGATTCCATTGTCATCGGAGTATGAGCAATTGAGAAACTACCCACATTCCTCTAGGCAGATCATAGTGATGAACAAAATGGACCTTGCAAATTGCTCTCAAATTAAGGTAGGTATTTTGTTCACTTGTTTGTTTCTATAGTAATTAAATAAGGGTTTTCCAAGGGTTTGATAATCCTTTTGATGGAAGCAAAAGTGTTCTGAAACTTGCAGTCCTTTATGGAGGAAGTTAAAATATATTTTGAGCAGAACCTATATCTCTTAAGGCACTTGTCATAATATCTATATGGCCCTAAAATGAAAGATATTTTTCATGTGAAAGGAATTAGTGATACTGCCTGAAATATTCTTTGAAATCCATAACTATTTTAAATTCAAATGCTTTAACCCCAGTATGAACTATGATATCCAAACTTGATATCATTAAGATATCCAAACTTGACAGACATATTTGAAGTTAACAGAGAAAGACTCTCATCCACTGCATGGGTTGATATTGAACCAGTACGCACATGACATATCAGCCTATGTTGGTCTTGGTATTGACCGATTTTTTTTTTTTTTTTTTTTAATTTATTTTAAGTAAAAATTTTATTAGAAAAGGAAAAGAGAATGACACATAAAAGGATGTGTTTGATCTCCTTCAAAGAATACAACAAATAATAAGAATTGAAAAATTCAACAAAAGACATCAAATCAAACAAAGTTCGCAGAACTCACTCATTGATTACTAAGAAGGACGCTCCACTCCATCAAAGGCCTCCTTGTTTCTCTCAAGCCATTGATTCCCCATGACTCATAGAGGCAAGACTCACCACACCTTAGCTGCTCTATGCCGCCGAAAGTTTCCTTTTCAACATTCTACCAATCGAAACACTAATTTAGGCATCACCCAAGTTAACCCAAACAAAGTGAGGACCCAGGACCAAATGTCATAGAGCAATGGAGAAGTAGATGATCAATAGATTCCTCATTACAGGGGAAAGAAGCCTTTAATACTCCTAAGGGCTTTATAATAGAGTTGAACCTCAAACACTCCTTTCTTTTCTAGTATTCAGACAGCTCGATCAGGACCAAACAAGGAGGGTGAGATTAAGATAAAGAATCTCAAAAAAAGAATCAACTGATTCCATCTCTCAATCTTGATAAGAACAGCTGAATTGTGGATTCTAATGTCAACTACCCCTACCTCTTGATACGATGATATTGAAGCCTTATACTCATGTGTCAAGGCAAACAAGTCTAGGAACAAGTCCTTAAGAGAGCCGTCACCACACCAAATATTTGGCTAAAACCTCACTCTAGAACCATCTCTTATTTCAAACTGTAAATATTTAGAGAAGGAATCTCATCCCCCATGTATACCCTTCCACAGGATAACCCATGTGCACCCCAAATATGCTCTATTGTCCAGCCTCACCATCCTCAATCATATTTTGCATCAGTAAATCTCCTCTAAAGATGGTCCCGTTCCACTCCAAATCTCCCTGGCCAAGTCCTTTAGAGCGTTTGACATTTCAGCCTGTGTTAGTCTTAGGATTGACTGATTTGCTATTTCAAGATTGTAAAAGATATCTCAGCTAAAATTGTGTACAATGAGTGTGATTTTAATTACTAGTGAAATTTTGTCATGATTCCAACTCTAATGTCATTGTTGAATGTTGATATACTAGTGATCATCATCTGGAAATTTCCTAGGCTTCTTTTGTTCCTTTGATGATTTCATAACAAGTAGAATATGCTCTTTGAAAACTCATTCATTCTGGATCATCAAAGTTATAGATTATATACATGTGTTTCATCAGAATAGACAAAATAATTTTCTCTAGTAATTCTATTTACTTTAAGGACAGTGAAATTGTAAAGTGATTTTGTCACTTGTTTGTTTTCAAATAATGTTATCTTGTAACTTCATCTTCGTCCCCCCCCCCCACCCCCCCCCCCCCCCCCCCCCCCTCTCTTCTTTTCAGTGAAGAGGTATTTTGAGCAACAAAACTTCATCTCTTATGGAGTCAATTCCCATAATAATTTTCCTCTTTCCCCAAGTGTGTAGAGGTCTGTGGAGCAATAGGCTTTTGTATTTAGCCATTTTGTTACGGCGTATGAAATGAGTTGAATATTATGTGAGGGTCAATGTTTGTACTATGTGCAATAACATTGTGTCAATATTTTTTTATCATTATCTATGACCTATTCATTCAAAGGGGTATGCTTGTGTCCTAGGTGTGCATGTGCACATCCAATTTCTTATTGAAATGTGTTTGAGGAACTTAATGATGTGATTTCATTATAGTTAGATATCTAAACCCAATCAAAACAATTATTAGTTCTATTTTGTTTACTTGAGAACTACTTCCATTGATTATCACAATGGATCTCTATTTCTGTGTTGGTTTTTTCAAAAACATTTTATTTTAATATATTTGTGGGGCCAGAATAAGTCAAGCAACCCCGGCCCACTTCAGACTAGGCCCAGAGGCCCACGCCGAGGACGCGTCCTAGGTCCGAGGACGAAAGTGTAGAGCCCAGGGCCCAAGGAGCATTGCCGAGGATGGTTACATCCTCGGGAGACCGAGGTCAGAAAGTGGGCAGACAGCATGCCCTTATGGGGAACCTCCCTAAGCACCCAAGGAGCAAATAGCACGAACCAAGCACCGGACATTGAAGCATGGTGGAGGAGCAAGTCCCAGGTGAACTGTCACCTCCACATTAAATGCTCTCAACTAACGCCCTGGCTGCATTAATGAGGATAGGACCTCTGAACAGCGCCATCTTGGGCGCTGCAACCCACAGGAGGGATGGGAATGCGGCTGATGGGACAGGCACTCAAGTGGAAACCGGACTGATCAACAAATGTAGGGCTAGGATCAACTGAGTGGGAAGTATATAATGTAAAAGTCCCTCTTGAGAAGTGGACGGAGGAAAAACCAGAGAAAAGGAAATACTGTAGCAACTCATATTCTCTCAACTCTTGTAACCTTTCTGAAAAGAGATAATAGGAACTTCAAGCTCCATAAGGCCCGTCCGAGGAGCCTTATCGTGTGTTCAAACCCACATTTTAGTTATTAGCATTCACGTACAACCATGCATGGCCGTTGCATTCTTTACTAAGGCCTAGCTCTTGAGCCCATACTCTATAAATTTATTGGAGGGTTAGCTGGGCTTGGGTCCACTCTCTCAATCTGTGGAGAGCGCTCGAAACCACCCCCTACAATATTTAAGTTTGCTCAATAATTTACGCATGCACCCCATGGGTCTTGAACCCATAAACCATCCTCTACTGCATTGTTATGAAAGGAGAAGGTACCACTAGAGGTAGTACCCATTGGCAAATATCAATAGGTTTGCCACTTGTATTACATAGAATAAGAAAATATAATCTATTGTTTGTCATTGGATATCTAGCTGTAGTTAAGCTAGCCTTTCTTCTGTCTTGTTTCACCTGAGAATGATGTGTTAGTGATCACAATGTGTTTCTATTACTATGATAATTTTTGTCAAAAACCAATTTAATAGGTTTACTCTTCATTTTTGTTGTTTTCATACTGTTTCTGTTCATAAAGCTTTTTGTTTTTATTTATATAAATTTACTCCAATTCAATGAATTTCACTTCTTACAGTTGCTGAATTTTTTACTAGCCTGAGTCAGAGAATTGAAGAGGACAAATGATTTCTGTAAGGACCAGATTTGAATTCCAAGCCCACTATGTGGATGGACTTAGGCCCAAGAAACTCAAAACAATGAATTTGTAGAGAATGGGTTGAATACTGAGCCTTAGTTAATCTAACAAACACTACAAGGGATCTAAGTATTGAAATAATTGAATAGAAAAAGAATTAGTATTGAAGATAACTCGTCCTCGGCAAGATCCAAGGTGGTTTATTCTTATATATTCTTTTCAGAGTTGATTACAAACTTTGTTCTAAGATGTTACAGTCTTTCTTTTCCTAAATTTTTCCGATCCCCATTTCTTGTTACCTTCCTCTCCTTTTATACTCATTTCCCCTTTCATCTCTATCTTCCACGTGCATGCCAGATGGTTGATCTAGATACTTGTCCCATCAGCACCTTTCTTCCATTTCCATTTAGCAGCTGTAAGGCTGAAATATACTATTCAGGTATCACCTCCACATTAATGCGGCCAAGGAGTTAGGTGCAATGCATTTAATACAGAGGTAGCAGCTTTTTCCTAAGAAATTTTGGGATGTTTTTCTATCTGACGCCTTTGCCATGCTAACCTGCACCAATAGATCTTCTTGAAATGTTACCTTAGCTAGCAAATGATCTCTTCGGACTTCAGCTTCGGTCTGTTGAGGATGTATTCGTCCTCAGCTCATTCTGCTTTAGTCATTGTGGACGAAGCTAACCTCTTTGTTCACCATCACAATCTCTTTTAACCATGACTCTTCCTCCTTGGACAAGACTTTGTCCTTGGATCGGGCCATAAGCCTAACATCCAAACAAATAATGAGTCTAGGGGCCCAACACCCCCACAATTTCAATTATACAGCAGTAATAATGCTTATTGGGATTCCAAATTTTGGTAAGTCAACCCTTGACAACCCTTTGCCCCATATTGGGAGGATTAGGTTTTTATTCTTTTTAATAGGTAAGAAAAAATATTATTGAAGCTGGAAAAGCGTGAAAAATACATTAGGTTCACGATAGTGAACAGAGAGGAAAGAGAAACAAAAATAAACGAAACTGTCACTAAACTATTCTAAGAGACAAAGGAAAATTCATAAGTGTAGAACAATCCTAGAGACCCCAACATTAAGACCAATCAAAAAGTGTACATAAATCTAACAACTGGACCAAAGATTTTCTAGTATCCTCAAAAGAATGCTGATTCCTTTCAGTCCAAATTGTCCACATTAAGCAACCTGGAACTAATTTCCAAATGTCAGAATTATGTTTCCCAAGCTAGTGATACCAACAAAAGACTAAGTCTGCAACTAAACTTGGCATGACCCAATCAATCCCAAACAATCGAAGCATACACATCCGCAAAGAATGAGATACTGAACAACAACACATACAATAACGATTTGCCAAAGTGTGACCATGAAGCATAAGATTATCCAAACTTAAAATCTGGCCATAAGTTGCTGTCCACATAAAGAAAGCCACCTTTTTTGGAACCTTTACTTTCCAAATGCCCTTCTGAGGGAAAGTAGAAAGAGTTACATTTTGAATCTTATCATAAAAAGACTGAACGTCAAACTTCCCACTTCCATTGAGTCGCCAACAAAGTTTGTCACTACCTCCACCCTTAGGAATCCGAGTTTGAATGAAATGAAGAAGGGAGTAGGAAGCCGCTAATTCCCAATCATTAAATTCCCTATAAAATCTTAAACTACAAACTCTATCATTATCTCCAACTAGAGGACTTAATACGTTAGAAATACAAGCTTCCTTATTGGCTGAACACACAAATAACTGTGGGTAAAGAGTTTTAAGAGAATTTTACCCACTCCACTTATCATGCCATAAAGGAAGACGAGAACCATTCCCTCCCACAAAGGACAAATGCCTAGAGAAACTTTCCCACCCTTCGCCAATACTTTGCCATAAACCACAACCATGAGCCCTTCTACAAACTCTAGTGCTCCACCCCCCTATCCCCTCCCCATATTTCATGGCTATGACCCTCCGCCACAGATGAGTAGTTTCATGGCCATACCTCCAAAGCCATTTCCCTAATAAAGCCTGATTAAATAAAACCAAATTCTGAATTCCCAAACCACCCAACTCGCATGGTAAGCAAACCTTTTCCCAAGCCACCAAGGGGTATTTAAAGCATTCAACTAAGGAAACCCATAAAAAATTTCTCTAAATATGTTCTAATCTCACTGCCACAGCTTTAGGAACTGTAAAAAGGGAAAGATAATAAGTCGGAAGGCTTGAAACGGTACTTTTTAACAAAGTGAGCCTGCCACCCTTTGACAAATTGTTATTGGTAGATAAAAAAAAAATGCCAATGGTAGGCCGAGATGACAAACAGTTTAAACTTTGTGTTTTTGCTATGAACCCAAATTTAAATAAATTAGAGAATAGATAACAAAAAAGTTAAATTCTAGATATGTTTTGAAAGAAAGTAAGGTAGTGTATATTCTCAATTTAATTTAAGGAATCAAATTAGATATACAAACTTTATGTATTTAGATTATTCTCTTGTTTTTATTGTTAGTAACTATAAATTGATTATTTTTGTTTCCTTATTCTAATGAGATAAAATGTATATTTGTAGTTAATTGAAAATATGGAGAATCTTGAACGTAATATTGAGTTCGTATTGAATTCTTAGCAAACTCATATCAAGTTAGATTTTGCAAATCTTCTTGTGAATCCCTCTTTAAGTAAAAAATTTTGGATTAGCAAAATTGCCTTCAAATCTCCCCCCACACCCCCCCTCTCCAAAAAAAGAAAAAAAAAAAGTGAAATCATGGCTCCACTACTGCCTATAGATATAAACATCTGTTAAGATTTTAGTATGTTTTCTCAAAAAAAAAAATCCAAAGCAACCATCCCAATCGACTCCTAAAGCACAGCCTGGCTAATTAATCTGCAGCCACTCTTAACCTAATTCATTATTATAAGTCATTTCATGTTTTCATTAAAAATATCACTTGATAATCTTCTTGCTTTACCAAATAGTGAAGTTTGCAAACTAAATGTGTTCAAGGCTTCAAGCTTAACATCATCGTTGTTCCCATATTGACATCCATAATTCCTCATGAATGTGTTCAAGCTTAACTTCGATCAGCTTTCTAGTTTGTATCTCATCTGGTTCATCACCTTTAATAGAACCAAAATCAAATACTTCATTTTTTCTGACTCATAAGTCACATCCTTTTGACCATTTGGGCCCCAAAGTTTATCATTATTTTTGTGGCCCAAAGGCCCAGCTGTGACCACATCTTCATATTCTTTTTGTGGCCCAAATGCCCAAAAGTTGATCACTCGTTGATTACAATTTGCGCGCATGCATCGTTATTTCTGCATGCATGTACTTCAATTTCTTCAGTTCAGAGTACGGCCCCGTTTGGCTGGCGCGTTGGGCGTTGCGCGTTTNACGTTTTCAGCTTTTTTTTTTTTTTTTTTTTTTTCATTTCACGCATTTTCAGCAGTTCTCAGCCACTTTTTTTACTGTAGCAATACTGTTGCGGCTACTGTTTATTGAACAGTAGCCGCAACATGTGACTTTTTCACACAATTTCTACTGTTCATAGACTCACAAATTTTACTTTTCAGCAACTTTTTCATTAAAAATGGGTCCCACGGTACTATTTATACATTTAAAAATTATTTGCTACAGTATTTTTCAGTTTTCAATTTTCAACTGTATCCAAACGGACCCATGTATTTCTGCATGCATGTATTTCAATTTGCGCGAATGCGTATTGGCTCATCGTTCCATAATCATAAAAATAATATCGATCTCTTTTATAATAAAAATAAAAATATCGATCTCATCCTAGCTTATCCCCATTTTCCGAGTTTTTCGCTTGTTGAATATTGTCCTCACACCACCAGTGGCGACGCCACGTTTGGTTCAGGGAACTGACTTGAAAAAAAAAAATTATATATAAAAATTTTAAATTTTTTATTTATCTACCCTTAAAAAAAAATTAGGAACACCTTCAAAAAAAGGAGGAACACCCTCAAACTTTTTTTATGCCAAACAAATTTTGAACTAAAATCTAAAAAAAAAAAAAAAAATTGTAACAAAGAATCTGGAAAAAAAAAATTGTATCAGAGAATATGTGAGAAAATGATTATGAAATAAGAAATATCTCTTAATTTGGGCGAGGAGCCGAACTAGGCTTTGGAGGAAACAGAGAGAGACGAAACTGCAGCTCTGCTGCTGCTTCTTCTTCTTCTTCTTCTAAATGTTCAGAGTGAGAGAAAGAGATTTTAGCAATTTGTTTAGACTTTTAGACAAGGAGAGGAGAGGACAATATGTGGGTGGATATCCTTTGGCCACGTTGATAGTTAGGTGGGAGAGGCAGACCACTTTACTCTTCTTTGTTTTTTTGTTTTTTTTTTTTTTTGATGATAAATACGTTTGTGATATGGCTTATGTGGGTACAGTGGGTTTGAGTGGTCAATCAAATTATTTGCACTTCGTACACTGATAAGGTTATTGCAACATTCAAGACCAGCATAAAATATTTTTATAATAAATACAATTTTTTTAGAAGAAATATTTAGATGTGAAATTATATTAACATAGGTAAATATTTTTAAATTAAATAATGGTTTTGTTAAAAATACTGAAAATTATATATGATTATAAAACTTTAAAACCATAACCTTTTTTTTTTTGTGTAGTTTGTTTAGGTTAACTTCTTTTTCTTCCTCTAAAAAAATGATAATTTATTTTTCTTTTAATTTGAGTTAAATTTAACATGAAAATACTTCTAAAATTTTATATCTTTTTTTAGTAAATATCAGTATCTATATTCTTATTTATTTAATTTTATTATTTTTTATAATTATTTATTTATTAGTTAAATTATTTATGACGTCACCGGTTTGACCACCAGTCGAACTCCGGTCTGACCAAAAAACTGATAACCACTCATTTTTCTGGTTCTTTCACTGCACCGGTTTTTAAAACCATGGTGGGCGGTGGATGGGGGCATGGGGCCGGGGTGGAATATTTGAATTGAGAGAAGTAAATACACATGGGGTGTGTGTTAGTGCAACTAATAAACAATAATTTAATTAACCAATAATTAATTAGGGGAATCAACTAATAAACAATAATTAAAAATTTAATTAACCAATATATTATAAAAGACAAACAAATTAAATTATATTATGCTAAACATCAATTAATAATTTTATAATTAATGAAACAACAATATAACAAATTATAATTTATAAAAGACAAACAAATTAATAAAACAACTAAACAACAATAATTTACCCTAAAAAAAAAAAAATAAACAACAATAATTAATAATTTTACTAATATTTTAAATGAACTTATAGTTTATTGTTTATTCTTTTGCTAGAATTATGGACAAATATTTGATAAGAAAATCACATACCCAAGGAACACCCTGAAAAAAATTCCTAGAGTCGCCACTGCACACCACACCAATCCTGACCAAATAATTTCCGCTAAACTTACCCTAGCCCAAACCTACCCTTTCGTGGGTGTTCTTGTCTCCGCTGACCTTTCTTTCTATGTAACCTGTGCCGGAGGCAGAACTTGGAATTAGGGAGCGGTTTTACTACTGACTATATATATATATATATATATATATATATATATATATATATTTTAAGATTTTAATGTGTTCATCTTCTATGGGTAAAGGAAAAATTATTTTATTTAAAATTTTATAAAGGACGGGTTGTTTGTTTTGAGTAAAATTGGTTAATTGGACTTAGTTTTTTTTAGTTTTGCTATTGGCAATTTTTTTGTTGGGCTTGTGTGTGTGTGTGCATTACATTTTAGATGTATAAATTTTTTTTTTATGGCCTTTAAAATAAGGAAAATGCTAGAATTACAATTTTTTATTATTATTTTTACAAATTGTTGATATGATGAGTGTTATTGGAAAGTGCTGAGGTCTAAAAAAGTTATAACGCCAAGGTCCAAAAATAGCACAATGGGCCAACTCCATAGAAAGTAATATTAAAGTGGTTGAGCTCACCACAAGGGAAAAGGATGGAAAGCCCAAAAGATCTAAAGCCCAAAAGATCTAAAGCCCAGAACCCATGAAAAAATAGGCCTTAGAAACAAGCAAAGGGAAGAAAGGAAATAGGCCCATCTTGCCAAGATCAGAGAATCAAAAGAAATCCAGTAGAAGGAATTGGCCTGGGATGCCCAGAGGCTGCCAAGGGCTCGAGATCCTCAGGGCCTGCAACACAGATAGGATGAGATGGAGAAAGTTCAAAAGAGCACCAAGAAACACAAGAAACGAAGGGTAGACACGTCCTTCTTAGCAGCCCAATGATGCAGAAAGGAATCAGAAAGCTTGGGACTAACAATTTAAGAACTAAGGGCTGGTACCTCGAGGAACCCAGAAGGAAGAACCATGAAGGGAAGTAGTTCGGAAAAACTTTCAAGTTGGCAGAGAGGGAATCAGCTAATTCAAGAAAAATGACAAAAGGAAAGGTAGCCAAAAAAGCTGAATCTGAAAAGGTAAGAGTGTAGAAGCCTTGAAGGAAGAGAGATTAGAAGTCAGCTCTCTAGGGACATCCCAGGAAGGAAAGTCAACAATGAGCTTTTGGGGAAAAGGGCATCAAAAGAAGGAAACTATGAGAAAATGAGGAAGGGACCAACCATCGAAGTGGCTGGCATAGCGTGAGAAACAGGGGAGGGGAATCAGTAGTACCCCGGAACCCTAGAGTAACACTATAAAAGGAAGAAGCAGCCAACATTGGAGGGGCATTTAGACATAGGGAAATCATAATAGAATCGTTGAGAAAACTCTGTTAAAACTTAAAGAAAGTAGGGAAATATCACCCGATATCCCAAAAACAGCCACTATAGAACATACTTGGATTCAAAGGGATTCAAACTTTACAAGTCTTAGAAGCTTAGAAAGCCATCTAAGTCTATAATTTTTGAGCTTAATTGAACCTTGTAACACATCTTAGTGAGCACATTGTAATCCACAACTAAGAAAATAATGAAATATTTTATACTTTTCTAAGGATCCTTAATAGTTATTTGTGTATTTCTTATTTACATTGTTTTCCTTTGCTGTTTTTCTTGCTGTTCAATACATATATTTTACTAGCTAGTGTGTACATATTGTAGGATTCTTGCTCTGTGCACCACTTGGTTTATAAACAGCCCATTTAGCTATGGTGAACCAAGCCTAATCCCTTCAAACTACAACAAAAGGGCCCAGGGTCCTTGCTTCAGCTTGGGCCTGGACACTGTCCAAAAAGGGACCCTCACAGAAAGTAAAAAAATGATGTAAATGATGAGCCCAAATGCATATCTGTAAGAATGTGTACCTTAACCATCTAAGGGCATGTTTGATATACTGAATGGAGATTACAACATGAACGGTAATCTTAATTTTTGGGAATAAGAAGTGTTGTAATGGAATAACCAAACATATTAATAAGTTTGTTTACTACTGCGTACCTTTGATGCAGTGATTACTCTATAAGTATAAGTGTTTATGGGGTATGGGGGGCAAGGGTCAAGGTTCAAGTCTCTAGAATGGAGTTTCACACATATATACACTTAAATTAGGCTATAGTAGAATTTCTATCTTGTATATATATATATATATATTGTAGGGCCCGTGGGCCTGGAAGTCTCGGCCCACCTCTAGGCTGGCCCAAGGCCCATGCCGAGGATCGATGGCTGTCCCAAGCAGTTGTCTAGGGGCTTTTTAGCCCTCTGGGCCACGCCAAGGACGACCCTATCCTCGGCATACCTATCCTAATCCCAGGTGGGGGACAAGCCCAGTATAGGCGGTCACATCCACACTTAATGCACCTACCTAACTCCCCTGGCAATCTTAATGCTGAGAGGACTCCTGAACGGCGGAACCTTGGGTGCTGTGACCCACAGTAAGGTGGGGAACGTGGCTGATGGGACAGGTCCTTAAGCAGTGGTCTAGATGATTGACAGTTGGAAGGCTAGGATTGGCCAAAGAGGGTATATAAAGCAAGGGGCCCTTCAGAGGGAGGGGCTCCTCGGCCATCCGAGGAGCAACCCCCAAGCCAAAAAGAACAGAGCAAAGCCCTCAAGAAGGAAGAGCGCTTCCGGCGACCCGGTGGCAAGCCTGTTAGCGCCAAACCCTACGTCCCACTCTCTAAATAAATGTATTGTTGGGGGATCAACGACAAAACGAGCCCCTACAATTGGCGCCGTCTGTGGGGAGGGTTAGTGCGCCGACCGGCGCAACCGGCGATCGTTCTAAACAGTCACTCCGCAAAAGAAAAACAAACAAGTACAGTTGCAGCAAAATGGAAGATTCAACAGCAAAAAAAAAGAAAAGAAATGAGAAAAGAGTCTGAAATTATTTCATGAAAAAGAAAGTTACAAAATACAATCAGAGGCTCAGGCAGGCTTGTTTTACAAGCTTTATTACAAGCTAATCCTACAATCGGAGGCTCAGGCGGTCCGATTCTACAACTAGCTAGAGGGAGAGGGAAGTGTCAACCCGTGCTTTTATTGGCATCAGCAGAACGGGAGAGCTTGACAATAAAAGCGGGGAAGGGGGGCTGAGGCTGGCTCGCTTCAAGGCGGAAGCTTGAACAAAGTGAGGAGCAGATGCAGGGGCACTGGAATGTCCTCCCCCGTGACGTTCCCTTGATGCTCTCCAATCCTCCCGAGCGCCGGCCGTTGGAGACGGCAACACTCAGGCGCCAACCATGACATGAGTTCGCGTATCTCCTCCACCGGAGGTGCGCTCCGGGGAGAAACGTTAGGTACTTCAACAACGTCCCACCTGGCCACCGCGTACGACACTGCCGGTGTTACGCCTAGACTCTGCCGCACCAGAAACCCAGTGGGGGCTGCGGCCACGGCAGCCCTTAGCCCCATATCTCCTAACTCCGGTCACAATTCCGACGGGGTTATTAAAGGGGCATGGGGAGTGGAAAAATGGTGTTCTTTCTGTTTGAGTTGGGAGGCTCATGGAGTATGAAGGAACCATCCCCCCAGAAAGCCTTATATAGAGGAGGAGGGTTGGTGAGAATTAATTCACGCAGAATTCGAAAAGTGAGTTACCGAGGCGGCGGACAATAATGAAGCCACCAAATTCCAAGGGGGCCGCAGACCGTTGTACTTCTGTTGATTTACGAGACCATTAATGAAGGTGCGTCTCGCGCACCGAAGCGTCAGGCACAGAACACGAACGGCCAAGAAACGCTTCCCAGATAGAAGATGGAAACTCGAGCTGGAGGCGAAATTAACGCCACGTGAAAAATCACTATCCGACCAAAGGAGGAATCGTCCCCAGAAAAACGGTCCGAGGACAAACCCCTACTTACAGAAAAATGAAAGTGTTAGACAGAACCAAGGCTCTGCATGGTCCTCGGACTCAGGCCTATGGGGAAACTAACTACTTCAGAAGACCAAGTGTTAGACAGAACCAAGGCTCTGCATGGTCCTCGGACTCAGGCCTATGGGGAAACTAGCTACTTCAGAAGACCAAGTGTTAGACAGAACCAAGGCTCTGCATGGTCCTCGGACTCAGGCCTATGGGGAAACTAACTACTTCAGAAGACCAAGTGTTAGACAGAACCAAGGCTCTGCATGGTCCTCGGACTCAGGCCTATGGGGAAACTAACTACTTCAGAAGACCAAGTGTTAGACAGAACCAAGGCTCTGCATGGTCCTCGGACTCAGGCCTATGGGGAAACTAACTACTTCAGAAGACCAAGTGTAAGACAGAACCAAGGCTCTGCATGGTCCTCGGACTCAGGCCTATGGGGAAACTAACTACTTCAGAAGACCACGTGTTAGACAGAACCAAGGCTCTGCATGGTCCTCGGACTCAGGCCTATGGGGAAACTAACTACTTCAGAAGACCAAGTGTTAGACAGAACCAAGGCCCTGCATGGTCCTCGGACTCAGGCTTATGGGGAAACTAATTACTTAACTACTCTTGAAGGCAGCACCTGTGCCTAGGTCTTGCATGGCCCACGGACCCAAGCCTACGGAGAGCTAGCCACTTATCTTGAAGGCAGCACCTATGCCTAGGTCTTGCATGGTCCACGGACCCGAGCCTACGGAGAGCTAGCCACTTATCTTGAAGGCAGCACCTGTGCCTAGGTCTTGCATGGTCCACGGACCCAAGCCTACGGAGAGCTAGCCACTTATCTTGAAGGCAGCACCTGTGCCTAGGTCTTGCATGGTCCACGGACCCGAGCCTACGGAGAGCTAGCCACTTATCTTGAAGGCAGCACCTGTGCCTAGGTCTTGCATGGTCCTCGGACCCAAGCCTACGGAGAGCTAGCCACTTATCTTGAAGGCAGCACCTGTGCCTAGGTCTTGCATGGTCCTCGGACCCAAGCCTACGGAGAGCTGGCCACTACCTTTGAAGGCAGCACCTGTGCCTAGGTCTTGCATGGTCCACGGACCCAAGCCTACGGAGAGCTAGCCACTTATCTTGAAGGCAGCACCTGTGCCTAGGTCTTGCATGATCTTCAGGACCCAAGCCTACGGAGAGCTAGCCACTACTCTTGAAGGCAGCAACTGTACCTAGGCCTTGCATGGTCCTCGGACCCAAGCCTACGGGGAGCTTGCCACTATCTTTAAAGCAGCAACAGAATCTTCTATAAGAGACTAACTACTTGCCGAAGGATTGAAGCGCCGAGCTGACTATTTGGGGAAAAACCAACCAGCGGAAGGCCTTGTGGGGTATGAGGGCCATGGATATCAAAACCCTCCTCCCCGTTCAAGGGAACGTGCAGCAGGATTTTGAGGGGCTATTGTGGGGCCCGTGGGCCTGGAAGTCTCGGCCCACCTCTAGGCTGGCCCAAGGCCCATGCCGAGGATCGATGGCTGTCCCAGGCATTTGTCTAGGGGCTTTTTAGCCCTCTAGGCCACGCCGAGGACGACCCTATCCTCGGCATACCTATCCTAATCCCAGGTGGGGGACAAGCTCAGTGTAGGCGGTCACATCCACACTTAATGCATCTACCTAACTCCCCTGACAATCTTAATGCTGAGAGGACTCCTGAACGGCGGAACCTTGGGTGCTGTGACCCACAGTAAGGTGGGGAACGTGGCTGATGGGACAGGTCCTTAAGCAGTGGTCTAGATGATTGACAGTTGGAAGGCTAGGATTGGCCAAAGAGGGTATATAAAGCAAGGGGCCCTTCAGAGGGAGGGGCTCCTCGGCCATCCGAGGAGCAACCCCCAAGCCAAAAAGAACAGAGCAAAGCCCTCAAGAAGGAAGAGCGCTTCCGGCGAGCCGGTGGCAAGCCTGTTAGCGCCAAACCCTACGTCCCACTCTCTAAATAAATGTATTGTTGGGGGATCAACGACAAAACGAGCCCCTACATATATATATATATATATATATATATATATATTAAAAAAAGTTTGTTTGTGAGTTGTAAAATTATAATAAAACTTAAGATCTATTTTATGAAATATCTTATTCATGCAATTATTTTTCCTAGAAAAAATTTATATATATATTTTAAAATTTGAGAGAGAGATGAGTTATTTTTTATGATTTGTGATTATTGATTCCATAATTGTTACGTGAATGTAGAAAGTTTGTTTATTTGGAAATATATTAATGTTAGAAACTATTTCACCTACTAAGGAATAGCTATTACAACCCTTTTAGAGATGAATAATTATTCCTCATTTTAAAGAATAGTTATTCATAACTTCATAAGGAATGACTATTCCTTGTAATAAAAATATAATCAAACTATTGAATAGATAAAACATAGGAATAACTATTACATATTTACATTACATTGTCTATTGCAGTCTACCAAACATGCCCTAACTATTACCATTCATGTACTTAGTTGTAAAATTAGAATAAAATCAACTGTTATGTATATATGAAAAGTTTATGTATTTGGAATAAATATATTTCTCAATTAAAGGAATTGCTATTACTAAGAAATAACTGAATAGCTATTACTCATGATTCATGAATAATCATTGCATTGCAATTGTAAACATAAAAAATGAGTTGACAACGTGCATAGTTATTGCCAAAACGCATTTATTATCAAGAATAATACGGTTAATACTGCAGGTTATTTACTACCTATTTGACCTGATAGCATAGTGAAATCAATAACAACCATAATGGAAATTTTTTTTTATAACCCTATAAAAATAAATAAAAACGAAAAACAATTAAATTATGTAAAAAAAATTAATGCATTGCATGCAGAATCAACTAGTAAAATACTACTTTTCTCAAGAAAAAAAAGAAAAAGAAAAAGAAAAAACTAGTAAAATACTAAATTTAGTATTTAAATGACATGTGTTTAACTTTATGCCTAAACACTATTACTCATTTTTTGTGCGGTAGTCACTCCACAAGTATAAGTGTTTGTACGATGTAGGAGGCAAGAGTCAGAGTTTAAGTCTCCAGAAAAAAACTTCACACACATATATATTTAGATTAAGTTAAAGTAGAATTTCTATCTTATATATAATAAATAAATAAATAAATAAGATAAATTACAAAGTTGGTTCTTATTTGTAAGGACACAATTTGTTCCACAGCCCAAATGGTTTGGACAATGGCCCAATAAGCTTAGAACAATGAATTTGTTAGAAAGTGAGCCTGATATTGAACATTCAATAAGTTAGGTTATGCTAGTCACGGTAGGATAGGTAAAACAAAAAGTTTGGATAAGAAAAATTCTCCTCGGTCAGGTCCGAGGAAGGTATGTTCTTGTATATTTCTCTAAGACTTATACAAAAATTCTAGTTCTTAGTTACACAATGATTTTTCTCTGGTTTTTCCTGATGATCCACTCTATAAGGGAGTTCATCCTTTTTATACTTCATTTCTTTCTTTCATCATATTCATCCACGTGTAAATTAGGTTGCTAATCTTGATACTTGTCCCATCAGCACTTCTTTGAAGTCTTTGGGGGTAGTTGTAAGACTGAAAGTTATTGTTCAGGTATCACTTCCATATTAATGCGGCCAAAGGGTTAGATGCAGAGCATTCAATGCGGTGGTAGTAGCTTTCTTCTTAGATATTTCTCAATTCTCTTTTGTCTAATCTCTCTATAATGCTTATCCTTCCAAGCACGATTGCTTGCTGCCTAGCTCTTGATGGATGGTTGGACCTTAGGCCCCTACTCTGTTAGCTAAGGAGGGATTGCTCTTCGGACGATGTCTCATGCTCACTGTGACCAATCCTCTTCCACGGCCCAATAATCTATCTTCCTTTGCTAGTACTTATCTGTCCTTGGATTTCTTGACGTTTTCGGGCGCGGCCCACGGCCCAATATCTAGATCTGGGCGTTTCATCCCTATACTATCCTTTACACTGTATTTCAATTTAATCACTAATCTTTCAATTGTGTCAATTTGGTCCCTAACCTTTTCAATGCTTTAGTCCAATTGTACCACCATGTCATATTACATTAAAAAAAAACCCCCCAAAATTAACATGTTCACAATAAGGCACTCCAGTCATATCAAATTCTGAATATCTTCTCACGTCTGAAAATTTGATTTATTCCTAGAAAATTCAATCTAAGTTTCAATCAGGATTATCGAAGACAAGATGGTGAAGATGGTGGTTAGGGCCATGGGCTCAATGTTGATGAGGTTGCCGGCCACCTATGAGCCCAGCATCTCCTCTAGAAATTACCTGCCCAGTCCTCCACAAAGTTCAACAGGTACCCAAAACCTCCACCCCGCTTAACAACGATGCAATATGGAAAAATCCATATTCAAGCTGAAAAAAAAAAATATCCATGATTTTTTAAATCAAAAGCCCAGATTTGAATTATAAAATTACAATTAACTAAAACTTACAAACAGGACATTGAGACCTTCTTAGGACTTCATGATGAGTTCATTCTAACAAAACCCAAATTTTGGGTACCAAAGAATTCGAAAATGAAAAAGTAGCCAAAGGAAAGAGGCAAGAACTTGGACTTGGCAGTTTATCTATTGAGCAAAAGAATGAGACTAGCGGAAAAACCCAAAGGGATCACAAAGAATAAGGCCTTTTAATTTGATAAGGCCATGTTTGTTTCTTGGGAAAAATTTTAAGCTTGATTTCTTTTCTTTTTTTGTTAATTGGGTAAATTAAAATATTACGGATTGAAACTTAATTTGGTTTTTGTGATTTTTTGTTTTTGTTTGTGTTTGAGTTTGATTTTTGTGTTCCCTATTGTGAACATGTTAATATGGGTTAAAAAAAAAAATTAATACGGTGTGGTGGTACAGTTGGCCGTTGATGTGGTATAGAAAATAATTTTCCATTATTTCATTTGACACGTCAGTTTTTTCCATCCTAAGGATAACAGCATTGACTAAATTGATCACCCAGTACTAAAAATGTTAGGGATTAAATTGACACGATTAAAAGGTTAATAACCAAATTGATATATGATGTAAAGGATAGAACCAACTTTGTAATTTACCCAAAAAAAAAAAAAAAAAAACTTTATGCCTAAACTATATTTATTGATTTAGGCATAGTGCCCAATAATTTAATGAACCTAAGCCATGCTAAATGACCAGCATATTAAGTCGTTCAAAACTCAAAAATCAAAAGATCCACTGCTAGGCCAGATTTCATGATAAATCCTAAGCTAAACTAAAAGGCCTGCAATCAACAAAAAGACTTTCATATCAATTATAGGACTTATAATATGAATCACACATTCATCTTGGATTAGACTTGCCTCTTGGGCTATAGGTTTGGCTTGATTTGTAAGCCAATTTGCTGCTTTGGCATTTATGAGCATTAGCATCAAACGTTCTAAAAAAAATAAAGATATTTTGACTCATCAAAAAATTACTTTATTTATTTTAACATAGCACTTTACAATACATTTTACATTACATATTTTTTTATGGACAAAGTTTAGCTACAAAATCGATTGTAGCCTTAGGCTACAAACTCACTCAATATCTTTTTATTGGAGGTGAATTTTGACAAATCCACCATTGGATTGCATCTTCTTCTTATATCCTCCATGTTTGCAAAATTTCAAGAAAATTAAAGATCAATAGCTATGTCATCAATAAATTTTTAAATTGCAAGTTTTTGTAATTTAAAATTATGCATAAAATATAAGATTATAGATTATATAGTAAATGATATCTGATTGACACAAAAATTGACAAGTGCATTAAGAGCGTAAGGAACATGTAATTCAACGGTTAGATTTTCAAAATATGCAGTAATATTTATTTTATTAAGTGAGTTTGTAGCCTAAGGTTACAATCGATTTTGTAGCTAAACTTTATCCTTTTTTTATTCTTTCTTTTTTGTTGTTCTCAGAGGCATTGAAGACATATTAAAAGAGAGAAAGTTAAAATAATATAAATGAATTCAAACAATCACAAAAAAAAAAAAAAAAAAGTTATAACCTTTCTTACCATACCGTGCTACAATTAGAATTGCATTGTAGATTGTGCCAAATTATTTAGGTATTCGACACATCTCATGTACGTAGTTTTTTAGTGTTTGGTGTGTTAAATGTTAAAAATTTAGTATTTAACACAGTTGATACTAGTGCTATATAGGCGGTCAATCCATGAAACACCTCTTATTCTATTCAACATTGGAGCATGTGATAACAATGGAGAATGGAATGCCAATTAATCCAGGGTTTGATAAGTGGATAATATATGGGGCATACAAGGCATTACCAGTCCAAAAGTGTTCATAAGCCTAGAGATCTTTAAATAAGGAGGCTCATGCTTCTGTTCTAAATCATATAAAAAAAAAAAAAATTTAAAAAACATTTCAAGAGTAAAGGCCAATTTCTATATTTATTATGGTTTTAAAGTTACATTTTGCAAAAAATCAAAACCTTTTTATTTTAGCTTCCGGACTAATCAGCTTGTCTTAACCTAAACTTCTCAAATAAGCATTTTATAAGAAAAATAGGAACTGGAATAATAAGGAAGTCCTATTGTACTTGATCTTACCTTTAGGTTAAGAAAATAAAACGACAAATGATACTCTAGTGTTAATCATGAAAACTTTAACATTTTGCAATGCTTACAGAGACTAGGCCCCGTTTGGTAGAGTTGTTAAGCAACTCATTTTCAGTTTTTAAATAACATTACACACTTTTTCACACACTTTTTTACCCACACGTATTTCAAAAAAAATACAAACAACATTACTCAAACTCCTTTACCAAATGGGCCCTAAGCTTTCCAACTTGATAAAATGAAAGCTAAAGTAAATTAGCAATTTAAAGAAAAAATTTAGCAACATCAATTGAAGAAGGCTCCAGCTGGTTTGGCCATAAAACTCTCTCTCTCTCTCTCTCTCTCTCTCTCTCTCTCTCTCTCATTATTATTTTCCCTTATTCCATCTATTTCTCTACCTTTCTCTTACTAGAAAGCCTGACTGTCTTGAAACAGTCATATAGCTTAGAGTTAGAATTGAGATTCTAACAAAGAGTTTATATATATATATATATATATATATATATATATATATAACGAAATGAGGAATTATGAGTTCTACACTCTAAAACTCCTAGCTACTTATATAAAATAAAGACTCAAGCTCGATCGAGCACATCCAACTTTAAAACTCCTACATACAAAAAATAAAAACTCAAGAGCCCATCCAACTAGTCATAAAGAAATAGAATTTCAATGTAAAAGATTTGCTTGAGCCCATAATGGTTTCACAAAATCAAAATCAATACATTATAGGGTTTTTCCTTTTTCTTTTTTTAAAATATTAAAATAAGACAAAACTTTTGAATTTATTCCTTCCAAATAATTGGTGCCAAACATTTTAATTGGCACACTATCCACCAGGTCCCCCAAATTGAAAGGTGAATCCCAAGTTGTCATCTTTATATCCATCATCTTTTAAGTCATAGCACTTGGGGCGGTCAATGATGATATCATACTCATTTGATTGAGGTGCAGCTTTTATTTTCGATTGATTTCTAAAATGGATATTTGAAAATGAACTTGCACTGTCACCCGAAAATGATCCAGATCCCATGGGTGGGCTAATTCCATTTGGGGCAACGCTCATCACCCCTCCCCATCCAATGGTTTTAGGGTTTATCAAATTAGAAAACAGAGCTGCTGGATAATATCCCACAACATTTTCGTCAATAAATATCCACCAATTGTCATTTACATCCTGCCATATAAAAAGCAAAAATATATGATCAATATTCATTATTAAACTTTTGAACTTTTTGTTTCTCAAAAAAAAAAAAAAAAAAAAACTTTTGAACTTTTTAAAAATCTCTCATTAGGCTAATTTTGTCAAATAGCATAATTTTAAAAAATATTTAGGAAAAAGGCATCCAACCAAACTTATTTAGTTATATAGCACTTTTTAATAACTTGAGTTCATCAAACTCAAGTTCCAAGTAGAACTTGAGTCGACTGAACAGTACATAATTATTTAGTTATATATTTGAATCGTTTATATGCATTTAGTTTTAAGGATAGCTGATCTACTTAATTTAATCGTTTTCGTTTTTAAAGAATCAGTACATATGCTAACTTGAGGTGGCCTGTGTTGGTTACAATAAGTAGCTCCATGTCAAAATCAAGATGTAATTGCTAGCTAAGAGCAGTGGAGGTACTATCATTGTTTATGTTAACATTAAAGGCAAAAATTTAGGTACAATTAATATCTTGTATATCAAACGGTGTTAGAATATCATCTCTCTCTATTTTCTTTTCATTTTGTCAGACCAGATCTTAATAGAAATTAAACTGTATTCATGTTGATTTTGATTTTGATTTTGGCGAGTTGGATCTTCAAGGGAAGCCATTAGAGAGAGAGAGAGAGAGAGAGAGATTTTTTTTTTTTAAATGGCTTTCAAGTGGCTCTCAGCAGAAGGAAATATTAGCCATTCTCTCACATGTACCTAATGAACAATATAAGGTACTGTATTTAAGTTTTACTCTAACATTAATCATCATTAGAGTCCAATTGACATGTGCTAACAAGTGCAATAAACTACTACATTACAATTGCATAAACAACAAAAAGAATTTATTTATTACGTTAAATATAGTGATAATTATTTCAGATTACTATTTTTTAGGAAGAAAATATTGGAATGAAGCTAGGGTTGTCACAAAGATGAAGTACCTGAATCTTGTGATCTTTCAATAAAGGATGGTCAAAAGCCAATTGCTTTTCAATATCAATACAATCAACAATATGTCCAAATTCCGTCTACAAAATCAAAGATCAAGAAATACTCTTACAAGAAGAAAACAAGTTCTATCCAATGTAACAAAAGAATTAAAACTTTCATAATTTACAAAATATTTGAAAGAGGAATAGAACATGATGTTGGTGAATATAGAGAAAATTTGAAAATTAGAAAAACATGCATTATTCTTAATATTGTTGGACAAATGTTCTTACATGGTTTGCAAGTAACATGACACACAACTTAACACAATTTTCTCATCTTCTCCGTGAATAGTTTAAGCGAAATAAAATATAAAAAAGCCAAAAGTCAGGTTCAAATAGATCTTTTCATCTTCGCTGTAGTTTAAGTCATAAATAGTACTATTGTATTACAACTTATAAAGATTTAATAATAAATAAATAAATAAATAAATAAACTAGAAAATGCTCTTAACAGGAGGTTTGTTGATGAGCTTGAGTTGCCAAATCCTCTTCATTAGATATAATTCTTATTCCTTTCACTCTATAACTACTGGCCATAAACAGACACAAAACTACAAGGAAGATGATTTTTTCAAAATCCATTACCACACTGATTGGTAGTCAAATTCAATATGTTTGCATTATACAACATTACCACAGCTAAGTTTGGGGTTGTTTGAATTCTACACCTTGAAGTTTCAAAATTTGGATTTTATTTCCTGAAATTTGGGGTGTTTGGATTTTATATCTTGACGTTTTAGAATTTGGATTTTACCCCCCTAAAGTTTGGGAGTGTTTGGATTTAACACCCTTACATTCTGAAAATTTAAGGTGTAAAATCCAAACACCCCAAATTTTGGGGAGTAAAATCCAAAAAACCCTAAAATTGAGGGGGTAAATTTCAAATTCTAAAATGTCGGGGTATAAAAATCCAAACACTCTCAAACTTCAGATGATGAAATCCAAATTTCGAAATTTAGGGTGTAAAATCCAAACACCCCTAAACTTTAAAGGTGTAATTTGCAATTTACCCTACTAATAAAGAAAAGCCCTTACATCAAAATTTTTAATTTCACTTAATTAAAGTCAGTTTAAGATTCGCTTATTTTGCTGAAATTGAAAACTTTTTGTTGAAAGTATTGTAAATAAAGATAAAAGCTAGTTGAAATAGTACAGTGAAATTCATAAATAGTAACAAAAATAAGATGAATAGTAAAATAAGTTGGCAAAAATAATTTTTATCAAATGGACACTTAATTGAAAAACAACCAAAGCATGTTTGCATTAACTTTCACCCAAAATGGAAAATAAATCAAAGTCAAAATCAATTTTTGTTTAGAATGGTGTGATATTCCTCATGGTGTCTCATCAAAAATTTAATTATTATTAATTAGTGATATATTAACTCATTTTTGCAAGGTTGTCATAGTTTATTTAGATAATTAATACTTCATTTTTGTTTCCTCTAATTATTCTTATACGATAGATAACTCATTAATTCAAATCGTATTTAATGTTTTCAAGTGAGTTGGGCTCAAATTTTGGATATTGTGCTTTTTGAAAAAGTGATGGTAAGTGAAGTATGAAATTGAGTTTTTCTAAATATTAAAAGCTATTAAAAGTTCCTTTTTTTTTTATACAAAAAGTTTTTATTGAAAAAGCTAAATGTTTGATTAACACTGATCAAAATTGCAATTTGAGGTGTACATTGCCAAAAAGGAAAAAATTATTATTATTAATGACTTTTTTTTAAGAAGATTATTAATGACTTCTTGTCCATAACAAATGACTCTTTAATTTTCCTTGTAATGGAATACACAATAATTATCTTAAAACGTGATATCTTTTGAGAGAACTTTCGGTTAGGAGCTGGCGTAAAGAGCCTTCTTTATGCCACCACAAAATATACGCCACATCATATTTCTATTGAAAACCCAATATACTCTGACACACGCAATTATAACTCAATGTCAAACACATATCAGACTTGAAGAACTAAATAACTCCAACGCCTATACCCATTCCATCTCCTCTCCTTATACCACCGGACCTCTACCCCGCCGTTGAATCTACCGCACACATTGGTCAGGAGCTGGTGCCGCCGCATCGGAGCTCCACCTTGTCGTTCAAGGTTTACCGCTTTTTCTTGATTCTTCTCTGTTTCTTACTTGATGGGTCTTCGTTATTTTGATTCTTTTGGCTTTATTCTTGTTGTTAACATAATGGGTTTGTCTTTTTCTCATCTGGGTATTGATTTGTTATTGATTTTTCTCTTCTAAATGTTGATTTCTTATGTGGGTGTATATTTGTAATCAATTTGTGATTGTTCTTTTTGTTTACTTCAGGGCTTGTTTCTCTACCTACGATGCTGGTTTGGCAATATGGTTCTTGATTTTGAGCGATTCTTGGTCATATATTGACTACTTGTTCTTGTTTTGACATGAATGTATTATATGAGTGTGTTATCTAGAATAGAAGGGGAAAAATTTAAGTCTTTCTTTCCTATTCTGTGGCTTTTCTGTTTTCTGTTGTGGGTGTTTTATTTGCTTTATGTTGCTTGGTATATAGCTCACAAAGCAAATATAAGATTGTGAGGAGAGGAGAGGAGGAGATAAAATGAGTTTAGACGTTGGAGCTGTTTAGATCTCCAGGTCTAATACGTGCTTGAGGATTTTGAGTTTAATTGAGTTATAATTATGTGGGCTAGAGTGTATTGGGTTTTCAATAGAAATATGACGTGGCATTTATTATTGGTGGTGTAAAAAAAGGCTCTTTACGCCAGCTCCCGACCGAAGGTTCTCTCTATCTTTTTCCTAACAACTACTCTCTTTCTTTTGTACCTATTACAATGAGTAGTGCTAGGTACACAATATTTTCATCATAATTTTACAACAAATTCTAGGTGGCAAGATTTTATTGGTGGGTAAAAAGTTTATGATAGTGGTAGTTCAAATTATAATTAATAACAACTTACTACTTAAAATTTGTTATAAAAATATATTGTGAACATTACTCTAATATAATTTTTTTTTTTATCATATGCTTAAATTTTTTGAAAAAAATTTGTTCATACCCTTTAAGGCTTTAATCTCACACGTATAAACCAACCTAACACCTTTTTTTTTTTATTACTTTTTTTCCTTTTTTTTTTCTAGGCCACAATTTTCTTCACCTCTAAGAGGAAAAGTGTGTTGATGGTCATTTTGGAAGTCAAAAGGAAATAAGAAGCCTAGCAACATGGGCAGAACGGAGTTGGTAAATAGATAGAAAAACCATTAAGTCCAAGCGACATGAATAATGGATCACAGACCCATGAAATAAACAAATGGGCCTTAAGGAGGCAAAAAGGCTTAAAGGAGCCTGAAAAGAGAGAAATAGCAACCCCATATGCAGTATATGATGTAGAAAAGTGAGAATAGGCCACAGCAAGCTCGAAGTAATGCAAGTAAAGAAAGTAAGGGGTTGATGGCAAGTCCATAAACCCCAAGGATGAGGATAAGGTAATTGGGTTAGAGAAACCCAATGAAGTTAGTAAAAGCCCATGGGAATACAGAGTTAGGAAAAGGGTTGAAGAAGCCCAAGAAAAACAAATGGGCCAAGGATGCCCAAGAGAAAACAAATGGGGCACAGGAACTCACAAGTAATGTAATAAAAAACCAATGGCCATACTGAGCCACTAGGAAAAGAATAAACGGCAGGTCCATAGAGGTCTAGCAGGATTGAGTCGAATAAATGTCATAACAGGAATGACAGAGTGATAGGGCAAGAAATGATAGCAGTCAAGGAATAGACTGAAAGAAGGCAAAACCCAACATCAAATAAAGCCCAACCTTTAAGGGGAGCGAGAAATCAGAAAGTAGCTCACATAAAAGGTCAAGGACGGACGGTAGACTATGCAGGCAAGCCTCCAAACCATGGCGAATGCATGAGCAGCAGGCAAATTTTGGACACACATGAAAGGGAGACACGCCCAAGGCCCAGACATCACCAGCTTGTACACAGCCAATACGAGACATGGTGAGGTCATGGGTCAGAGGTAAGAAGGTATGGTTTGGCGGTGGAGAGAGGGGAAAAGTTAGACCGGCAGGCATGCACCAATAGGTTGATTTTCTGTCTCCCTCCCAAAGTCCTGCTCTTTGCCAGAAGCAAGGAATTCTCTTGGGCACCAACCATTCAGGTTCGTTTCCCTCAAAGTGATTAATTTCCATGGCAAGATTTCACCGGGAGATTATTCACGTTTCTTCCCTCTTTGGTTTCGGTCCTGCGAATCAGATTTGATTAGATTTCTTTCTTTTTTGATTAACCCATATGCTACCCACTTATTCCCTTGCTTTCTTTATAAAAGTTATTGTTGTTATTGTGATTATCTTTCTTAATTAGGGATTATTTATTCACTTTAATTAAGAAGCCGCAATATTCTTTGTTGTTTTATTATTATCATGTCTGCCTGCCACGACTCGTCTAGAATAGCCTTGCTTGCCGTAAGCATGCTCTTGGCAAACGAGGTATAGTTTGCGCACAAGCCGGACTAAATTGAGTTGCAGTTGGACCGGTCTCAACTCCCTTATTAAGAAAATTTGGGCCTAGTACCGCAGGAGGTAGCCCAATTCAACATAACAAAAAGGCCCACAACAAAGCGCGATTTCAAAATTTTACCAAATGCTTCATTCCACCTAAAATCACATTTTGGAAATGCTATCGTGACATTTTGCGGAAAAAATTGGCCTTTGCCCTTTTTAAAAAAACAATTCAGTATTTTGCCATATTTCTCAAACTAATTAGAGAAATGCCCTTCTTTTGAAAATCGATTTTCTCAAAATCGAGTTGAGCCCTATAGCGACGTTTTTAAGGAGCCTATAGTGACAATTTAAGGACCTATAGTGGTGTTTTGTAACTCGATCACCATGAAATCGAGTTATAGGTAAAAAAAAAGAAAAAATTTGCATTTAACTCGACTTCATGGAAATCAAGTTACAAAACGCTACTATAGGTCCTTAAAACGTTACCATAGGCTCTTTAAAAATGCCGCTATAGGGCTTCAGAAATTTTTATTTTTATTTTTATAACTCGATTTTAAGAAAATCGAGTTTCAAAAGAGGAGCATTTCTCTAATTAGTTTGGGAAAGAGGGCAAAATGCTAGATTTTATTTTTTTGAAAGGGGCATTTGCCCATTTTCTCCAACATTTTTCCTATACCAAACTGGCATGATTCATAAAAAAAGAAAAGTCTTTTTTTAGAAGATTAAAAAAAAAAAAAGATGACCATGGTAGTAATTGGTTTATTAATACACAAGGTAGTGGATCTCTTCCCTCTAGTAATTGGATTCGGCAAATTCTGTGGGCTCAATGCTTGCCTTGCCTTCGACTATATTAATTCTATATAGTCTATATTAATTCTTGCTTTGCACTATGACTGGATCTCTGGAACTTTAGTAATTTGTTTGGTAACAGTAATCCTGAAAGCATAGTGACTATTCGTGGGTCGTAAGAGAAAAGATAAACAAAACCAAGTTGGATATAAACAAATAAAAGATTTTAAAATGCTTTGATGATATTAAAGAATGAAGGATGAGATTTAGATATGGGTTTTGGCAATACCAAGGAAGAAGACTAAGTAATTTTATTTTTTAGATTAGTGATTTGGCAATTGAGGTATTTGGGGTGTTTGTTAACTTCAGGAGAGTATTTTAGTAATGATGAGTAATGACTGTAAAATATTCCAAGTATTAGTGTTAAATATAATGGCTTAATTACTGGTTTGGGGGTATTTGTTTATTTCTAAAAAAAAAAAAAAAAATTAAAAAAAAAAACTGAATTCTAAAGTTTATGGAAGAAGTGTGAACTATCCTAAACATAGAGGGGGGAGAAAATTCTTTTTCAATTTTTCTTTGTTTTTTTAATGGCTTTGTTTCCTTTTTTGGGAGGAGTTACCACAAATACAAAATTCTCTCTCTCTCTTAAGGGTGAGGCAGCAAGTTTTTTATTTTTGTTTTGTTTTGAGGCAGCAAGATTTTAGTTTCAATAATTTATTTATTTATAATAAATAAATTTTGCTTTTAAACTATATTTGCAATTTTTTCCTATCAAAAGGAACATTGGAGGAAAGAAAGCTTTTTAATCTCAATTTAAAATCTAGATTTTATTGTTGGAATTTTTAATAGTAACAATTAAAAAGGTGCCACCAAGTGCTTACCAGATCGCACTGTTGCCGTTGTCGAAATATGTAAATACAACTAGCTTTTGTTAGGAACCCAAAATTATGTCATATGCCTTGTAATCTCCTAATGGTTATTGTAATCCTTTTTGTTAGTTAGTTAGTTGAGATTAAAATGAGTCAATTAGGATTTAAGCATATATAGCTCATTTAACACATAGCATAATTCTTAGAGCACAATTTTCTTAGGCCATGTGTGCCAATGACATTAGAGCTAATCTCCTATAAATATATGATTGTAATTCAACATTAGATATTGAATAATAAACCAATTGATTGCTTAGTGTATTTCTTCTCTCTCCTAATATTTCTCTATGAAGAATGACTACGGGACTACCTCGAAATAAGTTAATTCTCATACAATTTTCACACATTCCCCTACAATTCGTTTTCATTCCCATTAGGAACCACTAGGTTCCTAATATCTTTCTTATTTTGAGTAGAATAATTACTCTTGACCAAGCTTAGAGGAGGTGTCATCCACTTGGCAGATGTGGGGATTTGTGGGTTGTTTAAGTTGCTAGTTGCTCTTGATATGCTTTATTGATATCTGCTACTGCTTTCTTTGAGTTAGGAATGAGACTTGCCAAATAGAGGGGTGGTTATGCATTGGCTAATTCACCTTATTAAATTACTGATTGTCTTAAAAGTTTAAGTTATCATGAGATTTGGTAAATTTAATCATTTAATCACATATAACCATGGTTTTAAAAACTAGTATGATCAAATACCTAAAAAATAGAGTGATTATCGGTTTTGTGGTTTGACTGGTGGTTGAATCGATGATGTCATAAATATTTAATTAATAATTATAAAATTATAAAAATATATAATAAGTTTATGACTAATAATATATCTTGTTATAATATATAATAATTTTTTTATAAAAAAATTTAAGTGATTTTTCACCTTTTATATTAAAAAAAAAAATGTAACTAAACATATTAACATTACAATATCATCCTTAAAACAAATTAAAATAATTAGTGGCATAGACGTCCATCACTATAAAAAAAGTTGTACTCAACTATCCATCTTGAAAGCTTGTATAGAAGTCTTTATTTTGTTTTATGATATAAATTGTGTTGATGCCCATTTTTGACAAAGGGCCCAACAGCAGAAGAAACCCAATAATAAGGAAAATGAGAAGAAAACGAGGGGCAAAACAGTAAAGAAATTAGAAAACAAGCCCAGTGGGCTGAAGTGGTAGGATTGATAGCCAATAGGCCCATGAAAATAACAAGAGGTAAAGAAGAAATAAATGGGCCGAGGATACCCAAGGAATGAAGTAGTAAGCTCGTGGGAATAATGAGAGGTAAAGAAGAAGTAAATGGGTCGAGGAAGCTCAAGGAATAAAATGGTAAATTCAATGGGTTGACATGGCAGAAATGATGGCAAATAAGCCCATAAGAGTAATGAGAGGTAACGATGTAGTAAAAGGGCCGAGGAAGCCCAAGGAATTAAGCAACAAACCCGTGGGGAGTAAAAAGAGGTAAGGAGAGAGTAAATCTGCCGAGGAAGCCTAAGGAATAAAGTGGTAAACTAAATGGGTTAACATAGCAGAAATGATGGCCAATAAGCCCATAAACTAATGAGAGGTAAAGATGTGGTAAATGGGCCAAGGAAGCCCTAAGCAGAGAATTAATGGATCAATGAGCTTATACGGCAGGAACATCAGCCAACAAGCCCACGAGGTAATAAGAAATAAAGGAAAGACAAAAGTTGTAGCAAACACAATGAAACAGTGTGACAAGATTAATGGCCAAAAGGCCTACGACCATAAAGAAGAGAGCATGGGCTCAACAAGTTATAAAGATAAAGGCTTTCGCTGGAACAATACCTAGCCTAGGAAGGGATAAAAGAAAGAAAACATAAGCCCAAAATCCCACGTATCCTTCATGCCACAAAGGATAAACACAAGCTAGAATGTACAGCAGAACCAGACAACACAAGAGCAGCAAAAATGGTGTGAAAGCCAGAAAGGAACAAACGCAGACGGAGTGGAGCGTGCACAAAGGATCAGGGCACCACTTACTTGTACCCAGCTAATACATCGGAGGTAGGTCATGGGTCAAGGTATTTAGAGGGTGTGGTTTGGCAGTGGGGAGAAAAGGAGGTTTATTCTGCAGTTCTCGCTCAAACTTCTTTGGGGAAATGTCCTGTTGAGATGGCATTTCACCCAAAAGAGGTAAATATGGGTTAGGACCACTTAATGCATGCCATAGAGGTAGGTGATGAGGTAGCTTAATCCTTATTTATAAGGGTAAAACAAGAACAAGGAGAGGTTAGAAACAAGACAAATAATTTTGTTTGGAAATAGAGAGTGGTGCAACCAACACACTCTGGGCAGAGGTAATGGCTGGACAGCTGGTAGGCTAATAGGCAGTCTTGGAGAGATGCTCACAAGGAGCCAAAAACGGTTGAGGGACAAAATGGGTAAATCCTACAATAGCAAACGGTATAAAAGGGGCTAACCATGAACAGTAAAAGGGGAGAAGGGTAAGAGGTAGAAAAGAAAAATAGAGGGAAAAGAAAACAGGGAGAGACAAAAGAAAAGAAAGAATGGTTAGAAAGAAAACTAGAGGGAAAGTAATGCAATAGGAATAGAGGCATGCATCAATAAATCACATTTTCTCTCCCTCTTGACAGATCCACTATTTGAAGATTGAGAATCGAAGCTCAAACCACTTAGGCCCTTTCTCTAGAGCGAGTAACTTCTATGACAGGAGCCTTTTCTTGAGGTTACTTGCGTTGGAGATTGGTTCCCTTCTTGGGTTTGCTTCTGTTGAAAAGCTCAGCCCATAATCCAACAGACAAGTTATTCTGTTGGTTATGTTTATTGGATGATATTCTTACTGTTTGGTTAGAAGTTACTAAGTTATTTATTGTTTTCTACCATATTGTTATTTCTACTTGTTGTATTATTCTATCATAACTCTATTAACTCTCTTCACGGTGTTAACTTTATTTAACATGTTTCATTATCATAGTTATCATGCTGTAGTGTATTCTTACCGTAACACTTGTAATAGTTATTCCTGCTGTGACCACGCCTTACACTCAATCCATAGTGCTCATGCCAGGATGCGTCTTCATTGGGTGAGCTTGACTTGTGCACAAGCTGGCCTGAAGCGTATTCCTAGCAAGGCTAGTCCCAACTCTCTTACCTCTGACTAGCAGGCCATAGTACAACGGAAGCGGTCGAGACCTAACAGTGAAAAAAAGGCCCCCACAAATTATAATTGTTGATTATAAAAAAAAATTAAAAAACAAAAAGAAAGTGTAGTTGTTGATCTCATAAATTATATTATAAAAATATTAATATAAGAAAATAGTAGTTGGTTTTTTATGAATTCATTTTGAAGAAAAGTTAGTAAATTTTAAATTATTTCATTTGATTAACAAAAATAATCCTCTTAAAAAAGAAAAGCAAGCAAACATTAAAAAAATAATAATAATAATTCGTGCTCGTGACTTACTTGTGCAGTTGTGCTATTTAAACCAAACGGCCAAATTCCATTTGAAAATGCAGCCCAACTTGAACCTCATCAACCAACCTCAAAACTTAAACCCAGCCAACCCACATCTCAAACAAGATCCATTCAAAATCACACCCTAAACAAGATTCAACTAGCCCACATTTTAAAGAAAATTCCAAACACATGAGAAATCCAATTTGAAAACCACACTAAATTAAAACCCAAAAGCCCATCAAGTTAAGCCCAATAAAAAAATCCATTGAAACTTTCAAAGCCTATGAGTTTAGTCCGAAACACATAGCTGAACAAGCCCAAAAACAAACAAAGGACTATCAGCCTACACACTCACTAATAAACTGCTTTTTGAATACTGGAGCCAATAAGCCAAATGGCAGCAACGGCTAAATTGGCAAGGCAAATAGGCGCATTGGCCACAAAGAGTGGAGGAGGATGGTACGGCCCTCACATGGCTGCGGCCTCTCGTGCCATCACCGAACGACTTCCATTGGTTGATCTCGTTCTTGAAATCAGAGATGCAAGGGTACCCTTCTCTTCTCATCTCTTCATTTTCCGTTTCTTAAGTCTGTATTGTACACCAACTGTTTGATAAAATGTCTTCATATGCATGTACATTTATATCTATGTTTCATTTTTCTTTGTGTGGATGTACTTGTTTTAGCATCTGGGTTTGGGTTTCTTATTAGTGTTGAACCCAATAAGAAGTGGGTGGTGGATGAAATCTGGATTTGGGTTTGCTTCAGTTTTGTTTAATGATTCAAAGCCGTCATTCATCTCTACTTTTATAGTGTAATACTATTCTGTTTTTTCATTACTGGTTTTTTCAATTTCATGCCTTTAAGAGAATTTTTTTTTTTTGAGAATTCAGTAAGTTCATATATCAAACAAGACAGTTAGTCTACACACTCTGCTAAAACACAGCCAACTGTTCTGGCAGACTTTACAACCTGCAGAAACCAGAGAACAACAAAAATACCAACTAGCACTCCAATAAAAAACTGACTAAAGCAACTGCTTAGGACTTAAACAACTGCTTAATCTACAGAAAGCACTAGTAATCATAATTGTCATAAGAACCATTAGCATATCAAAAAGGTATGCTCAGGTAACAAGGTGCAAGCAGCCCCATCTAGAGCTTAGAACTTTGTGAAGCATTATATTTCCAGCCATAACAACATGCCCCATTTTAGCTCTAATATCCCATTTAATTCTCTGTATAATTTGTTCTTCTGTCAAAACAATTTCTCCATGACATCTGCTATTTCTACCATATGTGATAGATTGTGGCCCATCAGACCATTTTGCAGAAGGTAATTCTAAAACTTTTTCCCTCCAAATTAGTCGCTCCCCATTGGACTATTTCATCCCAAATAATCGGAACATCAGTTACTAGGCGAAACCCCATCACATGCTTCCAAATCCTTCTTGGTAAAGGAGCACTCAAAATACAAATGTTCCCTACTCTCTATATTATTTCTACAGAATGCACAATAACTATCCCCTAAAAAACCCCATTGGATTGGTCTACTTTTTGTAGTCAACCTATTTTTCAAAGTAAGCCACTCCATAAAAGCATGTTTTTGTATTGCTTGAGGTAACCATACTGATTTCCACCATACCATCTCCATCTCTTTATGCCTTAATTGGTTCCAAGCAGCAGCACAACTGAACTTGCCATATGGAGAAGCAGTTCAGAAAGGTTTGTCTTGGTTACCAATAGGAATGAGTCTGAGCTTACTTTGAATGCTCACCAAATCTTCTGATCTAGCAAGGGGTTGGCACCATTCTCCTTGTTTCAAGTCACTATTCACCTTAGCTTCAATGGAGCTTGCTGCATCATATATTGGTCTATACACCCATAGGTCTGAATTAGAATACCATCAGGATGCCAATTATCCTGCCATAAGAAGACCTGGCACCATCCCAAATCTCATGTTTTAGAAATCGTCTTGCTTGACCTCTTTGCTTCAGAAGAGTTCTCCAACTCCCGTATGTAATATTCTGTGGGAGCTTTACAGACCAAAAACTTTGCCCCTCAGTAGATTCTCATGAACCCAAGCAACCCACAAAGAGAAAAGTGATTGCTTGCTTTATCTAAAAATGAATTCTTAATTATATATTTTTTTTAGAAAGTATATTTGTAAGTTTTGAGATAATTATCTTGGAAGCAATCTTACTGAATTTCCATTTAGAATTTGTAAGATACAATTCTAGATAACTTAAGCAAAGCCACCAAGAATTGGTCGAAACTTTAGCAAGGGAGCATGAACTCACACCTTTGGCAAGAACTAATTCAATCCATCGTTTGAGCTCTTAATAAACCAAAATTTGCTCCAACATTAATGGCTTATTTTCAGTTACTGTTTTTTTTTTTTTTTTGATGAGTCAATTCTTTTTTGATAATTTGATAAGTCAGTTCTTATTATTTTAATGTTTATTGTTATTGCTCTCTAGATTCCATTGTCATCGGAGTATGAGCAATTGAGAAAATACCCATCTTCCTCTAGGCGGATCATAGTGATGAACAAGATGGACCTTGCAAATCGGTCTCAGATTAAGGTAGGTATTTTGTTCACTTCTTTGTTTTCTATAGTAATTAAATAAGAAATTTCTAAGGGTTGATAATCCTCTTGAGGGAAGCAAAGTGTCCTGAAACTTGCAGTCCTTTATGGAGGAAGTTCAAATATATCTTGAGTACAACCTATATTTCTGAAGGCACTTGTCATAATATCTATATGGCCATAAAATGATAGATAGTTTTCATGTGAAAGGAATTAATGATATTGCCAGAAATCTTCTTTGAAATCCATATTTATTTTAAATTCAAATGCTTTAACCCCAGTATGAACTATGAACTTGTCTTTTCATTAAGATATCCCAAACTTGACCGACATTTTATTTATTTATTAGTAAACATTTTGGGGATCCTTTTTAGTTAACAGAGAAAGACTCTCATTTAATGCATGGGTTGGGAGGCAAGACTCACCACACCTTAGCTGCTCTATGGTGCCTGAAATCTTCTTTGAAATCTATAACTATTTTAAATTCAAATGCTTTAACCCCAGTATGAACTATGAACTTGTCTTTGCATTAAGATATCCCAAACTTGACTGACATATTTTAAGTTAACAGAGAAATACTCTCATTCACTGAATGGGTTGGGAGGCAAGACTCCCCACACCTTAGCTGCTCTATGGTGCTGAAAGTTTCCTTGTCAATATTCTACCAAATGAAACACTAATTTAGGCATCACCAAGTTAACCCAAACAAAGTGAGGACCCAGGACCAAATACCTGTTGCCATAGAGCAATGGAGAAGTAGATGATTAATAGATTCCTCATTATAGGGGAAAGAAGCCTTTAATACTTCTAAGGGCATTATAATATAGTTGAACCTCAAACACTCCTTTTGTTTTTGGTATCCACACAGCTCGATCAAGACCAAACAAGGAGGGCAGATTAGCATAAAGAATCTCAAAAAAAGAATCAACTGATTCCATCTCTCAATCTTGATAAGACCAGCTGAATTGGGGATTCCAATGTCAACACCCCCTCCCTCTTGATATGATGATACCGAAGCCTCATTCTCTATTGTCAAGGCAAAAAAATCTAGGAACAAGTCCTTAAGAGAGCCATCACCACACCAAATATTTGTCTAAAACCTCACTCTAGAACCATCTTGTATTTCAAAACCGTACGTATTTAGAGAAAGAATCCCATCCCCCACGTATATCCTTCCACAAGATAACCCCATCTGCACCCCAAATATGCTCTGTTGTCCAGCCTCACCATCCTTATTGCATCAGAAGGTACTGGAAGGAAGCCCCACTTTCCTTCCTTCCCCCAGAAGGCAACAACACTGGGAGGAAGACGATCAGGAACTCTCCTCAAAAGATGGTCCTGTTCCACTCCAAATCTCCCTAGCCACTTCTGTAGAAGTGCTCGACATATCAGCCTTTGTTAGTCTTGGTATTGACTGCTTTTTTATTTCAAGATTGTAAAAGATATCTCAGCTGAAATTGTGTATAATGAGTGTGATTTTAAATGCTAGTGAAATTTTGTCACGATTACAACTCTAAAGTCATTGTTGAATGTTGATGTACTAGTGATTATCATTTGGAATTGTCCTAGGCTTGTTTTGTTCCTTTGATGATTTCATAACAAGTACAACATGCTCTTTGAAAACTCAGTCATTCTGGATCATCAAAGTTTTAGATTATATATATGCGTTTCATCAGAATAGACAAAATAAATTTCTCTAGTAATTCTATATACTATCAGGACAGTGAAATTGTAAAGTGATTTTTTCACTCGTTTGTCTTCAAATAATGTTATCTTGTAACTTCTTCACCCCTACACCCAACACCCCCCCCCCCTCTTTTGGTTTATAGGAATGGAAGAGGTATTTTGAGCAACAAAACTGCATCTCTTATGGAGTCAATTCCCATAATAAGGAAAATATAAAGGAGGTAAATATAATTTTCTTTTCTCTTTTCCCAAGTGTGTAGAGGTCTGTGGAGCATTAGGCATAATCCATTGTGTGTTTAGATAGTCTTTTGTATGTATCCATTTTGTTATGGCGTATGAAATGAGTTGAATATTATGTGAGGATCAATGTTTGTACTATGGATAATAACACTGTGTCAGTACTTTTTTATCATTATCTATGACCTATTCATTCAAGTGGGTATGCGTGTGCCCTGGGTGTGCATGTGCATGTCTAATTTCTTATTGAAATGTGTTTGACAAACTTAATGATGTGATTTTATTATAGTTAGATATCTAAACCTGATCAAAACATATATTTAATCCCACTGTTGATTATCACAGTGGGTCTCTATTGCTGTGTTGATTTTTCTTAAAACATATTATTTATATATTTTTAAAATTTGCCTGGTAAACCACCCTCTACTGCATTTTTATGAAAGGAGGTACCACTAGAGGTAGTACTCATTGGCAAATATCAATAGGTTTGCCACTTGTATTATATAGAATAAGAAAATATAACTATTGTTTTTCATTGGATCTCTAGCTGGAGTAAGCCTTTGTTGTTTTCATACTGTTTCTGTTCATTGGATCTGTTGTTTTCATACTGTTTCTGTTCATAAAGCCTTTGTTTTTATTTATATAAATTTACTCCAATTCAAGGAATTTTCACTTCTTACAGTTGCTGAATTTTTTACTAGCCCGAGTCAGAGAATTGAAGAGGACAAATGATTTCAATTATACAGCAGTGATAATGCTTATTGGGATTCCGAATGTTGGTAAGTCAGCCCTTGCCAACTCTTTGCATCAGATTGGGAGGATTAGTGCTGCAGGTATTTCAACCATCTAAACACCTGTTGGGTTCAAATATATATATATTTTTTAATGTTTTTAGCCCATACTATCTTACAATAATTTATTTTCTTCTATTCTTTTATTTGTATTTTTTATTATAAATTTACTGGGTTTTTCCCCCTTCATTTTTGGAATATTCCTTATCTCATAGAGAAAGGAAAGTTGAAGCATGCAATAGTGAGTCCAAATCCAGGTGAGACAAAAGATATCAGCAGCTTGAAGGTATGTGTCGTTGATTATAACATTGTGTGCCTTTGAAGTTTTTTCAAGAAATAAAGTACGTGCCGGGATAGCACAGGTGCTACTAAAATCTACTGGTCATGCATCAGAGCTTCGAATAATTTATATATCTCCCCCTCTACCCCCCCTCCCAAAAAAAAGGTGGGGTAATGGGCACATAGAACTATTTGCATACTTGATACAACCCCACCAACGTAATATTATGTTCAATTTGGCTTCCTGTTGAAAAGATTCTGGCATCCCATAACCTAAACCCTAAAAAAGAGAAAACAGTCATTTATACTTACTCCATTTGATACTTAATTTGGAAGCCAAGAAATTAAAAAAAAGGGGGGGGGGGGGGGGAATAAATTTTTTTAAGTCCATCTATTTTGGTTTTGAATATTTCTTGGAGAATCAATTAACTTTTTAGAATTTCTGCTCCTTTCATCTTCCTTATTATTTTTTGTAAATGAAAGTTCATTTTCATTCCAGATAGGTAGTCATCCCAATGTTTATGTGCTGGACACCCCAGGTGTTTTGCCTCCTAAAATTCTCGACACTGAGGTCTACTCCAAGTTAGCTTTAACAGGTATGATTCTACCTGCTAAATTTTGCTCTTCCATGGGTTTGGATGTGTCCTATAGCTTGTCTAAGTGTGTTAGAGTTACTCTGGTATGTAAATGGAGTAACTCTCATGTATACATCAGTGTCATATCTAAGATGTATGGGATGATATTGAGACTTCCAACCATTTCAAAAATTTGAATTTTGAAGTCAGGTTCGCTTATACTATATTGCAGGATCAATTAGAGATTGCTTAGTAGGGGAAAGGGAAATTGCTCAATATTTTCTAGCTCTTCTTAATTCAAGTGATGAATACAAAAAATGGGCAAAGTTGTCCATGAATGTGAATGACAGAACATTCTTAGACCTCAAAGTAGAGGGTTTAAGTAGCTGTGAGTTGGACAAAAAACAGAAAAGGCAATACCCCACAGATCATACACAGGTATCAGTATTTTGTTCATCATATCTCAAAAAATTATACATGTCGTAGATTATATTCATCTAGATATATTTATTTATGTTTTTCTTCTTTTTTTTTGGTAACTATCAATAATTGCTATGTAAGCTACCTTCTAGTAAGAAGTCACAAGAAAACAATAGTTCTGAACAGTAACAGCTATGAGCATTACATGTGTAGGGACAGGGCCAGAAAATTCTCATTTTAGTAGTGTGAGGGGGAAACCTCCACTTATAAAACAGATTTTAGGAGTTCAGAGAGAAATGCGCATTTTTCTCTCACTCAACTCTTCTGCACCAATTCCTCTACTAGCAGTAGCACTTCTATGCAAACTACATAACTCTAGTAACTATTTATCTAGATTGAAATAGGAGATCATTTTATCACGAAATGATCTTATTTTCAGGGCGTAATTTTAGTTTTCATGATGTAGATTTAAATAAGTAATATGGTTATTTGTCCCCAAAAAAAAAAAAAAACTTGTAATATGGTAAACAACTAAAATACGAGCATTGAGCTCTCTTTTGGGACTGGGATCAGAATTCTGTGTGAAATTGATTGTTATTCTATAACTCTTTCTCACCAAGTTACAAACTCTTCAAGCATGAATCAATATGGTATTGATAAACCACTGAACTTCAAAATTCATGAAACCATTATGATTTTGTGGCTGTTGGTGAATCTCTTGTTTCCCTGGATGCATTTAGTGGATACAAATGTTTGGGATACCTATATGTCAGCATCAAACTGATTTGAGCAGATTATATGGTTGTTAAACATCTCATTTGAGCTCGAGAAGCTTTGTTGATTAATCAATTTAGTTATTTATTTATACTGGGCTTGTATTCAGTAGAGATTGAGCTTTTTTCTGTGTTAAACCAAAATCCTTATCATAAACCACTTTGCTTCAAGAAATATCAAACCTGCTGCTGCCAGAAATGCTCTCTGAAACCTATTTGCCTCATGAAACAGCCCTCTTTGTCATTTTAAATCCTTTTGAACCTGAAAGCATTCCATAAGCACCTGCTAGTAGATTTCTCATCTGTTCTGTGTCATCAATTCTTGTCTTGCTCTTTCTTAGCCATTTTAAATCCTATCTTAAGTTTGTGGTTCCTTGGTTTTTTTCTTTATTTTAAAATGAAATTATGATTGTTGATGTAGGATTTCATAGTACATGATGTCCGTCGGACTCTCTTTGAGACAATTTCATCTTTTGATGGCAATGTGCAAGTTGGAGAGGATTTGAGCAGGCTTATTGAGACACAGTTTACTTCATTGCGTGAAGCTTTTCAGGTTCCTGTGGAACTTGGTGAGGAGGCTCAAAATAAAGTTGCTACTAAGTTACTGAATCTTTATCGTACTGGGCGATTGGGACATTATACTTTAGATTCTTTACCTTGGCACACTTAGTGTTGTCCTTTTGAATCTTTATTGTATTATATTCACTATTTTGAAAGTTTCTTTTATTGATTTTGGCAATGATGCTTTTTTCTCTTTCTAATAGTTATTGTAATTATCTCTCAAAAAAAATAGTTATTGTAATTATTATTACTGTTTAAACAATCTCTAAGGTTCTGTTTATATTATACATTTGCATTTTATCCTTTTGGCTAACAAAGCCATTATAGTAGGCACCTTCTCTGTCTGTGCCTAAGGCATTAGAAGATTGTTTTTTGGAACACAAAGTACCAGAGGAGAACCCATTAATAAATCATTTAAACTTGTTATGCACTCTGTCAGCAACAACACAATGTGATTTGTTGTGGTCCTAGCATTTTTCCAATACATATGCACTTTGAGAGCAAATATAAGTTTCAAGATCACTCCACCAACTAAGAACAGCCATGCACCACTATCCATAGAATCAAGAAAGTGCTCTTAGTCTGTCAATATTTACTATGTCTAGACCTAGTACGTTTTCTTGTGTTGAGTCAAATTAAGCCGCAAGCTCCAATTCTGATGATGCCCTTCTATTAATTCCTATAAGTTTCAGCCTTGTGATAATACTCCCCACACCCCCACCCCCCGGCGGCCGAAACTCATACACTGCCAAATAGATTATAGATCTACACTGCCAAATAATTGAGGCAAATTGGGTTTGGGCTAAGCTGGACTCATTAAACCCAGTCAACTCTTGCATAATACCAACTAATTTTAACAAAACCCATCTGATTTATTCTTTTTTTAATGCCTTGACCCATGAGTCCCACACACACATTTAGATTTAAACCAAATGGCCGAATTCCATTTGAAAATGCAGCTCAACCTGAGCTACATCAACCAACCTCACAACTTAAACTCAGCCAACCCATATCTCAACAAGGTCCATTTATTCTCACACCCTAAACAAGATTCAACCAGCCCACATTTTAAACAAAATTCCAAACACATAAGAAACCCAATTTGAAAACCACACTCAAATAAAACCCAAAAGCTCATTTAGTTAAGCCCAATAAAAATCCATTCAAAGCCAAAAGGTCCAATTAAAAAAACGTAGCCCAAAAACAAAGGTAAACCTTTGTAATTAAGGGTCTGTTTGGTCAAACGTTTTAGGAATTTAAAAAAACATTTTTAAAACTTAAAACTTTGTTATGTAAGCACAACTCTTTATGGTTTTTTATTTTTTATTTTATTTTTTATAAATGTCATTTTAAATTCAAAAAATCATTTTCCAACAGCTTATACAAACACACTCTAAAAATACCCAATCCTTATATTGCCAGCATTTTTTTTTTTTGGTGTCTCTTGTATCATAATGTTTCTTGTAATTTGTATCAAATAATTTAATTGGGTTATTATTAGGTTCTTAATGATGAAAGATCAAAGCTTTGATGAACTCCTTGACCAGAAAATGAATGTTCAACACACTGAGGAAGGCTTTCATGGAACACTTTTGGCAGCAAATATTTCATCACAGGTTGTTAAAAAAGCATGTTTTCATTAACACATATCTGCGTCCAACATCCAACTTCTTATAGACATGATACCGGGAGAAGAAACTAAATAGAGTTTTTAACTTGCATTTGAAGGTAAGTTGCTATTCATTTGTATTTCTTATTTACATCTGGTATGTTCATTCATGAAAGCTACAATATAATTTTTTTTTTTTAATTGTCACTAAAGATCCAAATTCTTTTTAGAGTCTTCACTTCACACATTGAGTCACTTCTTAGATTATATATATAAAGTCAAAATTGAGAAAAAATTCAATTAGATTCTATCCCTAAAAAATATATATATTCCAAATTGAATTTCAATTAGAGTCTCAATTTCCTTAATTTTGTTATACTTAATTAATATAACAGATTATTTGGGGTAAATAAAAAAATAATATCAGTAACTAACTCATATAAAAATCGGTAAAAATTTGCTAACTTAACAGGTGTGAAAAAAATTGTTCAATATTTTGTTCATGTAGCATCATTTTTAGTTGATGAACCATGATATAAAGTTCTTTACGTCAGATTGAAAGGATAGAGGGGGCATTAGGATGACTCATTCTATACGTTGAAATTGGAGGCAAATAAAAAAATAAAATAGGATGTAGACAACTTTAGGGTGTTGGTGGGGGAAATATCAATGAAAGGATCTATTTCAAACTTTTGGACGTTTAATACGAGTTAAACCTCAGTAATTTGTCTTAGTTACACAGTTAAATTTCCAAATTCATTGTGTGCCATTCACTTGAGAAAACGTACGGATATCTTTCATTTGTAAATGTGGGTTTCAATTTTGTCTAATAAATATTTGAGAATCCCATTGCTATAAAAATACTTAAAAAATAATAGAATAGCATGTATTACAACATATAAAATTTATTTTGGTTTGGCTAATTCTAAGCTTACAGATACCACTAATCAAAATTCACTATCGAGAAATTAAAACCACACCTAAACTTTCACAAAAACTCTTAACATGAAAGCAAAACATAAATAATACAGGAATAAGAAATTTGCATAGTTCTTTTTTATAAATTGTGTAGAACCAAACATTTCCATATAAATTGTGTAGTTCTTTTTTATAGAACAAAAAAGAAAGCATAGTTTCAAGTTTCAACAACTTATGGTAACATTTTCATATAAATGGAAGAGAAATGCTACGTCCATAATATTTTCACAACAAATTATAAATGGTTAGTTGTTATTGGTTCAAATTTGAATCTGCCACTGAAATTACTTTTTTGCCCTAACAATAACAACCAATAATAACCTACCACTTAGGATTTGTTGTGAAAATATTATGAACATAACATTTCTCTGAATAGAAAGGTATTTTTTTTTTTTTACTTTCTTGTCAAATAAGCTAAATGATGTGCATTGGTAATAGTTTAATTTTACATATTTATATCATTGTTAGAAAGCATTATCATACTTATTTTGAGTTAATTCATGCATTTTATATTTGGTTTTGGAATAATGATGAATAATCAATTTTGTGCTTAATTGAATTTTATTGCGTGAATTTGTTTTTTGTAGGAAAATGGAATTAAATAAGTGGATTTGTGCAAAGAAGAAAGCTAATGGACTTTACTTTACAAGGGTCATGATGAAGTTAAAGAAGGCCACCCCAATTAAATTTAAGTCCAATTGAAGCAAAGAATCAAAGGAAATTTGCACCAAATCCAAGTCCAATTTGGATTAAGGTTCTAGCCTACACATCAGTTAGTATTTTTTGCATAACTTTTGGCTCAGATGTCCAATCGAGATGATGGAAAGTTAACTTAAAGGGCTACAACTTTGTAGTTTACCAAAAGTTCAAATTCTGACGTTAAATAGGCCAAAATCATCGGTTAAGTGAAGCCTAAAAATCTGGGATTTTCTCCAATCGGGAATTCAACTTGTAATATGATTCCTTGACCTATTTAAAGGCTCTTTAGGGCAAAATTCAGAGGATGCTAGTGCTAGGGCTGAGATGCAAAATAGAAAATTAGAGCAAGAGGCAATGCCGCATGTGGCTTCTCTGTAGCTTTTCTCCATGGTAGCATTATGACTATTTCTTTCTCTATTTTATTTGTCTAATTTAATGTTTAGTATTTTATTCTTGTGTTTTATTTCAATTACCATGAGTAGTTAAATTTATAATTAAGGTTGAGGATGAAATCTTGTTAAGAATTATCAGTATTGTTTATGTGATTTGATTTTTCTCACAATAGTTGTTCTTTAATGATTTAAATTGTTCTTGCTTCATATCAATTGACTAAGATGAGATTCTAGATATGAGTTCAATTATGTTTTTCTCATGATTTAGGATTTGTCTTAATCAATTGAATTCTTGGTTTATTATTTCTTGGTTTTAAAATTTGATATCTCTTGTGATTTGTTTGGCTACAGATACAATTGATGATTTGATTTTATACCTAGGAAGTAAAGAAGAGTAATGCTTTAGATATTTAAATAGAAGTTTTAATGATAATATTTTCCATGGTAGCAAGATTGATTTCTAAATTATCATGTAGTGGTTGGAAAAAATTAATGGTCATAAATATATGTTGATATGAATTAACAAGGCAGATTTCAAAACCTTAATTCCTTTCTCTAGATTGTTTACATCTCTTTACTGCTTTATATTATATATTTGCTTAGTTTAATTATTTGCTTAGTTTATTTAATTTCAAAACAACCAATTTTTATTAAACTAGATTAAGATTAATTTGGTTAAAATTTAATTAATTTTCCTACGTTCATTCAAGTCTCTGTGGGTTTGACCTCATTCTTGTCAAACTATCCTTTGGTACGGTTCGTACACTTGCAAGTACTTTAAAATTTCACAACACTAAAAGATGTTCCTATTAATTACTACTCTTTCATGCATCATCATTGACCAACTACATTGATTAAATTGTGAAAATTTCAGCCTATGGCAATAATTATGTTTATTAGCTGCTGGCTATTGATATATATTGGCTTATGAGGGTCTTGGGTGAGGCATATGGGTTTCCGAGTTTACTGTTAAGGACTCTTTTTTAGACTTGGTTTAGGTCCCGTGCATCTAGTGCACTGGACCCGATCAGATACACTGGACCCGATCAGATGGTGACACATGTTTAAAAGTGAACACATGTCATCATTTCAACGAGTCTAGTGCTATTGGACATTGTACCTAAGTCTGACCCCCTCTTTTTTTCTTCAGTTGGTACTTGAACATAAAATAACTTTTAATGACTAAGATTGAGCGTAAAAAAAAGAAAATAAAAAATTTAATCACAACACTTGAATGAAATTTTTTGGCAAGAGTTAAAAATGTGAAAAGTTAAAAGGTAAAAATTATTCTGAGAAAAATAGAAGCTATTGCATGTGGATGTTGTGCAATTCTGATCGCAACCCCTTTTTCTTATTTATTCTTTCTTTTGAATTTGAACCGACTTTCCAATTCGAATGGACATGTTATTTTTTGGTTGTTTTGCATTGAATCGCGGAAGTCTAATTTGCTAGGCCACAATATGAATTCTTTATTCTGCATCACAATAAGACTTAAAGCCCAAACTAAGCATGAGTGTTACTGCTTTGCTTAAAAGAAGACCAATTATCTCCCATTCAGTAATTTTCTTTTGGGGCCAGCAGACTTATTACGAGAAATTGAATTGCATTAGAGTCTGTATTAACATTCATGATGGATAAAGCTTAAACTCATCCAATCTAAACGCCAGAGAAATACAAAATCAACTCAATGAAAGAGACAAATCAGTTTAGATCCAATTGGTCATTTCTTCAAACCAAGGTTATTCATATCCTATTGATGCACACATTACAAATTTTACAATCTCATAAATATTTTAGCTTTGTTGATTGAGTCAAAAAGCACTAACACCATATTACATATCTATGCAAAATAAAGAAATAATCTCTATCCATTCAGTGTTCATGAGAGGACAAATAATGGTGAATCAACTATTAAACATTATGCCATTTCTGCCATTTGTGTCTCTGCCTCGTTGGGAGTTGGCATGGGAGATCCATTGGGCGTTTGGGAAGGTGCTTGCCATATTGATTTGAGGATTTGTGTGTACGAGCTATAAAGTATACATACAAAACCAAATGCACATATAATGAACATAATCCACCCAAAGGGAGGGACAAGTATCAAAATGAGCAAGTCACAAGCAATAGCTCCACAAATAAGACACACAAATTCAACTAAAAGGAGAGAACTATTGTGGGAATTTGGTAGTGTCACCATTGCCAATGCTGCAGTGCCGGTACAAACATCTATTATTAATAACACCATGATCACTCTATGTTCGTGGAATAGAGCACCATCTGAGTTTTGATACTTCAATCCGACCAAGGTGAGCAAAAAGCAAAAGGAAAATCCGAATACAGCAATAAATTGCTTGAAGAAACGGAGTTCTTGCTCAGATCTAGACATAAAAACATTAAAATGCCTCAGATTATGTACAAAAGACACACACACACACATATATATATATATTAAATAATATGCATCATATTGTTAAAGGCTGATAAGAATCAAATGAACCTTTGTCACATTCCAAATTTTTTTTTTGGCTTGGTTGCTAACAAGTAACAAGTGTGCAACATGGCATGTTTTGATATGTATAACATAGGAAATGTTTTGGTGTATATAATAGGGTCAAGATAGCCTCAATTTTTAACTAAAGTTGGACAAAAATTGCGAAAACTTTATCCCATGTTCAAAGATGTTAGCTACTTAGTGTATAAAATCTTATAATGTTGTGCCAAAAGTCTAAACTAACCCTTGGCTAAGTAAATCCCATTTTCTTGAAAAATTGGGATGATTTTACCAACCATCATTCATAAGAAACTCTCTGCATCTTAATTAAGAAATTCGACAATAAAATCTAATATTTGTTTTGGATCGACAGCCAAAAAAAGTTATGAGAAAGAAACAAGGCAACGAAAAAGAAAACAGAACCATTAATAATACTCTGGCTTGACTCTCAAAATTTAACCCGGCTTAACATCCAAATGTAACATCTTTGGATTTTATGTAAAGTCCCAAAAGTTTTCACTTTTACAATTACAAACCTAACAATTAAAACAGGGGAAGAAGAAAGAACCAAAAAGAAAAATACTTTGAAGGAAATGACCCAAGAAAAAAATCAGGGCATTAACCCATCAAAAGCCAGAATATATAAGATTAAACTACAAGTTCCCAGCTTATTTACTTCAAAACATCATGATCATAGTTTATGCACCATGTGTTACAGGCTTGTAGCTTGGTTGGGTTGCCGGGTAGTTAAACACACTGACTCCAGGTCTTAGAAACACACCCAGTCCACACATACACAACACAACAGAGGAGATGAAGTTTAGGTAGCTGATTATAAGCCAGAGGCTTCTATACACTTGAACGTGGAAGCTCCAATCCAAAGCTTGGAAAAACAATAAAAAAAATTACATCCAATTTCTCTTTCATTTCCATATCTATCATTGAATGCAATTTAATGAGCATTAATTGAACGCACATAAGCAACCAACCTTATTTAGTTAAACACTTAAAAAGTGAAAATGATCATGTAGGTTTAGGAGCTAAAAACGTCTTGTTTGTTTTAAAAAAAAAATTAGTACTAAACCATGGAGCTTCAGGTCTTTGCACTACTGGAATTCATAGCTAAACAGAGAAATGTAGAACCAAAAAACTAAAGCAAAGAACTTTGTACCAACCTTTCTGAAAGAAGATTGCTCAAATTGTTGCAGTCCATCCTGAACTGAGTGAGGAATTCGGGTATGTTCGTAACAGAGGGAGATGGAGAAGAGAATGGAAATGGTTTATCAGCTGTGTGTTCTGGTCTTTTTTGCTTGCTTTCATATATTGCAGTTGAAGGAGTGGGGTATTTATATTTGTTTCTTGGTCATGTGGTGGACCACCCAAAGAAAACCAATAGAAAATTCCTTTTGATTGGGCATAGTCTGCAATGGACATTACAAAATCCGAATTAAACGGGGGTACACCAAATGGATTCGCAGTATTTTTGAGTCATTCGGGAAAGAAACGGACCACTCCTATGATTGTCTATTTGTTTGAGGTATCCTATGATTCTTTATGATGTCAAAGTCTCATGGTCTGATACACAGCTTTTTTGCCTGATACTCTCTCTATTCTCTATGTTAAATCTACACACAATTTCCAACAGTTACATAAATTGACTTTTATTTAATGCAAAATGCCAAAATGTTACCTATATTTTCTCAAAAAATGCTATTTCCATAACATTTTAATAACAGATTTTAAGTAGTAGACTATTATTAGTTGTTATGAGTAGACAAAAAAGTAGTAATTTAAATTGTGAATTCAAATTAGAACTAATAAAAAATTAACAACTTACCAATTATAATTTGTTGTGAACATAACACTTCTCATTTTTTTAAGTAATATGTCCCCTTAAAAAAAAAGTACATTATGTGGAATGTTTAAGAGTATTAATCTATACTATATATAAGAGGATTCCCCTCTTTCAACTGGACTTTTATATAGTTCAAAAATACACTCATTAATAAAAGAAAAATTCATTTAGAAATAGGGTTATAAATGTCAAATAATAGATTTCATTTTGAATTCAAAAAGAGAATTCCTAAAATTTAGGATTCTTTTTCCTGTTCAAAAAAGAAATTACAATTATTGCTTACCTCTAAAGTTTATCCTTTTTATTTGTTTGAAAAAAAATATTTTTAAATTATAATAGATGAAAATTATTAACGTTTACCCAAAAAAATAGAAGAGCTCACGCGCGTGCTCAAATGCTAGTTATAATATAAGTAATGAGCAAGACTTAAGTATAGTACTTAGATGCTATTTCATAGGTTTCCCTCTTAAAATTCTGCCATATAGCTTTTTTCTCATAGGATGAAAGTGTATATTTTAATTAAGCGGCTACCTGACAAAATCTTAAAAAAGAAACTTAAAGGATAGCACCTAAAGTATTGTATATAAATTTTGTCCATAAGTAATTGCATGGATTATAATTATTTATCACTAAATCACAACAAAAAAAAAGTCACTACCGTGACGTATGTGACATTCAATTTTCATTTTTAAAGATTTTTTCTTTACAAATATATATATAGCATCCAAATTTAATTTTGTATTTCTTTGGTGTAACACAATTCACTTTCATTCAGCCTTTGGGATCGTTCCTCAAAAAAAAAAAAACCTTTGGGATCAATTTGGCAGGTTTGTTAAGATTTGGTATTCCATTCTCATTTTTAAAAATAAATTCTAAGCCTCGAATAATGTAAAAAGAGTCAGCTATTCCATTCTCATTTTTAAGCTGACCCAATTTTCTAGCTATCTTTTTCTTGTGCGACTTCCCTGGATGTTTCCTTAGCCTTGCCTACACGTATCGAAACCCCCGTCGTTTTAAAGAAGCCGAATTTTTGTGTTAGTTTGGGATGCCGTACTATTATTGCCATTTCTATTTTCTTTTCTTCTACCTTTTCATCTAAACTCGTCTTATCTTTTTATATCATAATCAAAAGAAGAAGAAAAAACTGTTATTAAACTTTTTATTTCAATTTATAAATATTTCTTTAGATTGATAAATAAGAAATATAATTGTGAATTTATATGATGTTGTCTTATCATTTTCTCTTATTTCCATTTTAATATTTAAATGTCCATTCTCAATCCTTCTCTACTTATAATTAAAACATCCAAAGTCCAAACAATAGCAGGAAGGATTCTACTTATAATTAAAACATCCAAAGTCCAAACAAGAGCAGGGAGGATAACCACCTCCTATTTTCTCATAGATGGAATCATAATTTTATGATTTTATCTTTAGGGGGCCAAAAAAACATGCATAACTCTTTTTTTTATCAATGAAGAATATAAAAATAATATATTGAAAATCAAAATAAATAAATAAATAAATACATAAAATAATAAGATATTGAGAATGGATAATATATTATTTTCAATCAAAACAATATATTGAAAATCAAATACTAAAAATATGTAAATCAAAGATACAAATTATTTCTTTTTAATACATTTCAACTTCGTCATTTATAATATATCAAAAAGAACTCGATTGGTTATGTACTAAATTTCATATTAATTTCCTTTTTTAATTTACTAAATCAAAGCTTATCTTATACAATCATTTTCCATTTTGTTGGGAAACCTACTTTTACACACACACACACACACACACATATATATATATATAGTTGAAATTTCCCATTCCATAGTTGCAATAGAAATTAGAATAGTAAGTACACCAAGACTGCTCTATAAGTTAGCAGGTTGTTGATTTTGCTGGTCCATACAAGCTATTGGCATAATTCATAAATATTTAACATTTTGTTTGGAATTCAGATATTGAACTAAATTATGTTTGTAATGGTGAGGTTCCAATTTCAACAAACAAATATCATCAATTCTAAAAATTCCACATATCTCATTGCTTGCTCGCTAGACCGATGATTTAATTCTTGTAATTGAGAATTTATTGCAACATGTAAAATATCTAATTGTTATCAATGACAAAAAAACCCAAACAATAATTAAGGTGGAGCTAAATTTCACCATTAAATCCAAATCTCAAAGAGCCAAAACTTTTAACTTTTAACTTTTGGTTTTTTTTTTCTCTCTCTCAGTTGTGATATTTTTTAAGAGGGATTTGTTTTTATTTTGTTATTCCAAACAAAGTTTTTTTATTGTTTTGGGAAAAGGCCACAAACCACATATATAAACTAGGTGATATTTTATTTTTTGGGTTCTTTGGACAATTTTCAAGTTTGAGAAGGCTAATTTTGCAATTTGAGGACAATGCAAAAAATTCATTGGACATAAAATTTTAAATTTAAATTATTACAAATTAAAATATACTATAGGGTATATTTGAACAAAGACAAAAAAGAATTGAGCAAGAAGTTTTTAACAAAATAATCCCTTGCAAAAGCTTATGAATACCTATGGGGTACAGTAATCCCAATAAGGGAATTGCGCCACGTATCATACCCATAGCCGAGAGGGGCCATTATCATGTTGAGGAGGCCACACTCTCAGACAGTAAGGCCACGTTAGTAGCACGTCACCAGAGGAGGTCGTACTGCAGAGAAAGAGTTTCGGGGAAAGGGGTCAGCACTAACATGACTGAAGGAATGGTGGTTGCCACCACATTGAATGCATCCCACCAAACCTCCTGGCTGCATTTATGTGGAGAAAGCCCTTAAACAGTGTTGCCTTAGTTACTGCAACTCACAAGGGGTATGGGAAGGAGTCTGATGAGACAAGCACTCTAGTAGTGGCCTGGATGATCAACAAATGGAGTGCCAAGATCATTTATAGGGAGCTATATAGTGTAAGAGACCCTCCAGGGACAAAGGACTGGAGAATCTGTAAAGAAAACACTGTAGCAACAAGAACTGCAATAATATCCAACCTAAAAGAAATATATTGTAGGATCATTCTCCTCGGACTTCGCCGAGGAAGGTTTTCTTTTGCATGAAGCTCGTTCTTCTTTACTTTCTTGCTATCTTTGATTCACTGCATGCGTTCGTGGATCCATTGAAGCCTAGCTTATTAATTTTCTTTCTAATGTTTAATACCATGTATGGTATTATACATTAAAAAAAAAAAAATTTAATAGGTAAAGCTGAGAGAGAATCCAATTAGATTTCAAATTGGAATTCAATTAGAGTTTAATTTTGCGCTACGTATCTCATCTAATCTAAATTTTTAAAATTTTGTGCCAAGTTAGTTGATTCAATGTAAAAATTAGTTTTCAATTAGAATTTAATTTTACGGCACGTGTTCTATCTAATCTAAGTTTTTTTTTTTTTTTTGGTACCAAATGAGTTAATTTAGTGTAGAAAACGAGGAGTCCAATATAAATAAATTATAAAAAACATAATCATATATCTAACACTATATATAAAATTAGAGAAAGAGAGAGTTTGAATGATTTTATATTTATGAGCTTTTTTTTTGTATAACTAAAAATAATTCAAATTTATATGTCATTTATATAATATACCATGACTATGTATGATCCATTATTAACTAGGTAATATATATATAGAGGGGTAAGCAAAAGGTTACCACCATCGACCTAACCGACCGGCATCGATCATCCCATATTGCCACTGCAACCAACCGACTGAGCCGATGCTGGCGATTGGAGTGCGAAGGGATTTTCGATGCCAGTGCGGTGCAATTACCGGAGCAAAAATCTGAAACCGAGACAGGGCCAAATCGAACTGATGTGTGGCGATAACTGCATATATTTTCTATAGGTTTGGATATAGTGTCGTTTGACTAGGGATTTCTTTTAATTTTTTTAAAGCAAACGTCGTCATATTGGGTGTTATTTAAAAAAAAAAAAAAAAAAAAAAGGTGTCGTTTTATGCTAGGTTTTCTATTTTTTTTTTTTTTGATGAAAGACGATTTCATTAAAAGAAAAACTAAGGGATTACAAGAGGGGCAGGACAAGTCCTGTTCAAACAGACTCCATTACAGTCATCTTTAAACACTCTTAATACATCCACTGGTGGACTAGTAAACTCAATACAATCTTCTTCTTGGCTGTAACTCATCTTAGCTAAAGTGTCTGCAACTCGATTCCCTTCCCGATAGCAATGTTTAAACTGTATCCGGCTGAATCGGGAGCTGGGTAACCTGCAATCATCCAATATAGGAGATATAATATTGTTCACATAGTGATTATTACTGAAGGCATCCACTACTGCTCTAGCATCTAGTTCAACAATTAGAGCTGCTATGTTAAGGTTGCAACACATAATAAGACCCTCCCTTAGGCCCCACATCTCGGCAATGAAACTGTTGGTAATTCCTATGCGCTTGGTAAATCCCGAAATCCACTTCCCACAATCATCCCTTATCACTCCCCCACAACCAGCCACTCCCAAACTACCAAACACTGCCCCATCTGTATTGAGCTTCATCCACCCAACAGGAGGTTTTTCCCATCTAATTCTTTTAACACATCTATGAGTCATCAACCTAGGAGAAGCTATACAGTGAATGAACTCAACTGTTTGATTCAGTATATCAACATGGAGCTGCTGGTTCAGCCTTTTTCTTTGAAAAAAGAAGTTGTTCCTACACTTCCAAATATTCCAAACAGCAAAAGAGAACAAGGTTTTCCATGGTGGATTCATAATGCCTGATGTGCTTCTTTGATTTCCATTCCTATTAAGCCAATCCAACAACTCACTTCTCCAAAACTCTTGGTTAGCTTCTGCTCTTCCCAAATGATTCCATACCGCTTTAGCTCAAGGACAATCACGAAGAGCATGTAAAATTGATTCCTCTGCTTCTTGACAAATAGGACACACAGCTTCTTCACACACCCCTCTCCTCATAAGGCAACTCCTAACCCCAATACTATTGTGAGCACACATCCAAAGAAATGTTTTAACTCTTGGAAGGGTGTTTGCTTTCCATATCTATCTAGCATTGAATTTTGGACTCTCTTCATGCCCCATCGCAATCCTATAGGCACTTCTCAAGTTAAAAGTACACTACAAAAAAAGGGGTCTATAGCCACGTTTAAAAAACATGGCTATAGATACAAAAAACGCGGCTATAGCCTAGGGCCACGTTTTTTATAGCCGCGTTTCCAAACATGGCGTAAACACCGCAGCAACAGACCTATGGCCGCGTTTTTAACCGCGGCTATAGGATTCTGGCCTATAGTCGCGTTTTTAAAAAACGCGGCTATAGGTCAGCTTTGAGCTGCGTTTATAACCGCGGCTAAGGGTTCGGACCTATAGACGCGTTTTAAAAACGCGGCTATAGGTTTTTTTAAAAACAAAAAAAAAATATATTTTTTGGTTTTTTTTTTTCCAGAAAATTCAAATTTTGAAATTCAAATAAAAAAAATTCAAAATTAAACGCAAATCCAAAAATTTCAAAATCAAACACAAACTCAAAAAATTCAAAATCAAACACAACATTCTCACAATAAAAAAACACCCAGAAAATTCAAAATCAAACACAAACCCAGAAAATTCAAAATCAAACACAACATACTCACAATACAAACACACCCAAAAAATTAAAAATCATACACAACGTGCTCCAAATATAAGAACACAAACTCATTTAAACATAATCACAATATTAGCAACACAGTAGCACAAATTCAAGCACAGATGCAAAAAATTCAAAATCAAATATTGCTAGAATATCCACTTCATTCAAAATTTTCAGTAGATCTAATGACAAATCAGTGTGCTTGAGATGAAGAAAAAAAGAAAGAAACAAAAAAAAAAGAAGCAGTAGCTCCAAAGAAACAAAGAACAAAAAACAAAAAAAGAGTTACCCAGATAAGAAGAAGGAAGAAAAAAAAAAGAGTTACCCAGATGTGAAGAATGAAGAAAGAAAAAGGAAAAAAAGAATAAGAAGAAGAGTCACCTAGATGTGAAGAACGAAGAAAGAAAAAGGAAAAAAAAGAATAAGAAGAAGAGTCACCCAGATGTGAAGAACGAAGAAAGAAAAAGGAAAAAAAAAAAAGAAAAAAAAAAAAGAAGAGTCACCCAGATGTGAGGAAGGAAGAAAAAAAAGAAAAAAAAAAAAAAAAAAAGGAAAGAGAGAAGACTTACGGTGGGAGTGAAGAATGAAGAAAGAAAAAAGAAAGAAGAAGAAGAAATAAAAGAAAAGAAGAAAGTGGGGTAGGTGGGGATGTAGGTGGGAAAGGGGGGGCACGTGAGAAGCTGAAGAAACAAAATTTTTTTTTTGGGTGTTACATATAGTGCCGTTTTTAAAAACGCGACTGTAAAACGCCGCTATAGGCCCCCTTAATTACATAGTTATACGGCTATAGCTTACCTGTAGTTGCGTTTAAAAACGCGGCTATAGGTCACCATTAAAAAATCTTTATTCGACTGGACTACTTTTAAAAAATTATTCTGCTGGACCTATAGCCACGTTTTTGAAAAACGCGGCTATAGCTAACCTTTAGCCGCGTTTTTCAAAAACGCGGCTATAGGTCACCCTTAAAAAAATTTATTCTGCTGGACCTTCTTTAAAAAATTATTCGGCTGGACATAAAGCCGCGTTTTTTGAAAACGCGGCTATAGCTTACCTGTAGCTGCGTTTAAAAACACGGCTATAAGGCCCTGTTAAAAAGAATTATTCAGCTAGACCTATAACCGTGTTTGAAAAACGTGGCTATAGGTTGTCTATAGCCGCGTTTTTGAAAAACACAGCTATAGCTTGAGGATTTAGCCGCGTTTTTTACAAACGCAGCTCAAAGTCTAGCCTGGAGCCGCGTTTTACAAAAACGCGGCTTAAAACCGTGTTTTTTGTAGTGGTACCTTGAGGGGAGTTAGCCCATGCAATTTTATCACATCCTCTGCTTGTAATCGCAATAGAAGTGGCTTGTATCAACATTTTGATATCCAACGGAAGCTCAACCGAAAGTCCATTCCAATCCCAGCCCGTGTCTTTCATGAAATCCTTAACTACCAACTTATTTGCTTCCCGAGAAAGAGGACCTTGAATAAGACTTCGAAGGGGGCCCTTACTCAACCAGCTACTATACCACAAGCTCAACTTACTTTCCCTTCCAACTGTCCACCTACTACCCTTCTCAAAAGTGCTCATACCTTTCTTCATTGCTGCCCATACTAAAGAACAAGGAAGACTATTGGGGTTTGCAGCACTCAATCTCCTTCCCGAACAGTACTTCTTACTTAAAACTTGCACCCAAGGCACATCTCCTTCGGTGTGAAACCTCCAATTGAGCTTTGCAAGAAGCGCAAGATTCCTTCCTTTAGCCACTTGCAATCCAAGACCCCCTTCTTCCTTCGATTTAGTAACCTTTTGCCAACCAATCCAATGGATTTTCTTTAAAGAGTCCGAAGACCCCCAAAGGAAATTGCGGTTTACTCTATCTATCCCATCCAAAATTCTGCCAGGAAGGTAAGAACACTGCATTACATAAGCTGGTATAGTAGACGATGATGCTTGAATAAGAACTTGGCGGCCAGCCAAGGATAACAAGCTCACTTTCCACCCTGAAAGCTTCTGTTTTACTTTATCAAGAACAAAGTTGAAATCCTGAGAAGACGAGCCAGGTTGCTTCAAAGGAAAACCCAAGTATCTACCAAGCAAAGAAGTGGATGTAAATCCAAGGATATCACATAATGATTCCCTCGTATCTCTATCCACATTTGGAGAGAAATAAACTCTCGACTTAGCTTCACTAACAGTTTGCCCCGAGATACTACAAAAATCATCTAGCACATCTCGAATTGCTGAGCAATTTATGTAATTCGCTTTAGCGAACAGCAAAAGGTCATCCGCAAAAAACAGATGGGAGAAAGATGGACCACTTTGTGAAGCCTTGACTGGTTGCCACAGCTTAGCATTACACTTCTCTTCTATTAGCTGCCCGAGGAAGTCCATGCACAAGATGAACAAATACGGGGACAAGGGGCCCCCTTGCCTTAACCCCCTAGAAGGGTAGATAGGCTCAAGAGCTTCTCCATTGAATAAAATAGAGGTAGACATAGCTCATGATGATGTCCCTAAGATCTGGCGGAAAGTTTGCTCTAACAAGCATTTCCCTAACAAAACTCCACTCAATCTTGTCATAAGCCTTTTCCAAATCTATTTTTATGGCCATGTACCCAGTATTCCCCTTCTTCCTGCTCAAGGAATGAATAAGTTCCTGAGCAATGATCACATTATCCATGCCCTTTCTTCCTGGCACAAACGCTGTTTGGAGGGGAGAAATCAACTTACCCAAATACGGTTTTAATCTAGCCACAATGATCTTAGTCAACACTTTATACATAGTATTGCACAAGCTTATGGGCCTATAATTACCCAACGACTCCGGACCTTGGATCTTAGGAATTAAAGCAATGTGAGTGATATTAAGGTACTCAGCAACTCTCTTTTCAGCAAAAATCAGCTTTATTTCCTCCATTACTGACCTTCCCACCACAAGCCAAAATCTCTGGAAAAACCCTGCATGTAGCCCATCCAGGCCTAGGGTTTTCTAATTTCTACCCTAGTAAAATTCATTCTATTCTCTCATAACCCTTGACTCTCTCTCTCTCTCTCTCTCTCTCTCTCTCTCTCTCTCTAGCTCTCACCTCTCAGCACTCGCATCGCCCTTCGCCTCTCAGCTCTTGCCTCTTAGCTCGGCTGGCCTCTGTAGCAGACGCTTCACCGCGGCAAACCACCAATAAGTGTAAACCCCTCTCCTCTCTCTCTCTCTCTCTCTCTCTCTCTCTCTCTCTCCCCAAAGTCCAAACTAAGTTTATACTATTACTATGGATGAAATGGATGATCAGCACTTGTTTGGAGTGTTACATATTGTTACTTTAGTCCATAGTTGTCTACTCCCACTTTAGTCTTTAAGTAACTTGCTTACATAGTTGCATTGCATGGGTTAGCTAATTAGTGACTCAATGTATCATAGTCTACTAAGTACTAACCCTTTCTTTTTCTTTAGCATTTTGATTTTTGAGGGAGACAGAGATTGAGAGAGTTCTCGCTTTCAATCCTTCACCGAGAGATAATTACTGACTATATTCAGCGTTTTGATTTTAATACTTAGTAACAACTGCTTTAAGTTTATATATATATATATATTATAATTAGCTTTTATTTTATATTTATATTGAGAATAATATAATGAATTCTTTGTTATTGTATGTTCTTATCTTTGTGTGTAAAAGAAAATTGTATAGGGATGTTAATATTCAGTTTTACTCTGCTTTTATTTATTTTTTAAATTATTTTATTTACTTATTGAATTTCAGATGATATATTGGTTGACTGGTTGTGAAAAAATAAATTTGATCTTGAGAAGAAATTGATTGATTGAATTCATAATGACTTTTTAGTGACATGAATTGTTGAGTAATGACTAATGATTGTTAGTCTGTTATTGTTGCCTTGTTGTAACTAAACTAACTAGTTATTTGGGATGAATTTGGGATATACATTGGTTGGATGGTTGTGAAAAAATAAATTTGATCCTGAGAACAAATTGATTAATTGATTTCATAATGACTTTTTAGTGACATGAATTGTTGAGTAATGACTAATGACTGTTAGTATGTTATTATTGCATTGTTGTAACTAAACTGACTAGTTATTGCTATTATTGGATCTGGTTGTGACATTCATTGATTGGGAGTCAACTATTTGACATTGTATTTACTAGAAAAATTATAATTTGACATTGTTGTGGAAACTTTGTTTTTTTGTTGGTTGGAAATTTTTTTTATTAGATGGATGTTGATGCTCCACCTGGATTTGGTGCACCTAGGGACCCTAACCCACCTCGTCTTGGTAATGCTAACCCTAACCCACCTGAACCTGCAACACCTATTGGACTTGGTGCATCACTTCCCCCACTGCCACCTAAACAAGGTGGTAAGGACCCATCTATAATATGACAGTACTTCATTAGAAGCCAAAGTCTAAATACAAGTATTGTAAAAATCAATATAATTGTCATGGTAGGACAAACGGTACTTCGGGTTCGTTACCACATGGAGGTGTGTAAGAAGTGGCCCTTTCCCCGTGATGATAAGCAAAAATATTTGTCTTTCCAAACTAAGAGTGAAGGGGAAAGTGATTCAAATTTGCTAGTGGTTACAAACTATAGTGAAGAGAAGATAAGGTTGGCATTGGCAAGGATGATCATTATTTTTGGTGTTATTTTTTCTGTGAACTAATGAGCATATTTTTTATACTGTTTCTATTTAGATATTTTGTATGTGAAGATATTGAATGTAACAAACTGTAATTGAGCTGAATGATCCCATGCACCTATCTATCCCCATTCAATTTAGGAGATTGTTAGGAACCCGGTGGTTCCTAATGGGGATTGATGGGAATTATAGGGGAATGGATGGGGATTGTAGGGAAATTGACTTAATTCGAGGTAGTCACCCTCCATAGAGAAATAGAGAGATTAAGAGAGAGAGAGATATGCACTAATGCACTAACAAATTGGTTTATTCTTCATTGATATCTCATATTGGATTACAATCATGTATTTATAGGAGACTAGCTCTAATCTCATTGGCCCACATGGCCTCATCCTATTGGTTCTATTATTCCCCATGTGCATTAATAATTCCAACATGTGCTAAATGTGATTAACATGCCTCATCCTATTGGTTCTATTATTCCCCATGTGCATTAATAATTCCAACATGTGCTAAATGTGATTAACATGTTTAGAATTGTAACTAACTAACTAAATCTCAATACACCAATTATCCATATGCTTATAGCATTCCTAACATTTCCCTCCCCTTAAAAACACCTTGCCTACAAGGTGTTGTTAGGAATGCTATTAGCATATGGATAATAATTGGTGTATTGAGATTTAGTTAGTTAGTTACAATTCTAAACATGTTAATCACATTTAGCACATGTTGGAATTATTAATGCACATGGGGAATAATAGAACCAATAGGATGAGGCATGTTAATCACATTTAGCACATGTTGGAATTATTAATGCACATGGGGAATAATAGAACCAATATGATGAGGCCATGTGGGCCAATGAGATTAGAGCTAGTCTCCTATGAATACATGATTGTAATCCAATATGAGATATCAATGAAGAATAAACCAATTTGTTAGTGCATTAGTGCATCTCTCTCTCTCTTAGTCTCTCTATTTCTCTATGGAGGGTGACTACCTCGAATTAAGTCAATTTCCCTACAATCCCCATCCATTCCCCTATAATTCGCATCAATCCCCATTAGGAACCACCGGGTTCCTAACAAATGGTATCAGAGCCGTTGATCTTGAGATGAGCAATTGCGATGAAAGAAAACTTTTGAAAAAAATACAAGAATTGTTGAACAAAGCCATACAAGAATCCGAGGATATTTCAAAGAAGATGAAGTCCTTGGCTGAATCTAACATGGCCATGAAGGCCTTGGCTGAATCTAACATGGCCATGAAGGAAGAACTTTCAAGAGTGCAAGAGAATCTTGAAAACATGTCCGAAGAAGAGTTACAATCTCTTGATTCAATGAAAGTCGAAGAACAAATCAAGTTCCAAGAACCCATTCTTGATGCACCAATGGAGGCTTCCATTCAAGAGTCTATGATTCAAGAAGTGGCAATCCAAGTGTCGGTGATCCAAGAATCCAAGATACAAGCGCCAACAATTTTAATGGTTCTAGAATCAAATGAGGTCTTGAGGATACAAGAACATTTCAAGGTTGAAAGAACCAATGAGACCTTGAAGATTGAAGAACCATTGAAGGCTCAAGAATTCGAGCAAATTTTGAAGATCTACGAAGAAGAAACCTTCATATGCACGGGATCGCTTGTCAAAGAGAAATGCATGAATATGGTGATCAAAATGTCACTACGGTATTGGTCCATTGGAAGATCTCCTTTGATGAAGATGCTATTTCACAACAACACCTTGTGGGCAAGGTGTTTTCAAGGGGAGGGAAATGTTAGGAATACTATAAGCATATGGATAATAATTGGTGTATTGAGATTTAGTTAGTTAGTTAGTTACAATTCTAAACATGTTAATCACATTTAGCACATGTTGGAATTATTAATGCACATGGGGAATAATAGAACCAATAGGATAAGGCATGTTAATCACATTTAGCACATGTTGGAATTATTAATGCACATGGGGAATAATAGAACCAATAGGATGAGGCCATGTGGGCCAATGAGATTAGAGCTAGTCTCCTATAAATACATGATTGTAATCCAATATGAAAGATCAATGAAGAATAAACCAATTTGTTAGTGCATTAGTGCATATCTCTCTCTCTCTTAATCTCTCTATTTCTCTATGGAGGGTGACTACCTCGAATTAAGTCAATTTCCCTACAATCCCCATCCATTCCCCTATAATTCCCATCAATCCCCATTAGGAACCACCGGGTTCCTAATAGATATACTATTTGATCAATTTATTATTTTATTTTGTGTTATATTTAGTAGAATTTCACAGACAATAATTGTAAATTGATATTGTATATGTAGTATCCAATAGTGTTTTTCAATATTATATATGTAATAGTAATGTAATGAGAAATTTGGTTTAACCAATATCATGAAAATTGCAAGGAAAAACTATTTTAGTACATCCAAATGTCCTAGTTGAACTATGTTCTAAATATTCAATAACCTAAACTAACATCAATATCACCACTACAATTTTTATGCACGGATTACATACTAGTAAGTATAATTGATATACTTGCTTTGAGTGAAAGTCTATATATTGCCAAAGTTTAAAAACTACGACTCCATTTAAAATTCTACTGCCAATAGTTGTAAAAAATTTAAAAGAAAATATTTTATTTATTTCTATATTATTTTAATAATCTACCATAATTTTTATTTTAAGAAATAACAATTATATCGAACATGTTATGCTTGCACTATGTTACTCAATTAAAGCATTACAATTTGTCCGGCATTATTTTATTATGTGTCCCAGTAAGTACATGAAAATTATCAATATAGTTTGCTTAAAGTGAAACTCTATTATTTAAAGTTTTAAAACACTACTCCAATTCAAACTCAATTATCAAAAGATTTAAGGTATTTAAAATCAGTTTTATTATTTATTTTAATAATTTATATAATTCTTTTCATAAAAGCTTGGAGATATAGAATTAAAATATGTCATGCAACTTAAAATAAATTTTTATTTTACTGCTACTATCTATTTTATTATTCAATTTGAGTTATATAATTGGAATGTCTTATTTAATTTTCATATGATGACTTTTTATTAAGATTACCATTGCACAGACATTACATAATAATAGTACAATATAATAAAGATGTTGCTAAAAATTGACACTGTTAATTATAAATGATGTTTATATCATGAAAAAATATGTTAAATTAAAAATAATTTATGAAATAAAATTTTTTTTTTAGTCGTGAAAATTGAAAATTTGATTTTGATGTATTTTTTATTTATAGATAGTTAGTGAGGGATGGGGCAATGGGTTTATATTGATGTAACATTTGTTATATGAGAAACAATTCATATTAGAAGACATATTTGATATGTGCGTCTGTGTCTATAGTTAATAAATTATTTTTTGGCTATAATATTGTTTACATCGTTAAAGTTTAAAGTTTACATAGGTTTCATTTTTGGCGTAAATGCATTTTTAGTTCCTACATTTTTGCTTTTTTCCATTTTACCACTTTTAGTCCCTAAATCAATTAATGCGTAACATTTAAGTACTTACCGTCACCTAACTAACAGAAAAAGCTGACGTGGCTGACGGCACATTAAAATAATAATTAAAAAATCTATTTTGGCATTAAAAAATGCCACATCAACATCTAAATTAAAAAAAAAAATTAATTTATTAATTTTAATTAAATAAAAAAATTAAAAACAAAAAATTACGTGAATTGAGATCTAAGAACATAAGAACTTGTTCTTCAATGTTCTTTTTAAATCAAAAAATAAACCCAACAACGACATCAAACCCAAAATCAAAGAGCAAACCCAGAATAAAAGAACATGAACATCAAACCTACAGGGGGAAAAAAAAAACATGAACATCACCAAATCAAAGAGCATGAACAAGAGCAAACACAGGAAAACCCACACAAAACCACACCCAAACCAAACCATCCAAAGAATAGAAACCCAGCAAAGCACCCAACTCATCCACTCCCAAACCAAACCATAATCAAAGAAATTTCGAATACCACAACAAGTTAATAACTTAAAAAACAAAAAGAAATTTCAAGATGCGAAATTCCCAGCAAATGCCAAAACCAAATCTCCAGCAAACCCCAAACCCTAAATGTCTAGAAACGATCACCGATCAGACCAACAATAACAACAACAAACCCTGCAATCCCAACCAATGAACCCAGTCGAAGCTAGCACCCACCCACACCTCTTTCTCTAAACCTAGAGCCGATCAAACCTAGTCAAACCCACCAACGATCACCGATCAAAGCCGAAGAGAAAGCCCAGATCCCAGCAAACCCAATCGAACCCAGCACCCACCATCTCTTTCTCTAAACCCAGATCCAAAGAGAAAGCAGAAAGAGAGATAGAGATAGAGATAGAGATTTTGATCTGAGAGAGAGAGAGCTTTAGATGAAAGAGAACTTCATTTTAGACGAGAGAGAGCTTTAGTAAGTTGAATCTAGTGGATAAGCAATGACCAAAATGTATTTGGTAATATTCGCTGATGTGAATATTTTTTTGGGTGAACAGATATTCAATCTTTAAAAATAAAAAAAGTAAAAATTTTGTTTGTTTTTTATTTGGATTTCAAATAAAGGAAAATGTCGTTGCTGGGTTTGCTCTTTGATTCTAGGTTTGATGTCGTTACTGGGTTTATTTCTTGATTTAAGAAGAACATTGAAGAACAAGTTCTTTGTTCTTAAGTTCTTAGATCTCAATTCATGTAATTTTTTGTTTTTAATTTTGTTTACTTAATTAAAATTAATAAATTAATTTTTTTAATTTAGATGCTAATGTGACATTTTTTAATGCCAAAATAGATTTTTTAATTATTATTTTAATGTGCCGTCAGCCATGTCAGCTTTTTCTGTTATTTGGATGACGGTAAGGACTTAAATGTCACGTGTTAATTGGTTTAGGGACTAAAAATAGTAAAATGAAAATGTAGGGACCAAAATGAAAAAAAGCCAAAATGTAGAGTCTAAAAGTACATTTACGCTTTCATTTTTTTTCCTAAAATGTAAAAAATTCTTTTTTTCCCTAAACCTTTTCAAGAGCATTTTTCAATCATTTATGGGAGAAAATAGGGAGAAAACTATTTTATTTTCAATAGTTTAAAGATGATAGAAAGTCTTTGAAAAGTTTAAGGACAAAGAGAATAACATTTTTAATAGTTTATGGAATAAAAAATAATTATTTAAAGGTACATAAACAAAATTCTTACGAACTTTAGGAAAGAAAATACTAATATTTTTTCTTCTTCTTCTTTTTTTTTTTTTTTTTTTTTACGTAAAAATTTGTTATATCTATTTGCTGCTAATGTGCAACAACTACTTTCACAGTAATTATTTGGTGGTTTCCACTTTTGTTTCGAGTTATATATAATAATAAAATCACATCACAACAAAGAACAAACAGCAGATTTTGGAATTCCTTTTCTCTTTTAACAAGACTACAATCACAATTCCAATCTCTTTCTTATTCTTTTGGTTTTTAGTTTTTGGATAAATAACTTTTAAAAAATGTTAAGAGCACTGTAAATCTACCATTTTGTCACAATTTCCTCGAGTGACAAGTTGTAAGTGGTAGAGTAAAAGCACAGTAAATTTACAATTTTGTCACAATTTCCTTGAGTGACAAGTTGTAAGTGATAGAGTAAAAGTGATGAGTCTAAAATTCAACACGTGAACAAACTGTGGCAAAATTGTGAATTTTGTTATGATCCTAACATTACTGATATCTTTTACTAGTAATGCTAGGGACACATAAAATGACATAACTTGTGTCACAACTTGCTCACATAGCGATTTATGAATGGTAAAAGTGTGATAGTGGGTCCCTGTGGAAACAAATTATGCAATTTTATGTGTTTATAGTATTACTCTTTCTTTTATACAAAGAATAATTCTTAGATACTCTCGAAGTATAGAGAATGGTATGCATTCCTATCATTTTTATGATAGAGTCCATTTATTAAATTCATAGCGGGGTTCACTCATTAAATTCGTGGTGGAATCTACCATGAATGTGAGAGCAGAGAGCACCATTTCGGATAGATACCAACATAGCTTATCAATATGCTTTAAAGCTTTTCACCATCGATCAACATCTTATTATCAACCTGGTAGGGCATTGAATATGAAAGGAAGGCAGGCAGGTGCTCAAATTTAACGTGTCTTTGGATCACGCTTAGCTATAACATAAACTCTATATAGTATTAAGTAAATATTTAATGGTGACAATCATGTGCACTTAGCCCATTGACATTAATAGATAAAATGATTGCGTCTATAAGACTATAACTCGACATTTTTATTGGCACTATAAAGAAGAGAGCGTTGTGTTCTTAATCTTAACTTACTGCTTTTGTCAATATTACAATGAAATACATTAATAAACTAAATAATAATAAGACCACATAAAAAATTAAAACATAGCTTAACAGGAAAAAAGAAGAAGAAGAAAGCAATCATGATTAGCTACAGAAGTGTTTAGTTTAAAGCAATTTTGATATAGTTGTCACTGCTCATCTGAATTGGATAGACTATGTTAAATAGAACTCTGGCATTACTATTTTCACTATTTCATCTACTTCTGACCTTATTGGTTGGTCAGAATTTTTGATGTCAATATTTCATTCACTAGTTTAAATCTATATAAGACTCAAACAGGTGTTTGGATTTTCTCAGTTCCTGTGTTCCAAGCTCTCTCCAACCTCAGTTCTCCAGCCATGTCATTCATACCTACGTTAAATGCTTCTTATTTCAACTTCAATAACACCCCCATTTACAACATCACTCCAATTCCCACTACCTCCAATGAAACCACTCCCCCATTATCAAACTCACACACCAATCCGTGGTGGTTCATAGTGGGGTTTGATCATTGTGCTCATGGGTTTGTCTGCGTGCACAGTTGCTGTGGTTTTGGGACATCCCAAACCCCAGCCCGTCGTTCACAAGCTCATGTGGCACCAGTTCCAGGCATTGATCATGAAAACTTGGTGAATCAAGAATCTATGAAGACCTACAAGGAGTTCCATTCAGGCAATTGAAAAGAAATTATAGTAGTATGTTATAGTTAGCTCAACTAGTTAAATCTTTTGTTATTGAATAAGGTACTTGAATCAAATCTTGCCTACACAAAAAAGAAATTCATTGGTGTTTTCCACGGTCCATGGATAGAATATCAATAAGTTTATATATGCATGCATATAACATCTTACTCATATAAATGAAATAATTCCGATGCTAGGTCACAGGAGCGGTAACATGCGCACCTAGATTTAGTATTGCTGCAACTCATTGCAATCAGCATGATAAGCATGATCAAGAAAACATCAAAATCACAATTATCCAGTGTAAGCATTGTCAACCGTGGAGCTATAAGTTTATATTCAACAAATAATAAGCGTAACCAAAGAAATTAAAAATGAGACCCAGGTGTAGTCTTTTCACATTAACATTTGTCAACAATCTATCTATATATTTTGATGAAATGCTAAACTCTTAAACAGACCAACTTCCAATTGGAGATGGATTAGAGATCAGTGCCAATTCAATACAGCACATATACCATTTGTGGAGAAACCACACTAGCTCCTACCGGCAATCTTTCAACCCAAACGAGAACAATCAAACCATATTCAACCTTCAAAGTTGAATTAAATAACCGTGGTTAAGCTTTTCCTCAGTTACTACATATGAAGAACTTAATTAAACACTATGAGGGAAAAAACACACGGGATAAAAAGGAAAAAGAGCTAATCTAGTTAATAGTCACCACATATTTAATAGAAAAAGCATCCCCATGTACAAAATTCAGATACTGGAAAGTAAGCTGAGATACTTAACTAGGCTAGGAAATGATAGGACTATCCAAATTTTTCATATTTAATGCTTGCTTATCATGCTATAGGAAGATGTACAATTCTTTGGTGACATCAACCATAGATTGTCCTTTAGTTACTACAGCCTTATGTATTCCTGCACATATGAAAAATATAGATATATCAGTACAAAACTAAAATTAAGGATATTAAGACTCATGACAGTCTAGAAGTGCAAGCATATACACAACAATGACTATTCCAAGTTACACCTCTGTGTATGACATTTGTACATTACTAGATTAATATTATGCCAAACCTACCATTGGTATGAATGGATTCTTTACACTACCATTTGTAAGGGTAATCTCAACCTTTTCCATACTGCAAATAATGATAATGATGATAATGATGGGACCATAAATTGAAGGTATTGCAGTTGCATAGTTCGGGTCTTACCATTCAACTACAGAAGCCAATCTGAATCTATGAGCCCGTACCATAAACACGGATTATCTGTGCAATTCGGTCCTGGCAACATGGACACCAGTTAGCTTCAACATTCTTGTAGTGGTCCTCAGTGCAATTGGCACATAGAACTTGATGGGCACATGGCAGGAAAACAATAGAAGCTTCATTTTCCCGACAGAACAAGCATACTCGATCAGAGATTTTTTCTTCCTCACAGTACTCTAGTGCTTCATTTAAAGAAGGAAGCATCTCAAAAGGGTCCCTCTCAGGTCTTGTATGCTCTAGTCCTGCTGTGTAGAAAGCATCTGGTAGATGATGCGGATTGCTGGAATCCAAAGACAATTGGAGACGAGATATTTCCTGCTCAAGTCGCTTCTTGTCATCTTTATTACGCTGACAACTGATCTCCATCTTTCGGAGCAAGGCATCTCGCTTTCTATTTATGTTGACCTTCGCTTCGTCCTTTAATCTCAGTTCTTTCTGCACCTGGGCTATGGCAAGCTCTTTCGCTTTCACTTCCTGCCTCCACATCTCCTGTAATCAAAACTAATTTATGAACTTTTCCCCTTAAATTTAATAATATATTTGGGTGTTATCAAATTCATAGACAAGTTTAGGTAAGTATTTAAGAAAACCAAAGTAAACACTGATATATAAACCAATATAAAAATGACTAAAGCAACAGATAATTACAGTCGAACTTGTCAACATAAAAGGCCTTACCTACATTAAGGTTGACCGAATTCTACAGGACACGTGTAATGAGTAGAAATTCCAAATTCACTAGTTAGAGTTGCAGCAATCAGGTGTGTTGCTTACCATATTAGTGTAGATAAATTAATCATAAACTAATAATTGTTATCTGTAAAATAATAATGCCTACCCAAGTATGTCTCCTTTACCATATCATAGAATACACGTCCTGTTTACTCTTCTTGTCCTGTATCTGACTGTGCTACACAGTGTACAAATTAAAAGGGGTGGCCACAGAAATCATGCATTATGCTATAGCTTATAAAGATTTAATGCCCTTCCTCTCAAGCAGATAAAATTCAGAAAAGGCAGATGCCACTTTGAGATAAACGATGCACAGATTCTTTTCTCACAGAGCCTCTACCACACCCACTAGGCCAAGACCCACGAGTCAGCATATAACCCACTGGCTACGTCATTGCAATCCATTCTAAACATCATTGTATTCTTCAAAAGCTCCTTGCCTTTTGAGTCTAGCATTAATGTGCACTGCTGTAATGCCGTGTCTTATAGCATGCACATCGGGAGGGGGGACACGTGGTTGCTAGCAACAGAGACAAAAACTCAACATTTGCATGATAAAGATATCCATCGAAATCTTTGCGTAGCTACATTAAACTGGTGCTATGTGTCAACTATATAACAAGTACGTCGAAAATTATAATTGGTTCATGTAAACTTTTTTAAGAGCTTAAGGAAGGTGTGAATTTTCCATAGACAGGATGCATTTTGGCTATCCAGAGCTTTCACCAAAATTTAACATTTATTAACTCAACCCCATGATTCCAAGCGAACCAAAAAAAAAAATCAATGCATCAACATATGCAATCTTTAGAATAAAAATACTATAAAAAAAAAAAAAAAAAAAAAACAAAGAAACAGGGATGTTTAATCAATACACTTTTTTAATACCATTTACAAAGAAAGAATTCAATATAAGAATGAAATTCATTGAAGCATGGAGAGAAAAATATAAAAGAAATTATTAAATAATAATAATAATAGTAGTAGTAGTAGTAGTAGTAGTAGTAATGATCTTCAGTCAAATAGCTTATCCATCCCAAAGCATAAAACTTCAGGAATAATGAAGAGCAATAGATATGTTGAAATATGCAGAGAATTTAATACAATAAAAGTTATCATTTTTTTTCCAAAATATATAAAAACATGTTGAAATATAAATCTACCTAACATAGAATGTCACAAGCAATTGTTGTTCCTACTCGTTTGACCAAAAGATGCCTTCGAAATTAAACGCAAAATTCTTATCCATATATTTTTTCAAATATTAACCATTGCAACCATGGAATTTATTATCATCCAAATACGCATGGCATCAGCAATAAATATTACAATCTTATGAGGTGAGACAACATAAAGTACTAATTATGCAATCACCACATGCTGAGTACATCTTTTGCTTCAACAAAATGTATCCTTGCCTAGGAAACACGGACACGGGTATGACACGGTGAGGCGAGCATTTTTTGATAAATTTTAACATAAAATGGTTGGTACGACAAGGATACGACACGAGTATGGTAAGAAACTGTAGAATATATGGAATAACATAGAAAGATTTTGTTATAATGAAAGGAGGAGAAGAGAGCTATTAATGAAGGGCTCATCTTTATGATTTTGATCATTTAAATTGATTTCATTGAATTTACAGGTTTTAACTAATAATTTAAAACCCTTCTTTCAATTTGTCATCGATCAATGTTATCAGAAACTTGTATAGATTTTACAGCATCAGAAGTCAATAAATTCAGATAATTGTGGACTATTCAGGAAATTTTCTTAAATCTGCCCATGGGTATATCCAATTTGTGCAATTGAAGCAGTAGTTTTAAGTAGTTGTCAACGTGTACTGGACCCTTTTCATGTGTTTTTTATCAGTAGTAGCCTCAGGAAGCTGCATTTCAACTTATCAGTAGAGAATAAAGCAAGTACTAAAAGATGACGATTTTACTTTCATGTATAACTCCTGATGTGGAAGCCCCTAAAAAGGACGTCTTTTCTTACATTTTCTACATCTAGATTATGGAAGATTATGAATTTATACATAACATCAAGATTATAGACTGTTAGACATGTTTAATGCATTATAATTTAGGATCCATAGTGTGCTCAATACCATTCAAATTTCCAGCCTTTTCTTAAACAAATTGATACTAGACAGAACCAAACTAATGGATCAATATTTTTTCTTTCCAAAAATTTTTAGTATTATGAAATTTTCTACAATTTTAAATTTATGCAGAACTAGATATTTTAATGATTGGACCTAATCTTCAAAAATTTCCACCAAATTCCATACAGATTTAAGGCTTCCGTTAAGAACATACTACTTGTAATGGATTGCAATAGCACCAGTGCATTATGCATCCTTGGAGTTGATCAGCAGCATGGGTCAGAAAACAATTGTTTTATATTTAGCTACATTAAGATTTTGATAATATAAAGGTCTATTTTAAAACAACTAGTAATGGATGGATTGCTCAATTTTGCAATGCATAATTTGATTTGGTAACAAATCTCCTAGTAAGAATTACTAAACTTAAAAAGAAATATTCGTATTTTATTATTTTGTTTCAAGATTTTTTCCATAACTGTATATAGATGATTAGAAGTACTAGAAAGCTTCTGATGGCAGTTTTCTATCAATGAGGTTGGTTGCCGCCAGTGGGAAAAGAATTCACAAAATCAAAGGGAGTTACTCACTAGCCACTGTAAGAGAAGGAGGCTTTGGCGAAGGAGCCCAAACAGAGGGGTGTTCAATGATCGAAGGTTAGAGGTTAGAAATTAGAGTGTTATCGCAATTGCTCTTGAAATTTCTCCCCTTCAAATCGGAGGTGGTGTCTGAGATGTAAGGGTCAGGGAATGGCAAAGATGATGAGGGACACAATGGAGGCAATGAGAATGATGTGAAAGAGCAGAAAGAGAGATTTAAAAGAGAAAGGGCAATTTGACAGGAGAACAGGGAGATCTGTGAGAAGAATTTGGGGAAATGGGAGGTGATCAATGCCCTTTCACTTGGTTTTTAAACCTACCCACCGACGACCGCACTGACCTCATTGGTTTTTTCTTTTTTTGTTAATTTAATTTAATAGTTAGGGGGAGGGGAGATTTGAACACTGGCTCTCCTAGTTAAGGAGAGCAGGCTATACCACTAAAGCTACAAGGCTTTTGACTAATTTCATCAGTTTTTTATATTTTGGTACCGACTACTGCACCGATCTCGACAGAAGCTGCCATTGCCCTTTTTTGGATCAACGAGGTTGGCTACTGTAGGTGCCGGTTCAGTGGTTGAGCACTCTTATGTGTGTTTGTAGTATGATATTACTTGATTTAATCCATGATGTAAATCACGACCACCTAAGTTACCTTATATCCTTACAAATTTACAAAGAAATAATAGAATAACCAGATCAGCTTTCCTTAAAAACATTAATATATGGATGGATTCAAAGCCAAGTCCTTGGTTTATAAAGTCTATACAAAATACTCATGATTTTTTTATTCAGAATGGTGAATGGTAAGATAGCTAGGCCAAAAAGACAAGATAGTAATTGCCTGCATGAGTCACCAACAGCTGGGGCATGATATAGATGTGATACAACTACTACTGCAACAATACCTATATACGAATAATAATGTCTTCCTAATAAATTTATGAAGTGTATAGATTGCTCCAAGTCCATTAGAAACTCAAAATCACAAGGAGCATCCATGTTAAACAAACAGAAAATACATTGCCTTGGTGCTATGGTACAAATTGTCTGCAAAGGAGCTTCTCAAGAAGATGAAGAAAGCTTGGTGGAGAAAATCTGTTTATGTTGGATAAACAACGCAGACTTTCCTTGAACAGAGAGACCACATTTCCAATCAATGCACTTTTCGCTATCTATGATAAGATGAATTCAGATTTTTGAATTCATTAGTTGTAGAGTGGATTCATACTGCCCTTTACTTAAAGGCAGGAAAAGATTGACCCTGCATCAACTATTAGAGAAAAGTCTCCTGACTTTCCTTGAGTACTTTAGAGTTTCTTATAAGGGGTCTCCTAGTAATCCTTAGTGCTTTTTTTATTTTATTTTATTTATTTTTTCCATTTTATATGCTTTCTAGCCTCCAAGGAATTCAAATTTTCATCAATAAAAATTTCAGAGTTTTTCTCCTTTCTTTTCTGGTGGATTCTAAAATTCTCCTTGTGAATTTAAGGGTTGTTATCTTGAGTGTCACTGTTGTTTATCATTTGGTTTATTTGGAAAGAATTTTATAGAGATTTTGAACTGGTGTACTTTGATTTGTCTTTCCAAGTTCTAAGTAGTTTAAAGCCTTAGTTGACGTAGGACAAATTGAAGAATTTGCCTATGTGAGGTTGTAATGGGTTTAGGTTTAAGAAGATTTGTGGATTTTGGGGTTTAGAACTTTTTTCAGAAGAAGAGTTAGGATTCAAGAGAGAGAAGATTGGATTTATGGTTGAAAAGAGAAGAAAAAAATAGAAATAGAATTTTTTTATAATATGTGAACAGGTGCTGTAATGAATCCAACCCAATTATAGTTGTCATTTCAGTATCAAGCCTGAGTAAAACAAATAATAATAACAATAACAATAACAATAACAATAACAATAATAATAATAATAATAATAATAATAATAACTCTAATTATATGAAATATTTATGAATACAGCAGCCATTATGAAATGTCATGTCCTGGTAAGTGGTAACTAAATTTTCAATTTTTCATTACTACAGAACTATCACAAAAGAAGAGAATGAAAGCTTCCAAAGCAGTGAACTGCATCCACTGTGCTTCTGCATAATGTCCTCTATTTTTTCCAGCCCAAGTCGACAATATGTCCCTCATACCTACTTTCGAGTATTTGCTGATGCCTAAAATGGTTTAAGGTGTTGTTTTCCTTTCCAAATGCTGTCACATTGAATAACTCACATTAATAATTCAGGATCCACTAACTCTATTATTCTATTTTAAATTACAGATCATACTGGACCATGGTTCCCATATGCTGCCAGTTGCCACAAGCCATTAATCTAGAACATATTGAGGAGTCTTTGTTTCATGTGTTTTTCACATCCTGATCATATAATCAAGCTCAGTTCAAAAGTGAATGCTCAATGAGATAATTGTTGCCCTTCACTCAAATTTCCATTATAACCCTCATTCTGTCCCAAACTAACTCAAACATGTGAAGACAGACATGACAGTTAAACTTAGATAATAGGAAAAGTATTTAAAAAAAAAAGGGGGAGGGGTGGAGTTGGAGGTTAACATTGTTAACCTAAACATTGAAGATTTATGACCTTTTGCATAGGAAAATTGAAAATTTATAGTTAGGGTCTACTTTACAGCAGAAGCGAGTAACTCACCTCAATTTCCTCTTGGGCCTTCTTGAGGTTGTCCAACTTTTGATGCAGTTGGAAGGACTGATTTTTCTCTTCTTCGATCTCCTCCAGATATTTTTTATTCTGTTTCTCCAAGGCCTGAATCTTCTTGAGGCACTTCTTTTCCCTCCTCACAACTTCCACACTCATTTTATACGACTCTGATGCTCTCAACTTGAAAGCTTCCACCTCCGCTCTAAATTCTGCATTTTTAACCTCCAGTTTTTGGGCAGCTGCTTTAGCAAGGTCAGAACGACATCCTGTCATCTTTAAAGCATCCTCCAGTTCCCTAAGCTTCTTCATGGTCTCTTCCTCAAGTTCCACTTTGCCATTCTTCAGCTTCAGATTTTCTTCCCTTTCCCGTCTCAACCTCCCAAGCTCTGACATATCATGGCTGAGCTTTTTAGCAGCTTGAATTACTTTCTCCTGAGCCCATCCCTCGCGTTCCTTTACCTGTTGCTTGATCTCTTTAATATTACTGAGTAAACTTGAGAGGATTTTGTTCTTAGGATTGCGGGGATCACAAACTTTATTCTCATGAATATTGAATTTACCATTGTCTCCCAAAACTAAGTTAGCCATACAAGAGTCCTCCCATTCAAATGAATCAGTCGAATTTTTTCTTGACAAGGAGTTTTTTGAAGCCTGACATTGTTCTGGAGACATCTTAAAACCAGCACGGCAAGCAGCTGAAAAATTTCCAATGCTCATTTTCAAATCAGCTTTTAAAGATGGTGTGTTCTTAAAATTATTCACAATGCTACATTTTTTGTCAAACAAAACATCAAGTTCCCCAGAAGAGTCATTTTTGCTAAAATCAAGTGCCTGGCCATCACTAGAAAGCTTATTTCCTTCAAATTTACAAAGCCCAGAAGATTCAAGAACTGAACTGTTATTATCAGCCCTCTGACTCTCATCTTCATTCATCTCAAACGGCGCTGCTATGGAATTTGCAACACCCAAATTAAAATTGCCCTTCAGCAGGCACCACATGGCATCTCCTTTGATCAAGTTCTGCCGTGTTTTGATAATCAAGTAAATCATTACTGCAAGTGTGTTTTTAACCAACGCCTCCATATCCTCAAAAACTTGTTGGCCTTCTACATAATTTCCGCCATCAACAACAAGGCCAGTTTTAAGATAACTAAGCGAATTTTGCACAATGTTTGTCAAAATATCACCGCTACCAAACACATGGCCATTCGTCAAGATTGCTTTCAGCACATGATCAGGCTGATAACCATATGATATTAACATTGTATAGGCTTCATTGTAAATTGCTTCAAGTTTCTTTAAAAGCAACATTTGTAACCGCTCCTCACTGTAGAAGTCCATATTTTTGACATCAGAATCCGAACTCGTACGCGGGAAAAGAGTTACATTGCTGGTATCATTATCCTTTCCTGGATTAGCGCATGATACTAGACCCACTTCAGGATTTGGGTCAAATTTTTTCGGAGCAGAACGATACAGTGCTTTAACCAATACACTAAGTTTATCAGCGTTGATTGGACCCAATTCAAGATTGGACACCACTGTTCTTATTGGGTTGTTGTATTTCTCTGCTTGGGGTTTTTGCTTGCTTTTCTCATGTTCTTCTGAGTCACCCATTTGTTTACACTGAAATGCACAGAACACAGACAAAACATGAAAATCAAGAACCCCCACCCTGAAACCATCAATTGGTCACAGAGAAACAGCACCTCTGAGATGCAAAAAGCTTTTGGTTCAGGTTTCCATAATTCACAAATGATATGAGAATCCCAACCAAACAACCAAAGAAATAAGATGGAACAAAAATCATAACAATCTGACAATTGAGCTTTTCCCAGTAACCAAACAGAGAAGAAAAAAGAACCCCATTTGCAGAAAGTGCAATCTACCAAAGATAAAAGGGTTTCAGAAACCAGAATCAAATCACTCAAAAAACTGAACAAGACAAGATTTTTTTTTTTTTCTTTAAAATTTCTTCATTCTTGTTACCTACAAATAAAATGTAAAGCTAAAGACTTTCTCAACCTTTACACATTTTTTCTTCTTCTAAGTTCTAACAAAACATTTCTCATAGCAAAAACAAGAAAAAAGAAAAAAAAAAGAACGTATCAAACACTTTAAGCTGGTTTTTCTTACAGTTCACTACCCTGCATTTTTTCTCAGCAACCAAACAACATAGTAATAAAGAAAATCAACAAATACCAACATAAAAGAAAAGATTCATGGTTGCTTAGACACTAACCTTTTGCTTCATAGAGAGAGAGAGAGTTTCAGAGAGTGAGAGCTCAAAGAGTGAAACTGTGTGCCACTGAGAGACGCACCTTTGTTGACAGAGTTCGAATTTTGTGTGGAAAAAACACAAAATAAATGGTGGGTTTTACTACTCTACAGTTTTATTCAAATATTCTAGTTACAATTGTTTATTTTCAACCAATCAAAATATGCCACGTCATCTAATGTTGACTGTAGTGTTATTTTAGACATTGGTATTGTATTTGTAGTCGTAGGAGAGCAAGACCAGCCTTAACTTCATATTTTAGGCAGTGACAGATGACATGGCACGTCAACTGGGGCTTCCGGACAAACGAATCAAATGATGCCAATTCAGCACCAGATAGAGAAAATGTTTATTATCTTAACACGTGGCGTATATCTATTGAACTGTCACGTAATTTTGAGGTGAGATATGTTACTTGATTGCTTATTTTTGGCTTGCCTGCATGGTTGACACGTTGAAGGCTTGTAGCACCAGATCATCAACAAGTGGGACCCAATAAACCAACCGTTTTGCTTTTCTTTTTCTAAATTCTAATTACCTTGCCATTCCAAGCAATATGAGCTTATTGTGGGCTCATTGCATAAGGCCCACTTGTATTTTTGGACTGGGGACCCACTTAAATAGTGTTGCTTGTTTCCTTCCATGGACCTTGAAATTTGACTCAACAACCCTTTTTGAAAAAGCCCAAGATTGAAAAACCTGCTTCAATGTGTTTTCTTGATTTTCCAACGAATGTGTTTGGCTTTTGCTTATTTCCAATAACTTATTTATATAGTGTTTATATTAAGCGTGTGACACAGTGCTAAAAACTAGTTTATTCTCAAAATGCTAAAAAAATTATATTATTTGTAAAAAAAACTGAGACAAAAAACTTTTAAGCAAAAGTCCAATGCATTCATGAGACTATTAACAAAAGTTGCTTAATTTTTGCTAACTTAAATTCATTTTGTTATCTTACATTTTAGTAAATAAGGAAATAAGTTAGTTGTTTTGAAGTAAACTAGTATATAACTATATATTCTTAATGAAATCCAATTTTGTCTCCCTTTTTTACCAAATAAGTTAGTAGAAAATATAGGACATATTTTACAACGGCTGAGATCCCAAGTTGTTAATGATAAGTAATAAAATAGAGTCCGTAATGAGAATTCATATAAGAATTAATAAGAACTTATCAAACTTAACAATTGTAAACAATATTATGTATGTAGTAATAGCGGTTCCCTCTCTTGTTCTTTTTGTTATCCTTAACTAAGACAAAAAGAAAAGACAAAGAAAGCAACTAGTTTACTTTTTTTTTTTTGAGAATCAAGTAACTAGTTTACTTGATAGTATGAATCCAAAGGGATCATATACAGCATGACGTAGACTTGAGAAATTTCCTTTAGGGTGTCATGGTGAAGTCAGTGGCTAAATATAGTTGATTATCTCAACTATGTGACTTTCCTATCATTTTGCTTTATAGTAAAATACGTCCTTGTTGACTCTACTTTAAAAAAGAAAAAGAAAAAAATGTTTGCACTTTGCCTTTTCGGTAGTGGTACACCATTTCACATGTACAATAATCACTCACGCAAGAGTCACGTCAACAAACGGTGTTGATAGCCTTTTACGGTTTGACCAATTAATTTTCTGATTTCTCTCACCATTGCCAAGTTGTAATTCTGCTCTGTGTGCCATTTTTTTGCATTTGTAATTTTAGCTTGGATATTTTTTGGTAACCATAACTGCAACTATAACTCTAAAAACCAACTACATAGCCTACCTACCTGCACAACTTAGTCTTACCTACAAGGAAGAAACAGCCATATTTGATTACTGAAAAAATGGTGAGAACAAACAAAACTATAAGAATAATCTATTGACCTAATCACTATACATGAAATATAAAGAAGATACCCATTGTATAAAGAAGATACCACTTGTATTCTATTTAAACAACCTTTGCTAAAAGACAACACAGTTTAGGTTAACTCAAAGTAGTTTAGGTTAACTCAAAGTAAAGACCTAATAGATTAGGTAAGTTTTCCAAATAACCCTATAAGAACATGTACGTAACTGAGTATAATATTTCTCCAAAATTTTAGAATTAATTCATAAAATTTATTTTAAATAGGGGCTGGATTGGAGTTTATTACCACCGAGATTACATATTTAAATTTAGTTTTTTTTTTTTTTTTAAGAGTTCATCTTCTTGTTAAACAAATTCAAACTTGTTAACAAAATACTTGATTAACTTATTATTTTTTTGTCCTTAGAAAAAAGTTATCATTTTTTTTTTATAGTAAACAACATGACTAAAATTAGTTATCTCATCACAAATCTATGAAAATAATTTATGAATAAATCATATTTCAAATTATATTATTTGAGTTAGTTAAAAAGAATAATTTCTAATTACAAATTTATAAAAATTAGGTTCACCAACCTTGTTTTGTTAAAAATTATATATAATTTTACGACGACATGGACTATTAGGTTATTGATAAATTACAAATAATAATTTGATATATATCTTATGGAATTATTAACAAGCGTACACAATCCAATATCAAGCTCATATAAGTATTTTTAATACATTAATACATATAAATATATATATAATATTACATATAGTCAAATTGAGCCTTACTCGCGTGGTGATATTTTTAATAGAAATATTTGCCTCTTGCACGTACTAAACTTTGAATCATTTGTAACTTTGAGGACTTAGTCTCATTGTTGGATTCACATTCTTTATATTATTATCGTGTATGTCAAATTTTATATCAATTGAAGGAGAAGTAAGATACACACTTTTTTTTTTGTATGCACCATTCATATATCTACCTAATATTAAACATTAACATATGATATTGCCTTCTTTGATATGTAACAAGTTCAATTAGACCTGATGTAACATTTGTCAATGTTACACTGCTTAATAGCTTTCTCTTAAATATGTTTTTTCTTACAAGAGATAATTTGAACTCAACCCTTTGTACATGTGTGTTTGTGTGTGTGTGTGTGTGTGTGTGTGTGTGTGCGTAGAGATGACAATTTTGCCCTGTCTTGCTTGACCCGCCCCTCCCTGTTTCACCCCACGTAGGTTTTTCCCACCCTGCAAAGGTGTTAGGGGCAAGGATGGGGCGAGATTTTAGCCCCACACCATGAGGTGGGGCAGGGATGGGTTTAGACTTTTTAAACCAACCCCGCCTCGCCCCATTTTGATAAGGGTTATAATTGTAAAATTTTCATATCCTAAACTCACACTATATAAATAAACATATCAATATTAGCTTATTTTATTCTATCCAACATGGCTCTCTATCTCTCTTTTCTATCTAGTAAGGTTGGAAATAAGATACCAATTTTGGACTCTTGTGCATCGCTAACCTTTGATTTTTTAATGTTTTCTTTTGTCTTTATTAGAAACAAATTTGTATACTATTGAATCATGATGGAAGAAAGTGGAAATTATTTTTGATGAACTAAGCAATTTTTATTTTGTTATGTATAGGAGTTTGGATTATTTTGTTATGTGTTATACTATGAGATTTTTCTTTTTGTTGTGATATTGTCTTGTTAAATACTTATATAATAATATTCAGTTTTTGCTAAAAATTAGATTGATTTTATGAGACAAATTTAGTTGTAATTTCCAGTATATTTTCATTAATGAAATAGATTTTATTAAAAAATTGTAGTAGTTGTGGGACAAATTAACAAAAAGTACAATTTTACAGAGTGGGGTGTGGAGCTTTGTGGGGCCCTAATTAGGGGCAGGTTGGGGATGGGGTAAGAAAATTTTTCCCGTCATACGGGCGGGGAGGGAATAAAGCAAGACAAAACCATACAAGATAGGGACGAAGAGCCCATCCTTTGGCCCCGCCACGGCTCGTCCCATTGCCATCCCTATGTTTGTGTGTGTGTGTCTAAGAGAGAGAGAGAGAGAGACCCAAATTTTCTGAATTTGATCGAATTGAATTGTATGAGTATATGTTATGCAAATTAACGTAGGATCATAAAGGTAAATCATATCCTACAGCTACTAGCTAGATAGAATATACCAGAGGTTTCTCTTTGGCTTGCAACCCGGTGCTAATAATTAAGTACAAATGTAATTAAATAGTGGTTTTTGTGTATCTTTTTTCTCATACAAATGTGTTTGAATTTTTTATTAGTTGTATTAATATCATATTACGTCCAAAAACTAAAATTTATAACTTGCCGAGGGTCAAGCGGACTTTACCAACACTACAAAAAAAAGGGTCTATAGCCGCGGTTAAAAAACGCAGCTATAGATCCAAAAAACGCAGCTACAGACCTATGGCCGCGTTTTTAAAAAACGCAGCTTAAGCACCGCAGCAACAGACCTATGGCCGCGTTTTTTGTAGTGCAATGAATGACATTTTTCACTATTCATTTCTCTCGAGAAAGGAAGGGGGGGGGGGGGGGGGAATATATACGCATTAACTAAGATAGATTCAAGAGTTCTTGACAAGCGAGCCCTTGCAGCAAATCTAGTTATTGTGGAAGTTCCTGTAGAGATTTCTTTGTTACAAACTTACAATTATTATTTTTGCTTCAATCTCGGACTTTATTCTGTCTCCACATGGATGAATGACATATTCCTTGCTTTGGATGAATTAGTTTAAACTAAGAAATGATAAATTAATAAAGTTTGACTAGTATAGTGATTGAAACGATTCTTTTCTTCTAACCATCACATCTCTCAGATGGGTTAACTCTTAAAATGTGACCAAACCATATAATACAAATTAATTACTTCTAATCATGACCCACATGATCTCACAACTCAATTACCACACTCCCTTATCCCCACCTAGCCCATGATTAAGCTTTCTTCTGATTTATTCAATATAAATGGATTAGGTAATTTAAATAAAAAATTAAAGCAAGGAAATTAATATGGTTAATTTGACCTAATGATCCATGTACGCTACAAAAAGCATATTTAATATACCAAGCTACATATATGTTAGAAATAAACTCAAGTATAATATATATATATATATATATATATATATAATACGTTAGGCTTAGTATGGTAATCCAAAATCACAATAACGCATGATATTACAAAACTACATTAATCCATGGTATTCTATCAAAACCTGTTCATTTTTTTTTTAATAATATCTTAATCTATTCTAACACCTTAGACATCGTGTAATTTCATATGAACAAAGTTTTTCTTCAAATTAGTTTGGAGAGAAATTTTACAAGCTTTTCATATATCTTTATATTGAGTGTGAATTTTAAAAATTTAACCGTTAGATTGCATGTTGTTATTATATTCTTCATGCATGTAAAATTTCTTGAAGATCAAAGATTAATTGCTATCTCATCAAACAAATGTTAAAATTTTAAATTTTTATTATCTAAAATTGTGTATAAAAAATAAGTTTATTAATCGAATGGTAAATAATATCCATTTTGAATGAAATTTGATATGCATAATAAGAACATAAGGAACATGAAATTCAACGGTTAGATTTTTAAAATTCACAAAAAAAAAAAAAAAAAAGATATATGAGAAGTTTGAAAAGTTTCTCTCTAAACTAGTTTGGAGAGATTCTTTGTTCATTTCATATTATATTATCTCAAAACGGTATTTGTAAGACTAGAACTAAATTTTCTTATAAAAAAAAAATAGCTTATTTAAATAAACATAAGCTAATTATAAAATTTTCATACCCTAAACCCCTACTGTTTAAATAAACACATCAATATTAGTTTATTTTATTCTACTCTACATGGCTCTCTATCTCTCTTTTCTATTTAGCAAAGTTGGAAATAAGGTACCAATTTTGGACTCTTGTGCATTGCTAACCTTTGATTTCTTAACGTTTTCTTTTGTCTTTATTAGAAACAACTTTGTATACTATTGAATCATGATGGAAGAAAGTGGAAATTATTTTTGAAGAAATAAGCAATTTTTGTTTTGTTATGTATTAGGAGTTGGAATATTTTGTTGTGTTATACTATGACATTTTTCTTTTTGTTGTGATATTGTCTTGTTAAACAGTTGGATAATATTATTCAATTTTTGTTAAAAACTAGATTGATTTTATGAGATTAATTTAGTTATAATTTCAAGTATATTTTTATTAATTAAACGAGTTTTATTAAAATTGTAGCAGTTATTGGACAAATTAACAAGAAATAGAATTTTACGGAGTGGGGTGGGGCTTTGTGGGGCCCAAGGGGTAGGCCAAGGATGGGGTAAGAAAATTTTTCCCGTCATGCGGATAGGGCGAGAATAGAGCAAGACAAAACCATACAAGGCAATGATGAAAACCCATCCTTTGGCCCCGCCAATGCTTGCCCCATTGCCATCCCTATGTTTGTGTATGAGAGAGAGAGAGAGAGAGAGAGAGAGAGAGAGAGAGAGACCCAAATTGTATGAATTTGATCGAATTGAATTGAATGAGTATATGTTATGCAAACGTATATACCTTTAATATTTATTAGATGAATCTTGAGAATATATATATGATTACGACAAACTTCAAAATGTAATTGTACTCATTCTCTTAATTAAGGTATAAGTACAAATGTAAATTTTTGTTTTTATTTTTTTATTTTTTGGGTTGAATGAAAAAAAATGTAAGATCATGAAGGTAAATCATATCCTACTAAAGAGGATATATCACGGGATTCTCTTTGGCCTGCAACCTAGTGCTAATAAGTACAAATGTAATTAATTAGTGGTTTTTTGTATCTTTTTTTTCTCATACAAATGTGTTTGAAATTTTTTTATTTGTTGTATTAATATCATATTATGTCCAAAAACTAAAATTTATAACTTACTGAGGATCAAGTGGACTTCACCAATGATGACATTTTTCACTATACATTTCTCTCAAGAAAGGAAGGAAAAAAAAAAAAAAAAGATAAAAGAAAAACAAAGTTTAGTTACAAAATTAGTTGTAACTTTAGGTTACAACCTTACTCAATATTTTTTTATTAGAGGTGAATTTTGAGAAATTCAACATTGAATTACATCTTCTTCTTATATCATCTATATTTGCAAAATTTCAAGAAAATTAAAAATCACTAGCTATGCCATCAATAAATTTTTTATATTGCAAGTTTTTGTAATTTAAAATTATACATAAAATATAAACTTATAGACCATATAGTAAATAATATCCGATTGAAACAAAATTTGACATGTATATTAAGAGTATAAAGAACATACAATTCAACAGTTATATTTTCAAAATATGTAGTAATATTTATTTTATTAAGTGAGTTTGTAACCTTAAGTTATAACCAATTTTGTAATTAAATTTTATCCATAAAAAAATACACAAATTAACAAAGATGGATTCAAGAGTTCTTGATAAGGGAGCCCATGCAGCAAATCTAGGTATTGTGGAAGTTCCTGTAGAGATTTCTTTGTTAGAAACTTATAATTATTATTTTTGCTTCAATCTCTGACTTTATTCTGTCTCCACATGGATGAATGACATATTCCTTGCTTTGGATGAATTAGTTTAAACTAAGAAATGATAAATAAATAAAATAAATAAAGTTTGACTACCGATCGATTGAAACGATTCTTTTCTTCTAACCATCACATCTCTCAGATGAGTTAACTCTTAAAATTTGACCAAACCATATAATACAAATTAATTACTTCTAATCATGGTCCACATGATCTCACAACTCAATTACCACACTCCCTTGTCCCCACCTAGCCCATGAATTTCGCTTTCTTCTGATTTATTCAATGTAAATGGATTTGGTAATTTAATCATGCTTAATAAAATAAATATAAATAAAAAATTAAAGCAAGGAAATTAATACGGTTTGACCTAATGATCCATGTATACTACAAAAAGCATATTTAACTATTATACCAAGCTACATATGTTAGAAATAAACTCAAGAGTAATATATATATATATATATATAAAATACATTAGGCTTAGTATAGTAATCCAAAATCACAGTAACGCGTGATATTACAAAACCACATTAATCCATGGTATTCTACTATACCATGTTCATTATTTTTTAATAATATCTTAATCTATTCAAACACCTTAAACATCATGTAATTTCATATTATATTATCTCAAAAGAGTATCGGTAAGACTAGAACTAAATTTTCTTGTATATATATATATATATATATAATTTCATGGTATCTAATTAATGAAACGGAGGATACATATTTTTGTATTTTAAAATTTTTACATAGACCCTCTAATTTGGTGACCTAATTTTAAGTTTTTGCTTTTAGTTTAACCTCATTTGAGTCAAACATAATTAATCGATTGTGAACCGTCAAATACGAAATGGTATCCACACGAAACTTTAAAGTTTTAAATATAAATGATAGAAAGTAATGTGTTTAATTCATAAGTATAGGGCAAACTGATCAAGTTTTGCCTCCTCTAGTTAATTAGACAAAGGCAATATATTGATATATATTTGATAAATTACATAATTAAATCCTATAGTTTAGGGTTAAGAAATTAAATCCTAAAATTTTAAAAAGTAACAAATTAAACATTAAAACTAAGAATATAACATACCGATGTGTAAGCTTTTTGAATGATCACAACTTTGGTTACTTACAAACTAAGGATGGCAATGTTTTACGCAAGTTGTGAACACAAAACGGTTTTCTACAAGTTAGTGTTTAGTGTACTAGGTTCATGTTAAAGTTTGTCGACACGTTTTAACAGGATTGTTAAATAAGCCAATTTAGTGTTAACATGTCTAACTACAACCAACCCAATTCATATAAATAAATGTCAATTTTATCTGAAACAAAATTGAATTCTAAATATAATTGAGAAATTAAAATAATTTTAATAGTTATATTGATAAATTTTTCATTGAAACTTTAAAATCCATAACCTTTTTACCCAAAACAAAGAACAAAAAAAAATCTCTTTTTGCTTTTTTTTTTAAGATTGTCTATTAAATGAATTGAAATGGGTTGTGTTGTGTTGGATGGAGATTAAGTGCAATAGTTATCAACGGTTGAGATTGAGAGTTCAAAATGCAATTTATCTCAACCCTCGAATAAAAAAATTTATAAAATAAAAAGTGAAAAGTTAAAAAGTAAAAAGTAAAAATTTGTTGCGAGAGAAATGTAAGGAATTGCACCCCATGCAATACACTTGGTATTGCACAGGATCCTAATCCTATTGTGTCAATTTACTTAATAAATGTGTTATGTCAAGAGGTTTTGACATGACTATTAAATGAGTTGAGTTAACTTAACACGACACGCACACGATTTGCTAACGCAAATCGTCACCCTTAAGTGTCCAAATTTACAAGTTAGACAAGTTAACAATGGAACTTGGGAAATCATGACTATCTTTATTTATTGACTACATCAAAATTACACAAAATTTCAGAAAGATAAACTTCTATTCTCTAGAATTTATCGACAAAACATTCATAACTCTTTCTAATCCAAATTAATTTAACTCATAATAACTCAAACTAATATAGGAATCAATATATATAAATATCTTTAACATCATTTACACAATAATAATGATCAAAATAAGTTAGACTCATATCATCATGTCAGTGGTTTATATTGATGTCAGCAAAGAGCCACTACGATGAACCGATCAAACCATCATATTGATCGAAGTTGGTCTCAAATCAGACCAACTCTTTCTCTCTCTCTCTCTCTCTCTCGCCATAGCCGCCACACCGTCATTATACACAAATCTCAGCCATATATATCACAAATCCTCCAATAATCACAAAAGTGACAAAACCATAACAATAAATAAATAGATAAAACTAATGAAGATGAACACAACTACACATCATATAAAAGCCAACACATATATATCATTTTTCAGCAACCAAACATATATATAAATGCAAAGAATTCCACTCTTTTTAAATCTTGGATATTGAAGTTGTGTTTCTTTCTCATGATTTTCACGCTTTGTTATTTTTATTTTTTAACAACAAAGAGAAGTAAGTTACGGAAGCATAATGGAGATAACCTCAAGAGATAAGAGAGCAAAATGCATATCAAAAAATGAAATCGTCACAATCACAAATGAGTAAACGTGTGATTATTTCTAAGCTATATGAATATTCCGAAAGTAAATAATTAATATTATACTCCGTAATAAAAGAGTTACGTGAAAAAAAAAAATAAAAGAGCTTTTTATTTAATTGATTATTACGACCAAATTAATCACATTGCCCGAAGCACCAAAAAATTCCTAAGTGGTCAAGTTTTGCTGGCTCCACTCATATTGACCTAGCTACATGTTGAACATATACTAGAAATTCTCAATTGGCTAAGCCTTTTTTTTTTTTTTTTTGGGTATAAATAATATATAATACTATAATAGTGAAATAGAGCATCATATTATTTTCAAAACTTTTCCTTTATTGTCAAATTAGCTTTCAATATCATTTTAGAAGCAAAAACATAATTTTATTAAGAAAAATTGGCTAAGTCAGCCTGTAATACAATTTCTATGTCAGGTGGAGCTTTCTTCCTTCCACTTCCAGACCAAAATTTAAGATTTGATGTTAACTTTAAGAATTATAAATAATGCTAATTGTTGTATATCCACTGAACGCACCAACCAAAAATTTCTATTGATTCAAAGCAATAAAATATTAAGTATGTAGAGATATATACAGTTACCTATATGATAAAACTAAAACTTTATACCTTTTACTCAAAAGAAGTATGTAGAGACTTATTATAAATTTTGATTAAGTTATGTTTAGGTTTCTTTAAATAAATTCTAGTTTTCTCAACAAACTACTTTGTATTAGCATTTTGAAGAGAGAGAGAGGGAAAAAAAACTGTTATTCTAAGAAAATCTCATCTCAAAAGCTAGGGTTGGTTGTTCTCGAGTTTCAAAAAACCAAATCTGTTGTGGATTGAGAATGCTACAATTTCTAACCAAATTTCAGAATTGTCGAGTACATGGGAGACTCTTCAACAAAGATAATTGAGGTAGGTAAATAATGGCAATGTGATTCGTTCATCTAGTGACTTGTTGACAAGGCAACGATGGCCTAATGTCAACTATGGCCTCCATCATCGAATATAGAGGATTGGATCTACTGAGGCAAAGGTAGATCTAGTGAAAGGCGAGGGGTTCAGTGGGTTTGATTGGATTATTCAAGAGATAGATGAATAAAGCTGGCTGTCACCTACCAATAACTCGATATTTTTTACACTATTGGACTTGCTGCCAACTACTCGCTTGATTGAAATCAATCGTGCCGCTTTAGGTTAGAACGAGTTAGTCGAGCAAATCAATTTCTTCGAGTTTCTGCTCATCACCCTTATTCAAAGTGAATGATATTATTGAGTTCCTTGTGATCTTATCAAGTAATTATTAATTTGCATATTAATTAATTGTACACAATATTATTCAACTAGTCAAATTTTCAACATAATTCCTAAAATAATACTATGGGAACTGTTTGATTTTGATTTCTTTTTTTTAAGTTTTAAATATATTGCAAAGGTTATTGACTAATAGTATAATAGTAAAATAGATATGTTAGACTTTTCTTAGGGTTTTTTTTTTCATGTGCTACCACATGAGTTTTTGAAAGTTTTAACTTTGTTCATATATATATATATATATAATATAGTTCTTTTGACTTTTAATTTTGTCAACTCACTCTTATATTGTTATTGAAAGTTTTTTTTTTTTTTTTGAGTAAACAGTAATACTTATCGGACTATTCAAGAGATAGAGGAATAAAACTGGCTGTCACCTACCAATAACTCGATCTTTTTTACACTATTGGACTTGTTGCCAACTACTCACTTGATTGAAATCAATCGTGACACTCTAGGTTAGAACGAGTTAGTCATGCAAATCAATTTCTTCGAGTTTGTGCTCATCACCCTTATTCAAAGTGGATGATATTATTGAGTTCCTTGTGATCTTAGCAAGTAATTATTAATTTGCATGTTAATTAATTGTGCACAATATTATTCAACTAGTCAAATAAACTCACTCTTACTTTTTATTTTATTTTAAATAAACTTGAATCTCGGTTCTTGCCTCCTACACAAGCACTTATACTTGTGAAGTGACCATCACATTAAGGTCGCGTGATGGTAGTAATATATATTGCTTAATTTTTCCCATTGGAAGACTTTGGATTTAAATTCATCTCTCTTACTTCTTTTTTTAAATAAACTTCTCTCCCACCTGTTTTAAGAGAAAAATAAAATAAAAAAATTGCAAATATGAATGCAGATATAAATAAATATGAGATGAGGTCGGCCATGGACTTTGTTTCTATTACATTTTATAATAACTAGCTAGTCAGTTTTTTAGGCACCGCAGATTATTAGCTTTATCGTTATCAACTCCCTAGTACTTCTTTGCATATATATAAATTATTAATTGGGATCATCACACTTCAATTTATCAATATTTATTCAGCTAACTATCATAATCAATTCCATTTCTATTTCCTTTATTAATTTTTAATCAGATTTCTCACCTGGAGAGAGAGAGAGAGAGAGAGAGAGAGAGAGATGGTCAACAAGGCCGCTCAACAGTACACAAAATGTTATATATTATAAATAAATAATAAGATGTAAATTAAATAATTATGCCTCGCAGTCCTCGCCAATGTTTTGTATACTACGGTTTGAATATATTAGAAAGTGTTGAAAATCGATTTTCATTCATTATAAAAATAAAAATAAAAATAAAAACCTATAAATAGTTTGGACTTTGAACAAAAAATTATGAGCCATGCATGTCAGTCCGTAACTTAAGATCTCATCTCATTTGTTCACATTAGTGGGCTACCTTTTTTAAAGTCAAACCTTCAAAAACGGCCGGCTGTTTACAAATTGAAGTCCTTATAACTCCATCTATTTTTGTCGTCCACCCAATATACGCCATGATTCATGTATTTCATCTAGTTAAAACCCCTTTGTATATGATATTTTTTTTATAAAAAAGTGTAGGTTTATATATATTGATAATGATGTAGTTTACATTTTAAACCCATAATTTAAACATATTTTTAAATTAAACTCCATGCTTCAAAAGTTTTAACCATTTTACATAACTATAATTATTAAATTTACAAAATATATATAAATGAAATGTTGTCTTAGGTTTTTGCACGGTTATTTCATTTTCAATTTATGAGACAATCTGTTATTGTGCACTATTGGAGAAAGTTTTGCACACATATATACTTAGATTAGAGTAGAGTAAAATTTATATTTTGTATTAAAAAAAAAAAAAAAAAACTTATGAGACATTCTGAAAATCTCATGTACTAATAGTTTAGTGAATGAAATTTGGAATCTTCGAATTTATGGTACGTCTAAAGTCTATTGAACCCACCACTTGGATGTCTCCGAACAGACCCTTTTGATCCTTTAATGCATCTCAAGTGTGCAAAACACATAAATACCTTGTTCCATGTTTTTTTTTTTATAATAAAAATAATAAATGAATTTAATCAGTTCTAATGACATTTGAGAAAAGGGTTCAAAAAAAAAAAAACTATGTAAGAAAAAATATAGCAAGATAGTTTTATATAGTTTCGTTTTAGAGAATTCCTTCTTACATAGTTGTCCTATATGTTAGGTTCTAAAGGTTTAAGAATTTATGTATTTAGAACTCTAATTTGTAATATTGGCAAACCATGATCAAAACAACATGTTTAGACTTGTTAAAGTATGCTCAAAGTTGATTAATTATTGTAAAGTTGGAATCGAGAGACTGTAGATGCATTGGGGCATTTCGGTCTGGCTCGATCGATCGAAGAATAGATTCGATCGATTGAAAATCGATCAGATTGCATTTTTCTGCAGTTTTCCAACTCAGCCCTAACTCATTAAACGTTTAGGGTTTTATGTTTTTGCCCTAGGTATATAAGGCAAAACCCTAGCCACGTTTTTAGAGTTGCTCCAGTTGTATTGTTGCTCATACATTGCTGTTTTGTGTAAATCTCTTGTGAGATCTAGAGGAGCTTTCCTTTACACAAAGCTTAGGGTTTTCTAGATGGAGATTACTTCAACATCTTGATGATCAACTTGGTTGCTGCCTTTGAAGCTCAAAGAATATCAAGCGTGGGTGCTTGTAGCTAATTGAAGAATTCAAGAAAGAAGGAGTCCGTTGATTCGGAGCTTGCACGGGGTCGTGTCAGTAAGTTCTATAGGTAGGTAGCATTAGGAAGTCGAGCAGGGAGCTTGTAAGTCCTTTTGTATGAACTTCAATTCTTTCATAGTGAATTCAGTTTTGCCTTGAGGATCGGTGGGTAAAATCCTCCTCAGGTTTTTTACCGGTTTGGTTTTCCTAGGTGATCATATCGTGTGTTATTTATTATTCCGCTGCTATATATTTTCATGATATGATTGTTTGATTGTTTTAATCTAGAATTGCTTAATTTGACTAAGTAACAACTTGGCTAATTAACTAAGCTACTCAATCTGGTTGTGTGTTAAGGGGTCTAAAACCGTTCACTATAAATGAAGCCTATTAAATGATGTGCCATATAAGTAGTTAATTATAATTAAATTATGTATCAAAAATTATAATTATAATTATAATATTCTTCTCAAAAAAATTTAATTATTATTAAAAACTCAAAGGCCAAACATATTATGGAGTGCTAGTTATTAAGATTTTAAATTGCTCCTACATATGAGCAAAACTCATTTTATTTAAATTCTAGCTATATCCTTTGGCAAAAAAATTAAAATAAAAATAAATTCTGCCTATCTCATTCTATAGGTGTCAATGAGTTGGCTATTTGCATATTATTTATTACATACAATTATATATACATGGAAGAATATCTCTCCAACCAACAAAAATCTGTCACTGCCTTTATTGTAAATAACCTTAATTTTTTAGTATTTGGTAAGTAAATCAACCTTTTTATTTTCTGGGTAAGTAAATCACCTCATCCAGCCTGACTTGGTTTAATTGCAAAGAAATAAATTAAACAACCAGCTCATGTTGTGGGAAATTATGTTAATGTTAATTAAGTAATCCTTGGCAATAAAATCACATAAAGTTTCAAGTCAAACTTGTTAATGACATAAATTTTGTTCAACAACTACTCATTCAAGTACAGCCAATACTTTTCCCTCAAAAAAACAGTACAGCCAATACTTTTTTGCGTAAGTTACAACTATCCATTTATGTTTATGAGCTATACATGTAGACTTTGACTAATTGCTCTTATCTGATACAAGGGATTCAAATGAAATAAACCTAAACTCTTGGGGGGTAAAATGCAATATACAGTGTCAATGATTCAATGTACATACTTGCGTCCAATACAGATAGCGTAAACAAGTGGTAGTGAGAGAGTATTTAAGATTTATACAAAGTAGAAAGAAAACAAACAAACAAAAAAAATACAAATTTGAAAATTTCCATGAGCTTTCCTTGTGGTTTCCATGTTTAACAGCTTGCAAAGGCACTCATTGTCCTTTGACTTTGATTTGTTCCTTATATAAAGAAGAATAGAGATTTCAATATTCAACACCACCATCGTGATATATAACCTAGCGATACCTACTGTTACCTGAACCTTTAACAAGATCCAACCATGGATGTTCCTCCAGATTTCCTATGCCCCATTTCCATGGAGCTCATGAAAGACCCTGTCACCATAGCCACAGGCCTCAGCTATGAAAGAAAGAACATTGAGAAATGGTTCTTCACTTACAAGAAGAAGACCTGCCCGGCTACCATGCAAAGCCTCAAGAATTTTGATGTCACTCCTAATCACAACCTCAAGAGGCTCATTCTTGCATGGCAAAATCAAAATAAAGCTTCTCAATCTTGTTCATCATCATCATCATCAAGCCCTTCGGTCAAGCATGATGACATGTTATCACTCCTCAAAACCATCGAGTCGTCGCCATTCAAGGTAAGTTCCTTGAAGAAACTCCGATCAATTATTGAAATTGGTGATGAGCTTATAAATACCGATTTTATTCTATCTAGTGGAGTCGAGGTACTAGTCCAAATAATTGTACAAATTCTTTATGAGAGCCATGATTTTGTTACGTTTAGAGCTTGTGAGGAGGCCTTAGGAGTGTTGCAACAACTCCCTCTATCCGAGGAAGAAAGAACCTTTGAATTGTTATCCAAACAAGAATCTATCAAGTCCATGGCAATCATGCTTCAAAGAGGCAGTGCTGAGGGCAGGCTATACACTATTACCATATTCCAAAAGATGTCAAAAAATAATTATGATTGGAACTTTGTTATTCAAGATCAAGGTATAGATTTCTTCAAGTCATTGTTAGAGCTTGTTTCCGATGAGATATGCACCAAGGCAAGTTCTCGTGCCTTGGATGTTCTAATAGACATATTGGGAGGTTCAAAGAAAAGCCGATTGAAAGCCATAGAAGCCGGCGCAGTTTGTGTCCTTATCGAGCTTCTTCCAGACTCGAATCAATCATCCAAATGTGAGAAAGTGTTGGTATTGTTAAAACTATTATGTGAATGTGCTGAAGGAAGGCAGGCCTTGGTTGAACATGGCATGGCCATAGCTGCAATCTCCAAGAAAATGTTGCATGTCTCCAACACCACCACAAAGATTGCGGTGAAGATTTTGTGGCTGATTTGTAGCTTGCACCCAACTGATATAGTTTTGGAGGAAATGTTGGTTTATGGATCCGTGAAGAAGCTTTTGGCATTGTTGCATATCGATAGCCGATCTTCAACAAAGGATAAAGTGTTGAAGATGTTCAAATTGCACGGGAATTTATGGAAGCGCTACCCTTGTTTTCCTTGTGAAATGAAGGAATATTTGGCATTAGTAGATGATTCTCGCTAAAGGTAAAAAATTAAAAGATTAAAAGATGAAAATTTTAGATGTAATATCTTCAATTATATATAATTTTCTCAAGAAAGTTTGAATTAGTAAAATATATACATTTGGAGTTATTAATTTCCCTTTCTATTGCGTATTTGGAGTGTGTGAATTTTGGTGCCGTACCACCCTTATGTTCCTGTTTTATCATAATGATCACCGTGATTGTGCTTATTGCGTTTTACTTTTTTTTATTATTATTATTTTTTATTTTATTTTAATTACATGGAAGTGTGTTTGATCTTGTAAGAGATACCTTACACCCAGATTTGTTTGTCCAAATAAATTTCTACTCTATTCTTGATCGATGAATTTAGTCTTCTAATTGCGCCATTTATTAAATTAATTTATATTCATATTATGGTGGTAGCATCAGGCATTAATGCACCTCAGAAATAGAATAGCACAAGGTCTCACCATCTAATTACTTTGAATAGTTGAATTAAACAAGTAAAATAACGGTTAGATTGACAAGAACCTTACAACTCAATTGGTTGGAATATTTTTTTGGGGTGTTTTCAATAGGAACATTTGGAGTTCAAATCCCTCTATCTCAATTATTGATTTGTGTGTGTATCAGTGTATATATGTATATAAAAAGTTACTTTGAATAGGTGAATTAAACAAGTAAAATAATGGTTAGATTGACAAAAATGTTGCAGCTTAATTGGTTGATATTTTTTCTTTTGTTGTATTTTTAACGGGAATATCTAGGTTTCAAATCCCTCCACCACAATCATTGATGTGTGTGTATAATATATATAAATAATTAAAAAATTTAAAAACAGGTAAAATACTAGTTACATTCTTCACTTGTCTCACAAAGTGCTTATGCCATACGTGCTAAGATGATAGGAGTAGGTATTGCAAAATGTTATGTTTATCACAGTTTTATTTTATTTTTTGAATAATTCGAGTATGAATACATTCATTTCAATTCCCATTAATTTTTTTTTTTTTTTATAATAAATAAGACTATTTTCAGATAGAGTATGAAATGTATAATATGGAATATCTTGGAACTTATTTGAGTTAGGCTAGTTCTCAAGAATGCATACGATCACCTGCAAATCACATTGTAATTGTATTACAATATCTGTAAGGGAGTAGTTGAATATTATATATATATCTTATTCTTTACTACTTGGCTTAGGCAACTGATCTACCCAAAAGCAGTTGAGCAATCGAAAAGCTTGTAATTGTAACAATATTATAGCAACTTAACATACGACGACGTACGTACTTACTTTTCTCTCATCTTTTAATGCTACCTGTGCTTCTCAAAAAAAAAAAAAAAAAAATGCTACATGTCCAACAAAGGATGAAGAATAAAATTATTTATCCTTTAAATTTTTTATCTTTTATAATGAAACACAAAAAATTAACATTATCCCTCTTATCGGATCCTAAATCTTAGGCTAAATGCATGGTAATACTTGATTGATGACAACAAACCCCGCTAATAAAAAAGAGAATTTAATTTAATTTTTTTTAAATGTTATGTCCATAATATTTTCTTAATATACAATAAAAAGTGTTTTCCTTACGTTCTTAAAATGTAATTATAATTTATATGTCGGTTACATTTTTCTTTTCCCCTCCGAGAGAGGGATAACTGGATAAAAACTTAGGGTCATGTTAACGAGTGTCCTTGGGGTATTGGTTAACAATCTATTTTAGGAAAGTTTTAACACTACTTTTATGGAAAGTAAAAAAACTGTCAAAATATTAATTTTTTTTTCCATAAAAACTTTTTTTAAAATAGATTATTAACCAATGCCTTAAGGGCATTCGTTAGCATTTTCCAAGAACTTATTACAAAGTCTGACTAAGACAAGTCAAAATCTGGGTTTGTCAGGTTTGATCATTTCAAGATTTGAATTGTCCATGCATATCTCAGCATTCAATTTTTATTGTTATTCGTTTATTGTTGATTCTAATTTTTTTTTTTTTTTTTTTGAGATACAAGATAGAATTCTACTCTATCCTAATCTAAGTGTATATGTATGTGAAGCTCCCTTCTGGAGACTTGAACCCTAACCTTTGCCTCCCACACCCCACAAGCACTTATACTTATGGACTGACCATCGTACCAAAGGTGTGCGGTGGTGTTGATTCTAATATTTAAAACAGTGCATGTCTACTGCATTGCAATTTGCAATTAATATATACGTGAGAAACGAGTTGGGCTTTGTTGGTTTCTTTTGGAGCTTCAAATTGATATTCCTTTGGATGAAAGAAAATTGGAAATGAAAGTGGACAAATGAATTTGACACCAAGAGACGAGTTGCAAAATCTGATTTGTTATGCTACTTTTTATTTATTTTTTTTTTTTATTTTATATATCTATACTCTCATCTTTGTTTTTTTTTTTTTTTTTGGGATAATACTCTCATCTTTGTTAATAATAATAATAATAATAATAATAATAATAATAATAATAATATTTGTGGGGTTAAAGAATTTGGCAACCCCGGCCCACTTTATACTAAGCCCAAGGCCCATGCCGAGGAGGAAGAAACGTCCGAGGACGAATGTAGAAAGTCCAAATTGCCAAGACACCTCGCCGAGGACAATCCTGTCCTCGGCCAACCAAGACCATAGAAGGGAGGAGCAACACACCATCAAAGGCAGCCTCCCAGAGCATCCCAAGAGAAAGGACAAGTACAATGGGTCAGCCATGGAAGCATGGTGGAGGAGCAATTCCAGGATAAACTGTCACCTCCGCATTAAATGCCCACAACTAACGTTCTGGCCGCATTAATGAGGAAATGACCCCTGAACAGCGCTGTCTTGGTTGCTGCAACCCACAGAAGGATTGGGAAAGCGGCTGATGGGACAAGCACTCAAGTAGTGACCTGCACAATCAACAAATGGAGGGCCAAGATTAACTACAAGGGGGTATATAATGTAAGAAGTCCTCCAGGTAAAAGAGACAGTGGGAAGCAGAGAATACTATAGCAATTTGTATGATCTTTGCAATCGTTGTAACCAAGTACTGAAGAGACAGTGAGAACTATAAGCTCCTCAAATGAGAGCCGAGAACACAATTTCACACTTTAAATCTGTTTCCTTGTTATTCAATCCACTCGTAACCATGTCTAGTTGTTGTAATCCTCACTAAGACTTAGTTCTTAAACTCATTCTTTGCAAATTTATCGTATTGGGCTAGTTGGGTCTGAGTTCCTTCATCCAATAGAAAAAGTGTTCGAACCCGGTCCTTACAATATTATTATTATTATTATTATTATTATTAGTAACCCTATACAACACTTTTATGCCATTTAATTAATTCATGAATATACGCTAACAAAAAAGTAAGGGATTTTTATAAATATCATGTGATGAGTATATGATTTTATCAAACTATTAATAATTTTAAAATATCATTATTATCATGTATAAATTATGTAATTAAATTATTTACTTTAATGGAAAATTTTTACAAATGACTATTTGTCCACACCTTATGTGTAAAGGATTAGTTGTTTAAATTAAAAGTTCAAAAACCAAATTAAATTGACATTAACTTAAAAATCCAAAGGTTGCATGTATTTGTAAAAATTCCAAAAAGTAAAATATATATTGAAGTTATATAATTTTTTTTAGTGTTCCACCTTAAAAAGTTTAGCTTTATATTTTAATTCAGTCCTAAATTGGGTCTATTAGTTGGATATGCTCAACCTTCCATAAATTGTCTGTAATACAGGAAAGGTTGCCAAATATGGAAAGCACCTCTGAGAAAATTTTCAACTCATTTCTTAATTTCCACTTCACTAAAGAAAGAGGAAAATAGTGAAAATATACGAAATTCTCATATTTTCCCACCAGACCATATTCATTGTTTTGTGGTTAGCTTACCTTGAATGAAAAACAATGTTTAAATGCGTATGGTTGCATCATTAGAGGGTAGTAGTTGGCCAGTCAAGTTGTCAACCTTCAAAATTCGAGTTGATAAAAACAACACAAGCAACCTGTGTTATAAGTCTGGGGGTTAGATAGATCTGTCCAAAGTCCAAACTTCACTTAAAGCATGCTAGCAATTCTTTCTAAACAAATAACAAAGTCTCGTTTCAACAAAAACAAACAAACATAATAACAAAGCCACGAAAAGTTTCACATTTTTACCTAAATTAATTAGATAGTTCTAAAATTTAACATGTTGGCACTTTTTAGTGTTACTAACAGAGATATTCAAGATTTAAAACTTTAAATTTTCCCTCACCGTTGTAAGCATCAAATTATTAAAAAAATAATAATAATAAAATCAATAAACACTCATTATGGGCCTAGTCTCCTAGAATCAAATAATTTCATTTATGTTAATTAGACATTCTTTCTTTTCTCACCCTTTGTATAAGTGGGAAGGGCGACTCAAGTCCATGTTCTCCTCGAAGAAGTGGGTAATGCCATCCATGTTTTTCATTTTCATCGGAGCCAAAGTCTGAACCAAAATAAAATTACAATTAAATAATAAAAGTAAACTAGTATGCAAAACTAAATTAATATATGAAAATACAATCTAGCATTTTTTAGTATTAATAAATATAAACAAAAGAATAGACATGTACAAAATAACTATTATTTTTTAATACATTTCAACTCAATCATGTATCAAAATTACTATTATTTTTTATTTGATGTTCACTAATCATTGAACAATAATACTTCCCATGCTTATGGTTTAGTTTCTCCCCCACCAAAAAAAAAAAAAAACCCAATCATGTATCAAAATGAAATTTGACATTTTAAAAAAAAATTAAAATCCTGAAAATTATCTACTTAGCAACAAAGAGTTGGGACTTTTATGGTCCATTTAGATTGAGGGAGAGTAGAGTAAAATAAAGTAAAATTGGCTTAAAATTAGTACATTTTCAACCAACTCTACTCTATTCTCATTCCCTCCACCTCAATTGAAATTACGGGCCCTTAATCTCAATCAAAGGTTCATAGAGACAGAGAATTTTTAGAAGCTTTCTACCAAAGGAAAGCTTAGGGAACTACAAGTACAATTGAGTTATAGAAATTAATGTAGAATTTAGGTTATGGGTTTTGCACCTGAGAATTCATTGTTGTATTTTTGGGCCGAGCAGACTATTTCTCTTTTCTGCTTGATCTATCGGTCGATCAGATCTTGTGATCAACACAATTGGAAGTATATTCGCCAACTTTGACCCTCGGGGTCTCATGAACTCATTATTTTTGTGGAAGTAATCAGAAAAAGCTCATTCATTCTATGGTTTTTATATAAAATCCTATTATTAACAAACTCTTAACTTTTTGAATTAAATTTCATTGTAACTACAAATTGCAAAATGCCTATAGTTGCTTCTGTAGAGGGTTGGAGGTGTTGTTAGGCAATAGCAGTTTCCTTTATTTTACTCTTTTTCTCTCTTTGTTGCCCTTAATGATTGTCAGAATCTTAATTTGCACCATTTCCTTATTCCAACAGCCATTTTCAGGGATGCCAAGCATGTGTTGCAACACCAAGAACTCAAGTTGGCTTGCTTAAGCTGATTCTTGTACATGAACACATTTAGAGTCTTAGACACAATGGTGTTTTGTTTGTTTGGTGTCTTTTGGGTGATGATGCCAAAGCAAATAGTGGAGTTGCTGGAACACTAAAATTGGAAGGGAAAAAAAAAAAAACATCAAGCAAATATTTACTTGGGAATAGTACTTAAACATCCTTCTTTGATCATACCATTCAAAATGGTACCAAGATGATTTTAATTGCAGAACTTATATTGTTAGTGTATGAGTTCTCCTCTTGAATATGCTCTATTATTTTTTGATAACTCAAGAAACAAATGAAAAATATCTTTTACAATATCCAGTTATGTATTCAATTGATGAAGGCATGAAGCTGTTTCTAATTTGTGATGCAACTACGTGTTCAATTGATGAAGTTGCTTCTAATATGTGATTCAAGCAGTATTTCTTTTGCACCATAGCAAAGCTATGTTTCTTAATTAGTTTGTCCTTATTTACTTTAACTTTTTAAAAGAGAATCTCGAGTTCTAATATTATAGCCATTCATTTTAATTACTTTCTTGCTTGTTTATTGGTCAATTACAAATTTATAATTGTTCGATAGATTTGAAATCAAGAGAAAAAATTGTTCTTTGTTAAAATGTTGTAGATGAAAGATAAATCCGAAGTCATCGTTAAAATTGAGTAAGATTTGACATAAGTTTAACATTGTTGCTGTCATGACCCACCTCAAGAAAATCCATGAAGATGAAATTAGGCACATAAAGACAACATTATTGCTATATAGTAATAGTATTACTTTGCCTTCGATATATGCAAATGAAGTGGAAAAGATATGCCCTCTTGTAAATCACTATATGTGTGGCTATATAATTATGTTTTTCAAATATCTTATGCAATGCAGGTTAAAAGCTTTATGTAAGCTCGTTTGACTCTCGATTAAAGCTTGATTGAGCAAGAGTTCCAATGAAGCATAAAGCTTGGAGAAGTCAGCCCAAGACCCAATGAATTCCGGCCTTAATTGTAGAAAATGCAAGCCCAATGTTTGTAGTACTGCAAATGTGCATTAAGGGCCAATTGTTTCACATACCAAGTTCCACAAAAGCTCAATTCCTTTGTATAAAAAGAGTTAAAAGAACCCAAAATCTTGGCATTCCATCGAAAAAAAGAGAACACGGTAGATCCAAAAAAAAAAAAAAAAAAAGAAGAAAGGCGAAACAAAACAAAAAACGAGACCCTCATAGAAACAAATTGAATGACTTCTTATCAACAAAAGAATGAAAATATTGTATGACCTGTAGAAATAAAAATAGGATTGCAATATAAAAGTGTAAAGTTGTGATTTACAACTATGTTTTATGTTGACTTTATTCCATGACAAAAAGTGCTGTAATTACTTTATTTTGTTCCTTGTATTTTGTGAGATTTTATTGTATTGAGTTTAGCATTAAGTTGGTAAAGAATCAAGCATGAAATGAAGAATCAGTACAATTTCGCGACTAACTCGTGAGAAGAGTATCCTGCAAAAAGGGCATGTGAGAAGCACATGCTGGAAGCTGAAGAGTCGTGCCAGGCTATCGATTACGCAAGTGTCTCGCGGGTAAGGTCTTCCTGCA